>CM062813.1:159214199-159822237 GCA_031772625.1 Pinus tabuliformis
GAATTTTGGAAGTAGTTTACTGATTTTATGCAAGTAGAATTACATAAGAAATATGACTTGAGATCAAGGAAAATATCTAGAATTCAAGAAAATGAAGGTGAGCAGCAAGTTCCATCTCCCCTACAAAATTCGGCTCCACAAGAACCACAGCCTGCAAAACAATTAAATAAAGGAAAGTAACAGCAAAATACAAATATCAAGACTCAAATACTTCAAGGTGAGTCTTCTCAAGATAAAAGTGATAAAATTCCTTTAGAAAGTATTGTTTCCATTCCACAAGAGATTTCAATGATGAAGAAAAGTGAAGATGAAAATGAAAGGAATACTAAACAGGTTCATGTGTTCAGTCCCACTAAAGAGTTAGAAAAAATTAGAATTCAGGTACCCCTCACAAAGTTGGTCAAAACACTAGTTTATAAAAGAGAGATTGTTGAGTTTATCAATCTATCTCAGAATGTGAATATAAATGACACTGTGAATCTGCAAGAAGATAAACCAGTAGTGGTTTTTGGTCCACATGTGGAGGAGGTAGATTCTTCAACACCTCCTTTCTACATTTCTTTATTGATTCATGGTTTCCTCTTGCATAATTGTATGTTTGGTTTAGGAGCTTCACATAACCTTATGCCACTATCAGTGATGAAACAACTAAACCTACAAGTTATTAAACCTTACAGAGACCTGTATTATTTTGATTCAAATAAGGTCAAGTGTCTGGGGGTCGTTAAAGATATGGTGGTGTCACTAGCCTAGATCCCAGCTAGAAGCTTGGTAATGGATGTAGTGGTAGCATATATCCCTGCTAGGTTTGGAATGTTGCTATCTAGGTCATGGGGGGCTAAATTGGGTGGTGTTTTGAAACTAGATTTTACTTATGCTATCATACCAATTTTTGGTGGAGAAGAAAGAAGATTGTACAGAGAAACAAGATTTGTAAAAACAATCACAAAGAACAGAGCAAGTAATTCACCTGTATATAGCCAAGAGAAAGATGACTTTTCTTGCTTCATGTTGCATGACAATGCAAAGTTGGCTGAAGATAACCAGAGGCAGCTTACTTCAGCCAGTGTAAATACAGAGCTGCAAACAGAAGGGGTGTGGAAGTGCTTCTTTGATGGAGCCTATTCTAAAGAAGGAACAAGTGTTGGTTTCCTTTTAATTACACCTGGAGGTAATATAATCCCTTTTTATTTTAAATTGGAGTTCAAAGCAACCAATAATGTGGAAGAATATGAATCCTTCATCATTTCTTTGCAAACAACAAAACAAATGGGAGTCCAGTCAATTTTTGTTTTTAGAGATTCAGAGCTGATTATAAAGCAAATAAAGAACCATTGTAAAAAAAAACACCCTAGGCTTAGGGCATACAGAAATGAAGTGTTGGATTTAGTTGAGAACTTCTTTGAGGCTTTCAACATACAATTCATTCCAAGAGACGGAAACAAATAGGCAGACTCTTTGGCTATGGCTGCTAGTACTTTTAGGCCTCCTATAAATCCAAAGCTAAGATATGAGGTTGAAATGAGGCACAAGCCTTTTGTTTCGGATAATATAAAACACTGGCAGATTTTTGAGGATGATCAGCAGATTAAGGAATTCTTGACTATGATTGAAGATTTTCAGGGCATCGAGATTGATCAAGATGAAGATGAAGCAACAGAAGGTGCAGAAGTAAGTGGTTTTAAAAATTCCATAGTTAATCAAAAAATTATTCAATTGAAAGATAATATTCTGCCAAGGGGGCTTGTCCCTCTTGAAAGACTTTTTAACTCCAATGATGTAGCTATTAGTTCAGAGAAAATTCCACAGGATGAGCAGATTCAAGATCACAATATTGGAACCCAGAAGGAGCCCAAGTTAGTCAAATTATTTAATGGAGTTCCACTTAATTATAAGGAGAGATATATTGAGCTTTTCAAGGACTATATTGATGTTTTTGCTTGGTCCTATGAGGATCTCAAAACATATGATGTAAGTATTATTCAGCACAAGATTCCCTTGAAAGAAGGGATTAAACCATTTAAGCAGAAACTCAGGTAGATAAACCCTTTGCTTTTACCATTGATTGAGAAAGAAGTCAAAAAGTTGCTTGATGCCAAGATAATAGTTCCACTCCGGTACTCTGACTAGGTGGCCAATCTAGTACCTGTAAGGAAGAAAAATGGAGAAATAAGATTATGTGTGGATTTTAGAAATCTAAATAGGGCTTCCTTAAAATATAACTATCTGTTACCTAAAATGGATCATGTGTTGTAGAAGGTAACTGGATCATTCAGAATGTCCATGCTAGATGGGTTCTCTAGGTATAACTAGGTGGCTGTTGATAAAGAAGATCAGAAAAAGACTACATTCACAACTCCTTGGGGAACCTTTATGTATGCTCGAATGCCTTTTGGGTTGATGAATGCAGGTGCAACATTTCAGAGGGCTATGGACATTGCATTTTTAGGGGATAAGTTTGTAGTGATATACTTGGATGACATCATTGTTTTCTCTAAGTCTGATGGGGAGCATCTGGACCATCTTAAAAAGACTCTTAAGAAATGTAGGAAATTTGGGCTTTCTTTGAATCCTAAGAAGTCTATTTTTGCTCTAGAAGAGGGAAAACTATTGGGGCACATTGTTTCGAGAGATGGAGTGAAGATAGATCCAGCAAGGGTGCAAGTTGTGCAGAAAATCCCCCTGCCCAGGAGTAAGAAATACATTCAAAAAATTCTAGGAAAAATAAATTTTTTAAGGAGGTTTGTGTCCAACTATGCTGAAATTGTAAAAGAAATTACCAATATGTTGAAGAAGGAAAATGAGGTGCATTGGACCAAGGAAGCCAGAGAGTCATTCTCTAGGATTAAAGAAGCATTACATGCAGCTCTACTTTTAATTAGACCTGATAATCAAAATCCTTTTCAATTTTTTTCATTTGCATCACTTAATTCAATAGTTGTTGTTTTGTTACAGAAAAATGATGAAGAAAAAGAGCAGCCAGTTGCTTTCTTTAGCAAGATTCTCAGAGATGTTGAACTAAAGTACAATATTCTTGAAAAACAGGTATATTCTTTGGTAAAATCCCTAAAGGCCTTCAGGACTTATGTGTTTCAGTCACATATCAATGCTTATGTGCCAAATGCTGCAGTGAAGGATGTCTTAGTCGAGAGTGATGTGGAAGGAAAAAGAGGAAAATGGATAGCCAAGATTCAAGAGTATGACTTGGACATAAAGCCCACAAAGTTGGTGAAAGGGCAGGGATTGGAAAAGATGTTGACAGAGTCAAATTTTCAGGAATTGGGAATCAACCTGCTAACACCTGTAAATGAGGAAATAAGTGAAGAAGGTGAAGAAAAATCAAACCTAGGTATGAAGATCAGATATAATTTTTTATGTTCAAAACGGTACAAGCACATAGTCCATAATTTATGTTTTCTCTCTTGTCCTCAATCTTTAGATAGAACAAGATATAGAGCATTAAAAATCAAAGCACATCCATATGTGATTGTAGAGGGCAGATTGTATTGGAAGGATCCTGTGGGAATTTTATTGTTATGTTTAACAGAGGATGAATTTACAGAGACCATTAAAGATTATCATGAGAAGTTATGTGGTGGACATTATAGTTGGAAATCTACTGCACATAAAATCCTCCAGGCAGGATTTTATTGGCCCACCCTATTTGGTGATATATATATATATATATATATATATATATATATATAAGTTTGTCAGAAGTTGTCAGAAGTGTCAGCTTTTTGCTGAGAAGAAAAGGCTTGCTCCCTTTCCATTGATCCTAGTCTTCATAGAAGAACCATTCAGACAATGGGGACTAGATTTTGTTGGAGAAATTAACCCACCTTCAAGTGGACAGCATAAGTGGGTTCTTACAACTACTGATTATTTCACCAAGTGGGTAGAAGCTATACCTACTAAAAGGGAAAATGACCAGGTGGTGATGAAGTTTTTAGAGGAAAATATTTTCAGCAGATTTGGATGCCCTGTCAAAATCATAACAAACAATGCTCAAGTGTTCAGTTCAAGTAAGTTTGTTGCTTTTTGTCAAAAGTATAATTTTATTTTATCTCATTCAACAGCTTACCATCCACAGCGAAATGGATTGGCTGAATCCACTAACAAAACTTTGATGAGAATTCTTAAGAAAACTATTGCAGAGAATCAGAAAGACTGGGATTCGAAGTTAAAGTTTGCTCTATGGGTTGTCCGAGTGACTACAAGAAGGTCTACATGCAAATCACCTTTTGAGTTAGTGTATGGAAATCAAGCTCTATTCCCTAGTCAGCTCGCGAAGCCTATGATTGCAATGATTCATGAGGCAAAAGAAGAGCCCAATGCTCTGATAAGAAGGATGCATAAGGTAGTGGAGTTGAGTGAAAGCAGGGATAAGGTAAGAGATAATTTGATTATGTATCAATCAAAGATGAAGGGTATTTTTGACAGAAATTCCAAAGAAATTTATTCTAAAGTTGGAGACCTGGTATTAAGGTGGGATACTAGAAGAGAAGATAAGGGAAAACATGGGAAGTTCGATCTTATCTAATATGGCCCATTCAGAATTATAGAGGCAAGGGCAAATAATACATTCTTCTTGGAGAATCTTGATGGTGAAACTTTACAGCTGCATGTTAATGGGCAGTACCTCAAACAGTATTTCCAGTTCTGAAGCACAAACACCTTGTCATTGTAGTTACCGGAGTGAATTCATTGTACAAATTCCATAGAATTTAAATTGGCTAAGTAATATATGACTCCATGCCCGAGGTGAAGGCATTGATCTGCGGTTCTTAGTGCTTCTGTGGCAAAATCACTATCTCCAGGTGGATACAGATGTTGTAGCATCCATTGTCATTTTAATTTTATTTTCAGTTTTATCGCCAAAAAAAAAATCAAATATTATGTTCTAACAGAATTAAAAGAAAATGTGGAAATCTGAAAGAAGTGATTTAGATGGCTTTTGAATATGAGAAGCCCAAGAGAAGATCTGAGCCATCCGATCGATAGGAAATAGATCTAATGGTAATCGCATGCTAACAAGCGCGGAGGATAACTCCAAATTCATACACGAGAAGTTATAAAACTGAGTTAAAGCCTCAGTTAATCAAGGTCATGCACTTGAAGGATTCAGATCTGGACGGTAATCGCGTGGTTAGCTAGGACAAGGTTTAATCCAGAAAATGGACGCGATGGTTTATGGAATGTGATTTAATCCGTTGAAGTTCGGATCGATCACAACCGCTCATCAAGAAGGGACGAGATTCGACGGATATCGCATCAAAAAGTGCATGGGTTTTATTATGAATTTCAGACCCGAGAAGTCTATGAACTGCAGCTTTGTTTCCTTTCGGTTCCGTGGGGAAGGTAAAGGTTTGTGGAAAAGGCAGACCCAATATGTTCTGAACTGGAGTTTATTTCCTTTTGGGTTCCGGCCATAAGCATTTAAGGAAGGATCGATGGTGATTGGTCGGGTTTCTTTGTGATTCCGCCAATTAGAATGCTTTTGATATATACGTGGGCCATAAGGGTTTCTTTGTGTTTCCGCCAATTAGAATGCTTTTGATATATACGTGGGCCCATAACCCACAGGTCCACACACAAAATTTTGTAAAGGTGCAGCTTTACTATGTTAAAGAAGTTTAGTTGTCATTAGGACATCTACAGGATTATAGCTTGAAGAATACAGGACCACATACTCAAGCCACAGATTCGAACAATGAGCAGCCATCACCAGTCACATTCTAATTTCTGTTACTTCTTGTTATTTTGTTTTCTTGAGAAGAATGACGTGTCTTTTACCCTCCAATGTAATATTTTGTAATGACTTTTACTTTAGATAGTTAGAAGGTAGTTAAGCAGTTTTGATAGTTTTGATAATTACCAACTATCCCATGATGTATAAGAAGAGGCAAAACTATAGGAAAAGGGATCGAATTTTGAAGAACCGAGAGACTAGGCTATTGTATTCTTGATAAAACTGATGATTAATGAAAGAATCAGGAGTTTTCCACACATTGTTGGGTATGATTTGTAATTTCTCTGTTATGTGTCATCATGTATCTTCCTTTCTTTAAGTATGGTAATGAAGCTACAGGTCTTTGTTTACTTATGTGAATGAAGTTAAAATTCCTTAAAAGAGCGCTTCTGTACTTAAAGTTCCTACTTATACATTTCATCTAAGTTACAGATAATAGTTTTTGTGAAAAACAACATATTGTCTTTAACTTCTCAAAGCGTTACAGATAATAGTTTCTGTGAAAAACAACATATTGTCTCTAACTTCTCAAAGCATTCTTCACTCAGCATTTATATTCGGCAATCATATGGCATTCTGAGACTTTCATATCACCTAAGTATTAAGGGTTAAAAGTTAGGTCCTTCAGTCTCTTCACTTGAAGATACATAAAACAAATAAGTGACAAGAATAATAAACATTAATGTCTTAAGCACAATTTCTACACAGCCAAGAAATTGGTTTCTTCAGGGACAACACTTAGTATGCTTTTCTTTGTCGCATCCCATTCAATATTTATTGAATTGTGTTAATTAATACACCAAATGTACAAACTAATTGGAGCTCTATACCAAACAATTTCTGCAAATATCATAATCCTAAGTAAACTAGAAATAGATAAACCAACAACTTTCAATACATGTTACCATGCCATGATCAAAAATAATATTTTAGTTCCATATAAGATAGTGGAAAATGGAAGATGGACCATTCACTTCAAATTTTGGGTGAATAAGTATTTGGAAGCTTGAACAAATTACCCCATGTAATATGGATCTTATGGAGCAATGCACTGCATTTTAATGTAGTCTGTAATCCTTGAAATCCATGTTACCATAGCTTGTTGTGGTATTTTATCAAACATTTCACATGAATTATCTAGATTCTCAAAATGTATTAAAGGGACATGGTCACAGTTATGATCTCATGCTACAACCATATCATGAATTCTTAACTAACCATGTACCTAGAGACCATGTCCCTTTAATTAATTTTGTTAAACAAATTGTAAACCATGGGTCCCTTTAATAAATGATGATGGGTCACATACACAATAGCATTTGTAGCTTGTCATACATTAGTGATTGTTCATACACAGCGGTAGAACATTGAAACTTGTCAAATGTTGAGATTGCAACAAGATGGTGGAGCTTAGTGAAAAGAGTCGCCTTCACTAAGTGGGCCCGCAGGCTATTTTTGGCGCAAGTCTATTTTTAGACTATGTCTATTTTTAGACATATGGATCATGTCTATGGATTGCAGGTTGCTGTTTATGGATGATTGATCAAGTTGGGAAAAAATAGATGGACTTCTATTTTTGATGAAAGTGTGAGTGATCACAGTGTGAGTGATCAAAGTCTATTTTTAGACTGGCTGTCAAAAATAGAAAAGTCAAATATTATTATCTCACAATAATATTTGGACTATAAACTTAATCTTATTCTCTTGGAGCACTTCAGTTTGAGCTATAGAGGTGGCACATGCAACTGTCAGAAGGAAATACGATTTTCTTATGATTCAGTTGAGTTGTTGCATGCATGACTTCAGTTAGAACTCAATCAGTTGAGTTTGGTGGAGTTGATTGTGGAGTTGATGGAGTTGTGTTCAGTTTAGCTTTGTTAAACTGGTTGTATTTAGTCTAACTAGAAAATAGACTAGAGATGAGTTGGGTGAATTAGTTATTAATTAATTCACAAGTTATTAACTCATAATACAACTAATGAATACATCAATTAACTCAGTTGCATGTCAGTGCATGTTCAGTTCAACAGGGACAGGTGGTAGAGAATCTGATTGCTATCAGTTGTGACTATAGTTGTGCACCAGATCTTGCACAATCAAGGGATTGAGTATGCCAATGAGTTTTCTCACGTATTTGCCCACATTATAGCTTGTGCTCACGTCCAACAAAGAGTGAGTGACTATTTTGCAGGTGAAAAACGAGTTTGGTGAGCCATTCTCATCAGTTCTTGAGCAGGTATTGAGCAGTGGAGGCAGGCAAGCAGTGGAAGAGATTTGGAGATCAGATCTGAGCTGTATTGTGTGTAACAGAGGTGGAGATACTTGTGAGAAGTATTATGCTGTGTAATGTTACATGACTCAATCATTAATATACAGATAGTTGGGGTTTTTAGCGAGATGCTTTCCGCGGGATACATACTGTGTTAATGTGTGAATGCTCTTGATGTTTTATTGTTATTGATGCTGCTATATTGATGATCAACCTAGAGGAGCTTATGTATTGTGTATGTTTTCCGCAATAGTACATGATCAAGATAATCTCTGTTGAATATGTGTTAAATTATTCAAAATTTCTACATGGTATCAGAGCGAGCTAGATAATTCTAGAAAAAGTTTCTACATGGTATCAGAGCTGTTGATCATCAGATCTACTATTCAGGAAGTGTTTACATTCTATTTCTCTAGGCAGAGCCTGTAATCGGGCCAGGTAGCCTCTGGATTCATCCTTCCTTTGGAAGGTGAAATATCCAGTAAAAGCCCATACAGTCAATCTCTGTACGAGAAATATTTTGTTCTCACGAATTCTAGATCGGAAGCAGTTGAGTTTGGAGCTGGTGGAAATCAAATTTGCAGCAGTGTTGTTGAAATGTCTTTCAACGGATTGCAAATGTTATTCCAAAGCAAGAGCGACCTGGCGCTCAAGGATAAACTCAGTAACAATAAAGGTGAGAATGGATCTTCATCAAAGGTATCTGATGAAGAGAATTGCGCTTTGGCTGCCAAAGCAAAGAAGGGGAAGAACAAGAAAGCTTCTCATTCCGGTGCGAAAGGCAAGAAGCAGGACATGTCCAAAGTGAAGTGTTTTCACTGTCACCAGCATGGACACTATGCCACTAATTGTCCGCAGAAGAAGAAGAACAAGCAGGCTGCTGGATCTTCAGCAGGAGAGGCTCTAGCCTCACAGTTTGAGCTTGATTTTTCATTGATCGCATGCTTGGTTTCAAGTGTTATGGGATCAGTGTGGTTCTTGGACAGTGGTACGTCTTTTCACATGACGGGAGATAGAGATTTGTTCTCTGATCTGGAGGACAAAGATCTTGGAGTGCACATCGAGATGGGCGATGATGGTAGATACAGTGCGACCGGTATCGGTACCATTTCCTTTGAGAGGGAGTCTGGTAAACCCTTTGTATTGAAGGAAGTCATGCATGTTCCAGGATTGAAGAAGAATCTCATCTCAGTGGCGATGTTAGAAGACAAGGGGTATGATGTTGTTTTCAGCGAGGGAAAGGCCTTCCTGCGCAGCAAGACAACTGGTGAGACCCGGAAGATAGGGGTTCGAGTGAGGAACCTTTATCAGTTGCATGTAGATGGATGCGCAGCAATGGCAGGCAAGGCAGAAGGATTGGTGAGCCGGGATGATGGCGAGTTGTGGCACAGGAGATTGGGTCACCTTCACCATGGAGCCTTGAAGATACTGCAGCAGATCACTACAGGGCTTCCTAAAGGCACACTTGCGCAGTCAGATCAGTGCAAGGGGTGTACTTTGGGGAAGTTTGTGAAAGCCACCTTTCACGAGAAGGATAGTCGCGCCACGATGATCCTTGAGAGAATTCACACAGACGTGTGTGGACCTTTCTCAGTTGCTTCAATAGCAAAACACAGGTATTATGTGATTTTTGTTGATGATTTCTCTCGTAAGTGCTGGATCTTCTTCATGCAGAAGAAGAGCGAGACATATTCAAAGTTCTGTGAATTCAAAGCACTGGTCGAGAAGGAGTCAGGGAAGAAGGTGAAGGCTCTTAGGAGCGATAATGGTGGTGAATACATCTCGGACGAGTTCAAGGATTTCTGCAAGACAGAAGGGATTCGTAGAGAGCTCATAGCTCCCCATAACCCACAACAGAACAGGGTAGCTGAGCGGAAGAACAGAACGATTGTGGGTGCTGCATGGGCAATGTTGCATGATCAGGGCCTACCCCTTCAGTTGTGGGTGGAAGCATGCAATACAGCATTTTATGTGCAGAACCATTGTCCTCATAGGATACTTGGCATGAGTACACCTGAGGAGACTTATTCTGGTAAGAAGCCTGATCTTTCTCATTTGAGGATTTTTGGTGCTAACGTTTACATGCATGTGACGAAGGATTCCAGGAAGAAGTTGGAGCCGACCGCAGAGGTTGGGATATTTGTGGGGTACATTGATACGCCCCACAACTATCGTGTGTATTTTCTAGACAGTGGTAAAACTGTTGTGCGACGGGATATAAAATTTCAGGAGGAGAAAGCCATGAAGTGTTCGCTTGAGAGGGAGCTACACTTGCATGCAGATGAGGAGCTATTAGTTCCTAAGGATGAGCTTCAGGATGTGGATCAGCCACAGGACGAGGTTCATGGAGTGGAAGAGACCACTCATGCAGCACCAACCATCAGAGGGTGAAAGCGCTTGACAGAAGCTGAGCGACTGGCTCAAGATGCAGAGAAAGTTGTAGGACCACCTACAGCCCAATGCAAGCAGAGACAGTCACCTGATCGGTACACTGGATACATAGCTCTTATGAGCAAGTGTGTTGTGACTGAGCCATCCTCTTTCGAGGAAGCTGTGGAGGATCCCGCATGGGTAGATGCCATGGTGGAAGAATATGATTCTATTGTCAGAAACAGTGCATGGGAGATTGTTCCTAGACCGGAAGGGAAATCAGTGGTGGGTTCGAGATGGATCTACAAAGTTAAGCAGGTAGCTGACGGGAGTGTGGAGAAGTACAAGGCAAGATTTGTTGCCCGAGGCTTTTCACAGATTGAGGGGATCGATTATGAGGAGACCTTTGCACCTATCGCAAGGTATTCTTCCATACGGACGATTCTTGCTCTCTCAGCGCAGATGGGATGGCACATTTATCAGATGGATGTGAAGACTGTGTTCCTCAATGGAGTCATTGAGGAGGAGGTGTACATTGAGCAACCCGAAGGCTTTGAAGTCTTCAGCAGCGAGTCGCATGTGTGCAGGCTCAAGAGATCGTTGTATGGGTTGAAGCAAGCACCACGTGCTTGGTACACACGGATAGACAGCTATTTCACAGGACTTGGATTCTCCAAGAGCGAGGTGGATCCTAACCTATACCAGATTGTGGTGGAGGGTAAGTTGCTTATCATTGTACTGTATGTTGATGATTTGATTCTAACGGGTGATGAGCTGTTGATACTGTCATGCAAGAAGGATCTTGCTACAGAGTTTGAGATGAAGGATTTGGGCCTCCTTCACTATTTCCTGGGATTGGAAATATGGCAGCGCAGTGGTGGACTGTTTGTTTCTCAGGGCAAGTATGCTCGGGAGATACTGGAGAAGTTCAACATGCATGGCTGCAAGCCTGTTGATACTCCTCTTCCTGGAGGTTGGAGGAAGGAGGATGCCACTTCGGGAGAAGAAGTGGATGCCACTGTTTATCGACAGTTGGTGGGGTCGCTGATGTATTTGGTCAATACACGACCTGATATATGCTATGCAGTTAACCAGCTTTCACAAGCTATGGTTAAGCCTACCAAGCTCTTCTGGAAGGTGGGCAAGCATGTATTGCGCTACTTGAGAGACACATTGGGATATGGTTTGTGGTACAGACAGGAGGATGAGGTGAAGCTATGTGGCTTCACGGATGCAGATTGGGCAGGGAGCCCAATGGACAGAAAGAGCACATCAGGAGGGGTCTTCAGTATCGGATCGACAGCAGTTTCTTGGTACAGCAGGAAATAGAGATCCGTGGCACTCAGTTCAGCGGAGGCCGAGTATATGGCAGCAAGTTTGGCTGCATGCAAGGCTATATGGATGAGGAAGATCCTAGTTGGTTTGTTCGGTTCTCACTTGGATCCTACTGTGATTTACTGTGATAACCAGAGTTGCATTAAACTCTAGGCTAATCCTGTATTTAATGATAGATCTAAACATATTGACATCAGGTACCATCATATCAGAGATTGTGTGCAGCGGAGGATCATGTTACTTTCGTACATTCCAATGGAGGATCAGGATGCTGATATTCTGACGAAGGCTCTCACCAGGAGCAAATTCGAGTACCACCGAGGCAGGATAGGGGTTGCTGATAATCCATATCTTGTCGAGAGGGAGTGTTGAGATTGCAACAAGATGATGGAGCTTAGTGAAAAGAGTCGCCTTCACTAAGTGGGCCCGCAGGCTATTTTTGGCGCAAGTCTATTTTTAGACTATGTCTATTTTTAGACATATGGATCATGTCTATGGATTGCAGGTTGATGTTTATGGATGATTGATCAAGTTGGGAAAAAATAGATGGACTTCTATTTTTGATGAAAGTGTGAGTGATCACAGTGTGAGTGATCAAAGTCTATTTTTAGACTGGCTGTCAAAAATAGAAAAGTCAAATATTATTATCTCACAATAATATTTGGACTATAAACTTAATCTTATTCTCTTGGAGCACTTCAGTTTGAGCTACAGAGGTGGCACATGCAACTGTCAGAAGGAAATACGCTTTTCTTATGAGTCAGTTGAGTTTTTGCATGCATGACTTCAGTTAGAACTCAATCAGTTGAGTTTGGTGGAGTTGATGGAGTTGTGTTCAGTTTAGCTTTGTTAAATTGGTTGTATTTAGTCTAACTGGAAAATAGACTAGAGATGAGTTGGGTGAATTAGTTATTAATTAATTCACAAGTTATTAACTCATAATACAACTAATGAATACATCAGTTAACTCAGTTGCATGTCAGTGCATGTTCAGTTCAATAGGGACAGGTGGTAGAGAATCAGATTGCTATCAGTTGTGACTATAGTTGTGCACCAGATCTTGCACAATCAAGGGATTGAGTATGCCAATGAGTTTGCTCACGTATTTTCCCACATTATAGCTTGTGCTCACGTCCAACAAAGAGTGAGTGACTATTTTGCAGGTGAAAAACGAGTTTGGTGAGCCATTCTCATCAGTTCTTGAGCAGGTATTGAGCAGTGGAGGCAGGCAAGCAGTGGAAGAGATTTGGAGATCAGATCTGAGCTGTATTGTGTGTAACAGAGGTGGAGATACTTGTGAGAAGTATTATGCTGTGTAATGTTACATGACTCAATCATTAATATACAGATAGTTGGGGTTTTTAGCGAGATGCTTTCCCCGGGATACATACTGTGTTAATGTGTGAATGCTCTTGATGTTTTATTGTTATCGATGCTGCTATATTGATGATCAACATAGAGGAGCTTATGTATTGTGTATGTTTTCCGCAATAGTACATGATCAGGATAATCTCTGTTGAATATGTGTTAAATTATTCAAAATTTCTACATCAAATTCATGAACAAATTCAGAATATATTGTGTTATATATCTTCTTAACTTTGGATTTATTCTTATGCATACTTATGTATATATCTAGTCAATTGCTTGCATGCTTAAGCATAGACATAAAGTATGAGATAATTTGTAATTAAGGCATTAGTGTGTGACTTCTTGTTTGAAGTATCTTCCAATTTCATGTACTAAGCAATTTAATTCTTTTGCAATCAATTCCAAGTAAAATTATAATACTTTTGTTGTTTTTCTTATTTGTCTCACTGAGTTGGCAACCAATTAGTTGGAACCATGCTCTTTGACACTAGTTTTCTATAATTGTATGGATTTATATAGTTGTATGAAATTGGATTTGCTAACACAATTGTATCTAATATTCAATCTAGTGGTTGCTTGAAACAATGGTGAAGATATTTATTTTTTTTGTTGATGGCCCGAATTGACCTCATCAACATTTGGGAAACCACCCGGTCAGAGCCCCAAATTAGACTCTTTTTCGTTTGGGTTGGTGGTTCCGACTAGTTTTGAATTGGGTCCAATTACTTGTGTGGAAGTTGCCCCAGGGGATGGAGACTTGTGGATATATGAACCAAAAGAGAAATATAGAAAGAAGGATAATAATTCTACGTAAATACCAAAATTAAAATGAATAAATTTTAACTAAAGTATACCGTTTATTATATAACCAATGTGAAATTGCATATGTGAAATGAAAGATAATCGAATAACTAGAGATGTAGATCTTTTCATTAAATCATTTAATTAAAACAAATTGTAAATGATAAACAATTCAATTAAATAGTTAATTAAATTGTTATATGAACAACATTCACATATAATCTCAAATTATTATGTTTACAAATGGCAGATACAATAAGATATAAATGAATTATTAAATCCTTCACTTATAAACATGAATAAACTCAAATGATTCCAATAAAAAATATAAGAAAGAAAAAATCAATAATAGTACCAATTTTTCTCTGCTTCTCTGAGACATGGAGTCAAAAGTGGTTTAGCTTATATTTGAAAAGAAACTTGTACAACAGTGTAACTAGACCTATTCTTTCAAAATTTCAAAACTCCTTGTTCTGGGCCCGAGAGTGGTTTAAATAGTTTTCAAATAAGATAGGAGAATAGTTAAATATCTGAAATTCTCTCAACTAAAGCAAAAACAAACTTGAGAAAATAGAAATTTTGTTACAAATTTTAAAATTGAAATGAAATTTTCAACTTAGAGGAACAGTTATTGATGAAGAGCCAATGGGTGCTTTGCATTTTTTATAGACTTCTAGAAAATGAGCTAGATCGGGACGTGAGTGAGTTCTAATGATCACTTGACAGCTATACACTTGAGCTTGCAAGGATGGTATTAATTGAGTTGTCTGCTCAATGATTACCTTAGTCACTTGAAGATAATTGTGAGGTTTGATGAGGAATTCCTAAGTCAACTCGAAATTTACCTTTGATAATTGTTCAATCCTATCACAAAACTTTGTTCTGTCATTTTGCGATTTTGCTTTCAATACTTTTTGGGAGAGTTTCCTCTTAATCAATTTGTAGCATTTGCACCTCCTTAAGTGATTAAATGATAGATTGAACAACAAAATTAGAAATCCTTTCAACATATTTTACCAATTCCTTAACCATGTATATATTAGTCTTCCAAACATGAAGAACTTTAGACTTTTGCATTTCATTAATTTTAGGTAGGTTTTGAAAGAACCTTTTTGGATCCTCTTGCCATTGCAAGAGATCATACTAATTTTCAATACCAATAACATCATCAAGAAAAAATTGACCAAATTTTCCTGAGCCTCTATTATGCCTAAGTTGTTACAAAAAAGTTGTTGCTCATGATGAAGTTGTTGATTTAATTCATGAGCTTCATGATTAAATTTAGCAAGATCTCAAACATTTTCCTCAATCTACTTTATCTTCTCCTACAATTCATTTATATTTCCATCCTTCTCTTTAATTTTAGATTCATATTGACTTCTGACCTAGGAAATTTGAGCTTGCATTTGAGCTTCAACCTACGAAGAATGGTTTTCTAGTTGATGTATCTTTTCATCCTTTTTCTTGATAAATTCTTTGACTTTTTTTGCTTTTTCCATACAAGAAAAATCATAAGCCCTTGCATATTGTACCAATTCTTCAAATGTGTCATCATGTGTTCCAATTAACCTTCCCAAATTACCTCTAAAGGAGTTTTTGGTAGGGCAGTAGTTGTTGTTAAGACTTGTGTCTCAGCTACCTTTCTCTTCTTTTTGATCTTTTTAAGAATGATCTTGTGCTTTAGGCTACATAATACCTTTAAAGGTGGTATTTCTTCAATATCTGTTTGAATAATAGGATTTGGAGATGCTATAATTGTCTCCACACTAGGCCAATAATTAATAGGTGTTTTGTCAATAACATGGTTCTGTAAGAGCAGTTTTAGAGTCATTGGGGGAGGAATAAACTGCTTGTTATCCAGTTGAATTCTTAGCACTTGTTTCAAGCATGATCGTTTCTTTCACTTGCTTAACAGGCTTTGAAGTAATCTCTACAAAAAAATTCTAATCCTTGATAATATCATTAATCTCTAGATTTTTTGAAGTTGTTTTCTCTTCGGACTCAAGAGAAAGAACCTGAACATGTATAGTTTCTTGTGATTTGACTTTTTGTATTGAAGAACCTGCAGTTTTTGTTGATACGCCTTCCTCTTTTGGCAATTTTAGAATATTTAGTGACAAGAGAGACCTTCCTGTATCCCTGTAGACTAGAAAATGGTGATAGTTTTCTAGAGGTAATTGTTTAGCTTTATTACAAATCGACAGATAAGAAGAGGCTCAACAGAATAGTCCACTGGGGTCAACATGTGATGAGAGGCTACTATGATGTGATTCAACTCGCCATGTACAGTTAAGGAAGTGGAACCAATAAAAAACACCATTATGACCTTCCTTACGAGCTACATACTCTCCAAGAGGTAGCCAACCCTTCTAGGTGCTTAACCCCTGAGATAACTGATATTTTTGTTGATATGGACCCTCAGTCACTCCCATGAATAACCATGCATGCAACTAAGGCCTTCTAGTCTCTCTTGTAGGAAAGCATGCTAGCTACTATGGGCATTTTCAGTTAGTTTTGAGCTAGTGACCCCAGATTCTATGCCACTTTTTCAGGGCCAGGACTTAGGCCATTGCCCAAAACTTCATGAAACCTTCAGAAATCATAAATAACATTGAAGCAAGGTTAATAATGCAAACATTTGATCAAGGACTAGAATGGACCCCTACTAGCCATGACAAGAATTTCGCCAAACATGTCACAAATATGTAATCTACACGTCATAACAACAGATCTGAGAATAAGGGTATCATAATTATCTGAGATTCATAAGGAATAATTGATGCCTTATCAAAATAGTTGCATTAACATATATTAGGTCATATATTCATTGTACATTCTTTTGAAAATCAAAACATGATGATATCCATGCATCAAGGCTATCATAAAACATACTCATAACTAGCATATAACCAACAAAAATAACAAGGATATAATAGCCATGAAGATCACATGTGAGCCAGTACATTTACACATGAAATACCAAGGATAAGGAGCTCTTATTAATGAATGCATAACCCAACCAATTTTGGGACTTCCATGAACCACCTAACCATAAATTGGTTGAACCAAATCTTTCTTTCACCCAATCACCCTCATGCCATATTCCAAGCATGAATGTGGGACTTACAAAAAAATAAACCAAGGCTTCTCGAGGCCAAACCACATCAACCCTAATCAATAGAACCAAGATTTATAGTAATCCCCACCATACCACTAGGCCCTAAACAAGCATGAATGCCTCCAGATCTCTCCACCTAAACGCTAAGGAATTTGTCTGTCTCAACCTCACGGCTTTACCATGTATCCCTTCATTACTAGTCAAGGGATTCCTAGGCCTACAAGGTCTCCATCCTTTGGGGTTTACCATGTATCCCACCATTACTGGTCAAGGGATTCCTAGGCCCAATCAAGGATATTCACCACTGAGCTTTACCGTGTATCCTGTCACTCATCGGTCAAGGATTCCTAGGCTCAATCGAGGTGTTCACATCTAGGCTTTACTGGGTATACCATCCCTAGATTCCTAGGCTCAATGGAGGTGTTCACATCTAGGATTTACTGGGTATACTACCCCTGGATTCCTAGGCCTTGTGAATAATCCTGAGACCACCTCACTTAGCTTTGAATCCATCTAGGACAACCAAATACAAGAGAACCCACTACACCATGGCTATCCGAAAATGAAAGGCAAGGCTAAAAAACATTTTCGCACCTAGAAAAACCCATGCCAATGATAGCAAGAGAATCAAAACACATATGCATGTGTCGTGCATGCAAAAATTAGCAAGGAAATCACACATGCAAATCGATACCTGCAAGTAATTTCGATGTAGTTGCTTGATCTTGCTCTTCCTTGCTTTATATTTGCTTCTTATTATTTTATTGTCCTTTCTTGGTCATCTTTCCTCCAATGCTAGAGTGCTCCAAGAATTCTCTAAGTGTCCAAGAGTGTGAGAGAGAGAGAGAGAATAGAGAGCAAGCTCAAAAACAGGACTGACAAAAGGTTGTGAACTGATCCTTTGAAGCCTTTTTATCAATGAGACCTCTATTATATTCATTTTCCTCCTCACATGCAATCGATGACCTTTCACATTCCTTTTCTCCTAATTTCCATTATTTTCATAAATAAAATGCCAATTAATTCCTCATGCCTTTCCAAATCCTTTGTCATTTCCTTTGCCAATTTCCTACGCCATAGTAAACAAAATGAACACCCACACTAGGATGTCTTGCCCAACATTGAGCTTGGAATAAATGTCCCATTACCTTATTGTTATACCTTTATTAACTTTATTTACATGGAAGTTTGACCAAGGTTGTTACAGAACCCTCCCCCTTGGGGGAACACCACCCTCGGTGTTTAATGACACGTATGACCATCAAAACCATTGAAAATCAAAACATATTGCGCATGGAACTTTATAATTTAGCTCATTGTAGTATTTACAATGATAAAATTGCTGAGACGTAAACCAACATGACAAAAAATCGACATGAAAATCATAATGACATGACACCATATCACTTATTGGAGCTTTATAACACAGCTCATTATGGTATTTACATTCATATGCATATATACATATACTAAAACATCACACCAACACACATGCCAAAAACATTCACTCAACCAACGAATAGAGAAGGATACATAGCCCGCATTTAATCTGTCATCTCCCATGTAGCTTCATCGGGCCCAAAGTGCTTCCATGGCACTTTAACCTACTCGATTGCTCAATTTTGGAGCATGCGCATATTTCTCTGCAAAATACATTGAGGTTCAGTTTGGAATTATCCTTCTTCCTCCACCTGTAATACAGACCAATCAATCACATGATCAACATCTTTAACATACTTCTTAAGCAATGACTAATGGAAAACATCATGGAATTCATTGGCGGAGGCAATGCAAGTCAATATGATATTGGTCCAATCCTTTCAATAATATTGAAAGGTCCGCAAAACGGTGGTGTTATCTTGGCACATGATCCAATCCTCAAGGATCTCTTCTTGGGCTTGATGCACAAGTACACCTATTCCTAAACCTAGAACTCCTTAGGCAACATGTTCTAATCTAAATAATTTTTTTGTTTGTCCTATGTTTCCTTTATATTCTTATTTATTACCTACATTTCATGTTCTATCTTTGCCAACATGTCTGGTCATATCAACACCTTGTTCACTTGATCACTCCAACTGGTGGGAGTATTACAACTTCGCCCATAGAGTGCCTCAAACGAACTCGTCCTCAGTGACTCCTAATAACCATTATTATAATAAAACTCCACCAACAGAAGGTACTCCTACCATCTCCTCTGTCGATGCATCACATACATCCTCAACATGTCCTCCAATATCCTATTGACCCTCTTTGTCTATCCATTTGTCTACAGATGATAAGTTGTGTTAAAGGCCAACTTTGTACCCAAAACTGCAAACAACTCCTTCCAAAACTTGGCAGTGAACTTAGCATCCTTGTCTAACACAATCTTCCTCGGAACACCATGCAACCTCACTACATCTTTGATGAAGACATATACTACATTGTTAGCTGAATAAGTAGACTTCAATGGAATGAAGTGTTCTACCTTTGTCAACTTGTCAACTACAACCATGATGGAATCATGTTGTCTAGATGTCATCGGCAAACCTGTAATGAAATCCATGGAAATGACTTCCCATTTCCACTCTGGAATTGGAATTGGATTTAGTATTCCACTTAGATGCTTACAATTTGCCTTTACTTGTTGACAGTCTAAGAATCTAGCCACAAATTATGCCACTTATTTCTTCAAACTTGGCCAATATTAAAGCTTCTTCACTATTGTCAGTGTCTTTTGATATCTTGGGTGACCTGAATATGGTTTAGCATGAAACTCCCTCAAGATAAGCTTCTTGATCTCATTGTTTTTGGTACATATCTATTGTCTCTAAATATGATCAAACCATCTGATGTGAGACAATAGTCCACATCCTGATCACTTGTATTATGTTGTAACTTGTGTCTAAGCTCCATGTCCCTGTCATCTTGTTTGTAACAACCCTGGTGAAAATTCCATGTAATAAAAGTAAATAAAGGAAAAATAATAACCACGGTTGCTGGGACATTTATTCCAAGTTGAATGTTGGGCAAAACATCCTAGTGGGTGTTCATTTCGGTTATTATGGCTAAGGAAATTGGCAAAGGCAATGGCTAAGGCTTTCGAAAGGCAAAATGGCATTTTTAACACATGTGTTTATGAAAATAATGGGAATTAGGAGAAAGGGATGTAAAAAGCCGCAAGTTGCATGTGAGGAGGAAAATGAAGTAAAATAATGGAAAATGAAGAAAATAGAGGTATAATTGATAAAAAGTCTTCTAAGGGTCATTTGGTACCTTTTGTCAAATCAGTTTTGCATCTCTCTCATTATTCTCTCTCTCTCACACACTCTTGGACACTTAGAGTTTTCTTGGAGCACTTTGGCATTAGATCAAGAAAGGCAAGGGAGGAAAGAGGAAGGAAGGAGAAAGTAAGGAAGAGCATGATCAAGCAGCTACAACATGATTCTTTGCAAGTATCAATTTGCATGTGTGTTTTCCTTGCTAGATTTAGCATGCATGGTATTGCATGTGGTTCTTTTTTTGTTATGACATGGGTTTTTCCAGGTGTGACAGTGTTTCCAACCTAGCCTTTCCATTTCTGAATAGTCATGGTGTGATGGGGTTCTCATGTTTTGGTTGTGTTGGATTATCAAATGGATTCAAAGATGAGTGAGGTGGATCTCTGGATGATAGAACACATGGCATAGTAAACCCTAAACCAAACTGTGGGTTGTGGTAAAGCTGGATTTTGTGTTACCTCGGTGGGCCAAGGAATCCTCGACCAATGAATGGTGGGATATACATTAAATCCTAGAGGTGGTTGCGCTTGATTAGGCCTAGGAATCCTTGTCGGCAAATGGAGGGATATACGGTAAATACTAGAGAGTGGTGTCTCAGTTTAGGGCCTAGTGATCCCTGGATCGAACTATGCATTACAGTAAAGCCTAAGATACTAGGAGATAGGAAAATTCCTCATGATGTAGGTGGACAAATCTATTGGCATCCGTGCTTTTTTTGGCCTAGTGATCTTGTGGAGATGATGGTAAAGCATGTTGTTACATTTTCTTTGTGTTGGCCTAGTGATTCGGGATGGATTACAGTAAATCCTAGTTTCTATTTATGAGGGTGAGGTGGTTTAGCCTCGAGATTCCTTGGTTGGTTCTTTTGGTTTGAGTGCCACATTCATGCTTGGAATATGGCACGGGGGTGAATGGCTGAAGAGAGATTTGGCTCAGCCATTCTATGGTCGGGTGGAATGTGGTAGTCCCACCCCAGGTTGGGATTTTCATTCATTAATAAGATGTTCTTTCCTTGATATCTTATGTATAAATGTACTAGTTTATATGTGGATTCTATGGCTGATGTATCCTTGATATTTTTGTTGTTATTATGTTGGTTATAAGCATGTATTATGATTGTGATGATGTATGGCTATCCTGATGTTTTTATTTGTAAATAAATGAACAATGTATCTATGACCTAATATATGATAATGCAACTAATGATATAATGGAACAATGTTGCTCAGCAATTCTCAAATAAGTATGAGACCCTTATGCTTAAATTTGTTATTTACACCTGTAGATTACATATTTGTGATATGTTTAACAAAATGCATGTCATGGCTAGTAGGGTCCCAGTCAAGCCCTTGTTCAAGCAATTGAATTTGTGTCATCGTTCCCTTGTTATCTTTCTATTATGAAGGTGTCACTTAATTTTGGGCAATGACCTGGGCTCTGGGCCTGAAAAAATGGCTCAAATCCCAAGGATGTTGGCATAACACTGGGAAAAATAGTCCTGGTCGTTGGCATGCCATGCTATGGGAGCATCTAGAGCCCTCTGGAAGTTTTTATTCCCATATCATGGGAGCGTCAGGGAGTTAATTGGCCTAAAATCTCAGTGGGACCCAGGGTTTGGTTACCTGAGAGGTTAGGATGGTTCCTGGGAGTCCTGTTGTTGATGTGGTAGGTTTGTATGTTGTTTTTTCGTCGATTCCATCTCCTTAAAGTCACATAGGAGGTTGAATCCCATCATAGTAGCCTCTCATCACATTTTTACCCCGGTTGGTTGGTACTTGGGTAGATGTGGGAGGAGGGTGTTACACAGTTGTCCTACTTGTAAGATATTATCCTGTAAGTCTATCCCATAGGAGCTCATAATTTCGATATGATTTACATGTATCCTCCTGATAAGAGAATTTGCAAGATTGTTTTCCTTTCCCTTAATGTACCTGATCTCAAAGTCAAACTCACTAATCATGGTCAACCGTCTAACTTGCATGGAATTCAGTTTCGGCTGGTCAAATAGATACCTCAATCCACTATGATTGCTCATCAATACAAACCTCCTACCAATAAGATAGTGCCTCCACATCTTCAATGCATGGATGATCATTGCCAACTCAAGATCATGTGTTGGATAATTTTGCTCGTGCTCATTCAATTTCCTTTATTCATAGCACACCACCTATCCCTCCTGCATCAAGACTCCACAAAGTCCTCTCTTGCAAGCATTTATGCATATCACAAACTCTTTGTCTATATATGCAATCTTTAACACTGGAGCATTTGTTAATAACTACTTCAATTTCTCAAAACTTGTTGCACATTCCTCTATCCATTCAAATTTCTTACCTTGCCTCTGCAGTGATGTAATACGATATTGAATCTAAGAGAAGTTCCTGATGAACCTCCTATAATAACCTGCTAAACCCATAAATGATCTCACCTCTTCCACATTTCTAGGAGATTCCCACTCCATGATATATCTTATCTTCACTTGGTCCACTACTATACCTTCCTTGGAGACCACATGCCCCAAGTAATGTACCTATCTCTTAAAGAAACTACATTTTCTAAGCTTGGCATACAACTAATGCTCTTTCAGCAATCTCAATATCATTTCTAAACGTTCGGCATGTTCCTCCTCATTCTTAGAATATATCAATATATCATCAACGAACACAATAGTAAAACTGTTCAGATAAGGATGCAACACATTATTCATCAAGCACATGAAAGTAGTTGGAGCATTAGTCAAACCAAATGGAACTACAACAAACTCATAATGCCCATACCTAGTCTGAAGAGCACTCTTATATATGTCCTCTTCTTTAATGTGTACCTGATGATATTTGGATCTAAGATCAATCTTCGAGAACATTGTTGCTCCCTTCAACTGATCAAACAAGTCAGCAATCCTTGGCAATAGATACCTATTCTTAATAGTCACCTTGTTCAATTTCTTGTAATCGATGCATAACCTTACAGTACCATCCCTCTTCTTCACGAACAATACCATTGCACCCCAAGGTGATACACTTGGCAAAATTTATCCCTTGTTAGGTAGTTCCTTCAACTACAACATAACTCTAGAGGGCTTATCATGTATGGTGCCTTTGATGTTGGTGTTTCCCCTGGTAACAACTCAATGGAAAATTCTACTTCCCTATGAGGTAGAAACTTTGAAATCTCTACGGAAATACATCCTAAAACTATTTTAATATTAGGTACCTCCTCATAAATTTTGCGTCCTCATCCTCCTTACCTTTATCACTAGAAATATGCACTACAAATAAAACACACCCTTTTCTGCGACTATGTTTTACCTTCATAGTTGTCACCATCCTAATTGATGTTGCCTTCTTCTTACCCTGCAAGATTATTTTTTCTCCATTTTCATCCAAGTACTCAATGGATTTTTCATAAAAATCCACCTTAGTCATGTGAAGGTACAACTAGTCCATACCCGAAAGCATACCATATGATCCCAACATCAATACATTCAAATGTGTTGATGTAGACATGCCATTCAACTCAAATGCACGAGTTCTTACCCAATGATGAACTCACTTCTTTATACCTATAGCCAACTGCACTAACCAAGATTTTGCATGCACTTCTTTATTCAAACCACACTTATCCACCACGTCAGGAATAACATAACTATAATTAGATCTAGGGTCAATCAAAATAGAAACAACTTGGTCACAGAGCTTAACATCCATCTCGATAATAGATTCCTAGTGATCTTCCTTCCTGTTATCCAATTTTTTATAGATACGAGGAATGCTCTGCCGAACATCCCCAACAATATGGACCTCTTATGCACTGTAGATATGAGTTCTACCACCCTAATACTGTGGACAATATCTCTTGAGATTATCCTTACCACATATCAAACACTACAATTGTCCCATACCATCACATCTATTCTGCTACCCTCGAGGTTGTGACCCATGTCCTTGTCTAACTACGTTAAACTTCTTGGAAGGAACAACATTCTATTACTCACCTACATCCTGAGGCCTTGTAATTTTTAGCTACCATTTACCTTTAGCTTTGTCTTTCCCTTTCCAACCTTGTTGTGATTATGTCTTACACTTTTACTGATCATAACTGTGATTTATTTTCTAAATAACTTCCTCAAATGACCAAGGCTCACCATAATCAATTTGATCTCTAAATGCTAATGAAAATCCACTAACAAATCTCTAAACTTTATCTTTCTCATCCTTAAGATATGGTACGTACCTTAATAACTCCAAGAACTTAGTCATATACTCCTCATTTGTCATTAATCCCATCTTTAGCTTATAGAATTCCTTGGATTTGTTGTTGTAGTACCTCTCTAACAAATATTTCTTCTTAAAAAGTCTCTTGAATTCATGCCAACTCAACTCTTCTATCTTAATGTCTCTGACCTGCTTCACATCTTCCCACCAGATGTTTTATTTCCCTTTGAGGTTGAAGATAGTTATTATGGCCTTCGTATTCTCTATTTACTCATGCAGCTCAAAGAAATTCTTCATCCCAATTAACCATGCCTCTGCATCTTTTGGCTTCTTAAAATCCCCATCAAATGTAGGTGGTTTTTCTTGCTTGAACTCATCCAGAAAATATCCCCTGCCACCCCTCCTGTAAGGATGATGACGATTATAGTGCGAGTTAGAACCAGAACTAGAATAGAACCTATGTCCATCACCTCTCCTATCTGGAGTATCCAAGAACCTATCGTCCCTAATTGTGTCATCCCTATTTGACATGTGCCCACCTTCAGACTTACTACAATATGCCCCATTAGTCTTATCCTCTTGCTCATGGTTGATCCGAAGTGGCCCCTGTGTCTACAATTTTGACAAACTCTGAAGGATTCTTGCATTAACTTATGCTTGTTTCTCCTATGCCTTAATGATATTGTCATTATTTTCCTTGCAAGTTCTTATTTTTTCCTTCAAGCTTCTCCATGTGTCTGCTAAGTCAAAAGAATTCCCACCACCACACTACTTTTCTGATCCATAGGGAGAATCTTGTGAACTGTAATCTACCATCTTGCTAGTCATATTTGATCTTCTTCCTACAAGTATACCATGTTATCTTAAACCAAAACATAACATAATCAACATACCTCACTATAGTTCAGGACAGGATATCTCATCTGCAAGATCAACCAGATTAGTGCAATATATGTATAAACATAATCATATCAACATATAAACATCATTTCAACCATTATCCAATTATCAATGCATGACCATACCAACCAAATAGCATGACCTCATGCACGGCAACTATCATCATGTTAATGTATGCATAACAATATATAAACACTGACATGCATAACTAATGCACAACCGACATACACTCATGACAACAACATCCTACAACTCCACCATCCACTTTCTCATGGTGACACCACTGCAACCATGACCAACACCACAAGCATAAGGAAAACATATGCAATCGACATGTATGCATGAACAACACACACCACCCATCCAGTCCAAGGGGTGAACCTGGCTCTTATACCACTCTATAACTCCCTCCTCCCACATTTACCCAAGTTGACTGGTCCACTGGGGTAAAAATGTGACGATAGGATACTATGATGTAATTCAACTCCCCATCTGTAATTAAGGAAGTGGAACCGATAAAACAAAACCATTCTGACCTTCCTTAGGAGCTACAAACCCTCCAAGAGGCAACCAACCCTTCTAGTTGCTTAACCCTTGAGACAACTTATATTTTTGTTGATTTGGACCCTCAACCACTCGCATGACAAGCCATGCATGTGAATGAGGCCTTCCAATCACTCCCATAGCAAGGCATGCCAATGACTGTGGACTTTTTTAGGTAGTTTTAAGCCAGCGACCCTGGATTTTGTGCCACTTGTTTAGGGCCACGACTCAAGCCACTGCCCAGAACTTCATGAAACCTTCAGAAATCATAAATAACATTGAAACAAGGTTATTAATTCAAACATTTAATCAAGTACTTGAATATACCCCTATTATCCATGACAGACATTTCATCAAACATGTCATAAATATATAATCTACAAGTAATAATAGCAAATTTGAGCATAGGGGTCTCATACTTATCTGAGATTCGTAAGGAAGCATTGATGTCTTATCACAGTAGTTGCATTATCATATATTAGTTCATGTATTCATTATACATTCCTTTTCAAATAAAAACACGATGAGAGCCATGCATCAAGACTATCATAAAACATACTCATAACTAGCATATAACTAATAAAAATAACAAGGATATAACAGCCATGAATATCACATATGAGCCAGTACATTTACACATGAAATACCAAGGAGAAGGAGCTCTTATTAATGAATGCATAAGAAAACCAGGTTTGGGACTTCCATGAACGACCCGACCATAGATTGGTTGAACCAAATCTTTCTTTCATCCAATCACCCCTATGCCATATTCCAAGCATGAATTAGGGACTTAAAACAAAATAAACCAGGGCTTCCCGAGGCAAAATCACCTCAACCCTCATCAATAGAACCAGGATTTACCGCAATCCCCACCGGATCACTAGGCCCTAAACAAGCATGGATGCCTTCAGATCCCTCCACCTAAACCATGAGGAATTTGTTTGTCTCAACCTCTCGGTTTTACCTTGTATCCCACCATTACTGGTCAAGGGATTCCTAGACCTACAAGGTTTCCACCCTTTGGTATTTACCATGTATCCTGCCATTATTGATCAAGGGATTCCTAAGCCAAATCAAGGTTTCATCATTGAGCTTTACTGTGTATCTCATCATTCATCGGTTAAGGATTCCTAGGCTCAATCGAGGTGTTCATATATAGGCATTACTGTGTATCCCATCCCTGGATTCCTAGGCCTTGTGAATATTCCTAAGACCAACCCATTCATCTTCTAATCCATCCAGCAATCCAGCTCAACCAAATACAAGAGAATCCACCACACCATGGCTATCTGGAAATGGAAAGGAAAGGTTGAAAAACATTGTCACACCTAACAAAACCCATGCCAATGTCAACAAGAGAACCAAAACACACATGCATGTGCCATGCATGCCAAAACTAGCAAGGAAATCACACCTGCAAATCGATACCTGCAAGTAATCTCATTGTAGCTGCTTGATCCTACTCTTCCTTGCTTGATCTTTGCTTCCTCTTTATTTATTGTACCTCCTTTTCCTTTTTTCCTCCAATGTGAGAGTGCTCCAAGAATGCTCTAATTGTCCAAGAGTTTGAGAGAGAGAATAGAGAGAGAGCTCCAAAACAGAACTGACAAAAGGTTGTAAATTGATCCTCATAAGCCTTTTTATCAATTAGGCCTCTATTTTCTTAATTTTCCATTATTTTCCTTCATTTTCCTCCTCACATGCAACTTGTGACCTTTGACCTTCCTTTTCTCCTAATTTCCATTATTTTCATAAACAAAATGTAAATTAATGCCTTGTTATTATTTTTCCTTTATTAACTTTATTTAAATGGAATTTTGACTAGGGTTGTTATAGTAGGATCATGAAATTTTGCAAGAATAGTAACCAACCCTCTTTTTCTACATGAGTATAATTCTGCAAAGTATAGAGACCAATTTGCAAGGGGAAATCAGGCCACACTCTCCTAGAAGCTTTCTTTATTTCAAGGGTTATCCCTATCCCTGCTATTTGGTGAGCAACCTCTCTACATAGAATCTTATCTGGAATAAATAGAGGAAAAACATGTGGAGTACCATAACTTCCCCAAACCCTGATATAAGTAAAAATTTCTTCTGAGAACCAATCTTTGATTCTCAATAAACAATCCATAGCAGTTGTAGACATTCTTGGTGGTTTAGAACCAAAAATGGCTTGATATATAGGAATCATAATGAGATGGAAGATTTGGTAAAAATGGTCAAAGTAATTCTCTTCCCACAGTTTACTATGATAAATGTGGATGGGTAGAGGGTTAACAAGTGTCCATTTCCATCCCATTGTTGGAAAATCTAAAGAGAAACAAATGGCATCCATTACGAAAGTCGACATATAAAAGGGTGGATTATGGGTGGGCATATGTTTGGTGCAGAAAGAGAGAATATGTTTGGCAATATTATCAGACAACATTTGGACCCAATTGAAAGGAAACCCATCAGCATCCCTATGGATGAGAGGGACCCAGTCTAATGGAAATTGTAAGACATTTTGGTAAGAAAATAGTCTACACAACATAGAGGCAACATAGTAGAAAGGGGGATTTAGGGATTGTATAGAATATTTGTGTGATGATTCCTCTTTATGTTTGTTGGGATCTCTCCTCCATTCTTAAATTAAAATAGGGAGTTTTTTCAATATTATTACATTCCTCTTTCATAAAATTGTCAACAAATTGAGCATTATACACAACCTGCAATTTAGAAAATTTATACATACCCTGTTGGCTTGAAAGAACTAATTATCGTGCCACAGGAGGTGACAAATTCCTTTTCCATAATGTCTACATTCTCAGCCACCTAGTGAATCATATCGATATGGTAGAAGTCTCGAACAATCTACAATTTTGCGTAGGCGAGATTTTGCGGTATCTTAGAGTTTTACTTTTGAAGTTTTATTGCCTCCTTGATCAGCTTAGCAATTGTATGTCCTGTGTCTTCCTCTTCCTATGGTAATTCTTCCTCAAGTAATTCATACACTACATTCTAGGATGAAAAACCAAAATCCATCGTGCAAACGGTATCAAAGAACAAAAATCATCTGGTAATTTTTCATTTGTTTCTTCCAGGCTTGGCCTGTTGGTGGTCAAACTTGCGTCCCTTTCTTGCCTTTCACCATATCGTCTATTTTTGCAAATATCGCAGAGGTATTATGTTGTTATAATGAAAACCACATTTAAAATTTCATTTCACATGATAATAGCAATACAACTTATCAATTTAATACAACTGCGTACAACTATTAAATCGCTAACTCATGCATGCATGGATAAAAACAATCCAAATGTGGTAAGGACGAAAATCAAATTTTGGGTGAGTTTACCAATTTTCCAAGTATATATGAAAACTTCATAAGGGAGACATGTGACATGATTTAATTGGAAAGTGAGGTGCTTGGTCATTTGACATGGCTTCTCATGTCAACCTGGGAACAAAAACCCAAAAGAAACAAGGAGTGTGCTTTAAGAAATAGCTAGGGTGATGGGCTCTGGGATGACATGGAAAAGGAAGTGAATGATGGTAGAATAGGAAAGGCCACAAGCTAATGAAACTGTTGGTTGGAAGGTTTATTCGTCCTGGGAATAGGATCCCTGAAGAAATCGAAAGCATGAACATTAAAAGTTCCAAAGAGGATAGTTATGGGATTATGTGGAAGGAAGGAATGTGAATGCCCAATGGGATAGTGGACACGTAAGCAAGAGAGGGGATCCATACATGCATATGTTATAGTTAATTTTCCTAGAAGATTTTCCACAACTCATTTTAATGAAGCGACAAAGGAAATATCTGGGAAATTCATTCCAAGATGATGTGTCAGGATAATGGAATAAAGGCGTCAATGGAGAAATGTTGAGTATGTTGCGTGGATGAGAGGGCCTGTATGAATTTGATGTGTATATTTGCATAACCCTGGAAGGTATTCCCCAGAGGAAATGAAAGGATTTTATTGCAAAAGCTCCAGGGAAAAAACCTTTGGGCCACTTGTTAAGCGCAAAGATCAAAGGGGCATGAGAAGAGAAGAAAAGGTTTAATTATTGTATAAATAAACAAGCATGATTGATTGATAGATAGATAGATAGATAGATATACACTTTAGATTTTCTAAAGCGCTCAACTGTGGTGGTTCTGGCCTTTCAGCGTTATTTATTTATATACTTTACTAATATATAAATTCATGGTTGTGATGATTATTTAACCCTAAAGCTATATATTAATAAAAAATATACAATTTTAAAGTTTTTTGGGTTTTTAAAGATTAAAATTTTAATGAAAGATAGAAAAATATAAGATAAAAGTTTAAAAGGGTCCCCATTTTTTATTATGATTAAATACAAAATGGGGGGTTTTTGTTTGCTACAACAATTGGTGACATACTGGGTGAACCAGTTATCTCTGTTTATAATAATGAAGAGAAGAAAAAGATAATATTGCATAAAAAGAAACTTACAACTTAATAAAAAATCATGATGAAAATTTTATGGTCATTTAAATAATAAGAAAGAAGAACTTGTACTCATACCTTTTCGTCTTACCTTTATCTAGAAGGGAAGGGGTATATCAATTTATTTATTCAAATAAGAAAATAGGATTTTTATTTGATTACTAAGCATAATTTACTACCAATATTTGCATTTTGTTTAATTCAACGTTAGGTTACTCGGCATCGCTTCGCTGCTAGCAGGCCTATTCAATGCCCTGGCAAAGTTGCCTTAGTATCATGTATGCATTTACCCATTGTTCAGTACCCCGTTGGGTTTACATACACTTCCCATAACTTCTTACATTTTCTTTATTAATCGCCTTTTGATCATAGTTTTAGAGATTGCATATTTTGCAATGTAGATAAGAAGCATCAGTGACAAGAAAGTTATGTAGATCCAATGCATATTATGGCGTTCAACAATCCGTTCATCTTATGATCAACCATTCTTATTGCAAATTTAGCATGTAAGGGAAATTAATACTTCTGGAAAAGGATATACTTCAAAGTATTTTCCAAAGAATACTTTCTTAAATATGATAAATTAACCATAAAACTTAGTCATGATACTAGATGTAATATAAGTTTCAAACTTGTCTACAATATTTTTAAATGATAATTCTCTATAATAAAAGATATATAAAAAAGATATAAGAAGTGCAACATGTTGCAAATTGTTATCAACAAATAAGAAACTAAAAAACATAATTTACAAAGATTATGTACATATTTACAGAATATATATATATATTAATTTGCCTATTCACAACATGATTTTCTTCAACCCTTTCAAGGATTTGCAAAATAAATGTGGATGGGTTGATCTTCTTAGAGATTTGAAATGGGCTAAGCCATAGTTTTTGATATCTAGAATGTTTACCTTTATCCTCATGTACCTTATCCCATTTCAAAACTAAGTCACCAACATTGAAATTTTTGTCACCAACTAAACTATTGTCAAACCATTGTTTGATGATATTTTGATGATTTTTATAAGTTTGTTGGATTTTTCTCTCACTTCTTCTAGCTTAAAGATTTGTGCTAAGAATTGTTGCAATCTAGAGTAGGGTTATTCCTGAATGGACTGAACTAGGGGTAATGAAGGAAAAACATTTTTTGGAGGGAAAATGGCTTCCTTCCCATGTACTAGAAAGTAAGGGGGAGTACCTATTGATGCTTTGTATGTAATTTTGTCAGCCCATAGAGCATATATGAGAGCTTTATGCCAACTTTTTTTATTATTGTCAATTATCCTTTTAATGATTCTCAAATAGGTTTTTATTAGTTGGTTAAACTAACCCATTTCTCTAAGGATAATAGTTACATGAATATTTTAATTTTAAACCATTTTGAATACCAAAATCAGTTACTAAAATGGCAGAAAAATAAGTGGAATTTTCACAAATCAATGCACTCAGGAGATCAAACCTAGTGATTATAAATTGATCAATAAAAGATAGCACTTGTTCAACAATAACATTTTTAAGAGGAATGGCCTCCACCCATTTTGTAAAATAACCAGTTGTGGTGAGAAGAAATCTACGTTGTTTTGAAGTGTTAGGAACAATCTCACCAATTATGTCAAGACCCCATTGCTCGAAGGGTTGGTCATTGATTATAGACTATAAGGGTAATGTTGCTTTCTTTTCTCTTCCAACAGAAGTCTGGCAATTTTTTCTTCTTTGGACATATGGATGTGCATCCTTGAAAAGAATAGGCCAGTAATATCTTGCATGAAGGATTTTATGAGCAGTAGTATAGCCTCCAAAATGACCACCAGTTGATCCATCATGTAAATCTTAAAGCACTTTGTCAACCTCATGTTTTTCCAAACACCTAAGTAGCATGGAATCATAATTCTTTCTAAAAAGTATTCCATCTATAAGTTGGTATTTATTCACTTTTAATCTTAAAGCATGCTTTTTCTTTGATTATAGATGTAAAGGTGATGTTCCATGAGTTAAAAAAAATAAATTAGATCAGCATATCGTGAATTTGAAGCATCGGGGATAACACATACATGTTGAAGATCCTCTGGCTCCTTATTTTATAAACTATTCTCTGATTGTGAATCAATATATTTTGTGACCAACTTACACAATCCTTTACCTCAAACAATCTTCACATGCTTAATTTCCAAATCATACTCTTGTAGTGCAGCAACCTAATGGGCTTTTTTTTCACCAAGGACTTTCTAAATTAATAGGTTCCTTACAGCAGAGTAGGGCACAATTACCTTGGTGTGTGATTTAATTACAAAGGGTCTTAAATGTTTAATTGATTTGAACATTGCATATGATTATTTTTCAACATCTAAATATTTTAATTTTGCTCCTTGTAGTCCAGAAGCGTCTTGACCATTCTTTTGATTTAAAAAAGTTGCATAAAATTGATGAGAAGCAAATGTATATAAAATAAATTATTTGCTATAATATGGAGAAAGCAAGGAGGGGGTTTTATAATAGCTTGTTTAATAGAGTCAAATGCTTGCTTTTCTATTGCATTCCACTTGACAAATGCATTCTTCTTAATAATGTTTTGTAAAGGAAACAATATTTGTGAATGTCCAAGAATAAAATATCTTACAAAATGAATTTGACCTAAAAATGTTCGCATTGAATTTTTATTATGTAGCAATGCAATTTCTAAAAAGGCTTTAACTCTATCAAGGTCTATAATTATTACATCTTTAGAAACAATGAATCCCAAAAGTTTACCTTCTAGAAGAGCAAAGAATGAATTTTTTTAAAGAGATGGGTAGGTTCTTTCCATTATATAAAGTTGGTTGGAAGGACAAAAATTTTTATAATTTACACCATATCTTCTTCTACATTGCTCAAAAAAGCCTAAAAATGTCTTAAAACACTAGCAGCCTGATTACATATTGAAAGTATAGCACAGTTGAACTTATAAACCTTCCAAAAAAACCCTAATATTTCTACATATATGCATAACAAGAAAACTAAAAAAAGGAGATTAACACAGAGACACTGATGTTTTCAATCACTTCCAAGCATTTGAGTCGTGGGACATTAGCTAGGTCCCCGCTTAGATCATCGACCTTTGTTTCCTGCAGCTTCAGTGCCTCAAGGTTCTCTTCAAGCATTACTTCCTTATCATCAGCCAATGATATTGTAAAGTCTAGAATAAATCAATCAAGTTTGAAAATGAATTGGTTGAAATTTATCTGCATATGCTCCATTTTGTCCTACACCCGACCAATTTTTATGATGTAGTAGCACAAGTTGGGCTTGCTCATATTCATGTTTCATTTCCTCTTGTTTAACCATCAAATTTATTATGAAATCCATAGTCATTATCAGATGGAACAAGTGTTGTGCTAATTCAGTATCCTCTGCACGCAGCAGCTCCATCTTGTAATTGCAATATACCTCTCTACCCTTCACACTATTGAATTTCCTAAACATTAGCTTTGAATTAATAACAGATCTCACATCCTTTTTATAGCGATTCAGCGCTAGTCTTTTTGTGCGTATGTCTCATTCTATGAGTAAATGTCAACGGTCCTTGTACAAGTTGTTCCTTAAACAATTATTCTTTGTTTTAATTCCTCTGCCAAGATCGCCTCTCTCCATTAATGCTTGGATCTCAATTCTAGATTGTTATGTCTCAGAAGTGGGAATTGTGATTAATCGCAGACATCCATATCTAATAGATTGATTCATGCCTTCATTAGTGCACCTCATTGATGTCAGTTTATCCCCCTCACACTCAAGTAAACTGCCACTACATATCAAAACCATAAATGCACAGGGCTCGGCATGAGACGTTATGGTTCCAAGGATACGACTAACTGGTTTGTGCATCCTTTCATATATAATGGCACTGTGGATCTACTTCTGAAATATTTTTTTGAAATAATATTAAACTCTTGCAAGAATTTCCAATATTTACTAAGTGAAATTATAGTATCATTAGACTACTAACTGGTTTGTGCATCCTTTCGTATATAATGGCACTATGGATTTGCTTCCACCTAGATATCATCCAAATCCTTGCAAGGTGATATCTGGATGTCGGCCCACGATTACATCATTTCAATTTAATTAAAGATCGCCAACTCAAAGATTGGAACTTTGACCTACCCTTTTGATATTTATTGATCTACCTATGGGATTTCACACATTGCAATTCTCTTTAATGTCGTCTTTAAGAGCAAGAACCAATTTCAATAGCCTTATAATTTTTGATCCCATTAATGTATTTGGTTAAAATAGAGCCATATATTTCCATCACTCTTGTTCCGAGATTGACACCATGATTTGCCAACAAGTCAGCTTCAACACTGAGTTTCCTTTTGATATGAAAGAAATCAATTATTTCAAACTTGGAGATTTTGAAAACAAATTTGATGCAACATGGGAGATTGAATAGACATTGGATCCTCTTGAGCTTTACAAACCTACTGGATTAAGAGCATAGAGTCACCGAAAACCATCAGTTATTGGATTTCCTTTACTAGACAAAATTTTAACCCTTGCTAAAGGGATAATAACTCAGCCTGATTGTTGGTTGAGATCCCTAGCACCCATGCATATTTAATCTCTGGTTTTTTGTCAAGGCATAATATAACCCCTATCGCCCCATCCTCCTAGAGAAAAGAATGAATTTTTAGGATTAAAAGATATACCAATTTTCTGCATCATTCAAAATTTTGTTTCAAGTCATGAAAATGATCAAATTGTTTTATGGAAAATATGGCAATGTCATCAAGATATACAACAACATTTTTATTTATCAATCCTCTGGAAGTAATATCCATTGCCCCCTGGAATGTTTCCCAGCATTGATGAGACCAAATGGCATCTTTTGATAAGCATATGTTCTTCATTTAGTTCTTAAAGTTGTCTTTAAACTATTGCTAGGATGGACAAGGATTTTATTGTATACAGAGAACCGATTGAGAAAGGACATCAACTCTGATCCAGCAACAAATTGTAGCATCTACTCCATAGGAGGCAACAAAAAATTATCTTTTTTTAAGCTTTATTAAGATTTCTGAAATCAATACATATTCTAGATATTTAAGAGGTTGATGCATTGGACATGTTGGAGGAATTTTTTCTTTACCACTTTAATTTTGACACTATTTTAGAACCTAAGATAGGTGTTCTAAACACAAATCCATCCATTCAATATAGGAATTAGCATGTCGATTTGTTCATAGAAAACAATTTTTCTAATGGTTTATATGCACCACAACAAATTTAATGAAATTTGCAAAGAAAAACACAAAAAATCAACCCATGCATATGAATCAAAACACAATATTTATACTTTACCTATAAGTGGTGAACCTTAATTGTTGCATTATGGATTATATATTGATGATTTGGTCATCGCTAGAAATTACATTATTTTAATTTTGGATATGAAAAGATAATTAGCAAATACTTCAAGATTACTAACTTTGGTCACTAGCATTTCTTTTAGGCATCTAAATCTTACATATATAGACGATGGTATCTCTTTTTATTAACCTAAATGTGTATTGAATCTATTATGGAGGTTCAAAATGGAACACTAAAATTGTGTCACACCTTAGTAGTGGGGAGTGAATCTAAATAAAGTGTGTAATTCTTTAAAAGTTGATGTTATTATCTACAAGTAGTTTGTTGGTAGCCTTATTTATATAACTTAGAGTTTCTCTAATATTTCCTTCATTGTTATTGTGATATTTTAATTCACGCAAAATCCACCATTTAGAATCATTTAAAAGTGATGGAGAGAATTCTTTAATATATCAAGGTTCCCTATCAACTTGGTATAAAATACTATAGTGATGAAGTGAATGAATTGGTTGAAAATATTTACTCACTCTATGCTAGAGACGGCAATCATAGGAATTCTACATCTAACTATATGTTTCATCTTGCCTCTAAATCCATAGTCCAATCTTGTAAAAAGTGAAACGTGGCTTAAATTTCAACCTTAAAGTCAAAGTATGATGCTATATTTAATGTTGGCACAAATACAATGTGGATTGGTAGCCTCTTGAGTGAGCTTAGATTTCTAGTAGGAAAAAAAAAAAATATATATATATATATCATTTTTGAAATTTTCTTTTAAATTAGTGTGAGATTCTCAAACACCCATTATCTCAAGTAAGTTGGAGAAAGAACACCATTATAAACATATGAAGTTAAAATATAACAATTAAAATATATATATATATAAAACAATAAATCAAGATAACACTATATTATTATATAAAATTAGAATACAAGAAATATTTTATTTAACACACAAAAATAACTAATGAAGAGGTAAAAAAATGGCAACAAAGCTTAAGTAGACATAGATAAAGAAATAGATACAAAACAAAACAAAAAAATCAAGTTGTTTCCTTAAATTCAAGTATAGGATTTATATATAACATAACAATATAAAAAATATGCAACAATATAAGAGGAAATCAAGGTTAAAATATATTCTTATCTAAAATGGGAATATATGAAATATTTTTTTAACACATGTATATGTACACATACACAAATAAATAATGAAACTTGGTAAAAGAAGAATATGAACAAAGCTTAATTACAAATATATAAAGAAATTGATTAAAAAACAAATGAAGGTGTGTCCTTAAATTCTTTATAAAAATATAACAAGAAATCAAGATATCAATACATTATTATTATACTTGTTGCACGCATGGGAAGACATGGTATAACGCATTCAATTTTTCCGTTGACTAGGTATTAGTTTGTCTTTGACCAAAAATTTATGATGCTCATGCATAGTTTAACACTAGGAATTCAATTTTTGTTATTTTTTTATTATTATTTAATTCTTTTTTATTTGTAAGGTGATTGGTTGAGGTCTTATTATGGGTTGTTTAGTAACTTCCATTTCTATTAGTTACTAATTTCTTGTTTTTAGCTTTATTTCCTTTTTATTTAACTTTTTTATTTTTTATTTTTTATTATTTCTATTATTTCTATTTTCATGAATTATAATTTTTTCACAATATTTTCAATTTAAAATACTTATTAGTATATTAAAAACAAATTTTAATAGATTTAATTATAAAGAGTTATATATATATTAATAAAAATAAAACACAAAGACATAGATATATGTATAAGTATATGTATATTAATATAAACAATATTATTTAATCATATTTCTTAATTTTGGTGATTGCATTCAATGATACAATATTTTATTAGTTGTTTTATTTTTGTGATGAAATCTTTGTCTTTGTTATTTTTTTGTTTAATTAAGTTATGTGTAGTGATGTCTTCGAGAGTCATCGCATTCATGTTTTATTGTATCGACATTTCGAACCAACCTCTGTGGTTCATCATCAGGATCAGATGTGTGAAAAAGTCAAATAATGATGGGGCAATAAATAGAGGAAAGATTGGGTTGGTAATGTAAGGAGCCGACAGGTTTGATATTATTAAGAAATAAATTTAGTTTATATATATATATATATATATATATATATATATATATATATATATATATATATATATATATATAATATTGTATGTTTATATTTCTTTATTTGTTTATATATTTATTTATTTAATATTTCTTTAGATTTAATTATAATTAATCAAATATAATGTAACATTATAATATTATCATGTTATTAGCTAAAAGTTTTAGTATTAGTTATTTTTTATAACATTAATTAATACCTAATTAAGTTATATTTAAGCTAAGCGACAGGTACTAGTTGCTATGTAGCCCTTTTTTAGTAATAATATAAGAAATATAACAAGAAATCAAGATAAAAATATATTATTATTTAAAATGAGAATATAATAAATATGTTATTTAACACACATGAACACATAAAAATAAATAATGAAAGGGTAAAGAAATAATGAACAAAGCTTAATTACACATATATAAAGAAATAGATTCAAAAACAAGCCTTTGTTTCCTTAAATTCAAGACAACATAATACATAGGTTATAAATTTATGGTCCCTCGGGTAATTATCTAGGAAAAAAGAACTAGATTTAATATAAGTTACACATGTACATCTATATATAAAGAATTATTCATTGAACAATGTGTTCCATTCACATGAAATGTGTTAATGGAAAATTTTCAAGAATGGTACCATGATCTTCTATCAATAATTTCCATTGTCGTCGCTTTTTTCTACTCTTCACTTCTTTCAACTACAATTGAGTTGCTATGACCAAATAACTATAGTGGGAACATACAACATCTGGTTGGCAGTCTTGAAAAACAATGTGATCTTTACATTTGTTTACTTCTTCAATGAAATATCCCATTAACGCCAATGAACTAATTGGATATGTGTAATTTGAAGGATTATTAAACTCTTGTATCAATGTGATTTTCGACTTAGTGCATCACAATAAATAATAGTGCACTTTCTATGGATTATCTTTTGTTGCAATGACAACAAATACATCACCTTCTCTAACCATATTAGAAAGACGATCATAATCCTTGTCAATGACAACCACTTCATTACACATCTCCTCATTAGTCAACCTTGGAAATGTGGGCATTTGTATCACTCTTTCATGTAGCCATGGTTTACATATTTTTTATTGTGGCTTACACACTCATTGGCGAACTCTATATCATCAATACATGCAAGAAAAAAGCAAGAGTACTTTCATTTCTGAATTGAGAATATATTTGTCATATTCTCACTTCTAATGGAGTGCAAACCTCTTGTTCCATGGATTTTTTGACAATTATATGGCATCGATCTATCAGCATCACCCATTAAAATATTCCAAAATTACTTACTTGAAAAAAAAACTCATGTAAGTCAAATTTCATGAAATAAATATATATTTTCAATAGAAAAACACACCCACATGCATGTACACACACATGCACATGTGTATATATATACATACATACGCTTACCTATGCACATGAGCTATCCTTGGATTCGATACATGGATTAAATTTTGTTTGCACCAGTTAACAACATCATTTGAATCTATAAGTCGGGAAGCCTCTTGATTCAATTGATGCCTCCTAAGTGCATGTTTTTCACATGCCCCAACACCATCGTGCTCTCCTTTTCCATGCCCTGTCTCAAAGAAATTCCATGTATGATGAATGCCAGTTCTCTTATGAAGGTAAGATAACCATAAGAATTATCGTGATGATTTAAATTGACCAGCACAACCATTTGACCATACCCAATGTTCTTTAAAAGTGATATGGCATCTCAATAGTTCCTTATAAAGAATATCAAAACAATTTTGAACAAAACATGTATAATGTGTATGATCATCACTAATGTAGAAATGGTACTCTTTAATCACTTCATGATTATTTTCATTACTATCAAAACCATCGATACCAAGCTCTGCATGCCTATACAAAATATGCACGAGTATAGAGACCTGGTCTGAATGATAATATTCACTTTGTATTTCCTTGTGGAACAAATGTATAATTCAAAGCAAAATCAACCACTAATAATATTGTTGCCTTTGGGAACTTATCACGTGATTGTTTGAATTGTAAGTCGTGCCATTTTTTTATATGAAAGTGCTTAATATATTTATATATATGCTCCTTGAACTTCTCCATAAAAGATGTCACATAAATGTCGTCTTCAAGTAAATTAATCTTTCTTAATGTTTTCATTGAATCTGCAATGGAAAAATATGTAACATACTGATATATTGTCCACTTCACATTGAGATTTGACAATTGTGACACATTGGGATCAATAGGATGCTTAGCATAAAAGTTACCAATTGAGAACATTATATACATTTTCTTCCACCAACACATTCTTTCTTATAAAATAATTGGTCATTTTCTCATGCACATAATATCTTAGATAAAAATTCACGAACACTTAAAGGAGGGGGGATCATTAAACCAATATTCTATGCCAAATTTTAGAAATGTCTCATAATATAATTGGAATTCTACATGGTATTGGCAACAACATGTGTCACGAATAGTGACAAGACTGACATACCATGGTTTAAGCTTCACAAATATGCTAAGGGAAATCTTCACATCAGCGTTACTCTCCATAAAATTATGGAATAACTCCACTTGACTGACCTGTGTTATATGTTTAGCATGAGTTTCATAAACCCCTCTAGATATACAATGTCACATAATATCCTTTTGATTTGGTGACATATAAGAATTCAAATGAAAAAACTCTTTCACCCTATCTCTCACATTTTCTAGAAGTCTACCTTGATAGGATTGCTTACAGATATTAGCCCCACATGCAAGCTCATAATTCTCATCTACTTGAACCCTTTATTTTTTATGCCTCCATAGACTTTGTCTTGATTTTTTGTACATTCATGCTGCCATTGACATCAATTGATTTAATGCAGTTCCTTTTCCGACAATACCTGTTAACAATTCTCTACGAGCACTTTTGCCATCTCAAGATCAATTTTTTGCAAGTGTGCCAAGGGTCGATGTCATATTTTTTTATACCAACTCATTTACCTGCACCTCTTTGGAATCGTTGATGCCCAATAATCGAATTGTAGTTCTTAGAGCTTTGTGTTTTAAAAGTTTATGTAACATTTGAGATTGTGCTATGACATATTTACCTTCAAAAATCTATTCGATCACCACATTTACTTTATTTTGAATTGTCTGTTCATTCATTGATGGCCCCATTTCTTCCATTTTAGTTGAATCCATATTCTCTAGAAAATTATCATCAAAGACAATGTTCTTGTAACTTCCAATTAATTTCCATGTTTTTCTAGATGTGGTGGAATCTTGTTGCGGGTTAGATGTTGTCTTCGCATAAAAATGTGTATATTAATTTGTAATTTGTACTTGAAATGTACATTGAACATTATTAAAATATATTAAAATGGTGACTTGAAATAATTTAATCTAAAGATTACAAAATTTAAAATTTAAAACATTAATTGATTCACCAGTATTATTGATATTCTCGTTGACAAGTTCCTTGACATTTCTCATTTCCTCATCATTTCCATGCACATCCACATCTCTTTCAACCTCTCTATTTTGTACCTCCATGTCTCCTTCGGGCTCTTTATTTTCTACCCCCACATATTTTTCAAGCTCTCCATTTGGTACCTCCACATCTTCCTTGGGCTCTTTATTTGGTACCTCCACATTTCTTTAGTCTCTCTATTTTCCCTTAGTGTTCTTCTCTTTATGTGTAGTTTTTCATTTTTTTTCCTTTAAATCAGTTCTAATGTGATCGTACTTTCATTTACAACTCCTTTAGATTCCCATGTTCAAAAAATTAAAAAGTTGAAATCTAATTCCAAAACAACACAAGCGAGTTCAAGCTTTTAATACTACAATGATTGAAGACAAATTCAAATATTTCGAAAAAAATTTATAATATATGCTACAATCAAATTCCACAAATTGCAAAATCTATTTTACTTCATATCCCTCATAACAAAAAGGTGATTTATAATTTAATCTAAAGGAAATTCCAATATATATTATTCTTTGGAAAAAACATTCAAAATCATTTTCCATAGGAAAAAATTTAATATTTGTTCTCCATAGCAAAAAATAACAATATTAAATTTCCATAGAAAAACAATAAAATAAGGCCCCTTCTCCCCCGCAAAAAAGTCATTTTCCCATATAGAAAAAACTTATATATATATATAGAACCACGTATGCACGCATCTGTGTGGAAATGGACTTCAGTGCCGGATTCCCAGCGGAAATACACCTAACAAGTAAAGACTATGTGTGGAACCAGAAACTCGATTATGAAAGTGTCCTCTTCAGATTTTGATCTTGCTTTGAGACAGGCCACCTAGCCAAAAATTGCCCAAAAGCCTCCCAAAAAAATTTTGCTAGAAAAAATCACCACAGATCTACATGGTGGGAAGGAGCACAAAAAGAACACTACACTGTCATCCAAGAAGAGTACTCTCGAGAAAACTCTGAATTACAAGAAATCAGGCAATATAGAAACAACTTTCAAGACAAGCAGGGGGAAAGCCCCGCCCAACAACAAAAATGTGAACTCAACAACCCCTCAAGCATCGACAGTTATGAGGTTTCGAATAACACGCAAAATAAATCTTCATTTAACAGCGAAGCAGATCTTCTAGACCAAACTTCTTCTCCGACTATCTCCAAAAGGAGGAACACAATAGATCGCGAAGCTAAGACACCAATGTCCCAAGAACCAGAAGAGATGAGGGAGATGCAAGATAAAGGAAGTTGGAAGACCGTAGAGAAGAAAAAGAAAGCTACATCACCGATCTCGCCAAGAAAGACAAGGAGCCAGACAATTAGAAATTAAGAAATTACAGGTCCGATAGACCAATTTGGTCTCAGTGGACGTTAACCACCATCATATATATATATATATATATATATATATATATATATATATATATATATATATATATATATATATATATATATATATATATATATATATATATATATATATATATATATATATATATAATCTTTGTTTTTCCCTTATCAAAAAAACAATGCTTGTACCTTTAGAAAAAAAAACATTCAAAATATCATTTTGCATAGGAAAAAAAAAATAATATTTATTTTTCATAACAATATTCAATTTCCATAGAAAACAATAAAATAAGGCCCCTTGCCCCCCACCAATAAAAAAATCATTTTCTCGTAGAAAAAGATATATATGTGTATATATATATATATATATATATATATATATATATATATATACACACACACAATGTTTGTACCTTAAACATAATTTTTTCTTACTTTGCACTCTGCACTTCGCACACTACAATTTTTTGTCTTCAATCAATTTTTTCGGCCAAGAATATATACAATTCTTGGCTGAATTTTTTGTACATCAAATAGGTGGCATCAAATGATAAAATGATCATGTTTTCCAAATGAGAGATTCTCTTCTCAAACTCTCTACTAAGATTTTCTTATTTTTATACCGAGAGTTTTTTGGAACTAAACTCTCAGTCGAGAGTTTGGTTAGATTAAATATTCTCAACCAAAACTCTTAGTCAAGAGTTTGTAATTTTTTCGACCGAGAGTGTTTTTGGCACTAAACTCTCAGCCAAAAGTTTTCAATTTTCTCAAATGAGATTTATTTCGGGGAAATATTATTGTTGTTAACACAAACCAGAGTTACAAAAAAATCTTATCTGATGGTTTCTAATTTCTCGACCGAAATGTTTTTCAAACTCTTGGCCGAAAGTTTCTCTTGGAAAAAAGTTTTTGATCAACGAAAATTAGGAAAATTTCTACAATCTTCCAGAAATGGCTACTTCAAAGAGTTGAATCCTTACAAAATTTAAGAGTTAGATGATGACTTTGGTACCATTGGATTAAACTCTGAATCTAGTTTCTAATGATATAAGTTTTATTCATTTTCATGAAGACTTGATATTTATTAATAATGTTATACTAAATTGTGTCAATGCAGACTTTGAGACTTCTTACAATAACCTGAAATGAATAATAAATAACTTCAAAATCAAAACACAAAACCATTTGAAAAGTCACTTGGTACTTCCTCTCCCTATCCTCTTCAAAACAATATTTTAGTTGACTTATTGATGATCACATTAAAATGAAAATTGATGGATCGACGAATGTTTTGAAAAATATCATTTTTTTGTCTTACTCTATTTCATTAAATGATAAAACATAGTGATTAAATCTGAAAATTCACTAAAAATAGTCCACGCTCGAGTGCAATCTGTGTAGATTGTGATGATACCATGTTTTCTAAAAATGGATTACCATCTCTACAAATCATGGTGGTTCATTAAGTCACTCATTATACTTGCCCTAAAATTTCAAGTATGTACATTCAATAAACGCCAAATTTCTCCAGTTATATGTCCATAAAAAATTAAAAATATATTTATGATTACGTAGGCAAGGCAATTCTCTACAAATCTTGTTTTTACTACAAAGCAAAATTCTCAAAGAAATTGTGAGTTTCCAATAATTGAATTTGAAAAAACATAAAAATTCACAATTTTCTACGTCAAAAACAAGAAAAAAGTGTTTCCCAATTTCACATTTTCAATGTGAGATACAACAAATGGAATATGGGGGGAAACAGTAGGTTGTGGAATATCATGCCAAGAATTGGAGGGCCAAAGGGAGATTCCAGAGGCTGGAATGATAGGATTTTCTATCCATCTGTCATGGTAATGAGATTGTTGTTGTGGAAGTTGATGGGGTTTGGGAATCTCCACAATTCTATGGTATGGCTTATGAGAGTTATGTGATACATGAGGATTAAGGGGAGGACCTACTAGATACAAATGCTTAGTTTGAGTTAGCTGGTAGAATTAATCATAATCATCTTTGAAGTGAATACAAAATCTTATTCTCCTTTTTATGCTTTCACGCTAAAATACATTTTTTCTTCTTCCATACCCCTCATGTTCCCCCTAAAACTCCTACTAAATAAAATCATCTATAGAGTATCATGACATCATATATCTCAATCACATGACAACTAAAACAAAGCAAATAGTCACATGCATAGATCTTGTCTAATGTAACAATTCAGGTACTTGAAACAACATGTGATTGATGAATAGATTAAAGAAGAAAAAGAAACTTATAACAGAGGTGGTTTGATTGTGTATGTGTATTTAAAACAATTGGATTATTGGCTACCACTCATATGTGAATGGATGATAGAGTTGTTGGAGTATATACATTCCCAAAAAGAAATGAAATGATTGTGGCCACGTATGAACAATTAGAGGGGGATACTTGATATTTAAACCACTGTAACATTTGCATGCGAAAAATGAATGAAAAGTTAGTATTGTAACCAAGTTGCGAGAGTAAGAGGAATGTTGAAAATTATTCAAAAAGAGAAACGCGTAGATGGAAGCAAAACAAACCCTTATTTCATCGATATACGAGGAGTATTTTACTCTTGATCTGATAATGAGGGGTACGAAAGCAGTGAGACAAAGTGATATGGAATGGATGAGAGAAAATATGATATTTTGGGCTAATAAATGTAGTTGAGTGGCTCAAGTTAAGGTTGCTAATATCATTTTTCTTTTAAAAAATGCATTTTTCAAACTGTGAGAGTAAATCTATGACTTATGAGTGTTTAACATATTGTCAAAAACTAGTAATAATATAAGCATGACTAAAAGTGCGCGATTGTTTCTTCAAATATATGTATTGGATGGAGATTGGTGTACTAATGATGCATTTGAGTTAGAATTCACGAGGTTTTGGACAAATTCAGTTCAATAAGAGACTTGTGTTTAAATTATTTTGCTAATATTTCATAAAACAACTGATACAGTATACAGGATCAACATAACAAATAAAGAATGATCATAGTAAAAAGTTGTGTAAAACATAATCCATGAGTTGAATATTTTGCTCAAACAAACTCAATAACCCAACTTCAAAAACCTCATGTGATAGCATAATGATAATAAAAAATGAGCCAAAGTAATTACAACAAAATTCATGGTAGTAGGGAGCCACAACATGGTTGGGACAGTCCATGAAAACCATCACTTTTAAGAGAAAAACCGTTTAATTCAATAACACGAAATCATAATTCTAAGAGAAATACATATAAACTTGCATAAGTATTAACACTCAATGCATGAAATAATTCAGCTACAATACATTGAAGATATCAGTGTGGACCTCTCAAATTAATATTATGATTTTTTTGTGAGATAAAATTATTGTAGTTGCATAGTGGAGTGAAATGCATGGGATATATATGCTTGAGATTCATGTAAACCTATAGCTTCTGTCAGTAAGGAAATTCAATATAGGTTAACAGGAAAGAAAACGTTTTCCAATACCCATAGTCACAAATAATTGTATTGTTCTTTTAATGAAACAAGGGGTAGTGATATAGTCTTTGGGGGTTGTACATAGAAATGAGGCAACTGGCCATGGAACATGCATATTGTTCATATTTGGGGAAAGGGGTTTGAAACTTATATTGCAACCGACGCGATGTTCGCCAAAGCTGAAAGGAAAGACCAAGTGTAAGTATGTTACACCCTTGCATGGAGTTGTCCCAAAAAAATTCAATGGAGAGAAACCACAAGCACCGCTAGCCTGCCATTTTAGGGGGAGGGGTTGTGCTATTATCTTAAAAAAAAACAAAACAAAACAAAACAAAAAAAATCATTTTTAAGTAGAACGAGGTCAAACCGGGTATAGGGAAGCAAAATGGAGGAGGAACAGGAATAGAATGAGGGTATTAACCCAAAAACATCACACAAATAGATCCATAACAAGTAAAATATCTAATCATCCATTCATTCAAGTGAAATTTCTCTTCCATAGAAACAAAATTTTATATACCTGAGCTACTACGATCTTATATTGTTCGTCAAAGACCCAAAAATTGTTTTCATGCAACAGCCAACCACGAGCTTTCACACATTTTTCTCCTAATATCTTAGGTTTTGAATAGATCTAAAGAAGAGTTTGAATAACCAAATGAATGCAGGAGTGGATTGGTAGCTTGCCTTCAAGGCTAGCCACTCATGATACGTGAGGCATCCATCCCAAGGCATGCCTTGGGATGTGTCTCATTAATCACCATAAAGAAATTCACAATAAAAATTTAATGTAAATTTTCCCATACTCCTTTTGTTCATGTGCCGCCCACACCATACACATATCGTATGGAAATTTATGAATCTCTTATGGTATAATGCACAAATCACATTTGTCTTCCAAATCTCTAACATTATTGTTATGTCTCATTGATGGGGATAGGGCAAAACCAACAACATCAATACATAAGCCCAAAATGTAATCAGATGGAAAGTGCTTAACCCACATTCAACAAAATATTTCAGTTATCATGCTTTAGAGCATATGCTATTAAAAAAAATGAGACATGTCAAGCTAATATTTGTTATGTGCCGATGATGTTGAAATATAATACTTGTGTGCATTCAAAACCTCATAAGGAGTGTCAAGGTAATTGTTTCACACACATTAATAGGGATATTCTTTCAAATGAAACCAACAATGAGATAAATATATAAAATATGAGCTCTTGCTAATTCTCTTTCACGAACATTTTAAATCATAGCACATGCTAACAACATAATAATCATATAGTCATGAAATCTAAACAAATCTAAGAGCAAACATCTCCTTCTGTCCTACGGGGATCACGTCTACTCCAAAGTTTCCTTATTCTGTTAAATTTTCTAGAAGAGAGTCAGGTAATAGTGGCTTGCACAATTTTTTGCAAGGTGAGTCAGTGATAAGTCAACAAGGTCTCTCATTCATCGATTGAATGACTAAACGCGAGTCTCCAAAAAATTGAATTTGTGTAATTCCTCTTTTATGAGCCATAATAAGAACTAGTTTATGAGCCACATGTCCATAGAAATTTCTTTTTTAGGACAAATCCCAACTTTGAAGGAGATAGTATGACTTGGGGAAAACTATATAATTTCCCTTGCCCCACCTCTAGTAGGAGTACCTGATGAGTCTCCATTCAAAGAAGGACTAGGGGATTTCTTTGTTTATGAGCTCCACTTAAACTTGTTTGTGAGGAGGAGAAATTCAAATTTGGGGGAAAGCATAAAGGATATTGAGACGTTGAATAACACATTTAAAAGCAAGGGTGTCCACACCCTCAAAAGTTGGGCATTCATGGCCAAACAAATTCCCCAAGCATAACTGAGAGGGTGGGCTTTATACTATCTTTAACTAAAATACCAACTTGACAAAAACCCTCCAGGGTTCTCATTTTCTTGGAGATCGCATTTATTAGTTAGTTTTATTGTCATTTCAAAACATAGTACCATGGATAACACCCTTCTTTCTATGAGGCTTCAAATTACAACCTTTTTCCATCATTATCCTTAATGTTGCTAAAAAAGTCTTAAAATCAGTCTTTGAATCAGAAAATGGTGCATCCAATAAGCACGCATTTTCCTTTTTTAGGATTAAAATTACATTTGGCTTCAAACCATGGACTTAACAGTTGTTACCATTACAATCAAAATATTAAATTAGCCCTCAAATTGAAAATGGTGCTATGAACAGCACTATATATTTTTTAAGTTAAAATTACAACATATTTGAAACCATTGTTTAAACAAATTGTACCATTGCAACCAAAATCTTAAAATCAACTCTTAAATCAAAAAGAGGTGTGAGAAATAGCGCCATTTTTTTAACCAAAACCGTGAATAATTATAATAAAAATATGTGCTTGAGGGAATTACTTTACATCTAGAAGTACAAAAGGGTTGTCTTCCACTACTAGAATCTAAGGAGGAGATAAGCTTATTTGAATATTAAAACCCAAGCTTTTTAACTACTACGATATCAAAAATAATTGGTTGAAATTAATAAAGGCACCAAAAACATTCAAGAACATGATACATTTGAACTACAAAGAGACTATTCATGAGAAGGTGTTATGCCTTAGTGCCCAATCTAGAGTCATCCATAAGAGAAGCATTTAAGTTTGGCAAATTTTTGGTAGCCTGATTAGATGAGTTTCCTGGGGAGGACCCCCCTTGTTGAAGTTTATGAACTGATATTTGAAGCTCTATGACCTCCGTTGAAGGGTTACTAGTTCATCTTCTATTATTAGAAATTTTAATTAGTGCTCCACTAAGAACTCCATTATCATAGTCAGAGTTGATAATGTTTTTATGTGAATAATTCGCAGGTGAATTGGATCCTACTGCATTTGTTCCATTTCCTCTTCACTTACAGGGAGGAGCTTTCCCAAGATCGTTGTGCACCATAACCCCACTAATGGATTCAATAGATAAAAATCCTTCCCAAAACCATCCTTATGCATAGTACTATAAGGAAATATGGCAAATAACCGTCATGAATTCCTTGCTATCATAGCCTAGAAACCAACCTGAAGGGGTTCCATCCAATAAACAAAGATACCCAAAGACACTTAAACTCCATGCCAAACTTATAAATCCAGTAGAGAAGAGGACCTAAACTAGGCCAAGCTCTTCTACCCATGACGAGAATCACAGCGGATAGGGAAAAGGGAATAATTTCAAATGAAAAAGGAGAATTGTTTGATATTTACTGAGAATCCAACAAAGGAAACCCAAGGCACAAAATGGGTCCACCTTGAGATAGACAAGAAGCCACCACCTAAACTCAAATAAGAGGCCAAAAAATGGAGGTAAAAAATGTTAATTACCAATCCAATTTATCGAAACCAATTTCAAAAAGCAGGGGGAACCATTCTAGGGATCAATATAATTATTTTCGAAAGATAAACACTATCACTGGAATAACTAATATCCAACTGAATGTTAGTGAAGGCACAAAAACACAAATGCGTAAAATCTACACTGACAATCCAAACTTGTAGTAACCACCCAAAAAGTTTCAAATGCTTACCTAAAGGAATGCCCGCAGTAGAAGAACTAAGCTGTGTAGGTGGACCGAACCAATACTCGACACTCCATTCAGATACCCACAACCCTGCTAGGATTAACTACTCGCTAGAGATAACTTCACCGTAGGGAAGCCAATAGGTTAATAAATAAAAAAATAAAAGGTAAAAATATGAAAATATCCCAACAATAACCAAGCACACAAAAATTACCCAAAGAATTCCCAAAACTTACTAAGAAGAGGATAAGGATTAAATAAGAGAGCAAAGTGCCTGAAACCATATGCAAGTCTTTAATTGTTGTAATCATAATGATAGGAGATGTTTGAGTTCAATCTTACCTAATAAATCCCATGAGGGGCATTGATAACCCCATTATGTGGTGTGCCCTTGTATTCCCAAATCCGCCAAATCCCACCAACACTCATGATAGAGGTTTGTCATTTTAGGCTCTTGGATATTGAATTCTCATGTCATTGGATCCTTCTCCTCATGCCAAAGCACTACTGAAATCATCTTGGACAACTCTCATATAAGGATTTTGTCATTCCACCCACTCCCATTCATTATCCCCTTAATGTTTTCTCTTGTCAACTTCCTTGAAATGTTTTGTTTTCCTTTCAATTGCCACCGAGACTTTGTTGATAACAAGGGGAGTCTTGGTTCCATTTTGTAGTGCATGGGAGGCAAGTGGATGGATAAGACATCCCCCCTTCAAAACAAATTATTTTGTTTCTTGGTTAATTGTGGCTTCGAACATGAATACCAATTTTGCATTTTCTGAGATAATTAAATTAATGGAATAGGGAAGTGGGAGATGTGATTATTGATTAGCAATGATCCTACTGTCAAACCAATTTCCCTCCTTTTCATTTCATCCACCTTCGTGTTGTTTTGTCTCAGAATATGATGACATTGATATTCTGAAAATTGATCGAGAAGGATTATGGTTCGAAGGAAGATTTAGTTGAAGAGCATATACTTATGATGCTTTTTTAATATGGCCTATGATAATTTTGGAGTCCCCAACAATATGGATCTTGAAAATTTGATTAGACCGAGCTAAAGAGAGACCTTGAAACAATCCCTATGCATCAACTTGATTGTTTGAGGCTTGTCCCAAACTCCATGCCAAAGTAGATTAGATTTTTCATCCAAGACAAAAAAAAAATAGCACCCCCTGCTCCTACCACCCCAACAATAGCACCAATTTTTATTGAAAACTTAGAATTTCAGTATTTTTTAAATCATTGTTTACAAATTTATTATTATTGTAATTGAAGTTGTCATACTCGCTCTCACTCCACTATCATTTTCCCAGATTTTAAAAACTTTTAAATTTTGATTTTTTTTTAAATCTTAAAAAAATATATCATATATATATATATATATATATATATAGAGAGAGAGAGAGAGAGAGAGAGAGAGAGAGAGAGAGATGTCAAATCACCTCTTGAGCACAAGCTCAATCTTGAATTATCACTTTGAGAATGATGATCTTGAGTGTACCCTCATGATATGTTAGGATGGAGGCTTCGTGAGAATGGCATCTAGCTGTTGTGGTGCTTTGGGCTGCTCAACTGCTTTTCACTCTTCTCTAATTGGAACTGTTGGCTGCTTGAAATTAGGGCCTTGGAGATCCAGCCAGCCAGAAAGAATGGTGTTGGATGGGGCAAGCATATGATTTTGATTTATCCCAAAGCAATATCGATGACTAACTCTCAACTCTCAAACAAGTTGTATGGCATATTATCAAATATGTGATAAAGATGAAGTATTTCGTATTTCTCCTGGAGAAATGTCCCGATCCCATCTTCCCTCCGTTCTTTTGAACGGAATAGTAATTCCTTCTAGCTTATTTTCTTCCACTCAGAAGTGACTCTTTGTTTCACAAATCTTATGATGAAATTAAAACATAAAGGCAAAAATATTTCAAATAACTAAAAATAACATTAGAAATTTATTATTTAAAAAACGTATTGAAAAATATGAAAGAAACAATTCCAAAGAAATGAAAACATTTATTAAAATATATATATATATATATATATAGATATATAGATATAGATAGATAGATAGATAGATAGATATATTCATGTTAAATAAGAGAGATAGGGTTGCAATCCAAGGTGCTATAGGTGAGGGTGTGGAAGGGTTTTCGCTTTCTTTCTTTTTTTCGGGGGCTTTTTAGGCTTGTTTGAGGTTTAAGGTCAAATATGTGGATTTTCTCAGTAAGTCAGACCCCTTACTCCTCAAATGTGTTAAACCTTGATTTCCGCTTGTCCCATATTTGGTGCCATCGATCTTTCCTGTCAAAATATCCCCCTTTTCATGCATTTTTATTTCTTCTAGTGTCTACTCGGGAAAGATGGACTATGAGTAGCTGGAACTGGTGGACTGTGGAATCATCTTAATCTATAGCTACATTTTTCATAGGCAGGATGAGTACCCGACACACAGGCCTTCAATCTCAAATCCTACTAATGTTTCCCTTTCTAAATCTTGTCAATTTGTCTTGACAAATGGCTTTCTACATGTGGAGGCTCGGGGTGTATTGTTAATTTTTCCATCTCCCCCTCACTCACATATTTTTCTTTGCATTCACCTCCATATTTCTCTTTTGTTCTGCTCCCTCCTATTTCATTTCCTAGTAGTCACCTCCTCCCTGGCGATATTTTTCCCCCTGTTGTGCTAGTCAGTTCAAGGGCCACACGCAACAAGGGTAGGTGAATTTGACAGAAAAAGGAATTTTTTAGCTTAACAGCTGGTAAGGACATTGAAGTGTCCCAAATCATGGATTATGAAATGAAGACGCTAGTTGATATATTTGGAGTAAAGGCAGTTGTGGAGGCTTCTCTCTAAAAATGGGTTGATTCATCATGGTCATCCTTGTTGGGTTATGTTCCCTCTATCCATGTGTTGGAAAGGGGTTGAATAAATTTTATTTCTAGTTTGGTGATGACTATGAGTGTATTCAATCATAAAATTGGAGTCGGGGGCATGACAAGCTCAAGCTCAAACGTTGATCTATTATGTTTGACCCAATCAGGGAGTCGATGGATAAGCTTAGGGTTTGGGCAATTTTACATGGTTTACAACTCCATTTCTGGAATTAATATTTTTTTAAAGTGATAGGAGACAAAATTGGCTCCTTTGTGGACGCAGAAGAAGCGTGGGATGGGAAAGTGGACCACCACTCAACCTAGATTCAAGTCGATGTTTGTTTCAAGGAAAAACTAGTAGCATAAGTGGAAATATTTATGGGAAAGGTGGCATGGGTGAGAAATGTCGATTACTAGAAAATCCCTTTAGATTTCATCGTTATCATGAAGTAGGAAATTTGATGAAAAATTATCCCCTACAAGGTCCCAAGGGAGCTACGAGGGTGCATTCCCAGCATCTCCAAGATGAAATGGACAAGTTTGATCCAAAGTCAGGTCTGAAGATGCAGAACAAGATCCAGGTTTCAAAAGTTATCTTTAGGTTCTATGATGGAAGAAAAACCCCCTATGTGGTAAGGTTTTCTCCTCTATCCCCTCTAATGGGTGTTTAGGTCTAGGAGGATGTCTTGGTAACACACCTATTGTTCATATATGATTTATTGGCATGCATCATGGAGGTCAAGAGATACCTCTCCTTTCTCAGGAAAGCATTGGACCTCTTATGTTGGGTTACTGCCATGGTAGTTAATCATAAAAAAAAATCCTATATCATATTACATGGATGAGGAGATGATATTCCATATTAGGAAAGGTTCCTATTTCCTTATGTTGTAAGAAGCTTAGATGATGGTTTGAAGTATCTAGGTTTTATTATAAAATTGAACAATTTTAGAAAAATGGATTGGATGTGGTTAGTCTAAAAGGTGGAGAAGCATATATCCCTTTGGTCAACTCTTTTCCTCTCAAGGGGGGGTCATCTAGTGTTGGTCAAGTCTATCCTTCAGAGTATACTTGTGTATTGGAATTATATCAATGTCATACCCAAAGGAATTATAAATTATATAAATAAAATCAACTTCCACTCTCTATGGGTTAGATTCAGTGAGCATAAAGGCATTTCATTGGTTAGATGATCATGCCTCATGGTGAAAAAGGCATTGGGAAGGCGGCGATAAAAGAAATTCACTTGTTTTTTAAAGCACTGGTAGAAAAAAACTATGGAGACTCATTCAAGAATCCTCTTTTATGGTAATAATCCAAATATGTACCTGGGAAATCAAATGTGTAATGGTTTAGAGAGTCAAACAGATTGAAAAAAAGGTTTGATTTTTTGGAAAGCGTTAGAGCTTTCTTGATGGTTGGAAGATGTATTTCATGGCATGTTGGGAATGGTATCTAGGTTCAAATAGCACGTGATCCTTGTTATGGTTCGAGTAACGATTACCTCTTCCTTGAATCTCCCTTGAGAATTATTTCCAGATTGAACATTTATGTATTGGCAAATGTGAGTGCCCAATATCCTCAATTAAAGGGTGCCTAAGATGGAAGTCAACCAGGGATTTGGTTTCAAGGGTGAAAATGTTGCAGAATGGGAGAAATATATTGACTTATTAACATAAACCATGTTTCTTCTTAGGGAAAATACTTTGCATTCCCTTGTGTTGGGTGTGGAGAATGATTATCTTCTTTATTCAGAGGTATCAACGTGTTGGACCCTAGTTCCTAATAGGGCGGAAATGTCGGTCATTTAATCGTTTTCAGGGGGTTCGGGGGTAGCACCCCCAAAGATAAAAATAGATGTAAAATTGCCTTGTAAAATATTGTAATTTCATAGTCAATCTGGGTCATTCATTAGGCAAATGACCTAATGATAGAAGTCATGTTTTATTTATGGTTTTTCCCTAGAAGGCAACCCCTCGATTTATATGAGGGAATTTTATTGTGGATGTGTATATGTGTATTCTGAGAGAGAAAGAGAGAGGAGCTTGTGTGAGAGTGAAGGGGAAATTACAACGAATATGTTATAGGTTTTATCTCTTCATTTTGTTGGATAATATGAAAGGAAGGATTGGTTGTTTTTAGCCTCACTCTCATGTGTTTAAAACAATTATAAGTCCAAAATAGTTAAATTAATTAAAATCAAGAAAGTTGGATTGAGTCCTACCTTTCTAGATTGAGTTTGCTCCACATGGTTAGGAGTCAGTTTAGGTCTAGTTGGTTGAGAGATTCTCTCCAACTAGTTAGGCTCCTAGATTGGTGTTTGGTTGAGATATTTTCTCAACCATAGTGTCCAACATAGACGCACTATCTTGAGACAAACTTCCTCATGTATTTATATGTATCATAAACATTATTTTAAAAATGAGAAAGAGAAGAATACATCAAGGCTGAGGCCTTTTCTTCCATGTCTAGTTTTTTATGTCTCTAATATTTTAACGTATGTTTATTCTAAATCCTTCATTGCGGTATCGGAGCTAGGGTCGTGAGGGATTAACTGGTGTGAAGCGAAATGATGTTGTTGTTGTTGAGGAGAGGGTTCAACTATCAATTTTTCAGAGATAAAGAGTTGAAGAGGATCTGTCTGCCCTCAACCGGTCGTATGGTTGAAGTATATTCCATCTAAAAGATCTTTCTACTTGTGATTCTATTGATAGGTTTTTGAAGCGCATGAAAAAAAATTAATCATTCGACTGGATGGCCATGGATGCTGGTGAGACTTCATTGTATTCCCTCAGCGAGTTTTACGGATAGTAGGTGTTAGTGGCAGGCTGCTTGGTGACTAGCGTGGATCAAGCACACAGATATTCTATATATATTTTGAAAGAATTTGCGGCATTTGAGGGCTTGGCGACTGAAATTATCAAATGTCCACCATTCAACCTAAAGCGTTGTTCCAGAACTACAGATTTGTTGATTGTTGATTATCGTTGTTGATGAAACCCGCAGTTAGACTACCCTCCTGCATATGAAGAGCTCCTCCTACAAATAAAGAGATGTGTTGGCATAATTATAATGAAAACAAAGCGTTGAAAAGACTCTGGAGCTGCTACGTCAGAATATTTTGAAATTTGTTTGATCATTGTGTGTTAGAGTCAGTCTTCGCAGCTTTCCACCAGTGATCAAACATGCTCTTACAAAGTGGTCTTAGCGTGTCAAAGTCAAATTGTGTCATTTCAGTGAGTCTTCGAGTAAAATTTGGTCAATAGGTATTAGGTCTAGGATTGTTTTCGCTCCTTCCTAAGTTTTCCAAGTATTGGTCCATGTCACCATTTGACTGAGTGTACCATCATTCAAAGAGTTGTCATCATTATTTTAGGTTCCAATGGGTCATTTTACATCTTGTTTGTGCTTCAGTTGTGCTTAGGTAAGGCTCATTTCCCTCTCCTAGGCTTTTGAAGGTAATTTTTCTTAGATGGTCAAATCATCAACAAAACTTGTATCCTGATGCTCATACACCTTCCCCTATCCTTAATATACCTTCTTAAACACTTCCTATCACTGATATCCCTCAAATTCATCATTTTTCCACAAACCCTAGCATATTGCTACAATTTGACACTTTTCTAGGTTAGGCCTGTGTTTTGGCCTTTTGTACCCCTTCCCCTCACTAAATCCTTGAAATTACACTTTCCCGTGCTTCCTAACATCCCTCCATACTTCCAAAAAGTTTCTCAAGAATTTAGAAGCCCCTCATCCCCTTCATTTCCCTTCATTTCTGCAAATCCCCTGTTCCACACATCAGGATAGGTTTTATTCACATGATGTTTCTGAGCAAGAAAAGATGAATTTGACAAAAGTGAGAGACGTTTTTGTCCACCATAGACCCAAGAAGAAAAATTTAATTCAGGTTTTACATAGGTCTCCTAGTTTGCGATAAATGTCCAAAACATCATTTCCCTAAGGAGAGTTGATGCACTTCTGGAGTGACCTTGGGAAAATCAAGCTTTCTCTTAGTTGGAGTGACCAAATGATTTGCTTGATGAGTCAAATGATAACTAGTAAGAGAGGTATTTTCAATGAGCTATCATGAGATCAATTTGGAGTTGAGGAGGACCTCCAAAAGTTGACTTAAACAACACTATGCATTTTGGCAGCCTCATTCTGCACATTTTGAAAAGTCTTTGAAGCTTGCACTTTTGACAGGGAAAATGAGCTCCAAATTGATGAATTCAAGATGTTCTGGAAAGTAGAATCGACAAGCTTTCCAACGAACTATCCCACACTGAATTTGGACATCAGGAAGGCAGTCAAAAGTGAGTTTTAAGTGGCGTTGCGTGTTCAGGAAGTGGCATTGCGTGTTTAGGAGGTGGCTCAATGCGCAGTGCCACCGGCGCTGCGCTTTTCCAAGGGACACCTAAAGGACAAATGGCTTGCATTTTTGGATTCAAAGCAATGAGTACATGCACCCTATGGATTTGCTAAGTTTTTGGGGCAGAACTAGTACACCAAAAGGTGAAAAAAAAAAAACAAAGTTACTAATTCATCGTGTGCCTAAAAAAAAAACACCATACAAATGACCTTTCTACCACTTTTTTGACAAACAAAAGCAGTCTTGGGAGAATCAACTTTTGAGGGGTCAAATGAGCTTCAAATGAAGAAATTCCAGGTGTTTTAGAAATTAGGCTTGAATACCTTTCGAATGAATTATCATTAGCTCAATTTGGATCTCGCGAAGGCCTCCAAAAGGGACCTGAAAGTGGCATTGCGCGTTGGGCCATTGGCGCTGCGCGTAGGGAAAATTTGCACAGGATGGCTTTTTTTCCAATTTTTTTTACTATGTTCATGGATTTTCTCTCATGGAGGTTGTTTTACTGATGTAAATGATGATTTGGCTTGTAAATAGGATGGATAATTAGTAGTAGAAGGTAGATTCATTAGATTAAAAGTCATTTTGCGCTGAAATGAATCAGTTTCCTCACTTTTAGAGGGAAGTTGTTAGGATGCATAGATTCCAGTTTCTTATTCAATGTTAGTTAGATTAGCTCCTCATCTTAGGGATTTGACCCCTGAGGATGCGAGGAGGCTGAAACAAAGCCTATATATTCTTCTTCTTTCCCATTGTAAAGGGTTGGACTCAGCTGGATGCTCATACCTTGATTGTACATCATTTTGTAGCAGTTTAGCAGGAGATTAATAAGAATTGCAGCTATTTTTATGGGATCCATGTGGTATGAAGTTTAAGTACAGTTTCTTCTCTTGTGATAATATGTTATTATGCTTTATGTATTTCGTTAATCATTTCATTTCTTCTAAGTGAATGTTTTCAAGTTGATAAGCAGAATTCATTCCATCACTGCTCTGCTTTGGGAAAATATTCACCATTTCATGTTTTCTACAGTTTGGGAAGGATCCATGGTAATCACATTCTCTTCCTAGCCTCTCACCAGTCTTAAACATCTCACCCATATAAGCCCTAGAGTGTTAAACCTTATGCCTGCCTTGCCCCATTGAACACCCTACAATTTTGACCTAATTCCCTAGCCCTAAACTGTCCATCTCCTCTTGATCTAGGAAACCCCCTTCAAAATCCAACCAAAACTTCGTGCTACTATACCTACCCTAAAATCCTTTACCTGATCCAGTCATCTTGGCTGAGATCCTTATGGAGAGAGCCCTCTCTTGGCCTAGTAGGGCTAACTATTTGGCTAAGCATGGTTTGTGGTTACCCTAGCATTGTCTTCCTTCAGCCTGAGGTTCAATCCTCGTGATAACATAGTGGCGACCATACTGGGGAACGTAGTTTTATGTTCCTTAGAAAAACGTATCAAGTTTAGATCTGATTGTTGATGGTGGACAACGATCAGACATCACAAGGTTGAAATCATTCACCTGGAAACTCTAAATCAATTTCGAGATCAGATCCAAGGACTCCACTGGAGAATGAACCTGACCAACAAAAACATGAAAGGACAATATGGAAAGATCAGGTATTCAAGTTGGAATTTCATACAAGACATTATGTTCTTTGTTATAAATTATTTATTCTCTTTTCCTGAGAATGTTAAGAAGGTTTTACAAAGTATACTGTATTTGATAAAATATCCTAGACCTGCATGTGATTCCTTCCCTTTGAAGATTGCAAATATGAAATATTTGCATGCCTTTGATCTTGATGAAGACCCTTCATCTGAATCTTATGATGACTGTCTTCAAACTGATGAGCCTCAAGAGATCAAGAATAATTCTATAGTTTTTGTATATACTCCTATACCTTGTAAAAATCTAGATAGATACAAGCCTCTAATTTTACCTACTATATCCCATGTTTTCCCTAAAAATCATTACTTATATCTACCAAGACTTGATGGTGAATGTGACAACATCACTGCTGAGAGACGTGTACTAAATTTTGAGTCTTTTCTTGACCTTTTTGAAGTTGATGAAGAGGATGTCGGTATTAGGCTTTTTACTCTTTCTTTGCAAGGCAAAGTCAAGAGTTGGTTCAAAACCCTGCCTGATGTGAGCATCTCAAATTTCTAGCAGTTCGTCAATTTTCCTCAACAATTGGGTGGTCAGACAAAACCCTTTCTTGATACTAGAAGAGTATAACCAGCTGAAAAGACTGCCAGGGGAGACACTACAACAATTTTCTGCTAGGTTTAACCAAGTCTATTTTTCGATGCCTGCTAATATAAGGCCTCCTCCTGGATCCGCTCTCTTGCACTACCCGGATGCCTTTGATTCGGAAATGGAGTTTCAGTTGAGAGAAAGGAACCTTGCAACACTTGAAGAGATGCAAAACAGTGTGGTAGATGTAGAGGCTAAGCTGTTGATCAGAAGGGAAAAGTTGAAGGAAGAAGAGAGGAAGAACATAGATCCAGAGGAATCGACATCTTTAGAGGTAAAGCTCGACATTTTGGTAAGTGCAGTGGAAGAGATGATGCAAAAGATCACCACAAGGAATGAGTATGATGTTCAAGACCATGGCTCACTGATTGAAGAAAAACAAGTGGCTAATCCAAAAAATTTCCTTTCTTATCCCAATTGTCATAGATCTGATAATGATTATTTTATAGATCAGTTTACAGAAGAGAGATCTGTTGATCTGACATGTATGTTTGAAGATGTCTTTTATATTGATGATTTCCCTAAGTTTGATCAGTATGATGATGATTATGTTCTCCAAATAGAAGCTAATCTTGCAGACAAATCAGCAGCTGGTTTGTGGAAGGAGGAAGTTCACTTTCAGCAGCTCGAATACAGTGATCAGCCGATGCATATTAGCTATGGAAGTGAGGAGGAAAGTGCAGAAAATTTTGAAGTAAGTGAAGGATCTTTGCCTTTTTGTTTTACTTCATTTCAATTCATCAGAGACAAATTTCGTGCAATCAAAAATCAACTGTCGATAAGTTTTGATCTTGACCATCTAGAGGGCAATGAAATCCTTGTTCAAGACTTCCCATATCTAGATTTGCAGCCCCCGAATGCCATTGAATGTCAAGTTGCAGATGAAGACTTGGAAGCTGGAACATATGATCAAATGATGCAAGATGATTCCGTACCATTATGTTTTGAATCATTTCAGTTTTTGAAGGGAATTTTGCATAGTATATCTTCAAATGAGCAGCCTGTAGAAAATCATGCAATCTCATTAGAACCAATAGAAAATGGGTTGCAATAGTCTTTTCAAGTTTTTCACGATCCAATAGCTGATGTGTTGGATGATATCTGCAGTCAAAGTCCTTCTCCATTAGCTAACTGTGAGCTTGAAAAAAGTATTGATACAAACTTGATCCGGTAGCCAGTTTCTTTGTCATTTTCAGCAAGAGTCTCATCACAAAACTCAAATGAAAGTTTGCATTCATGGTATGAGGAGAAGCAAAGTAATCCATTGGATGAGCTAAGTCCCAGTGCACATGAATTTCAAGATCCTTATGCAGTATTTTTGGAGTCAGATAAAGAATCCATATTATTCAATCTGGGAAAATTTGGATCTGTTTACAAGTTTTCATGGGAGTTGCATTTCAGTAGTTATTTCTTCTTGCTCATAAACAAACACTTGTGGAGAATTCAAACAGTAGCCAGAATGTTTACTTGGTTGCATTAGTTGTTTCATTTCACTTGATCAGTTGATGAATGGAACAGTTAGAGTAGGTTTTATTGAATAAGCTCCATTTTGATCATCTTTTCCAGTTTGTCAGTTGTGTTTTAGTATTGAGTCTTTTTTTAGTTGACTAAAAGTCAGTTTGTGTCTTTGAGTCATCAGTATTCAGTCATGTATTTCAGATTGAGTTTTTTTTTACTCCATGCCCAATGGATAAGGCTACTTGGTCTACGGTGTTCTTGGCACCTCCAAGGAGCTACCATCCCCAATGGAGCCAACAGCCTTTGCAGCCTTCCACCATCGATCAAACATGCTCTTACAAAATGGTCTTAGGGTGTCAAAGTCAAATTTTGTCATTTCAATGAGACTTCGAGTAAAATTTGGTCACTAGGTATTAGGTCTAGGATTGTTTTCGCTCCTTCCTAAGTTTTCTAAATATTGGTCCATGTCACCCTTCGGTTGAGTGTCCCATCATTCAAAGAGTTGTCATCATTATTTTAGGTTCCAATGGGTCATTTTACACCTTGGTTGTGCTTCAGTTGTGCTTAGGTAAGGCTCATTTCCCTCTCCTAGGGTTTTAAAGGTAATTTTTCTTGGATGGTCAAATCATCAACAAAACTTGTATCCTGATGCTCATACACCTTCCCCTATCCTTAATATACCTTCTTAAACACTTCCCGTCACTGATATCCCTCAAATTCATCATTTTCCCACAAACCCTAGCCTATTGCTACAATTTGACACTTTTCTAGGTTAGGCCTGTGTTTTTCCCTTTTGGACCCCTTCCCCTCACTCAATCCTTGAAATTAAACTTTCCCATACTTCCTAACATCCCTCCCTACTTCCAAAAGGTTTCTCAAGAATTTAGAAGCCCCTCATCCCCTTCATTTCCCTTCATTTCTGCAAATCCCTTATTCCACACATCGGGATAGGTTTTATTCAAATGATGTTTCTGAGCAAGAAAAGATGAATTTGTCAAAAGTAGGAGAATTTTTTGTCCATAATAAACCCAATAATAAAAACCTCCTTCAGGTTTTACACAGGTCTCATAGTTTGGGATAAATGTCCAAAACATCATTTCCCTTAGGAGAGTTGATGCACTTATGGAGTGACCTTGGGAAAATCAAGATTTCTCCTAGATGGAGTGACCAAATGACTTTCTTGATGAGTCAAATCATAACTAGACATAAAGATATTTTTAATGAGCTATCATGAGCTCAATTTGGAGTTGAGGAAGACCTCCAAAAGTTGACTGAAACAACACTGCATTTTGGCAGCCTCATTCTACACATTTTGACCAGTCTTGGGAAATTGAGCATTTGAAAAGGAAAATGAGCTCCAAATTGAACACTTCAATATGTTTTGGAAAGTAGACTCGACAAGTTTTCTAACGAGCTAACCCGCACTCAATTTTGACATCAGGAAGGTAGTCAAAAGTGAATTTGAAGTGGCACTTCACGTTCAGGAAGTGGAGTTGCGCGTTCAGGAAGTGGCGTTGCGCGTTCAGGAGGTGACTCAATGCGCAAAGCCGGTGGGATACCCAATGGAAAAATGGCTTGAATTTTTGGATTCAAAGTGATTAGTACATTCACCCTATGGATTTTCTAAGTTTTTTGGGCAGAACTGGTCCACCAAAAGGTCAAAAAACACCCTAAAAATGACCTTTCTGCCACTTTTTGGACACACAAAAGCAGTCTTTGGAGAATCAACTTTTGGGGGTCAAATGAGCTTCAAATGAAGAAATTTTAGGTTTTTTGGGAAGTCTACTTGAATATATTTCCAATGAGCTATCATGAGCTCAATTTGGATGTCAGGAAGGCCTCCAAAAGGGCTCTGAAATTAGTGTTGCGCGTAGGGAAAATTTGCACAGGATGGCTGTTTTTCCATTTCTTTTACTGTGTTCATGGATTTTCTCTCATGGAGGTTGTTTTACTGATGTAAATTATGACTTGGCTACTAAATATGATCGATAATTAGTAGTATAAGGTAGATTCATTAGATTAAAAGTCATTTCGAGCACAAATGAATCAGTTTCCTCACTTTTAGAGGCAAGTTTCTAGGATGCCTAGATTCCAGTTTCTTGTTCAGTGTTGGTTAGATTAGCTCCTCATCTTAGGTATTCAACCCCTGAGGATGCAAGGAGGTTGAAACAAAGCCTATATATTCTTCTTCTTTCCCATTGTAAAGGGTTTGACTCAGCTGGATGCTCAGACCTTGATTGTACATCATTTTGTAGCAGTTTAGCAGGAGATTAATAAGAATTGCAGCTATTTTTATGGGATCCATGTGGTATGAAGTTTTAGTACAGTTTCTTCTCTTGTGATCATATGTTAGTATGCTTTGTGTATTTTTTTAATCATTTCATTTCTTCTAAGTGAATGTTTTCAAGTTGATAGGCAGAATTCATTCCATCACTGCTCTGCTTTGGGAAAATATTCACCATTTCATGTTTTCTACAGTTTGGGAAGGATCCATGGTAATCACATGCTCTTCCTAGCCTCTCACCAGTCTTAAACATCTCACGCATCAAAGCCCTAGAGTGCTAAACCTCATGCCTACCTTGCCCCATTGAACACCCTGCAATTTTGACCTAATTCCCTAGCCCTAAACTGGCAAGCTCCTCCTAACCCAGCAAAACCCCTTATCCAATCAAAACTTTGTGCTACTATACCTAGCCTAAAATCCTTTTCCTGATCTAGTCATCTTAGTTGAGATCCTTATGGAGAGAGCCCTCTCCTAGCCTAGTAGGGCTAGCTACTTGGCTAAGTGTGGTTTGTGGTTACCCTGGCATTGCCTTCCTTCAACCTGAGGTTCAATCCAGGTGATAACATAGTGGCGACCATACTGGGGAACGTAGTTTTATGTTCCTCAGCAAAATGTATCAAGTTTATATCTAATTGTTGATGGTGGACAACGATCAGACACTGGAAGGCTGAAATCATTCACCTGGCGACTCTAAATCGGTTTCGAGATCAAATCCAAGGACTCCACTGCAGGATGAACCTGACCAGCAAAAACATGAAAGGACAATATGGAAAGATCATGTATTCAAGTTGAAATTTCATCCAAGACATTATGTTCTTTGTTATAAATTATTTCTTCTCTTTTCTCGAGAATGTTAAGAAGGTTTTACAAAGTATATTGTATTTGAGAAAATATCCTAGACCTGCATGTGATTCCTTCCCTTTGAAGATTGCGAATACGAAATATTCGCATGCCTTTGATCTTGATCAAGAACCTTCATCTAAATCTTATGATGACTGTCTTCAAACTGATGAGCCTCAAGAGATCAAGAATAATTCTACAGTTTTTGTATATACTCCTATACCTTGTAAAATTCCAGATAGATGCAAGCCTCTGATTTTACCTCCTATATCCCATGATTTCCCTAAAAATCATTACCTATATCTATCAAGATTTGATGGTGAATGTGACAACATCACTGCTGAGAGACATGTACTGAATTTTGAGTCTTTTCTTGACCTTTTTGAAGTTGACGAAGAGGATGTCAGTATTAGGCTTTTTACTCATTCTTTGCAAGGAAAAGTCAAGAGCTGGTTCAAAACCCTGCCTAATGCGAGCATCTCAGATTTTCAGTAGTTCGTCAAATTTTTCCTCGACAAGTGGGTGGTCAGACAGAACCCTTTCTTGATTCTAGAAGAGTATAACTAGCTAAAAAGACTGCCAGGGGAGACAGTACAACAGTTTTCTGCTAAGTTTAACCAAGTCTATTTTTCGATGCCTGCTAATATAAGGCCTCCTCCTAGATCCACTCTCTTGCACTACACAAATTCCTTTGATCCGGAAATGGATTTTTAGCTGAGAGAAAGGAACCTTGCAACACTTGAAGAGATGCAAAACAATGTAGTAGATATAGAGGCTAAGTTGCTGATAAGAGGGGCAAAGTTTAAGGAAGAAGAGAGAAAGAACATAGATCCAGAGGGATCGACATCTTTAGAGGTAAAGCTCGACATTTTGGTAAGTGCAGTGAAAGAGATGATGCAAAATATCACCATAAGGAATGAGTATGATGTTCAAGACCATGGCTCATTGATTGAAGAAAAACAAGTGGCTGATCCAAAACATTTCCCTTCTTATCCCAATTGTCATAGATCCGATAATGATTGTTTTATAGCTCAGCTTGCAGAAGAGAGATCTGTTGAGTTGACATGTATGCTTGATGATGTGTTTTATACTGATGATTTCCCTAAGTTTGATCAGTATGATGATGATTATGTTCTCCAAATAGAAGCTAATCTCGCAGACAAATCAACAGCTGGTTTGTGGAAGGAGGAAGTTCACTTTCAGCAACTCTAATACAGTGATTATCCGATGCATATCAGTTATGGAAGTGAGGAGGAAAGTGCAGAAAATTTTGAGGTAAGTGAAGGATATTTTCCTTTTTGTTCTACTTCGTTTCAGTTCATCAGAGACAACTTTCGTGCAATCAAAAATCAATCGTCGATAAGATTTGATCTTGACCATCTAGAGGCAATGAAATCCTTGTTCAAGACTTCCCATATCTAGATTTGTAGACTCCGAATGCCATCGAATGTCAAGTTGCAGATGAAGACTTAGAAGCTGGAACATATGATCAAATGATGCAAGATGATTCCGTACCATTATGTTTTGAATCATTTCAGTTTTTGAAGGGAATTTTGCATAGTATATCTTCAAATGAGCAGCCTGTAGAAAATCATGCAATCTCATTAGAACCAATAGAAAATGGGTTGCAACAGTATTTTCAACTTTTTAACGATCCAATGGCTGATGTGTTGGATGAAATCTGCAATCAAAGTCCTTCTCCATTAGCTAACTATGAGCTTGAAAAAAGTATTGACACAAACTTGATCCGACAGTCGGTTTTTTTGTCATTTTCAGCAGGAGTCTCATCACAAAACTCAAATGAAAGTTTTCATTCATGGTATGAGGAGAAGCAAAGTAATCCATTGGATGAGCTAAGTCCCAATGCACATGAATTTCAAGATCCGTATGCAGTATTTTTGGATTCAAATAAAGAATCCATATTATTCAATCTAGGAAAATTTGGATCTGTTTACAAGTTTTCATGGGAGTTGCATTTCAGTAGTTATTTCTTCTTGTTCATAAACAAACACTTGTGGAGAATTCAAACAGCATCCGGAATGCTTACTTGGTTGCATTGGTTGTTTCATTTCACTTGATCAGGTGATGAATGGAACAGTTAGAGTAGGTTTTATTGAATAAGCTCCATTTTGAGCATCTTTTCTAGTTTGTCAGTTGTGTTTTAGTATTGAGTCGATTTTTAGTTGAGTAAAAGTCAGTTTGTGTCTTTGAGTCATCAGTATTCATTCATGTATTTCAAATTGAGTTTTTTTTTACTCCATGCCCAATGGATAAGGCTACTTGGTCTACAGTGTTCTTGGCACCTCCAAGGAGCTACCATCCCCAATGGATCCAATGTTAGATTCAGTCTTTGTAGCCTTCCACCAGCGATCAAGCATGCTCTTACAAAGTGGTCTTAGGGTGTCAAAGTCAAATTTTGTCATTTCAGTGAGTCTTCGAGTAAAATTTGGTCACTAGGTATTAGGTCTAGGATTGTTTTTGCTCGTTCCCAAGTTTTCTAAGTATTGGTTCATGTTGGGTCCCTATAATACTAGTGATTACCCCATTACTATTGTAGTTATACCCCCTATTTATATTGTTGTGCCCCTATTACCCCCATATTGTTATTTATGTGCCCCATAGAATCCCTCTATTGTTATTTTTGTGGCTTTATATTATTATTGTTAGGTCGGCTGGATTATATTGTGACTCCTTAGACTCCTATATATAGAAAGGAGGTTTTGTCATTTGTATCATCCAAGAATTGTTCATTTATGTAATGTAAAGGAGGTTGCCCCCTCGAAGAGGCTGAATTCTAAGGCGTGGATCTCTCTTTTCTATCTTTTTGTGAGCTGGTTTCATAACATTTGGTATCAGAGCTTTGGATTCTAGGGTTTCGCTGCTCCAAACAGGTCATCGTGGCATTTTCGCTATAACTTTTTTTCTGTGACGTTTCAGAAGTCGCAAAAAAAACCCATTTGAGAAGAAATCGCGCTGAACCTTGGGTCCAAATTTCAGAGCTTTTCGCGCGATATTTGTGGAGATATGATCTGAGGAAGTTGGTCTTTTTGCAGACTCCTGAATTACATTCAAAACAGGTGACCTGGGGAAAATCGTCATAACTTTCTCTCTGGGATCGGATTGAAATTTCGTAAGAAGGTACAGAAAGAGGACGGACTTTAGTTTTTTGTATGTGTGTTTCAGATTCAAAGGTTGAAACAGTGACTCGTGGCACGTCGTACAAGTTTGCTCTACTGAACCAGTCTAAAAGCAAGTCACTGTGGGAGATTTCACATAACTCTTCCTTGGAGAATCCAATTTGGCTCAGACTTGTGGCATTGGAAAGAGGACGCAGAAGGCTACTACAGGTAGCAATTTCAGAATTGGATGATCCGAAATTACAGAGATACATCAGATTCAATATCAGGCTTCTATAAAGTGAAAAAAGGTGTGTAGTTTTTTTTTTTTTTTTTTTGTAAGCTTGGTTTAACGGAATTCAAAGGGCATAGTAAAACATTATTATCGGTAACTGATGCCCCGAGGAAAGAAAATGCAAACACCTAGTAAGGAACCTGAAAGCTCTAGCATGACTCATGAAGAAGAGGAAGAAATGCTACATGATATATCAAAATTACAAGAACAAGTGCAACAAATGTCACGCTCACAAAAGCTAACAGAAGCTAAGATAAGTGGCGTGGAATCTAAGGTAAATGGCGTGGAATCTAAGATAAAGGGCATGGAAGCTAAGATGGATGGCATGGAAGCTAAGGTGAATGGCATGGACGCTAAAATTGATGGCATGGATGATAAGATGGATGAATTGAAGAAGTTGCTACAAGAAAGGGTCACTAATGGTGAAAAGGTAGTAAAGGAAACTCATGATGAGAACAAAAGAAATGTTAATCATGATTCCATAGACTCTAATGTTGGATCGAAGACTCACCATGTTCCAAAAATCGATATGAGGAAGTTTGATGGCAAGGATCCCGCCACATGGATATTACAGATGGAGCAATTCTTCGATCTCAATAATGTGCAAAACACACAAAAGGTACGTATGGCAACTTTATATTTGGAACCAAATCAGTTTGTATGGTATCAATGGCTTTGTTCTCGTAAACAATTTATCACTTGGGCAATTTTTACGGAAGAATTGATAGCACATTATGAGGATACAAAAAGCAACACTTTTTTTAGCCAATTGATAAGTCTCAAACAAAAGGGTTCAATAATGGAGCACATTGAGGAGTTCCAAAAATTGAACATAAGGGTAAAAGATATTCCAGAGGAGCATAGGATTGATGTGTTCATAGGGTCTTTAAAGGATAATATCCAACATGATGTGCGCCTTTGGGAACCTGATTCATTAGAGAAGGCATTCAGGTTAGCAAGAAAAATGGAAAGCAAAATTATGGCAACTAGGAAGCATACCGTTCACAACTATAAAGACGGAAGTGTTGTTGCCCATAGTCTTCCACAACCTACAAGGTTGACACCACAACAATTGGAAGAAAAAAGAGCAAAAGGGCTTTGTTACAATTGTGATAGCAAATACACAAAAGGTCATAAGTGTGCTGAGAAGAAATTATTCTACATAGATTGTGAAGAGGAAGAAGAAAAGGAGCAAGAAAGGTCAAAAGAAGAGGATATATTCCAGGAACAAAGCCTAGATGAAGAACAAATAAATCCGACCATATCTTGTAATGCATTGGCGGGAATTACCACTCCTCAAACCATCAAGATAGAAGGACAAATCAAGAAGAAAAAGGTAATAGTGTTGATTGATTCAGGAAGCACCCACAATTTTATTCATTGTAGGGTAGCAAAAGAATTGAATTGCTTCCTATATCCAGCACCAGAGTGTCAAGTGATGATTGCAAATGGAGGAACAATAAATTGTTCTGGAAAGTGCCATAATATCAAGCTATCCATGGGAGAATATGTATTGACTAGCCCAATGCTTTCCATTCCAATGGGAGGTGCTGATGTTGTACTAGGAGTCCAATGGCTACAATCCTTGGGTACAATAGCTTTTAATTTTCAAGAACTTTTCATGAAATTTTCTGTGGAAGGAAAGGAAGTTGAATTAAGGGGTATTGCAGGGAAACCAGGAAAGATAATCAGCTCTAATGGCATGACAAAGCTTCTAAAAAAGGAGCAAAGAGGTGTAATTGCACAATTATGTTCGCTAGATGTTTCCACATTGGAATCATCTATTTCTCCAGATCTCCAAAAAGTCCTGGACAATCATTCCAAGGTATTTGAGACTCCCAAAGGTCTCCCACCTATGCGTGATCATGATCATGCTATTCATCTGATTCCAGGAAGTGTTCCTCCAAACATCAGGCCGTACAGATATCCATATGTCCAAAAAAGTGAAATTGAACGTATGGTTGCAGAAATGCTAGAGGCTGGTATAATTCAACCGAGTCAAAGTTCTTTCTCAGCTCCAGTAGTATTGGTGCACAAGAAGGATGGATCATGGCGCATGTGTCCAGATTATAGGGAGCTCAACAAGCTCACTATTAAAGATAAGTTCCCCATTCCTGTTATTGATGAATTACTGGATGAATTGCATGGATCAATTTACTTCACCAAGTTGGATCTTCGTTCAGGATATCATCAAATCAGAATGAAGATTGAAGACATTCCGAAAACAGCATTTAGAACTCATGAGGGTCATTATGAATTTTTGGTCATGCCTTTTGGCCTTACCAATGCACCTTCAACATTTCAAGGTTTGATGAATTCAATTTTCAAACCATTCCTTAGAAAATTTGTGTTAGTATTTTTTGATGATATACTAATCTACAGCAAGTCTTGGAAGGATCATGTTGAACATGTTGACAGGGTGCTACAACTATTGGAGGAGAAACAATTATATGCAAAAAGATCCAAATGTTTCTTTGGAGTCCAGGAGGTGGAATATTTGGGTCATATTGTATCTCATGAAGGAGTTAAGGTAGACCCTAGCAAAATTAAAGCCATTAAGGAATGGAAAATCCCCACATCCATAAAGCATCTGCGAGGATTTCTTGGGTTGACAGGGTATTATCGCAAGTTTGTTAAGAATTATGGGAGAATAGCAGCACCTCTAACAACATTATTGAAGAAAGATTCATTTTCATGGACTTCGGAAGCAACAAAGGCCTTTGAACATCTTAAAGAGGCAATGTGCCAAGCACCGGTCTTAGCTACACCGGACTTCACAAAAACCTTTATTGTGGAATGTGATGCTTCAGGAAATGGAATTGGTGCTGTTCTAATGCAAGATGAAAGACCCATTGCTTTTGAAAGTCGTCCAATCAAGGGAAAGTTTTTAAGCAAAGCTATTTATGAGAAGGAAATGTTGGCAATACTCCATGCACTTAAGAAATGGCGACCCTACCTAATGGGAAGACACTTCAAGGTAAAAACGGATCATGATAGCCTTAAATACTTTTTAGAACAAAGATTATCCTCTGAAGAGCAACAAAAGTGGGTCACAAAGATGTTGGGTTATGACTTTGAAATCATCTACAAAAAAGGGAAGCAAAATGTGGTGGCAGATGCACTCTCAAGAAAGGATGAGGATGTGGAAGCATTGTTGTGTGCCATTTCTATTATCCAACCAGATTGGATAAACAAAGCAAGGGAGGAATGGAAGAATGACGAAGAAGTGTGGGCACTTATTCGAAAGCTACAACAAGATTCCAGTACTTCTGATACATTTAGCTGGAAAAATGATTCGTTATGGTACAAAGATCGCTTATACCTCTGTAAGAATTCCCAGCTAAAACAAAAGATTCTTATGGAATTGCACACTTCTCCCTTAGGAGGGCACTCAGGATTTTTAAAAACTTACCACAGGGTTAAGAAGGAATTTTTTTGGGATGGCCTTAAATCAGATATTCAAAAGTTTGTGGCGGAATGTTTGGTTTGCCAGCAAAATAAAGTTGAAACAATTAAGACACCAGGTCTATTACAACCTTTATCCATTCCAAGCCAACGTTGGGAGGAGGTTTCAATGGATTTTATCACAGGTTTACCCAAGTCTGAGGGAAAGAGTGTCATCATGGTGGTAGTTGACAGACTTACCAAGTATGCACACTTTTGTGCATTATCACATCCATTTAAAGCCAGTACAGTTTCTACTGCATTTATGGAAACAGTTCAAAAGCTACATGGAAACCCAAAGATTATTGTAAGTGACAGAGATCCCATTTTCACTGGAAATTTTTGGACAGAATTATTTTCTTGTCTTGGTACTCAGTTAGCTCATAGCTCATCTTATCATCCTCAATCTGATGGGCAAACTGAGATAGTAAACAAATGTTTGGAAGGATATCTTCGTTGCTTTGTATCTGATAAACAGACACAATGGGTCAAATGGTTGCCTCTGGCTGAATGGTGGTATAACACTTCCTTCCATACAGCAACAAAAATGACCCCATTTATGGCACTTTATGGGTATCAACCACCATCCATCACATCATATTTAAGAGAAAATTCTAAGGTTCAGGCAGTGGAACATCACATCGAACATCAACAACAAGTCCTCCAACTCTTAAAGGATAACCTCGTGTTGGCACAAAATAGAATGAAACAACAGGCAGATCAACATCGCAGTGAAAGAAGTTTTGATGTAGGTGATTGGGTATTCCTACGGCTACAACCATATAAGCAAATGTCCCTAAAGCAAGCTAAGAAGGATAATAAATTATCACCAAAGTATTATGGTCCGTACAAGGTGTTGGAAAAGATTGGTACTATGGCATACAAATTGGAGCTTCCTGCAGCTTCTCGATTGCACCCAGTTTTCCATGTTTCATGTTTAAAGAAGGTTATAGGTGACAAGCTCCCAATTCAAACAATATTGCCAGAACTTGACGAGGAAGGAAAAATTATATTGGAACCGGAAGCAATCACAGAAACAAGAACTCGACAGCTACGAAATCGATCAATTTCAGAGTATCTTATCAAGTGGAAGAACTTATCCGCTGAAGATTCCACATGGGAGGATGAGAATTTTATGCAGAAGTATCCAGAACTGCTCAAGCGTTGAGGACAACACTTTTTTGAAGGAGAGGGGCATGTTGGGTCCCTATAATACTAGTGATTACCCCATTACTATTGTAGTTATACCCCCTATTTATATTGTTGTGCCCCTATTACCCCCATATTGTTATTTCTGTGCCCCATAGAATCCCTCTATTGTTATTTTTGTGGCTTTATATTATTATTGTTAGGTCGGCTGGATTATATTGTGACTCCTTAGACTCCTATATATAGAAAGGAGGTTTTTTCATTTGTATCATCCAAGAATTGTTCATTTATGTAATGTAAAGGAGGTTGCCCCCTCGAAGAGGCTGAATTCTAAGGTGTGGATCTCTCTTTTCTATCTTTTTGTGATTTGGTTTCATAACAGTTCATGTCACCATTCAGCTGAGTGTGGCATCATTCAAAGAGTTTTCATCATTATTTCAGGTTCGAATGGGTCATTTTACACCTTGTTTGTGCTTCAGTTGTGCTTAGGTAAGGCTCATTTCCCTCTCCTAGGGTTTTGAAGGTAATTTTTCTTGGATGGTCAAATCATCAACAAAAATTGTATCCTAATGCTCATACACATTCCCCTATCCTTAATATACCTTCTTAAACACTTCCCATCACTGATATCCCTCAAATTCATCATTTTCCCACAAACCCTAGCCTATTGCTACAATTTGACACTTTTCTAGGTTCGGCCTATGTTTTGCCCTTTTGAACCCCTTCCCCTCACTTAATCCTTGAAATTAAACTTTCCCCTACTTCCTAACATCCCTCCCTACTTCCCAAAAGTTTCTTAAGAATTTAGAAGCCCCTCATCCCCTTCATTTCCCTTCATTTTTGCAAATCCCCTGTTCCACACATCGGGATAGGTTTTATTCAAATGATGTTTCTGAGCAAGAAAAGATGAATTTGACAAAAGTGAGAGAGGTTTCTTTCCATCATAGACCCAAGACGAAAAACCTCCTTAAGTTTTTACACATGTCTCATATTTTTGGAGAAATGTCCAAAACATCATTTTCCTCAAGAGAGTTGATGCACTTCTGGAGTGACCTTGGGAAAATCAAGCTTCCTGCTAGCTGTAATGACCAAATTACTTTATTGATGATTCAAATGATAACTAGACATAGATATATTTTTAATGAGCTATAATTAGCTCAATTTGGAGTTGAAGAAGACCTCCAAAAGTTGACTGAAACAACACTTTGCATTTTCGTAGCCTCATTCTGCACATTTTGACCAGTCTTGGGAGATTGCGCTCTTGACAGGGCAAATGAGCTCCAAATGGAAAAATTCAAGATGTTATGGAAAGTAGACTCGATAATATTTCCAACGAGATATCCCACGCTAAATTTGTACATTGGGAACGCAGTAAAAAGTGAGTTTCAAGTGGCACTGCGTGTTCAGGAAGTGGCGTTGCGCGTTCAGGAGGTGGATGGCGCTGCGATTTTCCTAGGGACACCAAATGGAAAAATGGCTTGCATCTTTGGATTTAGAGCGATGATTACATGTACCCTATGTATTTTCTAAGTTTTTGGGTAGAATTGGTCCACAAAAGGTCAAAAAAACACCCTAAAAATAACTTTTCTGCCACTTTTTGGACACACAGAAGCAGTTTTGGGAGAATCAACATTTGAGGGGTCAAATGAGCTTCAAATGAAGAAATTCCAGGTATTTTAGAAAGTAGACTTGAATACCTTTCCAATGAGCTATCATGAGCTCAATTTTTATGCCATGAAGGCCTCCAAAAGGGACCTGAAAGTGGCACTGCGTATAGAGCAAATTTGCACAGGATGGCTATTTTTCCATTTTTTTGACTGTGTTCATGGATTTTCTCTCATGGAGGGTGTTTTACTGATGTAAATGATAACTTGGCTTGTAAATATGATGGATAATTAGTATTAGAAGGTATATTCATTAGATTAAAAGTCATTTTGAGCACAAATGAATTAGTTTCCTCACTTTTAGAGGCAAGTTGTTAGGATGCCTAGGTTCCAGTTTCTTGTTCAGTGTTGGTTAGATTAGCTCCTCATCTTAGGAATTCGACCCCTGAGGATGGGATAAGGTTGAAACAAAGCCTATATCTTCTTCTTCTTTCCCATTGTAAATGGTTGGACTCAACTAGATGCTCAGACCTTGATTGTACATCATTTTGTAGCAGTTTAGCAAGAGATTAATAAGAACTGCAGCTATTTTTATGGGATCCATGTGGTAAGAATTTTTAGTACAGTTTCTTCTCTTGTGATCATATGTTAGCATGTTTTGTCTATTTCATTAATCATTTCATTGCTTCTAAGTGGATGTTTTCAAGTTGATATGCAGATTTCATTCCATCACTACTCTGCTTTGGGAAAATATTCACCATTTCATGTTTTCTACAGTTTGGGAAGGATCCATGATAATCACATGCTCTTCCTAGCCTCTCACCAGTCTTAAACATCTCACCCATCAAATCCCTAAAGTGCTAAACCTCATGCCTACCTTGCCCCATTGAACACCATGCAATTTTGACCTAATTCCCTAGCCCTAAACTGTCCAGCTCCTCCTGATCCAGGAAAACCCCTTCAAAATCCAATCAAAACTTCGTGCTACTATACCTAGCCTAAATAATTTTCCTGATCCAGTCATCTTGGTTGAGATCCTTACGAGAGAGCCCTCTCCTGGCCTAGTAGGGCTAGCTACTTGGCTAAGCATGGTTTGTGGTTACCCTGGTATTGCCTTCCTTCAGCCTGAGGTTCAATCTAGGTGATAACACTGTGCATCACGGATTCTGTAGTGGATCGGCGCTGCTACGTTTTGTGTGATTGTTGACTCTGAAGAAGTGATTGAATGAATGTGATGAAGAGTTGTTATGTTTTTTTCTTGTCATCGTTTGACCCACAGAATTAATTTTGGTACGATAAAATGGCCATTCATGTGTTCAATGTCTCTTCTAATAGTGTAGTGTTGATACATAGATCCCCATCAGAATGCAACAAGTCTTTCTTTCAGGGAGTGTGTTGGTGCATTCAATCATTTGTGAATCATCCTTTATGCTGCCCTTTTCTTCTGTTAGTGAGGCTATTGGGACTTTAAGTCGCCTTTAAAGTTGCGTAATCAAGGCCGGAGGAGTGAGGACAAAACCAATTTTTCTTTGCAACGCCAGTGGATTCAACCTACATGCCTGCATTTGCTTGAAGAATTACTTTATGTCTGTAATAGTAACTATTATGGGATTCTCACACACAACGATATGTGCTGAAAATGAGCCAACATCACGGAGAAACTAGCGGAAAAGAAAGACCAGCGTTGAGCGCCAGCGTGGAATCCATTTTGGAAAGGATGTGTCTCTCTAAAAAATGATGGTGCATAATTTATTTCTCCAACGAAGTATCTCCAACTAAATACATATGTATGGTTTTTTATATGCTTAAAGTTTAAAGCTTGAAACATTAATTCACTTTTTAAAAGTGATTTCATGAAGGTTAATTCACTTTTTAAAGTGACTTCATTTAAAAAAATTAATGGAACTTTAAAAAAAACGAAAAAGGTTGATTATTAAAGATTTTTAATGGAGAAATAAGGTGTGTTTTCTTATTTCTAGTTTTGAAGTGATTTTTTTTGGAGAGATAAGGGATTTTGTAATATTTGTGGAGAAATAAGGTGCGTTTTTTTTATTTTAATTTGGAGTTATAAGTTGAATGTCGAAGTCTTGAAGTGATTGTGTGGAGTGATAAGGTGAATTTTTTGTAATTTTGGAGCAATAAATGTTTTGTAAATTTGGAGAGATAAGTGAATATTTTTACTTTTAGAAGGTTGAGTCAGTGTCTATTTAGTTTTTGAAGACAAGTTACTGCAAGAGACGATTCTCATTGTTTGAGAAATTTCAATGACAATGTTGTGAAGGTGAAAGGTTGATGTACTCAAATACTTAATAAAGACATATTTTTTTGTGTTGTTGAAGTGTCCTAGATCTACCCGAAATTGAATAAGGGAATCTTAGGAACACCTTGTGTAGTGCATGATTATTGATGTTGCTTATTTTTTGTGTCTAGTTTTGACACTATCTTTTGTAAAAAGATACAAATGGAGTACACAATAAGTTTCACGCATATAATCAATTCCATTCAAGCTCATGTAATCAATCTTAAATAAGAAAACTACAAGCAATCAAGCAGATACAACATATAATCAAGCTTGTCAACATCAGCATTCAAAAATGATTCTACATCAACAAGTGATTCAACATCATTCACTCAAGGCAATCAAGTTAATGAAGTTGTCATCTACATCAACAACATTTGCATCAATTCAACATCAAACTTTTGGACAATGCACTTGCAAATGTTTTGTAAAAGTCCACTCAAAACAAAATTGTAACTTGCACATCATAATTTGTAAGTTAGCTTGTAATCAAAGTCAAATTGAGTTGAATTGTAAGGGTGCATTCTCGGTCGAAACCGACACCCAAATTGTGAATTTATAGGAGGTAAAGTGAGTCAATTATCCTCAACTGAGTCAATTAAGTGAGTCAATTCTCTTCAAGTGAGTCAATATCATTTGAACTTGGCATTGTAAACATTGGGTGCATTTTTGGTGGTATCTATCACCCTCATCCTAGTACAAAATTCAAGTGAGCGTGCATTTCAATTGTTAACAAAAATTTCAAGCAAATGTCAAGCTCATTGAAGCATTCACAAAGTTCAAGCGAGCGTGATTTCAACCATTCCATTGATAAACTAAATCAGGCACACAAGTTCAAGAATTCAAGTGAGTGAGATCTTCAAATCCTACAAGTGTTACAAGCAAGCATCAAGAAAAATCAAGCAAGCAAGTGAGCCAGTACAAGCGAGTGTGTCAAAATTCATAATGGGTAAAGGAGGAAAACGTCTTCAAAGTGCAGAACTGGAGATTAAAGATTTGCAAGATTGCAATCATGAGTTACATAACACAATTGAATTACTGGAATGGAAGTTGAAACAAATTCAAACCTTAATCAATCAAATGCCCAGTACATTAGAAGTAGTGAAAGACTTTCAAATTGAGCTCGAAGTGAAAGAAAAACTCATTCCTGCACTTCAAATTAAGTTAAGTGAAAAGAAATATTTACTTGATGCACATTGTTTAGAGAAGACAGATGCAAGTTGTGACATAGAAGACCTCATCGCAACAGCGAATGAAAGTTGTGATACAAGTGATCTTATTCAGCATATTAATGAAGGTTGCAACATAGATGATCTAATCAAGCAAGTTGATATAAGTTGTGACACAAGTGATCTCAACCAACTAGTTGTACTACTTAATGATGCAACAAGTAGTACCAAAGATCAAATTGATCAGTTTGATGCAGCATGTCAAACAGATGAACTGTTAATGCTTGATGCCCAGTGTGACACAGAAGGTTTAATAAATCAAGGATAGGATGTTAGTAGCAACAGCAAGTATGAATAACAACAATAGGATAATCTTTCCAAGAAGGTGATCAGACCTTGGGAAGAAATCTCCTTCCACAAAGATCGACATGGCCTAGGATACAACAAAGAAAACACTTTTCTTGTTCCATATTTCTCAAATCCAGTTCAATTTGTAAGTGCTGGTTTTCTAAACAGTGATTAGAATATGGTTAAATGTAACCATTGTAAACGAAATGGCAATATGGAGAGTAAATTCTTTGACCTCCATCCTTGTCACCATTGTTGCAAGAAAAATCATTCATCTGAAAGATGCTGCAAGTGAAATAAACCACCCAGAGTGAAGATCAATTATGCATGGATTGATCTTGGAAGTGGTCATCTATAGTCAAACAATTTTCTATGTGTTACTGAAGGATTTAGTCTCACATGAAGACCAATTCTACAATAAAATGAAGATAGTGAAACTCTCCTACACCTGAAGGGGGGAGTTCAGAAATCAAGTGCAAATGATTGTCTCTCCTTTCAGTTGACAAAGGGGGGAAATGATAATGGAATTGAAGGTGGTTGTCAAACTGAAAGTCTCGACAACATTAGAAAAAGCATCCAGTGGGAAGTCTTCATCAAATCAGCCAGTGGGCATCATCAACAAATTTGCTAGTGGGCGAACAACAATTTTTGCTATCATCAACATCAAGTAGCCAGTGGGCAGTTTCGCATCAAAAAATTTGTCAGTGGGCGTTCAACAACAAAAGCAGCAATGAGAAGTTTTCAACAAACAACAGTGAGCAGTATCAACATCAGCAAATTCGCCAATGGGCGTTCTCAATATTTTTTTAGTGGATAAATCAAATTTGCCAATTGGCATCATCAACATTTTGTCAGCGGACAAAGGATGCTGATTGAAAGCAAAGGACAGATGGATCCTTTTACAGCTTGGCACGTGATGGAGACATCAAGCAAAATTCATAGATGAATCAGACTTGCAACTTATTCATTTTCACTTCAGATTGCAGGTTTTTTCGGCATCCAACTTTGGTGGTTTTTCAGGCAGTATTTTTGAGGATCAACAATTTCATCATGAGAACTTGGAAGATGGTTCTTGGTTCTTATTTTGGACTTATCATTGGGGGGTGGATGTTAGCCTCACTCTCATGTGTTTAAAACAATTATAAGTCCAAAATAATTAAATTAATTAAAATCAAGAAAGTTGGATTAAATCCTACCTTTCTAGATTGAGTTTGTTCCACATGGTTAGGAGTCAGTTTAGGCCTAGTTGGTTGAGAGATTCTCTCCAACTAGTTAGACTCCTAGATTAGTGTTTGGTTGAGATATTTTCTCAACCATAGTGTCCAAGATAGACGCACTATCTTGAGACAAACTTCCTCATGTATTTATATGTATCATAAACATTATTTTAAAAATGAGAATGAGAAGAATACATCAAGGCTGAGGCCTTTTCTACCATGTCTGGTTTTTTATGTCTCTGATATTTTAATGTATGTTTATTGTGAATCCTTCAGTTATTTCTCCATGGACGTAGCCCAACTTGGGTGAACCATGTATATCTGTGACTCTCTTGTTTTATGTGTTTTCTATGTTTTTGTTTCTACAATATTTTATGTATTCCATTGTTCTATAATATATAATTTTCTAACACCTTGCTTGGTCTAAAAATCCTCTCTCTAGCTCCTTTGAATCTAAGCTTGGTTATAATGCCTTGTTTGAAGCACATTTCTTTGAACGAATTTTTTGGTGGTGGAAATATATATGGGGGTTACATGCCCCTCTTAAAGCTAAATTAACATCACAGTTGGCTCTTAGTGATAGGATGTTAACCTAGGACAAACTTCAATGGTGTGGTTGGAACAATCCAAATAAATGCATGTTATGGCAACCCTCAAGAGGAAACACATACTCATCTCTTCATGAATTGTAGGTATATTAAGAAGGTCTGAAATATACTTTTACATGAATAAAAGTTAACATATTGATGGCTTGGGGCATCTCTATTGGAATCCTTTTGGTACTAGTGGTTAGACAAAGATATTTCTTCTTGCAAAGGAATGCCATGCATTTTAATTTCAAGTATTTGACACAATGGGAACAAGGCTATATTTGAAGAAAAAATCACTCCTCTAGCTTCTTGTGCCATGAAGGTGGTTGTGATCACTCAAGAATATAAGTCACGTCAACCTCCACACAAAAATCAGGTTCCAGTAATGCTTGAACTTGATTTTAGTATGCCGTGGGGAATATTTTATGGAGAAATCAAAAGTAACCCTCCCAAATGTGAAGTAGGAGTTGCATTGCACCTTAGTCGCACCCACTTTATATACATTTGGTATGCTACTAGGTGAGGTGAAAACAATAATGCAAAATTTATAGCATTATGGATACTATTGGAATTGGCCTGGAGCGAAGGGGTGTCGAGCCTCCAGGTGATGGGAGACTCCGAACTAGTCATAAAATGGGCCAATCATAAGTTGGAGGTAAACAATGTTGGTTAGACACCCTCCTATCAGATATAAGGAACACTCAAAGCTCCTTTGAGCACATTACATTCAGTCATATTTTACGAGAGATAAATTTTGAAGTTGATAGACTACCAAAGGAGGTTCTACAGATCCCCTCTAGCTCAGTAGGCCAATATGAATATCAGGATGGTGAATAACTTGATTCAATGGAGACCAATCTAAACTTTGGGTCTCGTTAACAGTTAGAGGCAAGCGATATCAACATATAAAAGATAACACCTCTATGTACCTATCTAAAAATGTATTATCCTTTTTCACTTTTGATGGTTTCTTGGGAACGATCAAGACTATTTGGAATATCTAGGTTTAGGCACCCTCCTATCAGATATAAGGAACACCCAGAGCTCCTTCAAGCACATTACATTCAGCCATATTTTACGAGAGTTAAATTCTAAAGTTAATATACTCCCAAAAGAGGTGTTATAGATTCCCTCTAGCTTGATAGGCCAATATGAATTTAAGAATGGTGAAGAACTTGATTAAATGGAGACCAATCTAAATTTTGGGTCTCGTTAAAAGCTAGAGGCAAGCAATGTCAACGTATAAAATATAACACCTCTACGTAGTTATTTGATAATGTATTATCCTTTTTAACTTTTAATGGTTTATTGAGAATGATCGAGACTATTTGGAATGATGATGATGATTAATTTCCATTGATACTAATGAGATCTATCAGACCTTAAGAAAGAAAGAGACTAAGATAGACTTTTCAATATTTTATTTCTATGGTAAAAGAGGAGGGAAAGAAGCGTTCTTAGATCACTATAGTTTGTTGAGTGAATAGGTCAAGAAGGTTGGTAGTGACGTGGTAGATTGTTTGGAAATGAGAATGGATATGAGTAAGAGTCGGGGAATCTAAGAGAAAATGTTTTTCATCTTCAACGCTCTTAGTATCGCATAGTTGACATATTCTTTCATCCCAATATTTTTTCGGAATAGACCAACGTCTGGTTTGTTACACAGTATTTTGTCACACCTCCTATTCACTTCCCTTATCCTATCCTAAAGTGCCAAAACATTTACTACTATGTAGCATATCCATCATGATACACAGACCAAATCCTCCCTAAAGAACCAAAGAAGAATTGCCTTGAGTCATTTCTGAAGAGGATTAGTTGAAACCCTAGTCTCTAGGTCAGCACGTTTTGCTACTCTACCTGCCAATGCTGATGGAAGGTTGCTCTTCTTTGTTATAGTGCTATCAGCACGAATTTTTCTATGGAAACCCATGTTGAACCTCTTCTGACAGGTTTTCCCAAACTGGAGGAGAAGCTTTGAATTCTGGAAGCTTCAAGAACGACAAGTTGGATATTGGTTGTTGTTGATATGGTCAAGCTCTCCCATTTGGAGCTCTTGATACTACAATTATGGGCATTCCCCTTGAGATGTGGACCTTCCTCCATATTTAGTGGATCCATAACTCCCTCTCCCTTCCTATAAATGCATCCCCTTACATTCCCAAATGGTTGTTCTTTGAATGCTTGCACCCTTACGCTGAGATTATGCCTAAATGTTATTGATTCTAGCTTGGAGAAGGAGTGCTTGAGAGACTTTGCTTGGACTTGGACATCCACCAAAGGAGAGCTCCAACATCAAGGCATAGGTTGTATGCTTCCCCTTTTAGATTAATAATACATACATTTGATGTTCACTTTCCATATTTGTATATGTGTTTATGCTTTTATCCTAACGCTCCTTGATATGTTAGGTAGTTTGTATTTGATGTACCCCATATATGCTCTTGTACTTTGCATTGTCCTTTGAGTTTTCTTGCAGGTACGTCAACACGAAGAACGAGTAAGGAACGAGGCCTGGGGTAAAATACTTGAATCCATCTTCAAATGGATCGAGCAGCTAGTGTTAATAAGTGGTAGGTAACTCTTCCTCTTCATTTATCAAATATAAACTAGGAAATGGAATGTCAGTTTGGTTTGTTTGTTGCTAAACCCACTCATTAGGCCAGAGAGATCACCTCTATCTGCAGAGGGGATTTTCCTTCACACAAAAAATGGTCACTCCACTCAGGAAGTTATAAGTCCTTCAATCATTTTTTCAATTTGATCTCCTTATCACTTTGACTAACCATCAAGTTCTCAGTTAGATTGAGTCAGTATAGGTCTGCACAGTGATTGATAGTTACCTTAGAGTGTTGAGTCTGGTCTATTTGAGGAATTCTTTTTTAGTTTTTTTCGTTTAACTGGCCCACCACGTTTTTTATCCTAAACAGTCATGCTACCAATGTTGTTTTTACTAAAACAATCGCATTGATCCCATGTTGAACATGTATTTAGCCTTGACAACCATGTTGATCTCAAAGATTGGCAAACATTAGGGTTTCCTTGCCTATATCCAGTGCATCTCAGCCTTGAGGTGTTTTTTATGATCTGGAATGAGTAGATCTATTGGTGTTTTGTCTGATTGACTAGTTTATTTGGTGAACCTTTGATCCAGGTGGATGTTGGTGGCCACCCACCTATCTCACATGGACCCTCACAACTGTCTCTTTCAGTTTTTTCAATTTCCTTAATTGTAGCACAATTTACTATTTTTAGCAGTTTTTTCGGGTCCTGAACTTCTGGAGCCGTTTTGAGGCCCTAAACGACGTTTTTTGGGAAATCCGAGAGCAACATGGGACGTCAATTGATGTTGCTCTTCCAAAAGTTGTATTCCTCCGATATATATTTCTAATGAGCTATTTTGTACGTCAAACGGAGATCGTATGCCGAAGTTACGACCCCAGGAAGTTGATGTACCAATTTACCCGAAACGGGGCCCACAGTTTGGCGTTTCATCTCCTAGGGTTATGTTTTTGGATGTTTAGGGTTTTCCATTGTTTCTCAACAATAAATAGGCCCGCAAGCCTCATTGTAACAGAGTTCAGAGGCATGTAGCGGCCACATCTCTTCTCATATATAAGCTACCATCATCCTAGCTGGTTTATTTCAATTTCTATTTGTAAGCATATTTCAGTAGTTTACACTAATGAAATGAAGTATTATTTCCGCTGCATATCTTTATTTATGGTTATCTCTGTAATTTGTTGTGTTCCTGTTTAATCCAGATTAGTGGTATCAGAGCAGTCTGCTCTTTCTCTATCTTTCTTTGCATGTCCCCAACGAGGTCAAGATATAAGGAGTTATGGCTTGCAATGGTCGAACCTTTGCAAGACCAGCCTCACAAATCTCGACGGCCTCCCATGGTGGATGAAAAGAAAGACGAGGGGGCAGGAGATCCTATCAAAATCTTGCTCGAAGAGGCCCTCGAGCAGCAAAGGTACGCGATGATGGACAGCTTTGCCTAGATCCTTCAGCGGCTACCGAGAGGCGATGCATCGGCTTCCAACAGCTACTCTGGAAACGCCACACCCTTTAAGGTACAAGTTAATTTTGAAATCCCCATCTTCGAGGCTAAAATAGACGCAGATGCCGTAGATAAATGGTTAAATCTGCTAGAAGGTTATTTTTCTGTTCATGATTTTTCTAGTTCGGAAAATATTATTTTCGCTCTTCTCAAAGCAGCCCCCCACATCAAGGACTGGTGGGAAACCTACTACGAGCAGAAGGATGAAAGTACAGGCTCACTATTTTCACCCGCACCCACTTGCAATTCATTCTGGGATTTCATCAAGGAGCGGTACTACCCTATCAAAAGCTATGAGGACAAATACATAAAGTGGACCACACTGCGGCAGGGAAGGGACCAAGATGTTCCGAAGTTCACAAACATTTTTCATCCCCTTCGCACACAGTTGGGTATCAATTATTTTGAGCTGCATTTGGTACTAAAATACCGTGGCTAACTACACAAATACATCCAGGAAGAGATGGAGTTCCTGAACATCTCCTTGCTCAGCACGGCGTACCGATACGCTGTCAAAATCAAGCATAAGTTTAAACAGAAGAAGCGAGACTTTGGATATACGAATCTGAAGCAAGGGAAAGGCTTCCCCAAATCACATAACCAAGGGCAAAACCTAGACGGGGCAACCCAAGAAAACCCGTCGAAGCCGCAAGAAAAGAACAACACCACAAAGTCAAAGAAGGACACAGGAAAGTGGTGTGAGTTCCATAAGAGCCCCACTCACAACACAAGTGAGTGTTGGACCAAGCAATCGCTGGTGGCCGAGTTGAAGGCTTTAGAATCAGATGCATGTTCCGACCCTGAGTCAGAACCCGACAAGGGGAATGACAAAGGGAAGGAGATCATTAACACGGAGCCCAGTGCCACTGTTGCCACCGCCAAGATCTAGAAGAATGAGCCTGAAGATCTAGAGGATGGGGAGCGTCTTTTCCAATCACAAATGTGGGTGAAGGGTTCGCCGCTGCAATTCATTGTTGACAGTGGGAGCCAAAAGAACCTCATTTTAGCAGAGGTTGTGAAGCGATTGGACCTACCGACTACACCACACCCACAGTCGTACAGTATTAGGTGGCTTCATGAAGGACGAGATCTCTGAGTCTCCTAGCAATGTCGCCTTCCCTACAGCATCAAGCCCTTCACAGATGAGGTATTGTGTAATGTTGCACCGCTTGATGTTTGTGATGTCTTATTAGGCCAGCCATACTTGTGAAGGCGACATTTTGTGTATGAGTCAAGGCCTCGCGTTGTCATTATTTCTTTGTGTAATTCATTATACAGGATACAGGAGGTAGCCCCACCGACCACCACCTCTTTGATCACTGCTAAGAAAGGCAGCAGGCTCATCTCCCAGACTAGGAAATTCATTTTCTATCTGGTTCACTCCTAAAGTAAGGGGAAGATCGTCGCCACATCCATGACCCCCGTGAAGTGTTCCTCCATGCAGCAACAACATCAGATGGATACAGTCATGAAAGTAGATAGGAACAACTTCTCCTCACCCATAGGGGTACCACACAAGTTTCAGGTGGGCAACAAAGTCTGGTTGAATTGACAGAAAGAACGCCTTACCAGAACCCATCAGAAGCACAGACCACTCCGACATGGTCCTTACAACATTACCAAGGCTATGGGAAAAAATGCTTTGGAGCACAACATTCCTCCATTCCTTCACTTGCACCAAGTGTTCAATGTAGAATGCCCTCGACCATGCTTCTCACCATTACTGGACACATCAGAGATTGTAGAATAGCTCACCACGGACCAAGTTCAACAGATGGAGGAACTCAACGCAATGGGGACCATTGCTTCCTAAGGGGGGAGGAATGATCCAGGTGGATGTTGGTGGCCACCCACCTATCCCACTTGGACCCCCACAACTGTCTCTTTCAGTTTTTTCAGTTTCCTTAATTGTAGCACAATTTACTATTTTTAGCAGTTTTTTCGGGTCCTGAACTTCAAAGTTGTTTTGAGGCCCTAAACGACGTTTTTTAGGAAACCCTAGAAAAAATTTGTTGCTCTTCCAAATGTTGTAGTCCTGAAATAAATCTTTCTAATGAGCTATTGTTCTCGTCAAATGGAGATCGTGTGCCAAAGTTACGACCCCAGGAAGTTGATGTACCAATTTACCCGAAACGGGGCCCACAGTTTAGCGTTTCATATCCTAGGGTTATGTTTTTGGATGTTTAGGGTTTTCCATTGTTTCTCAACAATAAATAGGCCTACGAGCCTCATTTTAACAGAGTTCAGAGGCATGTATCCACCACATCTCTTCTCAGACATAAGCTACCATCGCCCTAGCTGGTTTATTTCCATTTCTATTTGTAAGCATATTTCAGTATTTTACACTAATGAAATGAAGTATTATTTCCACTGCATATCTGTATTTATGGTTATCTCTCTAATTTGTTGTGTTCCTGTTTAAATCCGGATCAACCTTTGTCTTTTTTATCTTTCAAGTGTTTGAGTGAACTTGTTTGATTTTAGGGTTTCTAGGTCATTTGCTTGTCACTTGGCGCTTGTGAGTGTCATTGAGTCTATGATTTACTACTTGATTGGGTCTGATTATCAGTCCAGGTAATTCAGAATAACCAGTTACATTAGCTTCAGTTTGTCTTATGCAAAGTTGTTTTTCAAGTGTCATATTTCATCTTGCATTTGAATTCATCTTTGTCATTTTTCAAAGCATAGATTACATTGCTTGGTTGCAAACTAAAAAGTGTATATTTGCTTATCTATTCGAAAGAAAAGTGAAAAATAGTTTCATTAAAGTGCTTTTAGATTGATTGATGTTGCTTTGACTAATGCATCATTTTTCATTAAGAGCATTTGAAATAAAAATATCGTCTATTTCTTTAGTTGAAACAAAGTTGCATTAGGACATCTGACATCAAAAAGAGCATCATTTTAAGTGCATTTTAGTGAAAATTGAAATTAACATCATTTTTACTTTTGTTAGATTGCATATTGGATAGTGAAAGTGAAAGTTTATTTTTTGCTTTTGCATTTTGCATTTGGAAAAGAAAAGGTAATGAAAGCATGTCTCTTGGTGCATTTGTTTGTTTGTTGCATTAATTGATTGAATCCTCTTCTCTTGATTAGTGTAGCATTCATCGAAATGAAAATATTTCTTTTTCTCATTTAGTTGCATCCTAGGATTCAGGTGACATCGTTTGAGCCATAAAACTGAAACTTAATCCAAGATAAACATTAAAATTTACTGAATTAACCTAAAGATCATTTGGAACCTAACGCAAACATTTATAGTTATAGGATAAAGACGTGTCCTAGCGTCTTTAAACATAGCATTTGTCACTAACTGCCTGTATTGTATCCTGGGGGTGAAATCTCGTTCCAGTACGGAAGTATATCAGAGGTTCTCTGATACTCTTGGGTATATCAGAGGCACTCTAGTATGGCAAGTATATGGGAACGTGCTCACCGAACAGTTATGCATTAGACAGCGCTAACACGGACTTGTGCTCCCCGTACCATCGCATATATATTGGGAGACCCCATTAGGTTGTTATCCTTTAGCCATAAGTAACTGAGTTAGCCGCCTTGTAAACGTGATACATCGAACACATCATTCAGGGAGATTTGGCCATCGTACGTTAAGTCCTTGATTTCGGCTAAGGTGTATATGCAATTCATAGATACTTGGTAAACCCTCTTGCCTAGTACACCCTTTTTGATTTATTTCTTATTTTAAGTTCTGAAATTTAACTGCTCATGATAACACGTCGAACCCATGCATCTATTCTTGGCATCATATTGCGTAATTCCTTGAAAATTTTAATTTGTAAAGCCTCAAATAAATCACCTTTTATCCCTTTTTTTTAGAGAAAGCCACAGTGGTTGAACCATTGCGTTCACCTAACACCTCCCCTTCACAATCTGACACTGAAGGGTCACCACAAGGAGTCCATCCTGAGATTCCACAATCACTTGAAGCCCAAGGTTTTGAACTTGGAATTGTCCCAAGTATTCAACCCCTTACTTCTCGTCCTCCACCTAAAGAGTCATCATCTTAGGAAACTGATCCTGAAACTCCTAAGGAACCACAGAGGTATCTGTTATTTCCTCCCAATTTTCTTTTTGATCCATTGGACATATCTCCTTAATGGCCATATAGTCTGTTTGATAACCCCAACGTACCTTTTGAACATTCTCCTAGTACATCGCAGATTCCTCCTCGCCAATTGTTTCCACTCATGGCTTCAGAAGGCGAGATTCCAATTCCTTCACAGGATTCTCCTCCCGAAGTTTCAGCTACTCATACTCCTAGTGGTACTGATGGATTTGGATACAATTTTCCACCAGAAAGCTTTCCGTATGTGGGAAGTATACCAATACCACCACCACCTGTAAGCAGTGAGTTGTTGGTTCCACCAAGTTATCAATCCTTGGCTCAACTGGTTTCAGGAATTCCAAGTGCATCTTCACTATACCAAAATCCCATTTGGTCATCGAATGTTATGCCTACTTCTAGTCCGTTTGTTTTAAACACGGCCTTCCATACTCCTGTACAAATTGCAGTTACATCAGTTCTGGTACAACCGACAGTTCATGTCAATATACCAATAAGTTCCTCAGCTTCTCCATTGAGTGGACAGTATGTACCACTGTCGATTCCACTGCATGGGGGGAAATACCCACCTCCTCCTCCACATGTACCTCATTTTTTGGATGGGCCTTATGTGAGTGGATCACAACCTCACATACACTGAGTCATTCAACCTGTTGGCAGTACACCTAATCCTAGTGGATCATCCATTCCATCTGGATCAGGCCAGATACCATATCAACAACCTCATTCGGCTCAGATACCCTACCAACAACCATACCCTCTGTATGGTTCACAATGCTTCAAAACCCACCTTATATTCCGCAAGCATGACCCCATATGCAGCATGGTCAAAATCCCTCATTTGGGGCATCGAGTCAATATCAAACTGGGACTTATCAATACCAAATGGGAACTCAATAGATTCTGCAAGGAACCTTTCAACAACAGCAGCCTTTTTTACAACAAGGACCTTATGTGCAACAAGGGTTTTATCATCAACCACTGCAGCAAGGGCAACCTTTGCAACAACAAAACCCACCCTTGTATCAACAAGAAAAACCCTACAACCACAAGGTCAACCCCTCCAACAGCAGGGTCAACAAGTTTACTACCAGGGTCAACAGGTGCAACAACAACCTTATGTTCCATATGCTTCACAAATTGTTTATCCTCCTTCTGGATCTCAACGACCTACGATGGGTCCATATCAACCTTGCCCTAGACAAAATCCACCCTTTATGGTCAAAATACCTCTCAATGAGGGCAATATCAAGTCCTTATGGTCAAAATCCGCCACTTTGGGGGCAGAATCAATACCAGCAAGGTTGGAACCCAAATCTGGGCCTTATCAAAGGCCTGCCATGCCTTTCAATCAACAATTTCCATTTTAAGCAACGCTAGAACTATCGGATGTGTTAAGATTAACAAATGACCCAATACTTCATTCTCCGTATTGGATTCCATTTCCTACTAAAGTACCTGAGATTGTCCTAAATTTGAAGGAAAGTCTAGAGAATACCCCCAGGCCCATGTTATGACATACCATTTATGGTGTTCTAATTCCTGGGTGTATGATTTCATTCATCTTCGTCTTTTCCAGTGAACCTTGACTGGTGTCGCCATGAAATGGTACATCGAGCTGCCTCGAGCTGCCTTCCAAGACTTCAATTCTTTAGCAATGGCTTTTCTTACTCATTTCCACCTGTCAGTTCAATATGAAATGAGTACCCATCTCCTTACCTCTTTGAAATAGAACACTTCCAGGCACATTTCAAATCACATCCATGAGTATAGGCGTCATCTGATTAAGTTTGAAATCCAGATGAACTTTTAATTGAATGGTTCACTAAATCATTCGTTAACAAAATATCTAAGGACATTTATATAGGTGAATGTGTCATTGAAGATAAAGCCATTGTCTGTGCCCAATATCTCGACCTGGTTTATTCCCAACCTGGCACGCTGTATGAACTCTTTCATGATGCTCCATGGCCGTCTACTGATCCTGAATCTTTGAAAACTCTAGAGACACCACCTGTCAATGGCATTATTGGGTCAGTAACTCAAACTACCATCAAGGCTTCTTCTACTTCTACAAAGCATAAATTTGTTTCAAACACTGCATCCAATCCTTCTTCGAAAACTTCTTCGAATCCTAGTAAAACCTCTGAGGTTAATGTCATTCAGTCTACAGTGGCATACAAAACTTCCAAAGGTAAAAATAAGGGTAAATGAAAATCCAAATCCAACAACCCAAAATAGGATCCTCCAAAACCATCTGTTGATGAGGCGTCTAAACGAAAGCCCAAATATCCTTGCCTCATTTGTGATGAAGATCACTAAACCAAGGATTGTCCTCGTCGTGCTGAAGTCAGTCACTTGTTAAAAGGAACCCAAGGGACCCCGGCTGTATTGAAAGAACCGTTTCCATCTCAGCAAACCCAATTGGTAGAACAACCACAGTCTTCTTCATCTTCAGGCTCTCAAGTTTATATGAGTGGAACGACACCTATTTATGTTTCCAATCTATCTAAAGATTATCGTACTCCTCCTAAATAGCCTATGGAGAAAGAAGTTGCCAATACACCTTCCACGTGTAGTCCACCCAGTTTCAATCCTCTCCATATCGAGAGACCTAGTAATCAATTTGTTATCTGACCACCTCCCAAAGGTGTACTTCAGAGATCATCATATAATCGCAACGCTAGAGCTGCTCAACACTATAATATTGTCAAAGATTTAGCTCAAGAACCTCCGGTGATGTTTTCCTTAGAAGTTCTCCAGAGTTGTCCATTGCAACGAAAATCATTACTATCCGTTATTAGACGAATTGATCCTGTTGACTCAAGTCTGATTACCTTTGACCTTGAAAATCAGGTTCCACGTCTTCCTCACCAGCTTGCTTTCTTGATTAAAGTCATTATTAAAGGAAAGACGATTCATATGACTATCATTGATGAAGTTGCTTCCACCTGCATCATGTTTGTTTCATGTTGAAAAGCTATTGGCTCTTCAACTCTCAACTAGTCCCCAAAAACCTTAGAAGCCTTTGATGGAAGAGGATCTCGTCCATTTGGTATTCTCACAAGTTTACCCATAAAGATGGAAGGGAAAACCGTCAACTTAGAAGTAGAACTCATTGATGCCAACCTAAATTATAACCTTCTACTTGGTCGAAGTTGGACTCATGCTATGTGTTGCATGGTCTCTACTTTATTCTGTGTGCTTTATTTTCCTCATGAAGGGAGAATAGTCATAATTGATCAATTAGCCTTTTTCTCTTCTAACTTCTCAAATGGTAATGTGCCATATGTCTGAGTATTGATATTCCATATGAGAGTGTGGGGGCAGGTCTTTCCAAAGATTCTGATTTAATGGGAACTTTTTCTCTCCCACCTCTACATGTCGCTTCAGTCAACATGATCCCTACTTCACATGATCCTTGAATTATTCCTCATCCTGATCAAGTTGACTCTTTCGACGATGCCATGTGTTAGGTCCCTATAATACTAGTGATTCCCCCATTACTATTTTCATTGTATCCCTAATTGTTATTGTTGTGCCCCTATTGTCCCCATATTGTTATTATTGTGCCCCATAGAAGACCACTATTGTTATTTTTGTGCCCTTATATTATTATTGTTAGGTCAGCTTGGGTTATATTGTGACCCCTTAGACTCCTATATATAGAAAGGAGGTTTTGTCATTTGTATGATCCAAGAATTCTTAATTTGTGTAATGTAAAGGAGGATTCCCCCCTGAAAAGGTTGATTTCTAAGTCGTTGATCTATCTTTTCTATCTTTTTTTTAGCTGGTTTCATAACATTTGGTATCAAAGCTTGGATTCTAGGGTTTCGCTGCTCCAAACAAGTCATCGTGGAATTTTCACTATAAATTTGTTTCTGCAATGTTTCAGAAGCTAAAAAACAAACCCATTTGAGTCGAAATCTCTCTAAACCTTGGGTCCGAATTTCAGATCTCTTTTCGTTATATTTTCAAATATATGATCCAAGGAAGTTAGGGTTTTTGCGAGATCCCGAATTACATCTCAAACAGGTGACCTGGGGAAAATTGTCATAATTTTTTTTTGAGCATCAGATTGAAATTTCGTAAGAGTTTACAGAAAGAGGATGGCCTGAAGTTTTTTGTTTATCGGTTTCAGGTCCTAAGGTCAAAACAGTGACATGTGGCACTTCGTACATTCTCGCTCTACTGAACCAGTCTATAATCAGGTCATCGTGGGATATTTGGCATAACTCTTCATTGGAGAATCCAATCTTGATCAGACTTGCGGGGTTAGAAAGAGGACTTGGATAGTTACTGCAGGAAGCAATTTCAGAATTTGGAGATCAAAATTTATAGAGATACAATAGATTTAATATCGAGCTCCTACAAAGTGAAAAAGGTGTGTAGTTTTTTTAAATTTTTGCATAAATTTGGTTTGAAAAATTAGTTTGAAGGAATTCAAAGGGCATAGTGAAGCATTATTATCATTAATTGGTGCCCCGAAGAAATAAAATGGAAACACATAGTAAGAAACCTGAAAGCTCTAGCATGACTCATGAAGAAGAGGAAGAAATGCAACATGATATATCAAAATTATGAGACCAAGTCCAACAAAATTCACTCTCACAAAAAGTAATAGAAGCTAAGATGGATGGTTTAAAGAAAGATATAGAAGTTAAGATGTATGGTGTGGAAGCTAAAATCGATGGTTTAAAGAAAGGCATAGAAGCTAAGATGAATGACGTGGAAGCTAAGATGGATGGCGTGGAAGCTAAGATGGATGATTTAAAGAAAGGCGTGGAAGCTAAGATGGAAGATTTGAAGATAGATTTGACAAAGTTTCTACAAGAAATGCTTACTAATGGTGAAAGGGTAGTAAAGGAAACTCATGATGAAAACAAAATAAATGTTAATCATGATTTCATAGACTCTAACATTGGATTGAAGACACACCATGTTCCAAAGATCGATATGAGGAAGTTTGATGGCAAGGATCCCGTAACATGGATACTACAGATGGAGATTTTTTTCTATATCCATAATGTGCAAAACACACAAAAGGTATGCATTGCAACTTTATATTTGGAACCAAATCAGTTTGTATGGTATCGATGGCCTTTCTCTCGTAAACAAATTGTCACTTTGGCTATTTTTATGGATGAAATGATATCACATTATGAGGATACAAAAAGAAACACTTTTTTGAGCCAATTGAGCAATCTCAAACAAAAGGGTTCAATGATGGAGCACATTGAGGACTTCCAAAAATTGAATATAAGCGTAAAGGATATTCCAGAGGAGCATAGGATTGATGTGTTCATAGGGACTTGTTGATGCCCTGAAAATCGTTGTATCAACATTGGGGGATAACCACCCGGTCCAGACCTTAATACAGCTCCTTTTCCGTTTGGAATGGTGGCTCCGACTGGGGATAATGGGACCAGTTTCCCAGTAATGAATAAACGGGATGGATGAATGATTGATTGTCTACTCTAATGATAGGCGAATAATTTAATTTATTAGCAAAATAGAAGAACTACTACTAATCCCGGGAACTATTGTACTTTGAACTGTAGCGCTTGATGATCTATGTTTATTAACAGGCATATAGATGACTCCATCTAATAAACATGGATATTGATTCATTCAAAGATTACTTTGCTTAAATAGTTAAACAAAGTGGTTAACGCAATATTACTACGCTTATCATTTATATCATCAATACATATATGATCAAAAGAAAAGAATTACCATAAACATCCAATAGTGGAGGAAATAAAGAAATGTTGTTAAAACACATACATATATTCGATAATAGCAAAGGTGATCAAACGACAATTCATATAAGAGGAATGAATTCAGACATAGATAATAGTACCATATGAGCTCCTAGTCACTCCCGATATCAATCGCTATTTGAGATTCTTCTTTCAACGCAGAAATACTTTCAAACAAAGACGGTAGTGCACAATTGCATAAAAGCTTCCTTGCCAAAAATTAGAATAATTGGTCCAGTTTTATAAAAGAATATGCCTGAAGTACAGTAGTGCAACTTTAGGCTTTTAATTCAAGTACAAAATTTTACGACCCTTTCCAAAACAATAAAAGGGTCTATAAATACTTAATTAAGCTAACTATATATGAAACTGAAATCCTACTTAATTGGTATCAAATGATCTTGAATATCTCCTTCTCAGCAATCTGGCAGTCGGCGGCATGAATCATCATGTAGGTTGTTTGCCTTTAAACCTGAGCTGACTTATCGCAAGCATTGGCTCCACTTCGGGCGGTCTGTTGAGGCGGGAGTTGAGCTGGGCGGCATAGGTGGCATCCTGAATATCGGGAATAATATACCCGATTGCATCTGTAAGGCATTTGAGGGCAGCTCTTTGACTGTGCGGTTTTACCAAGAAGAACCAATAGGCGTCCCATGTTAAACTGTTAATTCCAGCAATTAATCTCCCATTTTTCTCCAGATCCGGATAACATGACTGCTCCAATGTTTTCGCCGCTGTCAATTTTCCTGGAGTGCATTGGGAAATCATGTTAGACAAGTAGAGAGTATTATTAACCAATTCAACCAAATTACTTGTGGTTGATTTGCATCTTGAAACTGCCCTCTCTGCTTTCATTAACTGGGACTGCCATTCTGTAAATAATATTTCTTTATGTGATTCTAAAATCCTTGGTAAATTTGCCGCCTGTCCCTGATCGGTATCTTGCCACTCAAGAAATTCAGTTAATGTTTCTTCAGCTTGATCCAAGTCTGTTCTAGCCTTTTCTGTTTGTTTACTTATTGATGTCGTCAAATCGCATAATGGTTCCGCCTGGGTGATTTGTTGACATAAAAGCTTGATCTGTGTTATTAATGCCTTATTTATCTGTAATGCTTCTGATTTGAATTCGGCTATCTGTGGAAGATCCTTTGTCTTCTCAAGCTGTGCTGATAGTTGAGCAATCTGCTCATCTTTTAATTTCAGCATTTGTTCATTCGCTGCCCTCAGTTGTGCCAATGCCTCAGACGACTCTTTCTGCTTCTGGACTGCGCTGTGATCGATTCTCTGTTTCTCTTCCTGCAATTTTTGAGTTAATTGAATATTTATTTGTTGTTGTGTCAACAATTGCCGTTCTGCCTGCTCTGCCTTCTTCTATGCTTCTATTAGTTTTGCTTGCAATAAAAAGATTTCCTGGTCTTTTGTTTTTAATAAAAGACTCACCTCTGATGCCTTATCTATTGTTGCTGCCGAATAGGCTCCAGCATATTGTGATAGTTTTGTTAGGTCATCAGAGGGGTCAAATTCCTCCTTCCAAACCACATTGCCCGTGACCGTCTGTTCTGGGAAAAGGGAAGGTTGATCAGTCCTTTTCCTCTTCCTCTGTCGTTTTACCACAGCTTTGTGTCTTGGGCTATAGAAGACATCCAAGGGAGGAATTTCTTCTATCTGCAAGACAATTTGATCGGAGGGATCCTTTGGGATTATTTCTACTTCCTTCGAACTGGGTAGGCCGCTGGTTCCACTTGGAACCTGTTTTGAAGTGGTCTCCTGTGTATCTGCCGCTTTTGAAGTTTCGGTGTCCTTTGAGCATTCAAGACTACTGATAATTGAATCAAATTGCTGCCATTCCTGGAGCAATTTGGGATCAATTTGAGTATCTACATTTACCTCTATGTTGCTCTGTTCCTGCTCTTTAGTCTGGGTTTCCTCTTGCACTTTCTCCTGTTCTTCTATTGTAACCGGAGGTTCCTTAGGATGTTGCTGTTCAGGCTCGCTTGGTCCTGTTGCTGGGGTTGTTGCTAACAGATCTAAAGGCAGAGTTTGCAACCTCTATTCTCTAAGTCTGTTGAATTCAACTAACCCTTCATCTTTGTATTCCATTATGGCCAACGATCTAACTTGATACATTGATTCAGCTGAGGAGAACAGGTCATCAAACTTATCTTCTATATGATCAAACTTTGTCAATTTGGCCTGTTCAAGTGCATTATAGGCGACTTTGTTGGGATCAAATCGCCTGTTAGGGAGAGTCGCTAGAGTTAATGACTTCATCTTCGTAGCTTCTTTTTTCTGCATGTTTGAAATCATGCAAAGTGTAGACACCGCATCTCAGAGGAAAGGAGGGCCAGACCTGCTTCTTATTTTTCTTCAGAGTTTGTGTAACCCCTTCGGCAATAATCTGATAGGCTATCTCCCTTGCCAGCAGTTTATCAGGTATGTACAAAGGAAGGACATGAGGTTCGGCTTGGCTGCCGAATACTCTTATATAAGTAAATTTCTCCTCTCCGAACCATCTTCCTATTGATGTTAAATCAATCCATGCTTGGTAAGAAATTTTGGGAGCAGGTTTATTAAAAATAGAATAATGAATGGGTAACATGAAGCCGTTGCAGACTTGGTATAAATGGTGCTTATAGGAAGTCTTCCACAATTTCTGAAGGTATATGTGAATTGGCGTGGGGTCTTGTGCAGTCCACCTCCAGCCAAGTACAGGAAACTCAGAATTAAAACACATGGTATCTAGAATATAAGCACTGTAGTAGAATGGGGGAATAAGCCTTTCGGAGACGGAAGTTTTAGTTCTAAAATTAAGAACTGATGTTGCTATCTTATCTGACAGTATGCTTGCCCAATCCATTATCTCACTATTACACGCTGCTTCCATCAAGGGAACCATTTCTATAGTGAAATTAGCGGAATCGTGCAACCCCCACAATCTACACATGATTATCCCAGCCTAACAATACGGAGAACATAGAGAATCAACAGAGTACTTACCGGAAGTTTCATGCTTGTGTTTCGGCGGATTTTGCCTCCAATCCCGAATGGGTTTGGATTCAGTTTTGTTCTCATTTCGGAATTTCTCCAGAAATGCCTTGTTGTACTTCTTCTCTGGCTCAGGCAAATGATACATTTGCCTCAAATCATCAGCCTTGAATGAACCGAAGATTCTTCCATATCTGGTGCAGAAGGTTTTGTCTGTGATTGGGATTTCCTCAATTGCCCACTTCACTACATCCGTATATGGGAGAATTTGTTCCCGAGCTACTATCCGATGAAGGAAAGAGTCGGCCAAGTCTTTTAAAGTACCATCAGATTTTTTATTGGAACCCGCTGTAGCTTGTACTGCTGTTACCTTTGGTTCTTCTGCCTCGATCAAATTATAGGTACTTTGCCAAGTGGTCTTGCCAAGTCCTGAACATGTAGTATCAGATATCAATCCTTTCTTTTTAGTTGCTGGATCAGCGACGGCTTGTCCTGTGGCTGGTGCAGCGGAAGCGATTGCGGTTTTCTTAGACTTCTTCCCCATTCTGCTTGAATCTATTACTTTGGAAGAATTCTGCACAGTAGTGGAAATAAGCGTAACAAAGAGAATTGGTAGCGAAAACAAAATACGAATGAGATATATTGATCAATGCACGATGAAGGATTAACTTAAAGTTGCCGCGGATACAATCTATGAGAAGATTTTTTAAATTTACTATTTCATTAAACGGCCGTTAAAACCTGCCAATCCTTTAAATACCCATCATATCGCTTATCGGCCAAATGATTTGTTTAAGCGTGCCTTGGATGTTTTGGCGGTTGAGCGCAGGTGAATCACTGCTTGAAAGATAAGGCTTTTAATATGAATTAATCGTAATATCTCTGCTTTAACGGTTTTTTGAAGTTTGCGCTTTTGGCTTTATCGCAATCGGGCGTCGGGGGAAAACTTAAATCTTTATATTGACACCTTTTGGAATTCCCGATCGCCGATAGCGATATCGCATCGCATCGCATCAGGAGTATTAACTGGGGCACTTTAGAAAGCATGCATGGTACATCCCCGATCGCCGATAGCGATATCGCATCGCATCGGGGCGAAAGGGACATGATCGCATCGCATCGGAGCGAAAAGCACTTGATCGCATCGCATCGGAGCGGGAGGCACTTTTATTATGGGAACTTATTATTGCCGATATCCGATAGCCTATTGCATGTCATCGCATTAGAGAAAACCAATGGGCCTTTAAGTTATGCCTCCTTTGTCATTGCGATATGCGATCTTGCGATCGCTTTATCGCAATGATAAAAGATTAATCATTTATATTATAAGACCAAATAATTGGTTTGTCAAAAAGGTTTTTTGTAATGTTTTCATCTTCTTTTTCGGACCTTTTTGAATAATACAAAGTTGATACCAATTAAAATAAAAAGGGACCCATTTCATATTATAGTTTTGTGAATAAAATGGTATGAAATGGGGGGTTGTTGTGGAGCACAACAATTGGCGATTCACTGGAAGAAACAGTTATCTCTGAAAAGTATGGAAATACTTAAACTTTTTCAAAATAGAGTTCTCATCAAAGGGGAAAATTTTAATATAACTAGGTATATATGCATTCCAAATAGAATGAAACTATCTTTGCTAATTTCCTCTCTTGTTTAAAATTAGATACATTCTAAGTTTTAAATTGGCCTTTAATGGTTGATAGTGATAAAATAGAAAACCTTTCCAAATCAGCTTTTAGAATTGACTCCTTTGTCATAGGTAGAGCCTCTGCTGCCAGCAAATGTTCATAGTTTCGACAGGGATACCTTTTTAACCATGCTATTGTCCATTGTCCTGCTCATTTCAGAGTATGATTAACAGAATGAATTCAAAACATGCTTTTCATATTTTGTATTTCTTTTCCACTTTTCTGTTATTTTGTAAGATAAAAAGCCATTGTCCTGGTTTGGTGACCAGCTTAGTGACAATGCCATTCACTGGTAGTAATTTAACCGAACAAGCTAGCTCGTGATGAGACCCCTTGTCTTATAATTCTAAGCCATTACCCTGTTTTGGTATGCAGTATTGGTAATGTCAGTTAAACTATTTCCCTATGATCATGGTAAGCAGGCTTGTAATAAGACCTCTTATCTTTTATATCAAATATTTTAGAATTACACTTTGAGTAATCATAAGCTTTGGTGAGTGGGATGGACAATTTTCTCCTTAAGAGTAAATGGATGACAAGGTAAGAGTTAAGGATGCTGAAGTTGGATTAGTTTCTATTTTGATATTGATAACCTTTTTATGACCAATTTAAAAACATAAAATGATTTACAATATTTCTAAACTTTGAGAAGCGTTCACAAAAATTGAAGTGTAGTTTCAGAATGCAATTACACCTAATTTCCTAGAAATTATCCCTCTTGTTTTAAGACTTCTGTTATTTTAAAAGTAAACATCAACCCTACTTGTTTTGAGAAACTTTCACGTATAGCAAAGGTCAATGGAAGATATCTCACAACTTTATTTTCTAATAATCCTACAAACTACAAAATTCTAAAAAAGGGAGAAGGGGTTACCTTCTTAATTGAAGAATTTCTTTAAGATGAGGCCATTAACAGGGAGAGAATCTCTCAAACCTGATAAATCTTGTAATATGAAGGTCGAATGGCCTATCTTCTCACAAATCTGAAATGGCCCAAGCCACATCTTCTGGAACTTGGTGTGTTTTCCCTTGTCCTCGTGGGCATTGTCCCATTTCAGAACCAAATCACCGACTTGAAATTGTTTTGAACCGGATGAGACTAAATCAAAGGATGACTTGATGATTTGCTGATGTTTTGCATGAATAACCTTGGCTTTTTCTCTTTCCTCTTCTAATTTTAAAATTTGGTCATGTCTAAGTTGAATAGAAGAAGAAGGGCTTTCCTCAATAAACTGCACTGGGGCTAGAGAAGGAAGGACAAGATTTGTTGGTAGCACTGCTTCTTTTCCATACACAAGGTTGAATGGAGAAGAACCTATGGAAGCCTTTTGTGTTATCCTATCAGCCCATAGTGCAAATATTAAGGATTTGTGCCATTTTTTATGATTCTATTCGATGGTTCGCTTAATAATTTTAATCAGATTTTTATTTGTAGACTGTGCTAAACCATTACCCTGGGGATAGTAATTAGCATAATATTTTAATTTAAATCCTCTTTTAATAGCGAAATCAAACATAGCATTGCCTAAGAAGTAAGATGCATTTGGGACACCAAACCTGGTAATGATGAATTGATCTATGAATTCAATGATTGTCTCAGAATTTGTTGTCTTCAGAGGAATTGCTTCAACCCATTTAGTAAAATAATCAGTAGCGGTAAGGATATACCTATGCTGTTTGGAAGAATGAGGAGTAATTTCCCCAATGATATCCAATCCCCATTGCTCAAATGGCTGTTCAATGTTGACTGGTTGCAAAGGGAAAGCTGGTTTTCTTTGTCTGCCACTAGAAGTTTGACAATTTTGGCATTTCCTTACATATTCATGAGCATCTCTAAACAGAGTGGGCCAGTAATATCCAGCATGAATGATTTTATGGGCTGTTGTATCAGCTCCAAAATGTCCTCCTGCTGGTCCATCATGTAATTCCTGCAAGACCTTTTGTGCTTCAGGTTTTTCTAGGCATCTTAATAAGGTTGAATCATAATTTTGCCTAAAAAGCACATCATCAATAATTGTGAAATTTTTTGCTTTTAATCTAATGGCCCTTTTGTTTTTGTAAGACAGGTTAGGAGGTGCATATCCATTTTTCAAATAAAATATTAAGTCAGCATATTATGATTCAGAATCAGTAATACTTATTTGGTTGATTACTTCGGTTTGATTTGTATCACCTGATTCTGGAATGTTGGAAGCTCCTGCCAATAACCTGCAAAAACCTTGGCCTCTAACAATCTTTGCTGGTTTAATTTCTAAATCATATTCTTGAAGTGCTGTGACCCAGTTTGCCCTTTTTTCACCTAGTTCTCTTGGGATTAATAGTTGCCTTACTGCAGGGAGAGGAACTATAACTTTTGTATGGGCTTTTAAAAGGAAGGGTCGGTAATGTTTGACAGCTTTATATACAGCAAAGGCTTGTTTTTCTACTTCGGAGTAATTCAATTCAGCACCCTGAAGATTTGAACTATAGAATGAAATGGGTGCTTCCGAATTGTGATCATTAATCTGTGTGAGTACTGCTGCATAAGACAAATCAGATGCGATAGTATACAGTGTGAAATGATTAGAAAAATTAGGGGTATTTAAGGCGGGGGCATTAATTATTGATTGTTTGATTAAATCAAACGCTTCATTTTCTGTTGATCCCCACTTAAAGACTAAATTTTTCTTAATCATAGTTTGAAGTGGCAAAATGATTTGAGAAAAGTCTGGAACGAATCTTTTGACAAAATTGATTTGGCCTAAAAATGACTGTGTTAACACTCGAATTGGCCTCAGGCTGAGGAAGGCAAAACTCAAGGCAACATCAAACCACGCTCAGCCTCGTAGCTAGCCCTACGAGGACAGGAGAGGGCTCTCTCCGGGTCTATCTCGACAGACAAATCTTCAAATGGGCTGAGATGACCAATAAGGAATACCGATTTTAGGCTAGTAAATTGATAGGAAAAGGGGTTTTAATGAATGATTGGGTTTTCTGGGCAGCGTGGTATCAAGAACAACGTGAGCAGAGATTTAATCAAAGGCACAGATTATTCCATAAGGCGAGGTAGGAGCGAAATTTAACAATTAAATTGAGATTAAACGGAATGGCAAGACTGCTGAGAAGTCGACAAGGGCATGTGTGATGAATCCTTATCGAACAGAAGAAAACATTAAATATGAACACTTCCTCAAGACAGAGCAAATAAATTGAATTCTGCCTTTCTCACTTAAAAGTATCCATTTAGAAACGATTATGAAATGAAATGGAAACATTACAAAGACATATGAAACAGAAGAAAAACATATGCTAAATTTCCACACCACAAGAATCTTACAGATCAGAGCTGAGCCATTTAATTAATCCCTGTCATTCAACTGTACATTGAAATGCTCTGTTTTCCTCCACGCACACCTCAGAATTTTTTCTCTCTCACCCTCACAAATCATTTGCCATACAATAAATAAACTATACTAGAAGAAAACAGAACGACCCAAAACAAGGGCGCTGTTTCACCTGAAGCCATGAAGATAGAAAAGAATCCTCCATCTGCTCTAAAGATAGAAAAGCCTTCCATTATTCCAGCTTGAGGATTTCTAATGACCCATGAAAACTAATCCTGGAGCGTAGACTAACTAAAGGCAGAAATAGGCAATCGAACCTTTGAATGCCACTTTGCAACTGCTCTCAAATTTCTAGAGATACGCTTTGCCACTTTACAGAAAATGGGAAGAGGTCCCCAATATTTTAATGCTAAAATATGGGTCAAACTGCGACATATGCACTTTTAGATGAATCGAATGCCCACATATTGCAACGATTGCCACGTTACATTTTCCATGTGCTTATCACCACATCATACATATACTGATACCTTTAATTCATCTGAAGAAGGTTCTATCATAAAACAACAACTTATATATAAACAACTCAATGCGGCCATCAACTATCTGATGCGAATAGACCATTTTCCTGAAAATACTGTGTCCATTTCCACTTTACTGCATGACAACATACACTATCTGTTTTGAATACATGCATTAGAACTGGTAGTGATGATGTCCCACTGACTTCTGAGAAGATTCCTTTGACTCCATTAAGATGATAATAACAAATGGTTGTCTTTGAAGGCATCTTTATGAACACAAGGCCCTGGGGAGCATGCTAATTTCAAATGTCCAGTAAAGTGTAGCTTTATAAAAATGGGCATGCAATGCACATTGAACCAAGAAATTGATGATTTTACTGAGCCACGTCCCAGCGCCACATACTACCATCGTCACAGCAACAGAGAATGGTACTTCCATCATGAGATATAGCCGTCTGTCTAATAGGATGTTTGCAATGTGGATGTGATAACCTGGCAATTAAATTAGGAGGGCTCGACTGTAATTCCCAAACATAAACTTTTCCTTCCCTGTTGCCAACTGCCATAGAATTATAGTGGAAATCGCATGAAAACTTGATAAACCAAATGTCACATTCTGGCACTGGATACTTCTGCAGGATGTCCACACTCTTTGATAGGATGAAACTGCCAAGCCATCTAGTGCAATCCACATAGTTTGAATGCACTGCAGCAATAAAAACAGGAAACTACACATACTTCGTGGGGAATTTCGATGGAAAATCCGTCCAGGTAAATGACTTCTCAACATAGGTCCAAAACTCTTTCATAGACCAGCTCTTGACCGTGTTGTCCATGCCACAGCTTGCAATACGATATACATCTGAAGGATGGAAATCTACACTGAGAACTTCATTGCGATGTCCCCCAGCTCCAGCAAATATCAAAATGCATATTCCAGTTTGAACATTCCAGAGTCGTACAGATTCATCTTTGCTAGCAGATAAAATAAGGGAAGGTTTCAATGCTCGGGTCCTTATTTCATTCACAGAATCTCCATGGCCAACGAAACTCTTCATGGCTGCGTGAATGCTTTGAAAATCCTATAACTGATATTGATGATGATGGCGCGCTTGCAATTGAAGCGTATGGGCATGGGATTGGACGCAAGAGCAACAAATTTCTGAGCTCTGTTGCTGTGTGGGTAGCGCCCCTGCCCAACGCGCCGCGCGCCTCTGATGCGCCGCGCGCGTGTAATTTTACACTGTGTTTTTGTGCCTGATGCGCCGCGCGCCCCTGATGCGCCATGCGCCCAGTCCAATGCGTCGTGCGCCTAAAAATTGATCCACCAAGATATTGGTAGGCTTGACATCTTTATGAATAATTGAAGGGGAGCAATCGTGGTGTTCTTCTAATCGGTTCTAATTGGTGGAGTTCTTCTTAATTCTGTCCTTCTAACATCTGACATGGTTGCAGCATTCTCCTGTAGATCTCCAGCTTCAGCAGAATCAAGAATATGCCATCTTATTTATGGAACTTTCAATACTTATGATAAGTCCTCCTGTTTACATAGATGGAAGGCTTTAAAATGCAAATTTATTACAAAAACAAATTTGTCGATTTCTTCTCCAAAACAGAGTTTTGGAGAAGGATCATTTTCGAACATTACTGATGATAAACTCTTGAAGTAAGAGACTTATTCAACCTCCCTCTTCATCAACAGTTGTAGCTGCTAGCATTTCAAACACCTCTATCAGAGCTCCAGGAAGAATGACATTGCTTCTTACCAAAATCTTCATCTTCTAGATTCAATAAGCCCACCAGTGTAGTATAGAAGGGACTCCTGTGTGGAAGCTTCTCAGCTATCATCCCAGACCAGATGCCAGTTATCCCCAATCCGAACTTGTAACATATGAGTATGCCTAGCGGCAATCCCACCATATAACAGGAAATTAAGTTCACATTAGCAACATAGTACTGTGAACCAGATCCTATAGCCACACCTGACAGCACTGCCTGTATTCCATTAAGAAGGATAGATGCAGTAAGAAATGGAACCAACTCTGAGACTCTTTCTGTGACAGTCGAGCTGCTTGTGAAGGGATAACCCAAGACATTTTTGCAAAAAAGAAAAACTATTGCAAAGAATATGCTGATGACTGAAGATGTAGCGACCGAAACAAAAACTGAAAAGCATGCAGCCTCAGCATTCCCAACACCAAGTTCATTGGAGACCCTTACGCTGCAAAGAGAATATTATGAACAGGAGGGAACATCTTATGGCAACGTTTGAAGCCAAGTGGTATCATCATCTCCAGAAGTATCATACTAATGCTTTGATAACCAATGTCGTGGAGCATCAGGATTAACTACCTTATGGAGAGTGCATCTATATCAACTGCTGGATCATTCAATGTCCCAGCAAGAAAAACGAGGATCTGATAGTACCATATCTGCAGGAATACCATTATGGCTGAAAATATAGATAGTCTTAAGAAGGATGGAAGTTGGCGGAATGCAATTAATTTGAAGCCCGTCCATGAAGCTTTGCATGAAGCAGAATGCATTATGTAAAGAAACTCAAGGATGGTCATAAGCCAGCACGATACATTGTGTCATGACAATACCAATGAGGCCTAGTTTTAGTTTGAAGGCAGTTATCCAACAGAATATAAGGTGCAAGATTAATACTCCTCCCGAGATCCAAACTATAGGTAAGACTAAACTCTGTGCATGTAAAAACTTCTGAACAGATACATTTACTGCAAATGCAAACAGTTGGGGAAGCATCCATTTCAAGAGAAGTCCTGACTTAGCAGCAATGGCAGTTGTTTGGCCAAACAGTTTGAATATAGGTTCTGCAAAAAGGCATGGAATGGACAATAAAAAATCCAATACAACAGCTACAGCTTCCTTGATAAAATGTGTCTCATCCAATATTATCCGATGCCCTTTGATTGAATATAGAATAGAGGAGCTATCCTGCTGAAGACTTGAACTCAAGCAGTGCGAATTGACTACAGTGGGTTGACAACAAACGGGCAAGATGGAGTCTAACACACTGCATGGATTTTTTATTATGAGGGAAAGGGATTTCAGAGATTTCTTTGATCCTATCGGGATCAATATAAATGCCATCTTTAGAAACAATAAAGCCTAAGAGCTTTCCTTGGTTAAGAGCGAAGAAATATTTTTTAGGATTAAGTGAAATACCATACCTTTTGCAGCGTTGAAAATTTTGATTTAAATCATGCAAATGATTGGACTTCTCTTTAGAAAATACAGTAATATCGTCTAAGTAGACGACTACTGTTCTGTTAATCAATCCTTTAAAAGCTATATCCATCGCTCTTTGGAATGTGGCTCCTGCATTAATAAGTCCGAAAGGCATTTTCTGATACGCATATGTTCCCCATTTTGTTCTGAATGTGGTTTTAAGTTGGTCATCAGGATGGACCAAAACTTGGTTATATCCTAAAAAACCGTCTAGAAAGGACATTAACTCAGAGCCTGCTACTGATTGGAGTATCTGCTCCATAGTAGGTAATGGGAAATTATCTTTTAAGCTCGCCTTGTTCAAATTTCTGAAATCTATACAAATCCTAATGTCGCCATTTTTCTTTCTGACTGGCACCATATTGGAGACCCAGTTTGAGTGCCGAATGGGAAAAATAATCTTAGCTTTCAAGAGTTTATTAAGTTCAGATTTTATTTGACTCTCTAAGTTTGGATGTATTTTTCTCAACTTCTGCTGAATTGGTTTCTGTTCGGGAAGCATTGGAATGGTATGCTGGATGATGGATGTATCATATGTCTTTAAATCGTCATATTTCCAAGCAAAAACCTGTTTATTTTTCCGTAACAGTCTAATGAATGCTTCCTTTTCTTCCACGGAAAGTCCTAATCCTAAATTAATGTTTTGAGGAGTTTGCTCAGTGCCAAGGTTTATCAATTCAAACCTTAAGGTAGAACTTTGGAGCTTTGTATTGGTCACAGGTTTAAACCTGTCTTTAATATCATAAAGATCCTCAAGCTTCACCATAGGCTTAGGGATTGAATTCTACTCGAGTTTACCTTTCATTTGAAGGTCATTCTCATTTTCCTCAATGATTTGATCATCATAGGACTTTTCGGAAGTTAAAAACTGTAAAATGTCTTCATCGTGGTTGAATACTCTCCAATTAGCTACATTGTCAGGAATTGATGGCCTAAAAAGCAATTCTACTGAAAATCTATCTGGGCTATAGTCTTCGGAAGATAGGAGCTTGGAAGCAACATTGGCTAGTAGGTCAGCTGCCGAATTTTGAGACCTGGTAATGGAAGAAATATTGAATGCCAAAAAGTGGGAGGTGAGTTCCTGTACCAGCGATTGATAATGTTTGAGATGGGTGGAGAGACAATGAATTGTATTCCTTACCTGTTTGATAATAATTTCAGAATCTCCGAACACTTTCAAATATTGGACCTTGAGGCCAATAGCTTTATATAGTCCTTGGACTAAGGCTTCGTATTCTGTTGTATTATTCGTGCATTCAAACTCTAACCTACAGGACAGCATTGTTTTTTCTCCTTGCGGGCTAATCAAAATACATCCTGCTCCTGAGCCCTCACTAGACTTGGACCCATCGAAATATAATGACCAAAATAAAGAAGTATTAACAATTTTATTTACAGTTTCCTCAGTATCATTAAAACACCTTGACCTATCTGTTTGTGAATAATTTTCGATTTGAGATGTAAAATGGTTTACTGAGAAAGGAGATGGTTGGGCAGCAAAGTTGCCAAAGAATGACTCTGATGAATAATTCCCCAAAATGTTGTTATTAAATGCTATTGGTTGGTTTTCTTGTTCAAATTCAGTAACTGTATGGGTCATATTCTTTTCCCAATCGATTCTTATTTGATTTGGCTTACCCTTATAGGGAAGCCACATATGTGACCAATCGGTAGAAATATACCCATGTAGTTTTTCAGACCAATCCCTACTCAAGATCAAACCATAAAACTCAGGTATATCGGCGATCAAGATATCAATCCTTTGCACTATTCTGGGATCAGCAGATAACCTGATAGTTACGGAGTTGATCTCTCCCAAAACCTGTACTTTAGTCCTGTCCAACTGCATAATATGAATAGCGGACTTTTGGGGTTCAATGTTCAGTTTGGAACAAACTGAAGCTGGCATTATGTTAGAAGATGCCCCTGAGTCAATCAAACAGTTGTGCAGGTTTCTATTGTAGATCTCATAGGTTAGAAGGAAAGGTGGAGTATGAGAATTTGATCTATCTCCTATTAGAACTGCATCAGTAGCTTCGACCATACCAGAAGGTGGTTGACCTGTATCGTTTGCAGCTTTAGCACTGGGAAGGGGTGAAGTAGGAACAGCATTTAATTCTTTGAGAAGCAATTTTTGCTGATGTTTCAATTTACTAAGTTCAAACATGGTAATGTTTGCCTTGGTCTTTTTCATGTCATCAACAATATTGTAATCCATTGAATCAGACACCACCAATGTCTTAGATGTTGATGGAATTGTTGAGGTTGAAGGTTGGTTTTGTGGGATTGTTACAGGTGGCTTCTTCGGGGGAGCCTTTTCTTTTGTTGTAGCAGCACCTGCACTTCTTTTCTTCGAAGTTGTCTGAACAGGTTCGGAGGTACCTCTACTCCTGGTAGTGACAGGAAATGCTTCTTCTTTGTTTTCTGTATCGGAGTTAGGCAATATAAAATCCCACATCCCATGACATTCAACAACTTCCTCTTCTTCATCAGTTGGTGCAGCTGTTTCTTCTTCTCCTTCTTCAAGATCTGAATCTGCATTTGATATAACATTTGGTGGTTTTGATTCAGTTTTCTTGTAATTTCTAAAGGGTCTTTTGGTTGAAGTTTCAGCTACCTGTTTTTTTAATTTCAACCATTTCATTTGACATAGTTTTGAGGACCTTTTGTAGACCCTCCATGTCATATGGATATTTAGGGGTTTTCTTCTTTGAATCATCTTTAAAAGAAACTTTTTTGGCTTTTCTATCTTCAAGAGCAGCTTTCTTCTCTAGAGCATTAATACGTTTCTCCATAGCAAGTGCTTCTTTCATGTTTTCAGCTAAAGTTGGTTTTACAGCCCTGTCTACAAAAATAGCTATATTGGCAGGTAGGGCAGTTATATACCACTCGCTTCAGATTTGCTCACTTGGTTTGGAGGCCGTTGGGATTTTTTTCAAGAGTTTATTGAATCGTGCATTAAATTCTTTAATTGGTTCCCTATGCTCTATCCTAAGATTGGAGAGATCATTTATTAGTGTAGCCAAAGACCTATCATCACCATACTTAGTAAGAAATTGTTCTTGGCAAGTCGTCCAACTGGTAATGGAACCAGAAGGTAAAGAAAAATACCAGGATCCTACTGATCCTTGCAAGGTATAAGGGAAAAGCCTAACGACAACATCTTGCTCTGTTACTCCCTTCAAATTAACTGCCAACATGAAATTATTAATATGTTCCTCAGCTTGTGTTCCATCATCTGGATTAAACTTGGGTAGCCATTTTTCAGGTGCATCAGGTAATGCATGCAATGGAGCAGGCATATTGACTGCACCAGGCCTGGTCCATGGATCTGCCATTGTAACCGCAGTAGTGGATGATATTACTGTTGAACTTACAGAAGTCTGGGAAGGAGTTAATATTAAGGATTGCGTAGTTTGGGATGTTGTAGTTGATGATCCCTGATGAACGACAACGTGTGATGAGGGAGTGGATGGTTGACTTCGCACGGGGGAAGGTGAGATGGAAGATGTGGTTGAAAATTCTTCACTGTCAGATCCTTCAGTGTTTTTCTTTGCCTTTTTCCTTTTGGGTAAAGGGAACTCAGTAGGTTCAATATCGAGCTTTCCACTCTGAAGTCTGGTGAGAGGGTGAGGTAAATTGAACTACGAAGTCGCACTGCTTTGAGATACCTCAGATTTCTGTGGTGAAATCGAGAAGCTCTGAAGTTTGTGGATAAGAGACTAGACTTCAGGGGATTCAAGACTTAATTGTTCTGGAGTATGATGGGTTTGAGCAGTGGTAGTTGATTCCTCTTCTTCTTGTTTGGATACTGGAGAACCAGCATGCAATTGGGAAGTACGAGGTGATGCGGAGGGAGAATTACTCTTAGAATGGTTTGTAGATTTGGGTTTGCTTGCCATTCACAGTTGATGGCCCTCCTTCTAGCGCCAAAAATGTTGATACCCGAAAATCGTTGTATCAACATTGGGGGATAACCACCCGGTCCGGACCTTAATACAACTCCTTTTCCGTTTGGAATGGTGGCTCCGACTGGGGATAATGGGACCAGTTTCCCAGTAATGAATAAACGGGATGGATGAATGATTGATTGTCTATTCTAATGATAGGCGAATAATTTAATTTATTAGCAAAATAGAAGAACTACTACTAATCCCGGGAACTATTGTACTTTGAAGTGTAGCGCTTGATGATCTATGTTTATTAACAGGCATATAGATGACTCCATCTAATAAACATGGACATTGATTCATTCAAAGATTACTTTGCTTAAATAGTTAAACAAAGTGGTTAATGCAATATTACTACACTTATCATTTATATCATCAATACATATATGATCAAAAGAAAAGCATTACCATAAACATCCAATAGTGGAGGAAATAAAGAAATGTTGTTAAAACACATACATATATTCGATAATAGCAAAGGCGATCAAACGACAATTCATATAAGAGGAATGAATTCAGACATAGATAATAGTACCATATGAGCTGCTAGTCACTCCCGATATCAATCGCTATTTGAGATTCTTCTTTCAACGCAGAAATACTTTCAAACAAAGACAGTAGTGCACAATTGCATAAAAGCTTCCTTGCCAAAATTAGAATAATTGGTCTAGTTTTATAAAAGAATATGCCTGAAGTACAGTAGTGCAACTTCAGGCTTTTAAGTCAAGTACAAAACTTTACGACCCTTTCCAAAACAATGAAAGGGTCTATAAATACTTAATTAAGCTAACTATCTATGAAACTGAAATCCTACTTAATTGGTATCAAATGATCTTGAATATCTCCTTCTCAGCAATCTGGCAGTCGGCGGCGTGAATCATCATGTAGGCTGTTTTCCTTTAAACCTGAGCTAACTTATCGCAAGCATTGGCTCCACTTCGGGCGGTCTGTTGAGGCGGGAGTTGAGCTGGGCGGCATAGGTGGCATCCTGAATATCAGGAATAATATACCCGATTGCATCTGTAAGGCATTTGAGGGCGGCTCTTTGACTGTGCGGTTTTACCAAGAAGAACCAATAGGCATCCCATGTTAAACTGTTAATTCCAGCAATTAATCTCCCATTTTTCTCTAGATCCGGATAACATGACTGCTCCAATGTTTTCGCCGCTGTCAATTTTCCTGGAGTGCATTGGGAAATCATGTTAGACAAGTAGAGAGTATTATTAACCAATTCAACCAAATTACTTGTGGTTGATTTGCATCTTGAAATTTCCCTCTCTGCTTTCATTAACTGGGACTGCCATTCTGTAAATAATATTTCTTTATGTGATTCTAAAATCCTTGGTAAATTTGCCGCCTGTCCCTGATCGGTATCTTGCCACTCAAGAAATTCAGTTAATGTTTCTTCAGCTTGATCCAAGTCTGTTCTAGCCTTTTCTGTTTGTTTACTTATTGATGTCGTCAAATCGCATAATGGTTCCGCCTGGGTGATTTGTTGACATAAAAGCTTGATCTGTGTTATTAATGCCTTATTTATCTGTAATGCTTCTGATTTGAATTCAGCTATCTGTGGAAGATCCTTTGTCTTCTCAAGTTGTGCTGATAGTTGAGCAATCTGCTCATCTTTTAATTTCAGCATTTGTTCATTCGCTGCCCTCAGTTGTGCCAATGCCTCAGACAACTCTTTCTGCTTCTGGACTGCGCTGTGATCGATTCTCTGTTTCTCTTCCTGCAATTGTTGAGTTAATTGATTATTTATTTGTTGTTGTGTCAACAATTGCCGTTCTGCCTGCTCTGCCTTCTGCTGTGCTTCTGTTAGTTGTGCTTGCAATAAAAAGATTTCCTGGTCTTTTGTTTTTAATAAAAGACTCACCTCTGATGCCTTATCTATTTTTGCTGCCGAATAGGCTCCAGCATATTGTGATAGTTTTGTTAGGTCATCAGAGGGGTCAAATTCCTCCTTCCAAACCACATTGCCCGTGACCGTCTATTCTAGGAAAAGGGAAGGTTGATCAGTCCTTTTCCTCGTCCTCTGTCGTTTCACCACAGCTTTGTGTCTTGGGCTATAGAAGACATCCAAGGGAGGAATTTCTTCTATCTGCAAGACAATTTGATCGGAGGGATCCTTTGGGATTATTTCTACTTCCTTCGAACTGGGTAGGCCGCTCGTTCCACTTGGAACCTGTTTTGAAGTGGTCTCCTGTGTATCTGTCGCTTTTGAAGTTTCGGTGTCCTTTGAGCATTCAAGACTACTGATAATTGAATCAAATCGCTGCCATTCCTGGAGCAATTTGGGATCAATTTGAGTATCTACATTTACCTCTATGTCGCTCCGTTCCTGCTCTTTAGTCTGGGTTTCCTCTTGCACTTTCTCCTGTTCTTCTGTTGTAACTGGAGGTTCCTTAGGATGTTGTTGTTCAGGCTCGCTTGGTCCTGTTGCTGGGGTTGTTGCTAACAGATCTAGAGGCAGAGTTTGCAACCTCTGTTCTCTAAGTCTGTTGAATTCAACTAACCCTTCATCTTTGTATTCCATTATGGCCAGCGATCTAACTTGATACATTGATTCAGCTGAGGAGAACAGGTCATCAAACTTATCTTCTATATGATCAAACTTTGTCAATTTGGCCTGTTCAAGTGCATTATAGGCGACTTTGTTGGGATCAAATCGCCTGTTAGGGAGAGTCGCTAGAGTTAATGACTTCATCTTCGTAGCTTCTTTTTCTGCATGTTTGAAATCATGCAAAGTGTAGACACCGCATCTCAGAGGAAAGGAGGGCCAGACCTGCTTCTTATTTTTCTTCAGAGTTTGTGTAACCCCTTCGGCAATAATCTGATAGGCTATCTCCCTTGCCAGCAGTTTATCAGGTATGTACAAAGGAAGGACATGAGGTTCGGCTTGGCTGCTGAATACTCTTATATAAGTAAATTTCTCCTCTCTGAACCATCTTCCTATTGATGTTAAATCAATCCCTGCTTGGTAAGAAATTTTGGGAGCAGGTTTATTAAAAATAGAATAATGAATGGGTAACATGAAGCCGTTGCAGACTTGGTATAAATGGTGCTTATAGGAAGTCTTCCACAATTTCTGATGGTATATGTGAATTGGCGTGGGGTCTTGTGCAGTCCACCTCCAGCCAAGTACAGGAAACTCAGAATTAAAACACAGGGTATCTAGAATATAAGCATTGTAGTAGAATGGGGGAATAAGCCTTTCGGAGACGGAAGTTTTAGTTCTAAAATTAAGAACTGTTGTTGCTAGCTTATCTGACAATATGGTTGCCCAATCCATTATCTCACTATTACACGCCGCTTCGATCAAGGGAACCATTTCTATAGTGAAATTAGTGGAATCGTGCAACCCCCACAATCTACACATCATTATCCCAGCATAACAATACGGAGAACATAGAGAATCAACAGAGTACTTACCGGAAGTTTCATGCTTGTGTTTCGCCGGATTTTGCCTCCAATCCCGAATGGGTTCGGATTCAGTTTCGTTCTCATTTCGGAATTTCTCCAGAAATGCCTTGTTGTACTTCTTCTCTGGCTCAAGCAAATGATACATTTGCCTCAAATCATCAGCCTTGAATGAACCGAAGATTCTTCCATCTCTGGTGCAGAAGGTTCTGTCTGTGATTAGGATTTCCTTAATTGCCCACTTCACTACATCCGTATATGGGAGAATTTGTTCCCGAGCTGCTATCCGATGAAGGAAAGAGTCGGCCAAGTCTTTTAAAGTACCATCAGATTTTCGATTGGAACCCGCTGTAGCTTGTACTGCTGTTACCTTTGCTTCTTCTGCCTCGATCAAATTATAAGTACTTTGCCAAGTGGTCTTGCCAAGTCCTGAACATGGAGTATCAGATATCAATCCTTTCTTTTTAGTTGCTGGATCAGCGACGGCTTGTCCTGTGGCTGGTGCAGCGGAAGCGATTACTGTTTTCTTAGACTTCTTCCCCATTCTGCTTGAATCTATTACTTCAGAAGAATTCTGCACAGTAGTGGAAATAAGCGTAACACAGAGAATTGGTAGCGAAAACAAAATACGAATTAGATATATTGATCAATGCACGATGAAGGATTAACTTAAAGTGGTCGCGGATACAATCTATAAGAAGATTTTTTAAATTTACTATTTCATTAAATGGCCGTTAAAACCTGCCAATCCTTTAAATGCCCATCATATCGCTTATCGGCCGAATGATTTGTTTAAGCGTGCCTTGGATGTTTTGGCGGTTGAGCGCAGGTGAATCACTGCTTGAAAGATAAGGCCTTTAATACGAATTAATCGTAATATCTCTGCTTTAACGGTTTTTTTAAGTTTGCGCTTTTGGCTTTATCGCAATCGAGCGTCGGGGAAAACTTAAATCTTTATATTGACACCTTTTGGAATTCCCGATCGCCGATAGCGATACCGCATCGCATCGCATCGAGAGTATTAACTGGGGCACTTTAGAAAGCATGCATGGTACATCCCCGATCGCCGATAGCGATATCGCATCACATCGTGGCGAAAGGGACATGATCTCATCGCATCGGAGCGAAAAGCACTTGATCGCATCGCATCGGAGCGGAAGGCACTTTTATTATGGGAACTTATTATTGCCGATATCCGATAGCCTATTGCATGTCATCGCATCGGAGAAAACCAATGGGCCTTTAAGTTATGCCTCCTTTGTCATTGCGATATGCGATCTTGCGATCGCTTTATCGCAATGATAAAAGATTAATCATTTATATTATAAGACCAAATAATTGGTTTGTCAAAAAGGTTTTTTGTAATGTTTTCATCTTCTTTTTCGGACCTTTTTGAATAATACAAAGTTGATACCAATTAAAAATAAAAAGGGACCCATTTCATATTATAGTTTTGTGAATAAAATGGTATGAAATGGGGGGTTGTTGTGGAGCACAACAGGACTTTAAAGGATAAAATCCAACATGAGGTTTGCTTTTGGGAACCCAATTCATTGGAGAAAGCATTCAAGTTGGCAAGAAAAATGGAAAGCAAAATTATGGCAACAAGGAAGCCTACCACTCACAATCATAAAGATGGAAGTGTTGTTGCCCCTAGCCATCCACAACCTACAAAGTTGACACCACAACAATTGGAAGAAAAAAATAGCAAAAGAGCTTTGTTACAGTGGTGATAGAAAATACACTAAAGGTCATAAGTTTATTGAGAAGAAATTATTTTACATAGATTGTGAAGAGGAGGAAGAAAAAGAACAAGAAACGTCAAAAGAAGAGGATATACACTAGGAACAAACCCTAGAGAAAGAAGAAATGAATCCGACCATATCTTGTAATGCATTGGCTGGAATTACCACTCATCAAACTATCAAGATAGAAGGGCATATCAAGAAGAAAAAGGTAATAGTGTTGATTGATTCAGGCAGTACCCATAATTTTATTCATTTTAAGATAGCCGAGGAATTTAATTTCTTCCTATATCCAGCACCAGAGTGTCAAGTGATGGTTGCAAGTGGAGGAACCATAAATTTCTCAGGAAAGTGCCATAATATCAAGTTATCCATGGGAGAATATGTATTGAATAGCCCAATGCTTTCCATTCCAATGAGTGGTGCTAATGTTGTACTAGGAGTCCAATGGCTACAATCCTTGGGTACAATAGCTTTTAATTTTCAAGAACTTTTCATGAAATTTTCTTTAGAAGGAAAGGAATTTGAATTAAGGGGTATCGCAGGGAAACCGGGAAAGATAATCAGCTCTAACGGAATGACAAAGCTTCTAAAGAAAGAACAACGAGGCATAATTGTACAATTATGTTCACTAGAGGTTCCCACATCGAAATCATCTATTTCTTCAGATCTCCAAAAAGTCTTCAACAATCATTCCAAGGTATTTGAGACTCCCAAATGCCTCCCACCTATTCGTGATCATGATCATGTTATTCATTTGATTCCAAGAAGTGTTCCTCCAAACATCAGGCCTTACAGATATCCTTATGCCCAAAAGAGTGAAATTGAACGTATGGTTGCAGAAATGCTAGAGGCTAGTATAATTCAACCTAGTCAAAGTTATTTCTCTGCTCCAGTAGTATTGGTTCAAAAGAAGGATGGATCATGGCGCATGTGTCTAGATTATAGGGAGTTCAACAAGCTCACTATTAAAGATAAATTTCCCATTCTTGTCATTGATGAATTATTGTATGAATTACATGGATCAATTTACTTCACCAAGTTGGATCTTCGTTCAGGATATCATCAAACCAGAATGAAGACTGAAGACATTCTAAAAACAGCATTTAGAACTCCTGAGGGTCATTATGAATTTTTGGTCATGCCTTTTGGCCTTACCAATGCACCTTCTACATTTCAAGATTTGATGAATTCCATTTTCAAACCCTTCCTTAGAAAATTTGTGTTACAATTTTTTGATGATATACTAATCTACAGCAAGTCTTGGAAGGATCATGTTCAACATGTTGACAGGGTGCTCAAACTATTGGAGGAGAAACAATTATATGCAAAAAGCTCCAAATGTTTCTTTGGAGTACAAGAGGTGGAATATCTGGTTCATATTGTATCTCATGAAGGTGTTAAGGTAGACCCTAGAAAAATTAAAATCATTAAGGAATGGAAAATCCCCATATCCATAAAGCATCTGCGAGGGTTTCTTGGGTTGACAGGGTATTATCGCAAGTTTGTTAAGAATTATGGGAGAATAGTAGCACCTCTAACAACATTATTGAAGAAAGATGCATTTTCATGGACTCCCGAAGCAATGTAGGCCTTTGAACATCTTAAAGAGGCAATGTGCCAAGCACCCATCTTAGCTACACCGGACTTCACAAAAACCTTTATTGTGGAATGTGATGCCTCAGGAAATGGAATTGGTGTTGTTTTAATGCAAGAAGAAAGACCCATTGCTTTCGAAAGTCATCCAATCAAAGGAAAGTATTTAGACAAAGCTATTTATGAGAAGTAAATGTTGGCAATACTACATGCACTTAAGAAATGGTGACCCTACCTAATGGGAAGACACTTCAAGGTAAAAACAGATCATGATAGTCTTAAATACTTTTTAGAACAAATATTATCTTCAGAAGAGCAGCAATCGCAAAGACGTTGGGTTATGACTTTGAAATCATCTACAAAATAGGGAGCAAAATGTTGTGGCAGATGCACTCTCAAGAAAGGATGAGGATGTGGAAGCATTTATTTGCACCATTTCTATTATCCAACCAGATTTGATACACGAAGCAAGGGATGAATGGAAGAATGATGGAGAAGTGTGGGCACTCATTCAACAGTTACAACAAGATCCCATTACATATGATACATTTAGCTGGAAAAATTATTCGTTATGGTACAAAGATCGGTTATACCTATGTAATAATTCCCAACTCAAACAAAAGAGTCTTAAGGAATTGCACACCACTCCCTCAGGAGGGTGCTCAGGATTTCTAAAAACTTACCACAGGGTTAAGAAGGAATTTTTTTGGGATGGCCTTAAATCAAATATTCAAAAGTTTGTGGTGGAATGTTTGGTTTGCCAACAAAATAAAGTTGAAACAATTAAGTACCCAGGTCTATTACAACCTTTATCCATTCCAAGCCAATCTTGGGAGGAGGTTTCAATGGATTTTATCACAAGTTTACCCAAGTTCGAAGGAAATAGTGTTATCATGGTGGTATTTGACAGACTTACCAAGTATTCACACTTTTGTGCATTATCTCATCCATTTAAAGCAAGTACAGTTTCTACTGCATTTATGGAAACAATCCAAAAGCTACAATGGAAACCCAAAGATTATTGTAAGCGACAGAGATCCCATTTTCACTGGAAATTTTTGGACAAAATGTTGGAAATAATACTGAGAGGGGGGTGAATCAGTATTATTAGATCAATAATTCTATTTCCCAACTAGATTTATATACGCCACTTCAGTGAAGTGAACTAGCGTGTACACGCGACTGTGCTTAAAGAAACCAGCGTATATGCATAGAACTTGTGATTTAGACAATTTATCATGTATTGAGCTTAAACCAGTATATTAGAGATTTATTAGACAGTGCAGTAAAAGTAGAATAAAGCATCACACATAAGCAATACACATGAAGACCAAGATTTAAAGTGGAAACCCAATGTGGGTAAAAACCACCTGCTGATGTCGTCTCTGTCTTCTTTTAATAATAAGAAAATCTGTTTACAATCTTGTACTGGTGCAGACTCATACCAGTATGCAGGATTCTACCTGCAAAAGGTTACAACCTTCTCTCATTTTCCAGCTTCTACTGGAAGGGAGCTACAACCCCCTAGCTCTTGTACTAGCCAATATGTTTACTAGTACGTAGGTGCCAGCCTACAGAAAACTCCACTCTTCCACCAAGGACCACGTTTCATGAATTTTCAGACTGGATACTCCTGGATCACAACACCACAATCTGAAGGCCATGTTTCATCAAATTTTCACACTAGACCCATCAAATCTTTTTAAAACTTAAACTGCATCAACCAATATTCAGTTAATCTGAACAATCAGATCACTGACACTAGAACACTGTGTTGAACCTAGAATCATTCAGAACCAGCTGTAACCTCAAAAATCATGCATTAGAGTGTATACGCTACTTGAAAGAACTGAACCTGCATGTACACGCTCTTTGGCCGAGACGAACCTGCGTACAGATCTGCAAATTTTGACTCAGAGCTTTGTTGCAATTCCAGACTTCAGACAAACCCAGATCATGATAGATAACAAATAGAACAAGTGCAAAACATTAGATCTGGTCTCAACCAATATCAGATCATTCAAGAATAAGTCATTTCAAGTCTCATGATTCTTGATCCAATATTGAACTCAAGGTGCACATGAATATTTCAGATCCAGTCCCAAACATAATCCTGCAACATAAAATATACTTCAGATAGAAGTATTCCTTAGAATCTCATTGTTTGCACCCCTTGGCCTAATGATATTCTCCTCCTTATATGCTCTTAGGCCTTTCTCAATACCTTGGACCAAAACCACTTATGACCAATACCTTGGACCCAATACCTAGGGTCACTACCTTGTACCAAATACCTTGGACCAAATACCTTGGACCAAAATACCTTGGATCAAATACCTTGGACCAAAAACTTGGTTTTCTAACATGTACGCAATTTTCCTCCTGTGAAAGTGCATGTATACATTATACGCTAATTTTGTTCTGTTAAACCGTGTGTATACGCGCCTTGGACAGAGTGAACCAGCGTATAACTCTGTTTCTTCATTCTTTGGAGTCTGATCTATAATCCTTTGTTGTTGACCTGCTACACTATGAACTTTCATCTGAGTGAGTTGCCATCAAGGACAGCACCTATATCATAATGCCAACAATCCCCCCATTGGACTTGATGGCAACAACAACACCAAGACACTCTCCCCCTTTGACATCAAGGGCAAAGGGCGGACCAAGATATTCTCTCCCTTTGACATACATTATGTTGTTCATGCTCCCCCTGAGTACATGCTGAATTCTCTTATTGAGCTCCCCTTTGTACATGCTGATATGCACTGAAACCGTCCATGCTCCCCTTAACCACAAGCAGAGTCTGCAAAAATATTCTCCAAAAGAATAACATGACTCTATAACTCAACTATGTGAGTATGACCTTCCTATCACCAATGACTCATACATACATCCATCTCCCAACCAAGTGGGGATATACCAAATTTTACTCATCCATGCAACCAAGTGGGGATATACCAATTGTTTATACATGATAGAAATACAATTACATCATCCATCCCATGCAAAGTGGGGATACAAATTACATCATTGTCCAAAAGGACTTATTCAAATGTATGAGAAGACATATCACACCCTAGACTTTAACATGACTTAAGCAACAAAAGGTATAAATATATGAAGCCATACCTAGACTCAGCAACCATAGTGCCAACAATGCAGAATGCATGTGAAAGCTAATGCTCCCCCTGAACCTATGCTAACTGTGCGTTGTTAACAAGTCAATGATCAAGGCATCTTTGTCAGTCAGATAAAAATTAATGAACAAAGCATATCAATATATTGTAATCATCAATCTCAGACATAGCACCCATATCAAAGTCTGCCCTATTGTTTTTCTATCTGAAAAGCATACACGCTCCTTCACCCACAGCAACCCGCGTGTATACGCGACTATACTTCATGAAATCCGCGTATAATAATCTTTCTCTGAAAATTTGGATTTTAACAATAGGATGATGCAGCAACTACTCCTAGTTTTTGTCTGAGATATTCAAATGTTTCTCTGGGCAGTGGCTTAGTGAATATATCAGCGACCTGTTCTTTGGAGGGAACATACTCCAATTTGACCTTTAGTTCAAGCACTTGTTCTCGTAGAAAATGGTACTTGATGGGTATGTGCTTGGTCTTGGAGTGCATGACTGGATTCTTTGAAATACTAATGGCACTTGCATTATCACATAGAATGGAGATGGGTGGAGTACATGTGATCTAAATGTCTTACAAAGTTTGCATCATCCAAAGTAGTTGTGTGCAGCAAGATGCAACAGCCACATATTCTGCTTCAGCTGTAGATAAAGCAATTGAACTTTGTTTCTTGCTGAACCAAGACACTAACCTGGAACCCATATAGAATGCACCACCACTAGTGCTTTTTCTATCATCAACACTTCCTGCCCAATCTGCATCTGTATATGCATGAAAAGTAAGATCTGCATCTCTAGGATACCATAAACCATAGTCCTGAGTTCCTTAAAGATAGTTGGTGTGATTCCTTTGGATTTGCTTGGAATCTTCCAACTATTCCTACTGCATGCATGATTTCAAGTCGAGTACCTGTTAGATAAAGCAGACTGCCAATCATGGATCTGTAAATTGGTTGATGTACTACTGTTGATTCATCATTTGAGCTGAGATTGCATACTGTTATCATTGGGGTACATATAGGTTTAGAATCTTCCATTCCGTACCTTTTCAAAATCTGTTTGAGATATTTGGTTTGTGAAAGAAATATACCATCTTGATTTTTTTGAACTTGTAGACCAAGGAAATAAGTAAGTTCACCAAGCAAGGACATTTCAAATTCTTGCTGCATTATTGAAGAAAAATTCTGACTCATGGATTCTTCATTGCTACCAAAAATTATATCATCAACATAAACAATAATAATTAGCAGTTTATCAGTTTCAATATTTGTATATAGATTGCTATTTGTTGAACCTTTTGTAAAACCTTATTGGTGTAGATATTTCTCAAGGCAGTAATACCAGGCCCTTGGAGCTTATTTCAGACCATAGAGAGCCTTTTTGAGTCTGCATACAAGTTTTGCATCATTTCCAAGAATGAATCCTTCTGGCTTTTCAATATAAACTTCTTCTTCTAAATCTCCATTAAGGAAAGCTGATTTTACATCCATTTGGTATACTTTGAATTTCTGAAAGCTAGAAAGAGCAAGAAACATCCTTATGGCTTCAAGTCTAGTAACAGGTGCAGAAGTTTCTTCAAAATCTATACCTTCTTGTTGAGCATACCCTTTACAAACAATTCTGGCCTTGTTTCTAATGACTTCTCCATTTTCATTCAACTTGTTTTTTAATATCCATTTAGTTCCTATAATATTTTTATCATGAGGTCTAGGAACTAATTCCCAAGTATCATTCTTTTCAATTTTCTCAAGTTCTTCATCCATGGCCTTCACCCAAAATTCATCTTTGCATGCTTCATTTACATTTTTAGGTTCGGTGGAGGATAGTAATGCTAGATAGCTTGAGGTCCCTATAATAGTTCTTCTTGTCTGTACACCTGCCTCTTTTTCCCATAAAATTTGAGTTTATTGATGATTTTTCTGAACATACCTAGATGGAGTCTTTTCTTCTACCATTATCTCTTCTTCTGGTGCTTCATTGGTTTCTTCTTCAATATCATTTTGATTTGATGTAGGAAAATAATCCACATCTTCTTCATTGTCATAATCTTCTGTTTTTATCTGTTTTGGATTTTTGCATGCTTCGTCAACTACAACATCAATGCTTTCAAAAAATTTCCCAAGTCTTTTATTATAACATTTATATCCTTTACTTCTGGAAGAGTAACCAAGAAGAATACCTTCATCTGCTATGGGTTCAAACTTACCAAGTTTTTCATCAGTCCTTTTGACATAACATTTGCTTCCAAAAACTTTAAAGTATTTTACAGTAGGAGTCTTACCATACCAAAGTTCATGTGGAGTTTGAGTTCTATTTACCCAAACATTTGCTTTGTTGCTAATAGTTACAGCAACGAATGCTGCTTCACCCCAGAAGGTTGCAGGAGTTCCAGATTCATCTAGCATAGCTCGAGCTATTTGTTGAATTTTTATGTTTATTCTTTCTACCACACCATTTTGTTGAGGAGTCCTTGCGGTGGAGAATTGCCTTTTTATTCCATGTTGTTCACAAAAGTCAAAGAATTCATCCGATGTAAATTCCCCTCCTCGATCAGATCTGAGGCATTTGATTTTTCGATCTGATTCATTTTCAACCAAAGCTTTGAAGGCTTGGAACTTTTCAAATTCTTCATATTTATGCTTTAGAAGACCTATCCAACACATTTTGGAAAAATCATCAATGAACAAAATAAAGTATTCTTCTTCACGAGGTGTCTTTTTCCTTGATGGTCGATATAGATCAGTATGGACAAGTTCAAGAGGCTTACTAGCTGACCCTTCTTTTTCCATGAAATGAACTCTAGTTTTCTTGACGATTTGACATGGTTTGCATATTGTGTTTTCTGGGATGTTGATATCTCAAAGATCACGGACAACCTTGAGTCTGCATGCTTTTCTTATTTGAGAAAAGCTTATATGTCTCAATCTTCTATGCCACAACCAGTTTTCATCATTTTTTCTTAGATAGCACTGTTGTTGTCCTCCCTTGAGTATGTATAAGTTGTTTTGAATTCTTGTACCTTTGATCATGGTCTCTCCTGTATCAAGCTCACGAACAATACATTCGTTTGATCAAAACACCACTTCATTTCCTTGATCACACATTTGATTGACACCCAACAAGTTATGCTTTAAACCATAAACATACATAACATTTCCAGCTTTAACCATTTCTTTCAAGAAAACAGATCCTTTACCTTTTATGACAGCAAGAGTGTCATTTCCAAATGAGACATTCTTCTCATTTTCTAAGGCATTATAAGAGTGAAGTTTTTCTTTGTCACCTGTCATGTGTTTTGAGCATCCACTGTCGATGTACCACTGATTTTCTTGTCCTTCTGCATACAAGGATGTACCACATATTTCTAATTGAGATTCTATCCTTCTCCATATCTTGGGATTTAATAGAGGTTGCTCCTTTTGAGATGTTTGCCAAAATTTGCTCTTGCATTCAGATTCTTCATGACCAAAGTTGTTACAGATTGAGCATTCTATTTCATTTTCAAGAGGAGAAAAGTTATTATAGGAACTTTTCTTGATCCCTGTTACATTCCTTTGATTTTGTGCTTCTCTAGTCATGATGGTTTTGTAAGCAACACATTGAGCAGCTTTGTGTCCAAAATTATGACATGAAAAACATTGCCCATTAAAGAAGTTCCTGCGGCTATCGAATCTATTGACCTGGTGATTGTAGTTTCTATTGATATTCATCTTTGGAGCAAATTGAGTATGATTTACCTAAGGTTGGTTGTGTCTTCTATTCATCCTTGGAGTAAATTGAGTATGATTTACCTGGTGATCTGCTTTATGCCTTTGCTGACGATTGTCATACTATACAAAGGTCTTTGCTGCATCAAGATAACTTTTGGTTGAAATTGACGGCTTCTGTGATTGAGATGCTTCTTCAGTATATCCAAGACCTGTCTTTATCAGAGGAGAACACTGAACCTTGATAATTTCATTTAAAGTTTCTGATCCTTTAGCAAATCTAAGATTGAGAGATTTCGTTTTCTCAAGATCCTTTCTTAGACCCACAATTTCACATTCTAGTTTTTCATTGTGTTTTTCCTTTTCAGCAAGTTGGTATGTCAAGGTATCTATAATCATATTCTTTTCTTCTAAATAGATTTTGAGTTTAGATATTTCTTCATGAAGGTCTTCCTCTTCTAAAGCATCCCAAAAATTATCATCGTCATAAGCCATGAGAAGTCTATAATCATCACTATTATATAAACCATCACTATCCTCTCCTAAAATATCCCAAAAATCATTGCTATCATAAGCCACGAGAAGTTTGTAATATTGTCCAGTTTCATCTTCATCACTATTAGATAAACCCTCACTATCTTCATGAGTATAATAACTCGTTTTATTCACAACTTGTTTTCTATTCCCTTTTGCATATTCCTTTCCTTTTTCAAATTTATCTTTATGAGGACATCTGGCAGCATAATGATCGACTCTGCCACAAGAAAAGCATTTGAAGGGTAACTTACCTCTAAACCTTCCAAAACCCCGTTGAAGCTTATTGACAAAGTTTACCTCATCTTCTTCTTCTGAAATATGTCCTGATTCATTATGTTCTTCCTTTCCTTTTGCTGAAGCTTTGAATGTGTCTTCTCTCATATCTGATGGTCCTCCTTTTCTCATCTCAAAGGCAGTTAAGATTCTGTGAAGTTATGTCATAGTGATATTCTGCAAATCCTATTTTTCTTCTATGGCAGACACTTCTTATTCAAATCTAGCAGACAAGGATCTCAAGACTTTCTCAACTAAGGTAACTTCCTTAATTTCTTCACCCAGATTCTTCATACAATTGACAACCTCATATATATGTAAGAAGTAACTAGCTATACTTTCATCACTATGCAACTTAAGAGTTTCATACTGAATTCTGAGAGTTTGAAGCCTAGCACGTTTTATGTGAGAGTCTCCTTCATAGCTCAGAACGATTTTGTCCCATATTTCTTTAGCTGATTTGAGCTGCATGACTTTAACAAACTCTGATTGTGACAGACTTCCCAATAACGTATTGACAGCCTTGGCATTGGTTTCATATTGCTTTTTACCTGCCGCATTTGTCGGAATTGTTGTTAGAAATGTATATTCTCCTTCCACAATTTCCCAGACATCTGTTCCAAGTGATTGTAGATAGGTTGTGGTTCTTTTTTTCCAATAAACAAAGTTGCTCCCATCGAAGATTGGCAGTCTAATGGATCCCATGCTTTCTTGATTATTCATGTTAATGGATCTCCCTTCAAGCAATCAAGCTTCTTCTGAAGGACCTGCTCTAATTCCAATTGTTGGAAATAATACCGAGAGGGGGGTGAATCAGTATTATCAGATCAATAATTTTATTTCCCAAACAGATTTATATACGCTACTTCAGTGAAGTGAACTAGCGTGTACACGTGACTGTGCTTAAAGAAACTAGTGTATATGCAAAGAACTTGTGATTTAGACAATTTATCATGTGTTGAGCTTAAACCAGTATATCAAAGATTTATTAGACAGTGCAGTAAAAGAAAAATAAAGCATCACACATAAGCAACACACATGAATACCAAGATATAAGGTGGAAACCCAATGTGGGTAAAAACCACCTACTGTTGTCGTCTCTGTCCTCTTTTAATAATGAGAAAATCTATTTACAATCTTGTACTGGTGCAGACTCATACCAGTACGCAGGCTTCTACTTGCAGAAGGTTACAACCTTCTCTCGTTTTCCAGCTTCTAATGGAAGGGAGCTATAACCCCCTAGCTCTTGTACTAGCGAATATGTTTACTAGTATGTAGGTGCCAGCCTACAGAAAACTCCACTCTTCCACCAGGGACCACGTATCATGAATTTTCAGATGGGATACTCCTGGATCACAACACCACAATCTGAAGGCCACGTTTCATCAAATTATCACACTGGACCCATCAAAGCTTTTTAAAACTTAAAATGCATCAACCAATATTCAGTTAATCTAAACAATCTGATCACTGACACCAAAACGCTGTGTTGAACCTAGAATCATTCAGAACCAGCTATAACCTCAAAAATCATGTATTAGAGTGTATACGCTACTTGAAAGAACCGAACCTACGTACAGATTTGCAAATTTTGAATCAGAGCTTTGTTGCAATTCTAGACTTCAGACAAATCCAGATCATGATAGATAACAAATAGAACAGGCACAAAACATTAGATCTGGTCTCAACCAATATCAGATCATTCAAGAATAAGTCATTTCAAGTCTCATGATTCCTAATCCAATATTGAACTCAAGGTGCACATGAATATTTCAGATCCAGTCCCAAACATAACCCTACAACATAAAATATACTTCAGATAGAAGTATTCCATAGAATCTCATTGCTTGCACCCCTTGGCCTAATGATATTCTCCTCCTTATATACTCTTAGGCCTTTCTCAATACCTTGGACCAAAAGCACTTAGGACAAATACCTCGGACCCAATACCTAGGGTCAATACCTTGGACCAAATACCTCAGACCAAATACCTTGGACCAAAATACCTTGGGTCAAATACCTTGGACAAAAAACTTGGTTTTCCAACATGTACGTGCTTATCCTCCTGTGAAAGTGCGTGTATACGTTATACGCTACTTTTGTTCTATTAAACCACGTGTATAGGCGCCTTGGACAGAGTGAACGAGCATATACCTCTCTTTCTTCATTATTTGGAGTCTGATCTGTAATCCTTTGTTGTTGACCTGCTGCACTGTGAACTTCCTTCTGAGTGAGTTACCATCAAGGACAACACCTATATCATAATGCCAACACAGAATTATTTTCTTGTCTTAGTACTCAGTTAGCTCATAGCTCATCTTATCATCCTATATCTGATGGCAAAACTGAGATAGTAAACAAATGTTTGGAAGGATATCTTCGTTGCTTTGTATCTGATAAGCAGACACAATGGGTCAAATGGTTTCCTTTTACTAAATGGTGGTATAACACTTCCTTCCATACTACAACAAAAATGACCCCATTTATGGCACTTTATGGATATCATCCACCATCCATCACATCATATTTAAGAGAAAATTCTAAGGTTCAAGCAGTGAAAGATCACATCGAGCATCAACAACAAGTTCTTCAACTCTTAAAGGATAACCTCACCTTGGCGCAGAATAGAATGAAACAGCAGGTAGATCAACATCGCAGCGAAAGAAGTTTTGATGTAGGTGATTGGGTATTCCTACGACTACAACCATATAAACAAATGTCCCTCAAGCAAGCTAAGAAGGATAATAAATTATCACCAAAGTATTATGGTCCATACAAGGTGTTGCAAAATATAGGTACTAGGGCATACAAATTGGAGCTTCATGCAGCTTCCCGAGTGTACCCAGTTTTCCATGTTTCATGCTTAAAGAAGGTTATAGGTGACAAGCTCCTAGTTCAAACAATATTGCCAGAACTTGATGAGGAAGGAAAAATCATATTGGAATCTGAAGCAGTCAAAGAAAAAAGAACTTGACAGCTACGAAATCAATCAATTTCAGACTATCTCATCAAGTGGAAGAACTTACCCACTAAAGATTCCACATGAGAGGATGAGAATTTTACATAGAAGCATCCAAAACTACTCAAGCATTGAGGACAACATTTTTTTGAAGAAGAGAGGCATGTTAGGTCCCTATAATACTAGTGATTCCCCCATTTCTATTGTCATTGTATCCCTTATTGTTATTGTTGTGTCTCTATTATCCCCATATTGTTATTATTGTGCCCCATAGAAGCCCACTATTGTTATTTTTGTTCCCTTATATTATTATTGTCAGGTCGACTTGGGTTATATTGTGACCCCTTAGACTCCTATATATAGAAAGGAGGTTTTGTCATTTGTATGATCCAATAATTGTTCATTTGTGTAATGTAAAGGAGGTTTTCCCCTAGAAGAGGCTGATTTCTAAGTTGTTGATCTATCTTTTCTATATTTTTGTGAGCTAGTTTCATAAAACCATGCCTCTAAGTCCATATGAACAAGCTTATCAAGAAGTGTTCTTGGCTTTAGCGACCGCTTCCGAAAGTCATACTACTCTTTGTATGCATCTAGCATGTATTCCCAGTCTCATTGGCTTGGTTCCTGCGATTCTCCTGATCCTTTGAACGAGATATTTCCTACTGACGAGAGTATGATTGAGGTGATGTATCTTGAAGAAACTCCCTGGAATGATGCACATCATCGTAATTTGTTTCTCCCAAGTCTTCAAAAATTTTCTTCATGTTTAGAATCCTCTGTTTCTCATAACCTAACTCATCCACTTCAAACACCTATTTTGGTGCATGAAGTTTGGTCTAAAGGTAATGTGGGGAACATCACTACTACGATGCCTATCAACATTTTTGTTCAACCAGGAATTGTCGAAAACATCCACATCGGGGTTTCTTGTTCTCCAGATGAGATCAAGGTTTACACTAACATTTTTAAGGAATTTCTTATGTCTTTGCTTGGTCATATGAAGAAATGACTAGCATTTATCTGAGTATAGTGGTACACGAGATACCCACTTATCCAAATGTGAACCTATTTGTTAACGACTTCCTTTCATGTGCATCCTAGAAAGGCAGCCGCTATAAATGGCAAGGTTGAAAAACTTCTTAAGGTTGGTTTCATTTATCCCATTACATTGACAGACTAGGTATCTAATATACTACCTATGACTAAAAAACATGGAACTATTAGAGTTTGTGTTGATTACCTTGATACCAATCGAGTGTGTCCAAAGGATAATTATCGAACTCCTTTTATCGATCAAATCATTGACGAGTGTGTCGGGAGTGAGATTTTTTCTTCTATGGACGGTTTTTCTGGCTATAACAAAATTAACATTCTTCCTGCCGATCAACATAAAACTACTTTTATCTATCCATCGAGAACCTTTGCCTACAAAAATCTCCCCTTCAGTTTGAAAAATGTCAGCGCGACCTTCCAAAGAGAAATTTCCTATGATTTTCATGACATTAAACACATCATTCAACCTTATCTTGATGACTTACCAACTCATTCTGCTAAGCGTCATGACCATCTCGACCACCTTCGAGCAATTTTTATTCACTGCAGACACTACAATATTCATCTCAACTCGCATAAATGTGTCCTTTGCGTAGAATATGGTTGTCTCATAGGGTTTGTCTTGTCTATATATGGCATCCGAATTGACCCTCTCAAAGTAGAGGCCATTATAAATTTACCCCCCCCCCCTTCATCTTCACACTAACTGTAGAGCTTGCAAGGGAAAGCTAATTTTCTTCTTTGTTTTGTACCTAATTATGCTTAACTTTCCAAGGGATTTACTTGCTTACTTTAGAAGGGGATCCCTTTCATCTGGGATGAAATCACTCAAAAATATTTCGATGCATTTGAGAACACCCTCATCAGTGCTCCTTTACTGCATCCGCCCAATTATCACCACGATTACTTCTTGTACTTGGCCTCAGCCGACAGTACTATTGGCATGGTATTGATTTAAGACGATAATGATGGAAATGAACACGTGATTTACTACTTAAGCCGAAATCTTAATCATACCAAAACATGATATTCCCATGTCGAGAAACTCGCTTTAGTCATTGTTCACATTGTTCAATGCTTTCGACATTACATTCTTCTACGAAAAACCACCATGATTTCTCACTGCAACCCCATGAATTGCATTTTGACTCGTTAGTTGCTCGGGTCCAAATATTCTAAGTGGATTGTCATCCTTCAGGAATTTGATTTGGAGTTTTCTACATCCAAATCAAAGAAATCACTATTTTTTACTAAGTTAATATGTGTCCTTCCTTCTGCAACCACTTCTACTGCTTTTGATGAGAAAATTCCTAATGAAACTCTCTTTGTTATCAGCACTCTTCACCCATGGTACAAGGATATCATCGTTTATCTTGAGACCCAAACCTTTCGATCAGAATTGTCCCATTCTAAATGTCGTCGCATTCGACATCAGTCTCAACCCTATCGGATTATTGGAGATACTTTGTACCGAGTCGGTGTTGATTCTATCCTTCGTAGATGTTTGACACTTGAAGAGGCTAAGAGAGTCCTAAATAACTATCACTCTGGGGCATGTTGTGGTTATATGTGAGGGTATGCTACTACTTAAAAAATCCTTATGTGGGTTATTTCTGGCCTTCGATCTTCAAATATTGCATTTTGGTAGTCTAAAAATGACATGCTTCCCAGATTTACAACCGTAAACTGCGCCACCCACCCACACCCTTACACCCAGTTGTTATTGTTGGTCCATTTGCTAAATGGGGAATTGATTTCATGACATGTAAGCCTCGCTCGGCTAGGGGGCACGGTTATATCATCATCGTTGTTGATTACTTCGCTAAATGGGCTGAGGTGATGCCCACATATGTTGTTGAGAAAAATTGCCACTCAATTTCTTTTTAACCATGTCATAGCTAAATTTGGTGTCCCTCAAGCCATAATCACTGATCATGGTTCTCATTTTCATCATTACATGATGGTCAAGCCTACTGCTCAGTTCGGTTTGCGTCATGACGGCTCAAATCCTTATTATCCACAAGCCAATGGCCAAGTTGAGGCAATCAAGAAATTCTCGGTGACCATGATTTAGCGTACCACTGGGATGCATAAACGAAATTAACATCTCATGTTTTTTTTAGCTCTTTGGGCTTACTGAACTGCAGCTAAGACTGCCACCAGATTCACACCATTTCAGTTGGTATGTGGTATGGAGGCAACTCTTCCAATTGAATGTGAAATTCCTTCACTAAAGCTAGTTGTCGCTTTACTCCCTGATACCTCACCTGAGGAGGAATGCTTACTTTATCTCAAATGGCTTGATGAAACCCGTCGTTTCACAGTGTTAGTACTCGAAGCCCAGAAGAAACAAGTTAAGGCTCATTATGATAGAACTGTTTCTCCACGTGTTTTTGCTAAGGGTGACTTGGTCTTGCTATATGATCAAGCCAATGACAAATTGGGAGCTAGCAAAATTCAAACCCATGTGGCATGGGCCATATATTGTTAAAAGAGTTTTACAAAAACGCACCTATGAGTTATTGGATTATGAGGGAAATTCTTTATCCGAGCCTCGAAATGGTCTTTACCTTAAGAAGTATTATGCGTGACTTTCCGTATAATTACTTTTATACATTAGTGTGTTTTCATTAGTGTGCAGTGTGGTTTTGGTGTGTTAGTTTGTTTTTTCAAACAAGTTTTTCCCTTTTTTACCTCGTGCTCTACTTGGTTCGCAGATCTCATCCAACCGTTATGTTGGTTTTGCTGATGGTGCTTGTCGTAGTACACGGAACCTGTCTTCCACATCATGGGAAATCTATGACCCTAATGGTGAGTTAGTGGATTTACAGGGTATTTGTTTAGGTCAAACAACTAATAACATTGTTGAATATAGTGCGGTCATAAAACTTTTGTCAGAAGCTATTTATCTTGGCATAAGGGAGTCAATTGTGAATCTTGATTCACAACTCATTGAACTACAACTCAATGGTCAATATTTAGTTAGAAAGCCTCAAATTTTGAGAATGTATTTGTGAGTTCGTCTCTTGGAACGAGACTTTGATTTCATTACTTATCATCACATTCCAAGACGCATGAATACTTTAGCAGATGCATTGGCTAACTGTGTGTTAAATAGACAGTTGTGAAACTTGTAAAAATAAAACATCACATTATAAACGCAGTGAGCACAAAAACATGTATGTATGTGTATATATAGATATCAAAATGTCAAAATATGTGTTCCGAGACACATGGATTCACAAGCCTACAACAGTGTAGAAAATAAAACTAGACATTGGATATTTTCCCGCATGATGCTCATGATAGCATGATATGGCCCTGATAACTCAACCTAACAACCGACGAAGTCTAGAAGACACTCTGACAGTGTGCCTTTAATACTGCAACAGTACATCATCTATAGTGGCATATTTTGGAATACCCTTGGTTAGGGCTTCCGGGTTACGCTCCATCTCGACAATAAGATTTTCTCCCTCCTCATAAGGAGCATCTTCCTCGATCTGACGTGCCACTCATCTGGCTATTGGAGAAACCCCTAGAAGTCTCTCTGGTCCCACATCTACAAAACATCATAAGTAAACTCTCAATACACATAACAAAAAAAATCAAAAACTTTGAAAAACAAGTTTTTACCTTAATCGGTCCACTGTGCCCCTGTTAGAAGTGGAAGATATGGATCTCCTCGGAAATTCAAGCCTGCATAATCATGATCAATTTTCAATTCAAACATCCAAAGAATGTCATCGGAAATGACATCTGTTGCCGACCTCCATGACGAGGCATTAAATCACCCTATCTGAGTAGTCATGGATCTTTGGGCGCAGGTGGATTTATCTCTACCCACTAACACTGGAGTAAAGGCACACATTCCAAAAAGAATGTCACTAAGATGTAACCAAACAGGCACTGCTTGAGCCTTCCGGACTTGCATTTTGTGAGTTCGCTCTTCAGATTAACCAACAAGCCCTCACACTAATTGAAGACTGTAGGACTGAGACAATCGATCGCATACTGGAGTTGAGACTTCATTTCCTCATGCAATGCTTGTGCCCCAACTACCCGGGCCATGCTATGCAGGATTGTGTGTGGTAGGATATTTGTAATGGTCTTGATGTCTATCTTCCCCCTTTGTGTTTTTCAAGTGCCATGACAATGCCTCAAAATCAACATGTATATACTCTCACCTCCAGTGTGACCCCCAGACATATGAATCTGTTGTCCCTTTATGGACAACCCAGTAATGAAATAAATGTTTGCCACATATATTTCTACCTCTTGGTCCCTGATCATGAACAATTGATGGTATATATCCCACCATCCAATCAAATGCCACAATAGCTCAGTTTGGGATTTGATCCCAGGGATTTTGAAGAACTTAAGCAACCCACAAGCTCGCAAGGCATTGATGCAATGCAGATCTTCAGCCAGTTGGTGGTATTCGGCTTCATGACCACGTTATTTCCATTCAATCACCATCTTTGCCAATTAACCTGTGAAAAACTAGTAAAATCACATTTCATTAGCTTTCACGGAGACAAAAATCATGAAAACCCCTTTAAAAGTGAGGATTTAACTGCAAAACATTCAGATCGACGCTGATTTTTTCCGCGCTGGCAGTGTGGTAGAATTTTGGAACACAAAGTGACCAGTGTGGGTCCGATAGGTAAATCCTGCGTTGATCACCCTTGACCTAAATTTTTGAAAAGTCCTCCTACTAAATGACTCTATGGATGACATTGCATAAAAAAGGAGGGAAAATGAGCTAAAAGAACACATCTCTTACCTACAACTGACGACTCAAAAAATGGTGTCCTAAATCGATCATGCTCCTCGCTTGAAGTTTGAGGAAAAATGAGGTCAAAATGCTCTCCAAATAGTGAAATGGTTTAATGGTGAAAATTATTTACTTTTTCATTCTTTTATATATTTTAAATTGTGATAAATAATATTTTTACCAAAATTAGGGCATTTTTAATCATTATTTATCATTTTTTCTCGAAAATAAGTGATGAGTGTTCACATGTGCAACAACAAGTTATTTTTCTTAGTGCCAGTGATCTTTTTTAACTGATTCAAAAGAGTTTTATTTTATCACTTTTTCGAACTCGCTAAAAATAAATGGAAAAGTGACCTCCTAGAGTCATCTTTAAGCTCTTTTTTGACTATTGAAAAATGAAAAGATTTCTAAGTACTTGCCATTTCAAAATCGTTAAAGGAAATGAAAAGAAGTCTCCTCAGTATAATTTTAACCCTTTTCCGGACTGAGATAGACTATTGTATGAGAAAGGAATACCTTATTCTAACATGGCTAGGCAGTTCTCTTGGATATTGTTTTCTACCTTTTTGGGTTCAAGAGATGATTTACAAAAAGGGAACTTTGAAGTTTTCTTTTCTACTTCTTTTTCAAACTCCCTAAAGAGTCTATGCCCTAGGAAGTAGAACTCGTAAAACTTAAACGACGTAGGACTTGTCACCATGACAAGGCAAAGTTTCTATTTCCTGGGGCATAGAAAACTTAATAGGTTGGATTCATCCGAAGGATGAACTTATATGGAAAGCATACGTTTTCCCCTTCAAACTTGCGATAAAAAATAATAGGGTACTAGCTAGAAATGGTGGGGGAAAAAGTGAAAGAGATCATCTTTTGTATTTTTGTAAATGCAGCATGTCTCTCTTGAGCATGACACTCATCTATTTCTCGTGTCAAGTTTAGGACATCCTCACTTAGTCACTTGCCTTCCTGGGTTTGGGAAATCCATTTTGCTTCTCATCTTATTATTTTGTTTCATCATCATGACCTTTGATCCTATGTTGAGTCAAATGTTGCCAAACTCCAGAGTTGTGTCGTTGATATGTTCAATATAAGTCCTATCTGCAATTCTTTACCACTTATACATTGTCTCAATTTCTTCCACAGTCCTGGATGATACTTATCTACTCTACTTCATCCTTTGTTTCGTGTCGAGGATGTGGGATTCATTATGGCCCTCCTTCGATGGATCGCTTCCCATCAACTCCATCTCATTATCCAGGAAGATGATCTAGAGACTCCCTTCTAGTACCTTAAAGCTTGCATGCCTTAATGGAAAATTCTTCACATTCGAAAATAGGTTTACATCATTGACCTTCGATCAGATGATTTCACGGGTGTTCGACTTCAGCTTCATTGTTCACATTCGTGGATTGTGTTGATTGTACCTTGAGAACCATTTTCATTGTCGGTGGTTTCTCTCGTAACTGTTAACAGTTTACATCATTGACCAATAATCAGGTGGTTATCTAGCATGTTTGACTTCGACACATCTATTCGCATGTTAGAATTCATACATTGATCGGGGCGAGATGAAGCGTAAGACCCTGGATTTTGTGTGATAGAGTCTAAGTTGTGTGGAGTTATAAGTTATTCATGATTGTACGCATGTTTCCTCTAGATGGATGGGTGCGACCATACCGTGGGTCCATATATATGAGCCTTTCTATTCGGATGGTTGCATCCATACCGTGGATCCATATACATGATCCCTTCTATTCGGATGGTTGTGTGCATACCATGGATTCCTATGTTATTAGATGCCTATTCATGTGTCATTAGGCATGATTATCAGAAATGTCAGATATGTATATGTATGTATATGCTTGATTTACAAGTCTCCTGGTGGTGATGTTCTAGTCCTTGCACTGACTTGTAAATCATCTCAGTCATCACTCCCTATCTAGCTTCATGCATTAGGGGGCATCTATTACACAATATTTTTCCACACCTCCTGTTCACTTCCCATACCATATCCCGAAGTGCAAAAACATTGACTACTGTGAAGCATATCCATCATGATATATAGACCAAATCCTCCATGAATAACCATATATGCTCTTGTACTTTACATTTTTCTTTGAGTTTTCTTGTAGGTACCTGTACACAAAGAAAGAGTAAGGAACGAGGCCTGGAGCGAAAGACTCAAAGCCATCTTCAAAGGGATCGAGCAGCTAACGTCAATAAGGGGTAGGACACTCTTCCTCTTCATTTATCAAATATAAACTAGGAAAGAGCATGTGAGTTTGGTTTGTTTTTTTGTAGACCCACTCATTGGGCTAGAGAGATCACCTCTGTCCGCAGAGGGGATTTGCCTTCACAACATGTTTTTACTTCGAAGCTCATGGGAGTCAGTCCTTATCTTTGTGATGTTCATTTTCTTCTTAGCACTGGTCAAGACAGAGAGATAATTATGGTTAGAAAGAGTGGGTTGACCACCTCCTTATAATGCTTTAGCTTCCTTTTCCCCTTTATCTCCTTATCATCCCACAATTTGTCCGTAAATTTGGAAGCAACAATATTTTAATATTATCTTTATTCTCCAAGATGGTTCCTTCTTTAACCACCAATTGTTGAGCTAGGACTAGGCATCCTTTTGCAAACCACGCTTTAGCTGGAGGAGGGGGTTTGGATAGAGTTAGAAGAAAATTTGGGGAAACTCTTGGCTTCCATGTTGTAAATCTTCTTATTATACATCAAACAGTGAAACATAGCTACATTTTCAATGGGAGAAAGGTTAGCTTCAGTCAAAAGGATAGGATATGGCGTATTACCATTAATCTTGAGGTGTAGGTTATAAATTGCTTTAGGATCAACTCGATATTCCTTCATGATTCTCTATATATAATGCAACCCCAAACCTCACATCCATATAAAATAATAGGGGTGTCGAGAGTCTCAAAGAGGAACCTTTTTTTACTCCAAACCTAGAGATTAGTCGTCATACAATATCTAGGAATATATGAAGTCTTGGACAAATTTTTTGGAAAAATAATAAAAATTAAGCTATTAAAATATTTTACATAAAAATGTTGTATATTAAAATGGAATTGCAATGCTTATATGTTAAAATGGGAGGGGTGATTTGATCACCCCTTTGTTGTGAAAATTTGGATGCCCAAATTTCTATTGCAACAATTGATGTTACTTCTCCTACTTATAAATCCAGACAAGTTATTTATTGTTTTCTACAGTAAATATTGAAGCAAATACACTGCAGCCTACACCAATTAAATTATTTTTCCAAAACAAGAAAAAAACAATAGAGAAAGATCCACACAAATGACACAGTATTTTTTGGACAAATGTCCCCAGAAAAACCCAATGCGGGAAAACCGGTGTAAAACCTCTCAGGATTTTATATTATTAAGCAGTAGTTTCTTAATACAACTCTGGATGCCCTTCTGGAAACCCAGTTACAGAGAAAATAAACTAGCAGAAAAACTTAGTGAGATTACCTCTCTCTACTCGGAAATTTCTGTTTGTTCCAGCAGTTGAACCAACTGTCCCTGTCTATCTCTATGCGGGCCCTACGTCAACCTAAAAAGGCTCTGCCTCATCTCAAATGGGAAACGATTGCCCTCTGGAGCAGTTTCTAGACCTCCCGGCTCAGAAATGTCAGCTCCCTCAGCAAACTCAGGCTTTGCACTGAAGACTGCACTACTTCTGCATGAGCCCTTCTAGCTCTGTGTCAAGCACTGCGTGGGCCCTTCTAGCCAGTGTCAGCCCCTCCCGGGTCTGTGCTACCTCCTCCTGGTGTCTCTCTGCCTCTCTGTTGCATATACTAGGCTCTAGAGAAGATAATTCAACCCAACTATCCCTGCCCCTCACTACACAAGCTCACTATCGAAATTCTCCCGGCAGCTGCTCTGCTTCAGAAAATCTAACTTCTGAACTCTTTGTGTGTCTTTCCAAGTGACCCTCAAGCCTCTTTAAATAATATCCTCATTGACATTCAACAACCTAGAATAGAAGCTAATCAACAACTAAGGTCATTTCAGCTTGATCCGTGTCTTCTTCTAGAAGTTACACCCACAGTTAGATTACTACCCATTAATTATTTTAATTTCCCAAGTTTAGACTTAGGGTCCCATTAAAAATAATTAATTATTTTAATAAAACTATTTCTGGGTGTAATTTCCCAAAACGCTTTCTGGGTTCTTTGGAATACATGTGCTTAAGCCCCCCTGCAAAATTTGAGACTTAGAGCACATCCAATGCCACCAGAAATCAACATTTTTGCGTTATATGCTTTTTGTAGCCTTTTACGGTTTATGATGATGGGAGGGGCATTATCGTAATCGCCCAAATTTCCCCCATTTTTTACTATTTTTAATAAATGTTTTTAAATGTTAAATGTTTTTTATTTTTAATTAATTTAATTTATGTTGTGTTGTTATACATGTTTTGTGTGTATTTTTACTGGTTTAATTATTTTTGTCATGTTATTTTTAATTTTTCTTTCCTTTTTTGGTTTGACCTACAAGGATTTGAATCTTGAATCCCATTGTTTACACAATATTTCATAACATGGTGATTTCCAATCGAGTTTCTCTCCATGTGCTACATTTAATTCATTGTTTTTTTTGGTTTATTATTTTTTAACATAAGTGAGAAGAAATTATTTTAAAATCTACGTTAAGACATAGTTCTTACTAGGGAAATGAGTTACAACATGTTCTCCATCTTGTTTGCCTCTTTGACTATCTTTGACTAATGACACTTTTATTAAAAAAAAAAAACTAAGAAACCAACATCCTCCTGATAAGAGCTGGGAGGGAAAAGTTCCAAAACTAAGTCTTTTGATTTTTACTCCTACTGCTTCATGAGAGCAGGAATAAATTTTAACAAATTGCTTGCACAAAAAAATGCAGAAACAACACATTTCTATAAATTTCTAGAAGATGACTCAACGCTTGGACTGCGGGAGTTAGGAACAAAGTTCTTTCTACTATGATCTTTCTTGCTTCTTGTTACCAGTGGGGAGGACTACTACATTTGAAGCACATATGAATAGGAAGGGGGAGAAGAGGAGGACTTCTGCCATACCACCTTACCAACTTATTGATCTTTTAATGCAGGAGAGACCTTCGGGAAAATATTTTCCACCGTAGGAGATTTCCTTGGAGGGTCCTGATCTGGTTCTTCTTCATCAATCAAGTCAAGAGGGACCTTTGGAATTGGATTATTTGGTTGATCCGTTAGGGCCTCAAGAGTCTCGCCTTCTTCTTTTGAAGCATTCAGGACTTCAAAGATATTTTTGGAAATGGGTTGATGCTTTGATTCAACCTTGCATGTCTACTACTTTTTAATATCATGCTTCTTATGTTTCCTTTGAACAAGAATAAATCTTTTGATATTTTCTCCTTGCTCTTCTTTATGAGGAGGTAATGGATTTGAAGAGCTTTGAGTGGCAAAATATTTTGGACAACTTTTGGATAAGTGACCGTACTCGTAGCACATATTACATTTTAAAGGAACATGTTTGTAATCTAGAACCTAGAGATGGGGTCAACCATCCAGATTAAGTTGAATCGCCTTAGGGAGGCCTTTTGTGAAATTTATTTCGGCACAAATTCAGGTACATGAAAAATTGTTCCCCTATTTCGTATCAATAGAAATAAACTTGCCCAGTTCATCTCTTATTGACTTAAAAACATCTTCACCCTAGAAAAGAAGGGGGATAAATGGTAATCTTATCCACAAAGGTGAAGATGAGATTTTTGTGATGGCATTAAAATACAAAGACCAATGAGTGAGAAACAAACCTCTGGTACCCATGAAATAGGGACCCAACTTATAGATCTAGTCCCTTGATTCCTGGTTTTCAAAGAAAAATGCGTAATACACATTTCCATAATAGTAAATGCTCTGGGGTTCATTATTTTCCCAGTTAGCAAAACCTAGTCTTCAGCAACTTCATAACTTGGCCACAGACTAGTGAAATTTCCTAATAACCCTTTTTCCTTTTAGAATACAACATTTTTTTCCTTGAGGAGGAAAACCCGGATCCAAAGAAGGGTTTGATTTTTCCTTCTTCACAAATTTATTTGAGGTAATTTTTGTTCCTACATTAAAGCACACAACCAACAAGCCAACCCTTGAACCCACACAATAGTTGCTAGCAGGCAAGCTCGTAGGCCAAACCACGGGCAATGAGGCATTTAAACTAGCACAGATCGAACGAGGCGGCGACAACAATACCTCAACTTCTGAAAATGATTGCATAACAACTTCATGTCCACTAACCAATTAGGCAATCAAGCTTTCCCCTTAAACGTATGGTCATGCTAAATTATCAAATGGGGGGTTGCAAGATGCCATAGGAAACTGGGGAAGCCGTAGTTGCAAAGGGGCAGACTAGAACTCCATTCTTGAATCGATCCAAGTAATATTAGTTCTTACATTATACTATTTTTAATTCATTGTTAATCATTTGTTTATATGGTTTAAATTTTGTTTTTTATTTTTATTATTTTTAAAGTTGGTTTTTTTCTTTTAAGCTAATAGTAAAGTGCAAGCAAGTTTAATGATTACAATTGAAGTAATGGTGTGTTTTTTGATCACAAATTCAAAAATATTCTAATTTTAAGTGTAAAATAACAAGTGCACTATTATTAACACATCTTTTCAAATTGGAGGTTGATTTTAACATTTTGGTTCTAATGGTATGGGTTGAGGTCATGATGTTAGATAAGTAATAATTTTAACCCTAAAAAAAACCTAATGGATGTATCTATAAAATTGTGTGCTTTTTTTTGTGAATTTTGCAAATTCTATTGATAACAAGGAGATTTACATAATTTCAAGTATGTTGGTTGTCTTTGGCTTCCCACAAGGAAAACTATACCAGAGACAACATAGTATCTGGACCACTGTGCAAAAATTGACTCTGTAAAGTGAGACTCAATATACATAGAAATCGATAGTAAGAGTTGCTCCAACAAAGGGGAAACCAACAACCAAAACACATAATTTTTAAGATAATCAATCCACACTAGATAGTGAAAACAACCAGGAGTGAAAGTAGATATTCCATGGATGGGAGCCAATGTCCTTGAAAAACTAGCAAGCAAAGGAGAAAAGACAACATAAATATAGCCATGAAAGAAAACCTGAGCATTAGGAGTTTAAGGAGGTATCTAGGTTGATGGAGTGGACCACTCCCTTGTTTTTATGACGCACTTAAGATCTTGGTGGTGCTCCCATCTCCAAATGTTTCAGGTGACCATCCACATCCAGTATAAGCAACTTCAGTTCCTTTAATCTGTGCAATAGGTTATCATGTGTCTCTTTGTGATTAGCAAGAACCTTTCTCAAGATCAGTTTTATATGCCAATAAAGATCAGCATTATATAGATAATGATTATGTTTCCCCCTTGCATTACCAGTGTTAGAAATCAATATAACTTAGTCCCTTCAATACCTTTGAATCCAAGATGTGTTAACGTTCTTTCCTAACCTCCTAGCGTCATGAATTATAGCTTGAACTTCAGTTGGAATGTGGGTTTGATAATTATGAATCAAGGATTTGGCCCAAAAACGAGCTCAAGAACCACCCACTAAACCATGACCACCTCATCTTATTAGCAAAAAGCGTGTCACCTTATCATGGCAGTGAGGGGAGGAGAGAACGAAGAGAACAAGAGAAGTGCAACGCAAAAGGGCTAAAGGGGTGAAATCTCTAGAAGAAAGAGAGATTATCCCGTGAGAGTGCAGTTGAAGCATATGAAGTTGGAGCAAGCCCCTCCTCGCCTAACAAAGCCAATGTAGGAAGGAGAAAATCCAAGAACATATAACTATGCAAAGTCATACCTAAAGGTGGCCAACAATTGACAGTTATTGTAGGGGCAAAGGAATGCCCAAATGAGAAGAGAACTAGATATTAGATCCTACAATGCCTTGCATTGATGGAAATCCCATCTAATGAATACGTTAAGGTGACAAGTAAGAGTAGAAGTAATACCCACCATGGTATGCATAAGGAAGCTCCCAAATCGATGAGGAGTATTAATGAAAAATCGATTGGTGACATGCGGAGGGAGTGGTGTAATAAATCACCTATCATTTCAAAGAGTCTTCATAAGTGATGACAACTAGTGGCACCATCATCGGGGAATATAATTGATTTATTTTTATTTTACTGTAACCAAAGGAACTTGATAGCTCATGTGACATGTGGCTACAAATAAACCTCTAGGGGTCTATGGCATGTTCTCCTCTCCATAAACAGGGTCATAACCAGGGGGAATTTGAACCTTGGATCTCTTCGTTACCATAGACTCACATTACCTTAATCACCAATTAAACTGCCCCATGGGAATAAACAAAATGTGATCGATAATCGAGAAACATGACCCACTATAAGGGGGATTGGAACCTCTGACCTTGTGGTTAACAACCACATGCACTAAGGAATATAACTACTTTTTGGTTTGAAGGATGATTTTAATATTTTGGTTCTAATAATATTGATTTTTAAGGCCATGGTTTTATATAAATTATAATTTTAGCTTCAAAAAGATATAGGGGTGTTACTAGCATAATCTTTTTTCAATTTAGGGGTTGATTCTAAGTCTTTTGTTAACAACATTACAAGACATGTTGTAGAAGGTAATAACTTTACCTCGAGAAAAGGGGTAATATTTGTGGAACCACTTTTTAATTCAACAATTGATTTTAATATTTTTGACACAAAAATATGAGTTTTTAGTTTAGAATTCTTGTTTTGAGGTCATGACTTTCATTAGGTTGGTAAGTACATTCTTTGTGTCCTTATTTTGATATGATTTTGAGAATTTTGCACTAGTAGTGTCCCCTTTCCAAGTATTATGGAGATTTTGCTAATCCTTCAATATCTTTTTAGAGTTGTTTCAAGTATGAACAAGAAATGATGAGATGGAAGTTGGATTCTATATTGGCTTCATAGAGATAACATTTACTAGGTCCTTCAAAGCTTATTTTCTACCGAATGTCCCAAGTTAGGGCTTTGTTGTTGAGTAGGAGACACACAAAGATTTTATATTTAGTAGGACATTTAAATTTCTAAATGTACTTCCACCACCATATCGATTGGTTCTCATTGCATTTTAATGCAAGAGCCTTATAAAAAACATGTTGTAGCTTTTTCTATCTCCTATCACACAATTGCTACAGAAGATGTAGAAGCCTCCTAGAGACAACACCCAGGTTGAAAGAAAGGATCAATGCCTAGGACATCCAGAGGAGTGCTTTTGAAGATTATCTAAGGGCTTTCTGTTGCACTCCATATGTCACATAATTTGAAAAGAGATAATTCAGAGCTTGGTTCAATAGTCCTTCACCAAGGTTGACTCAAGCAGACACACATATCTAAATACTCATGGGTAAATATGGCTTATCTCAAAGAGAAATGCGTTGGTTTTGGTGGTCAACACACAACAAAATACAGTTTAATATTGTTGTTGTAGTGTAGATGAACAGGAGGAAGTAAAGGAGGGAAATTAATACAGAGGGTCGGGCATAACACAGAATCCTAAGCAACAATCTCTAGCAAAAATATGGAAAAGTGAGGAGGTGAAAATGCAGAAAAAGTGGAGCGTGAATTAAGGTCTCAAGCTCTATGCCTCATGAATACATTTGTCACCAATTAGCATAAGTAAATTTGTGTTTACATAGGTACTGCAGGCTATAAAATAACACAAGTAAATCTGTGTTTACACAAGTACTACAGGCTATCAAATAACAAAAGTAAATATGTCATTGACACAAGTACTTCTTACTACTTAGTAGCATACATATAACCATGAGAGAGAGAAACTAGCACCTTCATTACACAATTTCAGAGGAGGAAAGACATACATGAAATGATATACAAAGGGGAAAACATATTGTGCATTGCTCCGATTGGAATCAACAAAACTACTTCATTAATATTTGAAGATGGAGTCCAAATCACTAGTCCATCACATTTAACAATTGTATATGCCCAAGAACCTCATGAACAAGAAAATTCAACCAAAGTGGAACCACGTTCTCTGCAAATAGAAAGAATTTGCTAAACAGAATTCGGGCCTCTTGGATGCATAATTTGGGAACCATTCTTAAGTGTTTCTTCCCTCTTTTTATAAGGAGAGGGGGAGCTTGAAAAACAATTACAAAATATCTCAGTCGAGCTCCAACCGTCTGATCGACTAGTGGTCTTGGTGTGCAAAGTTTTTGCTGCCCAAATCATTACAACGGATTTGATTCCTTTCTTTAAAATGTAAAAATTAAAGAATAAAAGAAATAAGAAAAATCGTGATGGTTAAGAAATGTATCTCCATGTCATTCCCGTGATGGCCTCTAATCAAGCCACATCTTTTCCATGATGTTCCTCTTTAGTTACCCGGTCAGTTTGCATGTCGCTTTCCCCTTAACTGCTTGAATTCCCCACTTTCTAGAGCTGGGAGCGATCAACCGTGGTGGCCTTAGTGGTGTTCTGGAATCACAACTACCAACTCATCCACCTTTTAACTCTTTGTATTACACTATCAAAGCCCAATATGTTAGAGTTGCAACTCATCAGAACTTCATTTGCAAAATCCTTCTGAAATCGTAAAGTTTTGATGCCACTAGACTCCTTTTGTTTAACCTCTTTCTGCATTGCTCATCATAGGACCAAGGGTTGTGACTGCTGCTTAGCCATAAAGCGCTACGGAATTTTGTTCCTATCGGGGGCCATTTTTACTTCGTTAAGTGCTTTGCACCCCTTGATTCTTTAAACTCTTCTCGACCATGTGCCAGCCCAATATCAGAGCCCCTCCCATCGGAAGTTTTTCAAACACCAATTGTTCTAAAGTTCTGACTTCCTCAACCTCCAATATGCTCACCTCTAATATGATGTCATTACTCCACATGGCACTCATGAGCATTGACATGTGTCATCCAAATTTGTCCCCTTAAGCCCCTCAAAATGTGAAAACTACCTGCCACGTATCATGTCGTACCACCATGTCATGTTGACGTCAGATGCCACTGTAGCTTTATCGAAACCAATCATATGCTTCCATGTGTCTTTATCAGAGCCAATCGTATGCTTCCATGTGTCCCACTAGAGGAGAGAGAAAAGGGCTCGTCAACCTTTGGTTTTGCAATGAAATCCTTTGTTAATCCTTTATCGGCATTCCCTGACACTTTCTAATACTATCGACACTTTATGATATCACAAATTTTTAAAGGTTCTCACTTTAAGAAGTTCTAATTCTGTGATACGTCGATGTTCCAATGTGTCAATGCTCCTCCAACCTCCAATACTGCATGCTCCAATGTATTGAACCTCCGATATTGCGATGTGTTGGTATGCTGGACCTCTGATATTTCGATCTCTGATATTCTGGACCTCAGATATTGCGATCTTTGATGTTCCTTCCTTCTTAAGGCTTCAAATCCTTGAAACTTTAGGAAACCATACCTTTTGATCCAGGGGTCCATTTTTTGACTTCCAAATATCATTGGAAATGTTGTTCAGAGAACTTTCCAATGGAGAGGGTATGACGTATGCTTTGAGTCCTTCTGCTTCCTGGAAGATGACTGCAAACTTCTCTGCGTTTACTTTTTGGACAGATGAAATCACACCCGCCATGAGGATCCTCCACATGAAGCCTGCAACTACCATAGGAATCCATCTGAGCCATACATTTGCTGCAACACACATTCTTGCCAATCTGGTTGACATCAGTTCCAACATAATCTTTGGTTGATAATCCTCTGAGGGGTTTATAGATTAAATAAGCTCAGCTTCCTCTATACCCAGTTTGATAAAGCACTTTCTAATGTTATCGATATAAGCCTTCCAACTATTTTAATTTTCTTCCTTGAGGTCCAAATCCATCCACGTGAGCCATTGCTATTGTATATTGTTTGCAAATGGTCCTTTTGCTATATGCTTTAGAGCATGGTAGCCTTTGAACCTGAGAACCTTTTGCCATCATTATCCTTAATTGTTCTAACAAAGTCTTCTAATTAGTCTTTAAATCGGAAAATGATGCTTCCAATAACACCCTTTTTCTTTATTAGGATTAAAATCCCATATGGCTTCAAACCATGGACTTAACAATTAGTACTATTGCGATCAGAATATTAAATTATCCCTCAAATTAAAAATGGTGTTATGGATAACATTTTTTTAAAGTTAAAATCACAACATGTTTGAAACCATAGTATAAACAAATGGTATCATTGCAACCAAAATCTTAAAATCAACCTTTAAATAAAAAAGAGGTGTGAGAAATAAAACCAATTTTTTAAACCAAAATTGTGAATAATTATATTAAAATTTGTGATTGGGGGCACGACCTTACATCAAGAAGTACAAAAGGGTTGTCTTCCACTATCAAAATCTAAGAAGGAGATAGGCCTATCTAAGTATAAAAACCTAGCCTTTCTAACTACTATAATATCAAAACTAATTGGTCATAATTCATAAAGCCACCAAAAAACATTAAAAATATGATACATTTGAACTGCGTTAGAGACTATTCATGAGAAGGGGGCATGCCTTGGTGCCCAATCCAAAGTCTTCCATAGCAAAAGCATTTAAGTTGGACTGATTTTTAGTACCCTAGTTAGATGTGTTTCCCAGGGAGGACCCCCCTTGTTGAAGTTGACGAACTGATATTTGAACCTTTGTGAGCTAATGTTGAAGGGCTACCATTTCATCTTCTATGCTTTGCAATTTTATTTGGTGCTCCACCAATTACTATATTATTACAATCATAGTTGATATTGTTTGCCAACAATGAATTCACAAGTGAATTGGGTCCTACTACATTTGTTCCATTTACTCTTCCCACTCAGAAAGAGGAACTTTCCCAAGATCTTTATGCATGATAACCTCACCAATGGAGCCAATAGATCCCAATCCTTCCCAAAAACAACTTTATAAGTAGTACTATAGGGAAATATGGCAAACAACTGCAATGAATTACTTATTATCCCAACCAAGAAACCAACTCAAAGGGGTTGCATCCAATAATCAAGTATGCCCAAAGACACCTGAATTTTATTCCAAACTAATAAATCTAGTAGAGAAGAGGGCCTAGACTAGGCCAAGCTCTTCCGCCCATGACGAGAATCCATAGAGGATAGTGAAAAGGGACACCCAATCCCAAATAACAAAGGAGAATTGTTTGATATACACGAACAATCCAACAAAGGAAACCTAAAGCACACAAATACCTGCCCTAACATAGATAAGAAACCACTGCCTAGACTCAAAGAAGAGGCCCAAAAAGGAAGGTAGAAAAAGATAATTACCAATCTAATCTTGAAAACAATTTTGAAAAGCAGGGGGAACCATTCCAAATCTTAGTGTAATTATTTTTGAAAGATAAACACTAATCTCGAATACCTAATACAAAATCGCAAATGCCCAAACTATACCCCGATAATCCAAACCTGCAACAACCACCCAAAAGGTTTCGTTCGCTTACTAAATGAATTCCTACATTGGATGAACTAAGATGTGCAGGTGGGCCAAACCAATACTTGACAATCCACTGAGATAGCCACAACCCTGTTAGGATCAACTATTGGCTAGATATAACTTCAACAAGGGGGAGATAATAGATTAATTGAACAAAATTTAGGGTGAAAAGATGCAAATCTCCCAACATTAACCAAGCAGATAACCACTAACTAGAGAATTCCCATACTTACTAAGAAGAGGATCAGGATTAAATAAGAGATCAAAACATCTAAAACCCTATGCAAGTATTTAATTATTGTAATAATAACAAGAGGGGATGCTTTAGGTCAATCTTACTTAATAGCTCCACTGTGTGGCATGCTCTTGAATTCCCAAATACACCAAATCCCATAAATGTTCATGATAGAGGTCTATCACTTTAGGCCATTAGTTCTTAAATTCTCACATCATCGGATCGTCCTACTCATGCCAATGGACTACTAAGCTCATTTTGGACAACTTGCATAGAAGGTTTTTTTCATTCCATCCACTCCCATTCATTATCTCCTTAATGTTTTCTCTCACCACCTTCCTTGAAATGCCTTACTTGCCTTTCAATTTGCGTCGAGACTTTACTAATAAAAAGGGGAGGCCTACTTCCATTTTGTTGTGTATGGTAAGAAAATGGATGGAGGAGACATCCACCCTTCAAAATAAATAATTATGTTGCTTGGGAGATGGAATGCGACCACCAATTTTACATTTTCTTGACATAATTAAATTCATGGAATAAGGAAGTGGGAGATGTGATCATTGATTAGCAATGATACCATCACCAAACTAATTCCTTATTCACCATTTCATTTTCCTTGGTGTTTTTTTGTCTTAGAATATGATGTAATTAATATTTTTAGAATTGATCAAGAAGGATTTCGATTCGAAGGAATATTGAGTTGAGGAGAGTGTCTTTATGATTAGTTCCTTTTCGAAGATGACCTATGATAATTTAGGAGTCCCCAACAATATAGATCTTGGAAATTCCATTAGAATGAGCTAAAGAGAGTCCTTGAAGTAGTCCCTATACTTCAACTTGATTGTTCGAGGCTTGCACCAGACTCCATGCAAAACTAGATTGTATTTTTCCTCTAGGACGAAAATAGTGCCCCTCACTCCTTCCACCCCAACAATAGCATTTTTTTTTTACTTATAACTTAAAATTCCATTATTTTTTAAATCATTGTTTACAAATTTTTCATCATTGTAATCAAAGTTGTCATACTCGCTCTTACTTCACTGTCATTTTCCTAAATTTTAAAAACTTATAAATTTTAATTATTTAAAAAAATCAAATTTAATTATATATAAACTCCCCGTTGGGAGTGATTGACTTGGGAAGAACACTAACTCGAGACAATTCAAGCCCTCCCATGTGGCCACAATGAAGACACTTTATAGAGAGTACGAAAATTCATATGGCCTGCAGGAGAACTTTATGGAGATTGTATCAGTTTTTATTCCCCCAGTGATGGTTGTGACAAGCAGAAGCGTCATTTAGGAGATGAAAAGTTGGAGGTTGGAAGGTAGTACCTACTCGGTTCCTTCGGAGGGCCTCTCTGGGGAGCCAAGATGGGGTATTGAATTTGTTATAGTCTGGAATTTGGGGGAAGCGTTGCAAACAAGAGCTGAACAAATAGTTATATGGGACCCTGGGTCAGTGCCTGACCAAAGCTTGGGCTCTATCTAGAAGTCGAGTAGTTGCCTTCGGCTCAGTTAGTAAGAGTCTAGCCTCGAGGTTGAAGCATTATGTCGCAACGCCGATTGGGGAGGGAGATAGCACCGCCTCTTAGGTAATTCAAACATTTATGTCCATTTTAGTGTTTCATGTGAATAATTTACTTGTGTGGTCCTACATGCAATGTGAGCAAAGAGTTTCAAACCTGTGGTCTGATGTTGGATGGTTTGGGTGAGAGGGAGTCCTATGGCTCTTTGAGGATAATTGTAGCAATGAGATCAATTGCTTTAGACCCATCGTGGTCAAAATTTTGGGTTTTGTTAGGAACCCGATGTTTCAAAGGTAATAATGAGTGTCTAGGGTGGGGCTGGACAGTAAGGGACCAAGACGATGACGAATCTTTGCTAAGAGGTATTATCGCACAATATGTTATTTATATTTTGTTGTGAATTTTTCCAGTACAAGGGTTTCTATGCTCATCTCGTCTCGTGGGGAGAGACCATTTTTGTGCGAGGGCCTGAGCCTGAGCAACACAATATGCTTATGAGTAGGGTGGTTAATTGGTGGGGTAAACCCCTTATTGTGAATCCTTGGCACGAAGTCCATCAAATTTAAGCGAAAGAGATGATACGCTAGTGTGGGTGTGCTCAACGGGGTGGCAGCCTTTGTGGCCAACATGGTGAATGGACTCACTGGGCGAGGGAGCAGAATGAGGAGGTGGGAGGTGCAGATGGGGAAGGTGAGGTAGCGCATGTATGGGCCCAGTCTCTAGGTCGAGTAGAGCAACCTCCCTCACTTATAATGTTAATTGATCAAATGTGGAATATTCATGCCAACCTGGACATCATTCACCAAAAGAGGTATGACGATCGAAATGAGATCATAACTTATATCAACGATGTTCAATACAACCAAGGAGAACTTATGGAGAGGTTGGCTTCAGTGAGACGCAACTAGTGTCAAAACAATGAGGGACTAGATGAGATTGAGGTGTGTTTGACCCATATCGACTATCATGTTCACAAAGGTGACGACCCTCTGACGGCCCCAAGCAGTCAAGCTCTAAATCCTCCTCCCTGATATGAAAATTGTAGGATGTTTTCTAATTTTATATGTGTTTTGGGTATTGTGGTCATTTTGTCCTTGGGATACATGTAAAAAACGGAATCATCGTTTATTTTTTGTCTAGCTCTCATCACTAACAAATCCAGTCAAACTGAAGCGAAGAAAGCTAAAAGTCGTTGAAATATATGTTGTTTCTCTCTGATAATATAACTAGCATTTGCATCAGATGTTGCAAAGGAAACGCCGTAAGGCATAAATTTAAATGGTCATTGAAAAGAAGATAAAGCATAGATAAAGCATAGATTTATCCCATGAATTAACTGTGAGCTTCCCCTGGCACTAAAAGTTGTAGGGAGGACAAAGGCAGGGTGTATTGATCCACTACAGTGGAAATGGACCGCTCAGAGACTGCCAAATGACCATAGCCTCGATGCTTGTCTAAGCTTGAGTTACGATGCACTGGGTAAGGAGACTATTCATTTGCAATTATTCTTTCTATACATGGCTGCAACATTTGCAGAACACCAAATTATTCATGCCAACCATGTGATTCCATTGTGGGTGGGAGAAGGGTTGTTGGCAAGAAAAGATCGCCATCAACTTAGCTACAACCCATCCGCACTGGGAGGGGTTTATCTCAACCTTTTGGCAGATCCTTGTTTGATTGAACCCATCGTGAGAAACATTGATGGGTGCGTAGTCTTCTGTAGGATACACAACCTCTTGCGCGATATGGGAATCCATGTTGTCGAGGCCGAAGAAACTTTATTTTGCCGTGTGGGTCAGGATTTGAGCATGTTTAATGAAAATGAACGTTTCGGATGTAGTTGGATTTTGTTGAGTAGTAACAAACTGAGTTCGCTCCCTGAGTCAATGAGAGTTCCAGAACTATGTTCATTTTTAATAGATGGTAACAAATGTTTAACAAAAATTCCAAAAAGGGTTATTGGGAATATGGTCTCTCTTAAGGTTCTGGATTTGAGTGGGACGTCAGTGCAGTCATTACCAGAGAGTGTGGGGTGTTTGAAACAACTAAGATGCCTCTTTTTATCAGGTATGCCCATCAACTTTCTACCTGCATCTCTTACAAATCTTGGAAACCTAGAGATCCTTGATCTGAGTCGCTCTAGAATCACGGAATTACTGTTCAACCTTCATAATTTGAAATCTTTAAGGCATCTAGCCATGGATAAATGTGGTCATTTGCAGTATCTACCTTGCAGCATCTCAAGGCTCACCTCTTTGCAAGGTTTGACAATGTATGGATGCACCAATCTATGGGAAAAAGGTGAGCCCAAGAAATGGAAAAAAGTGGCCAACATTATCAATCTGGCCAACTTAAAGCAACTCACCAAGCTCCATTTGACAAACAATGAGGGCGTTACTAGGGAAGGCACATTAGGGAATATGATTGAAATGAACACCCTCATGTTAGAGCTCGCAAAGGTGAGATCTCTGCCGAGTGACATGAATAATATGTCAAAGTTGAGAAAACTATATATGGAGTGTCGTGACTTGGTTAGAATGGAACTAGTCTTATATTATACAAGTGTAATATGTTGGAAGAACTTTCACATCTGCATAAGCTCAACAATCTGCGGCGATTAGAAATGATTGAATGCTCTAAATTAAAGAAGTTTCCTCAGCTCAATAATCTGCAACGATTAGAAATAATTGAATGCTCTAGATTAAAGAAGTTTCCTCAGGAATTCGGTGACAAGGAGGCATTTTCTTTATTGAAGATATTTTCAATTGCTGGGTTGCATGAATTATAAGAGTTGGCAATCGTAAAGGAAGGAGCAATGCCAGTACTTGACATATTCATCATAGTAAAATGCTCAGCATTGAAGGTATTTCCAAAGAGTTATTTCGATTTGAAAACACTTCAAATAAGAAAAATCTATGGTTGCAGTTCCCTGAAAATGGAAGATTTAAGAGAACTTAGGGAATCCAATAAAATGATAGAGGTGAAGACTATGTCTGTAGAAGACACTAGAGACTCAAGAAATAGGTACTCTCAATTAATGACGGAAATGAAAAGTTGGCTCCACAGAGAATTTTGGAGCAATAATGATGTGTTCCTTTTCTTAAGAAGTCTTTATACACTTGCATGAGTTAACTGTGAGCATTCTATATATGGTGAGTTCTAGGAAGGGTAGTCCATTAAAATTGACCAATATAGACCAATCAATACTCAAAATACGTAATACTCATAAGAAAAACATATATTCCTCTATTATGTATATTTATTTACTATGTGGTTTTGAGTGTCGTTGTTGGAAAATATAATCATTAAATTAAAAGATATATTCATCCATTATGTATATTTATTTACTATGTGGTTTTTTGAAAGACTTTCATCTCATTTTGTTACAATTTCCTTGTAAACTTTAAAATCAACCTATCAATCCAGTACATGGTTGGTGTATATATTATTTGTTAGCATGTGAAAGATATATATGTCTTAGCATAACAATCAAATTTGTACTAGTTTACTTTTAAGATCTGAATTGTGATGGCTAAAAATGTTTAAAAAGCTGATATGTAGTGAACAGTGGTTTGAACAATATTAGCTACATTCAACAAAATTTACAAGCATAATTTCATGTCATTTTGTTACAATTGCCCTGTACACTTTAAAATCAACTCCTCAGCCAGGAGCAATGGAAAACCCAACATGTAAATATCGCCATGTGAATCCTAATCTTGGGATTGGCAGGTCTAGCAGCAAAATTCTGCTCTGTGAGCAGAAGAGGAGTGCTTCCAAATTCGATGTCTAGTCACTCAATTTCAAAAACCTTTTGTGGGGCAAGTGACATAGAGATAATCCTTAAGGGAAACGTTTTTTTAGGTATACATCCAAGATTTTATTTGGATAAATTTTCATTCTAGGGCTGATGCATCTTCATTTCAAGATGGAGATGGATTGACAACAATGTGCCTTTCAGGATGTGAAAGGTCTGTACGACCTGAATGCTGCACAAACTCTGCAGGTGACAAGAATGTGCCATGGCACACACAAACTATACTAACCTCATCTCTGCTATAGTTGTACAAGAATCCACTGATTGTTTTCCCATTTGGGCCTGGTCCACTAGTTGAAACACAGGGCATTTTGGGCAATGAGGATTGAGTTAGAGGCCTTTTATCTTTAGAAATATTTGGATTACCTGTTTTGTCTATTGTAGCATTTGAAGTAGATACTTGTTGGGAGGACTTGGTGAAAGATGAGGCTTCTGTGAGTTGTCTTTCATGTGTGGTTGTTGTCGTTGAAGTTGCTAGTGCAGATTGAGCTGTAACAGAAGGTTCCTTTTCAAGAGCAGCATCAGTGGATTTAGGAGGCTCTAGTTGACTAGAAGCACTCAATTCTGATGAACCCACAGTTTGTTCCTGCATATTGCTCAGAGAAGAAACCCTATTCAAAGGTTTTGACGCAGAAGATGTGATTGACTCTTAGTATCATCGCTACTGGTCCCTGTGAAAATAAAAGGATATTTGGTCAGCCCAAATGTTGATTAAAATCAAACTAAATGCTTCTTCCAACTATATCAATCAAATTAGTAACCCAAAGTAATTCATAGAATATGAACAGGGACAGTTTACTTGCCAGAAATGTATGTTACTTCAAAAGGGTGTCATTGTTTTAGTGGCTAAATGAAAACAATATAAAGTGTATCTCCTAGTTTTTGGAACGTGTCATATTCCACTGGACATCCAAATCAGAGTTCAATACCAGTAAACAAATCTTTGAATGGGGTTCTAGCACCATGTCAAATGGATCCAAAATGAAAAGAAGAGCAAATGTAGCATTTCTGAGAATTAAACAACCCTTCGTACTAGGAACAAGGCCATCAGATTCAAAGTAGGATAATCTAAGCACTTGCAGCAGCATTTTTTCTCTAGAGCAGTGCTTCCCTACATCTTAACTACGTTGTGCATGCAATAATATGCAAGTGTGTTCCATAAAGAAAAACATACTATAAATGAGACTCCTAAGCAATGCCATACAAGGTTTCATTCATCAAGTAGTCATATTCCACTGGACATCCAAATCAGGTTTAAATACCAGTAAACAAATCTTTAAATGGGGTTCTAGCACCATGCCAAATGGATGCAAAACGAAAAGAAGAGCAAGGATTGAGTTGGAGGCATTTTATCTTCAGAAATATTTGGATTACTTGTTTTGTCTGTTGTAGCATTTGAAGTAGATACTTGTCGGGAGGACTTGGTGAAAGACGAGGCTTCTGTGAGTTGTCTTTCATGTGTGGTTGTTGTCGTTGAAGTTGCCAGTGCAGATTGAGCTGTAACAGAAGGTGCCTTTTTAAGAGTAGCATCAGTGGATTTAGGAGGCTCTAGTTGACTAGAAGCACTCAATTCTAACGAACCCACAGTTTGTTCCAGCATATTGCTCAGAGAAAAAACCCTATTCAAAGGTTTTGATGCAAAAGCTGTGATTGACTCTTAGTATCGTTGCTACTTGTCCCTGTGAAAATAAAAGGATATATGGTCAGCCCAAATGCTGATTAAAATCAAACTAAATGTTACCTCCAACTATATCAATCAAATTAGCAACCCAAAGTAATTCATAGTCTATAGAATATGAACAGTGACAATTGACTTGCCAGAAATGTATGTTACTTCAAAAGGGTGCCACTGTTTTAGTGGCTAAATGCAAACAATATAAAGTGTATCTCCCAGTTTTTGGAACGTGTCATATTCCACTAGACAACCAAATCAGGGTTCAATACCAGTGAACAAATATTTGAATGGGGTTTTAGCACCATGCCAAATGGATCCAAAATGAAAAGAAGAGCAAATGTAGCATTTCTGAGAATTAAACAACCCTTCGTACTAGGAACAAAGCCATGAGATTCAAAGCAGGATAATGTAAGCACTTGCAGCAACATTTTTTTTGTAGAGGTGCTTCCCTACATCTTAACTACGTCTCTGAGCCTATTGTGCGCGCAATAATATGCAAGTGTGTTCCAGAAATAAAAACATACTATAAATGAGACTCCTAAGCAATGTCATACAAGGTTTCATTCATCAAGTAGTCATATTCCACTGGACATCCAAATCAGGGTTCAATACCAGTAAACAAATCTTTGAATGGGATTCTAGCACCATGCCAAATGGATCCAAAACAATGTCATACAAGGTTTCATTCATCAAGTAGTCATATTCCACTGGAAATCCAAATCAGGGTTCAATACCAGTAAACAAATCTTTGAATGGGGTTCTAGCACCATGCCAAATGGATCCAAAATGAAAAGAAGAGCAAATGTAGCATACAGATCACAAACATTTCCAGCTCCTGAACCCTCAGTTCAAACTTTAACAGCAAGTCCATCTGCAGTGCAAAGCTTATTTGTAGGAGTTCCACCTTGTGATTCAATACAAGAAGGTTGCCAACAATAAAGCGGTTGGATTTCTTAGCAGACCACCAGTCCAGGTTCTTAGCGTTTTAGGTGTTCAATATGCTACTTATGATTTCTTGAAAGTGCACTACCTAATTTATCCAGATTGAAGGCGTTGTTATAATTAAGGGTTGATTTCTGCCAAATAAGCAGCTTGTCCTTCTATGTAGACCATGGTGGTAGTTATCCAGGCTGTACATGTTTCCAGAAATGAAGAATATACTTCATTTTTGTAGCATAGATGGTTGCATGTCTATCATACTCGGTAAGTTCACATCATATAGCAACCATGGCACTCACTAGAGCAGTGTAGAAATGAGCAACAACACAAGTTCATTTTGACAAATCAATTGATCTGTGATACAAAGGCCGCAGAGATGGATAAAGAATGTGTCAACAAAAGATAAATGTGGCACAGATTTGTATCCTTTCCAAATTCTACTCTGACAAATCACCACGTCATGCTAAACAAATGTAAAGTTACTCCTCACAGTTGGAACAATGATAAAGCAAATATATAAATATATAATAAAAATTGCATACTATTACTTGAACAGTAGATATACATACAACAGCTAGCAAACTGTAAAGGTTTTCCAAGGACAAAAACCATCCTCTATCAAAGGGATAGTATCTGGGAACACAACCAAGTGACAAAAAAATTCATTAGAACCACATGCTTTACTACAATCCTGAAATAAATTACTAGAATCCTGAACTAACATAACATAGATAGTTAGTCTAGAAAAAGACATAACATAGATAAAAATCAATTTTCAATACCACTGGAAGATGCCCCTGAAGCATGGGAAGATTGCATAGGACCTGTCATCGGCGGGGCTTGTGAGTCTGCAACCCAACTCGGCGGTGTTCTAGAGACAGGTATTTGAAAAAGAGGAAATGGGTGAGTAGCCACAGGTTGGAAAACAACGCAGCTACTCCCTTTTGAGTTTTTGGTGTGTTCACATGGATGTCAATGTGTGCTTTTATGCGATTGAGGAGGATACTAGATCTTGATCATCACAACTCTAAAAATATGGTGAAGCAAAGTTGTCAATATGGTCAATGGAATTTTTAATATCAACGTTCTTTGTCACATGGTAACTGGTATTGTAGGCTTATTTCGTGCTCTGCTTTGGACATTCTTTTCTGTCTACTATATTTTTCCCTGGCTTGGGTTAGCCATTTCTCTTTGCTCTGATTTTTTTTATTTTTTTGAGGGTTTGCTCTGTTCTTCTTTGCCATTTCTCTTCCTTTATGCAAATTAATTCCATGCATCTCAAATTAAATTTGAATCTCATATAGGACCTTTTCCTTCATTATTCATCTTTGCCATTTCTTTCATGAGAAGAATATACTTCATTTTTGCAGCATAGATGGTTGCAAGTCTATCATACTCGGTAAGTTCACATCATATAGAAACCATGGCACTCACTACAGCAGTATAGAAATGAGCAACAACACAAGTTCATTTTGACAAATCAATTGATCTGTCATACAAAGGCCGCAGAGATGGAAAAAGAATGTGTCAACAAAAGATAATGTGGCACGGAGTTGTATCCTTTCCAAATTCTACTCTGACAAATCACCACATCATGACAAACAAATGTTAAGTTACTGCCCGTAGTTGGAACAATGATAAAGCAAATATATAAATATATAATAAAAACTGCATACTATTACTTGAACAGTAGATATACATACAACAGCTAGCAAACTGTAAAGGTTTTCCAAGGACAAAAACTATCCTCTATCAAAGGGATAGTATCTGGGAACAGAACGTAGTGACAAAAAAATTCATTAGAACCACATGTTTTACTACAATCCTGAAATAAATTACTAGAATCCTGAACTAAAGAATACAATGTCACAATTTTTCTTGCATACTGTAATGCTCTCAGATAGTTAGTCTAGAAAACAACATAACATAGATAAGAATCAATTTTCAATACCTCTGGAAGATGCCCTTGAAGCATGGGAAGATTGCATAGGACCTGTCATCGGTGGGGCTTGTGAGTCTGCAACCCAACTCGGCGATGTTCCAGAGACAGGTATTTGAAAAAGAGGAAATGGGCGAGTAGCCACAGGTTGGAAAACAACGCAGCTACTCCCTTTTGAGTTTTTGGTGTGTTTACATGGATGTCAGAGTATGTGTGTTTTCATGCGATAGAGGAGGATACTAGATCTTGATTATCACCTGTTGCAAACAACTCTAAAAATATGGTGAAGCAAAGTTGTCCATATGGTCAATGGAATTTTTAATTCTTTAATATCAGTGTTCTCCGTCACATGGTAACTGGTATTGTAGACTTATTTTGCACTCTTCTTTGGACATTCTTTTTCTGTCAACTATATTTTTTCCTGGCTTGGGTTAGTCATTACTCTTTGCTCTGATTTTTTTTATTTTTTTTGAGGGTTTGCTCTGTTCTTCTCTACCATTTCTCTTCCTTTATGCAAATTAATTCCATGCATCTCAAATTAAATTTGAATCTTATATAGGACCTTTTCCTTCATTATTCATCTTTGCCATTTCTTTCACGATTGAGATATGACTGAGTGAATGAGAAATTTGCAGTGCTGAAACAAGAAAAATGGGCCAACCATAGAGTGGGTAATCATCATCATTTGGAGTGGGTACCCCACAATTCTGCTATCAGGTGTGTATCTCAATCGCAAATCCCTTCCTCTTCTGCAATGCTATTTTGTTGGAAACGAAACAATCTTGCATACAGATCACAGACTTTTCCAGCTCCTGAACCCTCAGTTCAAACTTTAACAGCAAGTCCATCTGCAGTGCAAAGCTTATTTGTAGGAGTTCCACCTTGTGATTTAATACAAGAAGTCTACCAACAATAAAGCAGTTGGATTTCTCGGCAGACCACCAGTCCAGGTTCTTGGCGTTTTAGGTGTTCAATATGATACTTATGATTTCTTGAAAGTGCACTACCTAATTTATCCAGATTGAAGGCGTTGCTATAATTAAGGGTTGATTTCTGCCAAATAAGCAGCTTGTCCTTCTATGTAGACCATGGTGGTAGTTATCTAGGCTGTACATGTTTTCAGAAATGAAGAATATACTTCATTTTTGCAGCATAGATGGTTGCAAGTCTATCATAATCAGTAAGTTCACATCATATAGCAACCATGGCACTCACTACAGCAGTGTAGAAATGAGCAACAACACGAGTTCATTTTGACAAATCAACTGATCTTTCATCGAGATACAGGGCATATGTGCGTACAAATGCGGAATAGTCCCAAGCATTTGAGTGTGAATCATCTCTAAAATCAGACAGATTGAGCAGGCGTGCACCACGCCTCATTCCCTGAAGAACTTCCCGCTCAAAACTTGGATCACCGTCCTGAAATAGCCTATGAATGAGCATCAACGCCTTCATTGCCACTATCCAATTGTGTGTTTTGCTGATCCTCTTGGACAGACTGTGGACACAAGCACTAACATAACCCCTGGAATAAGAGGTGAGGTGCAAAATTTCATACACATATTTTTCATCTATAGTTACTTCATCATGACTTGTTGCCTTTACAATGGCAACATCCAGATCTGGCGCATTGTTGCTTGCAACCTTTGCTATACTAATACTCGTCTGGTCCTTCACAGCACCGAGAGCTTTCCTTAGCTTACTTGGAGCCATTCGCAAATCTCAAAAAGCACAATTAACCTTAACAAAGGTTTGATCTCAAAAAAGGCAATTCAAGCTCTGAAAAAACCAAATTTCTACCAACGGGACCTAATCTCCCTACTGCACTTTTCACGGTCTAAATTCCCCAAATAATGACAAAATGTATGGCTAACGGCAAACTTGCCGATTTCACCGCCCTGGAACACCACCAGCCAAATCTCTCCACGAGAAGCGATGCCGGGGACCTCAAAGACACGAATTAAACCCTGTTATAAAAGCAGCCGACGTCAAAGGCCACAAATTACCGGCGAATATCCTCCACAGCTGGGGTTTCAGCTCAATTAGGTATATCAATTGCAAAATTTCAAAAAAATCCAAACCTACGTAACCCAAATAACAGCTAAATCAGAGAAGATATCCAAAACATATGAGAAAGATGACAATATCCTCGCTTGAAATTAAAGCAAACAAAATCTCTGCAAGATTTTAAAAATGCAACAAAATCCATTATCAAAAAGCAGAACACGGATCTCCAATAAAAAAGATAAAATTTCACTAAATAATCCTATACATCGCACATCTATAAATACAAGAGTACAGCTTCCATCTCGAAAATGAAGATCGAATCGCCGGATCTAAGATTTGAGCAAAATTTTCCTCCAAAACATAAATCAAGCCACCTGACTTTCAAAAACTTTACAGAATCTCTCAAAAATACCTGGACAGCAGCCGATATAAATGGATCCTTTGACGCCGGTTCGAATCCTCCTCTCGCCAATCTCCAGCAAAGTTATAAACCATTGAGAAAATCCTCTTCTTCAAATATGAATCCACATTATATTGTCGTAGAGGAACAACTTTGATTGAACATTTTAAAAGCCATGGACGGAGACGACCGACCTACAGAGCACAAAATCCATCCATCTTACCAATGAAAAATGCTTGGATCCACTACCGCGACAAATTTGCTGGAATTTGATGGATTTTGGAATGCAAAATAAAATTTGATGATTTTTGGAATCCTCTTCTGCATTATTTCATAGTCTGAGATTGACGGTGAGCTCCTACTTGAAGATGCCCCTGAAGCATGGGCAGATTGCATAGGCCTTGTCATCGGCAGGGCTTGTGAGTTTGCAACCCAACTCGGCGGTGTTCCAGAGACAGGTATTTGAAAAAGAAGAAATGGGAAGTGCTTTCCTCGGTGTTGGAAGTCCTTGAATTGCAGAACAACCCCAGGACCTGCAGGCAGGAAAAGAAACAGAGAATTACCAGATTAAAGAAAACAAGAAAACAAAAGAATGTTCAGATACCTAATGTGTAAATCGCTACAAGACGGCTAACCCATCAACAAAAATTAAGCTTACTTGCACCCTGTGAAACTGGATTCTGGATGGTATTCGGTAGCAGTAGTTGGCAGTAGCAATGGATAGGCAAGACGCATAGACCGGTTCACTGCAACGTCATGGCCAAGAGGCAATAACTGCCACCCAGGAGGCAACCCTAGCTGAGTTAGGGTTTTGCAGAGCGTTTTCACAGAGCATGGCATCGAACACCCTAGATGAGTTAGGGTTTTGCAGAGCTTTTTCACAGAGCTTGGCATCGAACAACTGAGTTATTTATGTTAATGAAAAGGCTTAGGGTTAGATGCACCCAGCGAAGCCACCGAACCGAGAACCGAGTTGTCACAGGTAATGAACAGTCTTAGGGTTAGATGCACCCAGTGGAGCCACTGAACCGATTTAATTGCCTTGATAGCATCTAACGATGGAAAAACATTTAATCGTCTAACAACGCATCTAATGGTCAAGATTATGACAGAAAAGCAATTGGGGAGGTTGATTTTAGAGGGGAACGCCTTACGGCGTAATGAAATTTCCTACCCAAATATCTTCAAGATTTGAGCGAGACTGAGCTGCGTGGTGCCCTGCTCCCCTCGGCCTCCATCCGATCCGCAGACCATGCTAGGTCAGCAATCCCGCCTTCTTTTGGCCCGTCCTGTGACTCACTGGTAAGCCATCTGCCTACTGCGGCCTGTTTGCATGGACCGTTCAGCAGGGTTTCAGAGGATCTCTTAGATATTTTATCCATGGAGGGGATGGGAACCCATGCGCCTCTCCCGTCTCCCCCGTCGTCCTCTCCTTTTGAGGCGTTTAATAGACTTCTGGCAGGACTGCCAAAGAAGAAAAACATTGAAGCAGCGAAGTTTGTTAAGAGGTTGGACGATATTCCGGTGATCTCCCTCCCTCCAGAAACCCCGATCCAGGTTGCTTTGTCATTGGCTGAAAGGGCTCTCATCGGCCAGTTCACCGGGCTATGGTCGTCTCCAAAAACCACAGAAAGCTGGGTTAACAGAAACTGGGTTCCTCTAATCAAAGAAAGCGTCGCCTCTTACTTTCTGGGGAGAGGCTACTTCCTCTTCGAGTTCACCTCAAAAGAAGATAAGGACCTGATCTTCCGAAATGGCCCCTACTTCATGGGCCCCCAGGGTCTTTATCTGAACAAATGGACACCAGACTTCAATCCGACAGTAGACGTGCCCAAAGCAGTCCCGGTGTGGGTCAGACTCCCAAATCTCCCAGTGCACTGCTGGAACTGGGATTCGCTGAAACACATTGGAAATGCCCTGGGAAAATTCATAGACCGTGCGAATAACAAGGATCAATATGACTGCGCCAGGATATGTGTAGAAGTAGATCTGGAGGTGGGACTACCAGAGGCCATCACAATAAAGGTCGGAAACTGGACACAGATGCAGAAACTAGACTATGAGCAGCTGCCTTTCAAATGCCGGAAATGTCATGTTTACAGCCACTTCGCCAGAGGATGCCCATCTGACAAAGAGACCGAGCAGGGAAAAGAGGAGGGATGGAACCAAGTCAAGCGAAGCAAAAATTATCCCAAGAACCAGAAGCAAGGAGGCCCCAATGGCAAAGGAAGCCAGCAAACCATTACCCAGCAGACCATCTCCAAACCCATCTCCGAAAACAAGTTTGATCCCCTGAGCACGCAACCAGAGAGCACACAAGAGGGCGAGACTCATAAGAAGACAGAAGCAACACAGGAGACTGAAGCTCAACCCACAAGCAAAGGTACTCCCTCAATCTCAATTTCTCTCAAAGGGACAGGTGCTGAAGATCCGAAAGTCACAACTATAGAAGATGAAGAAGAAGAGCAGGAAACGGAAGAATCAGAAGAGGAAGGAGAAATAGGAGAGTCCCACACCCCGGTAAGAAGATCAGCAAGAGGCCGGAAAACCGATAGGGAAAAAAGAGAGCAGGAGACTTACAAAGAAAAACTCCAGGGCAGTCAACCAACCTTGGAGAAAATGCTAGCATCAAAGCTGAAGATATTGAAAAACCCACCCCAAGGCTCCAAGGGAGCCCACCAGAAGCATAAATAATGAAGGTCATCTCCTGGAACTGCAGAGGGATGGGGAGCAAAACGAAAGAAGAAGCCATCAGAAGTCTAATCAGGACAGAAACCCCAGATCTACTTCTAGTCCAGGAGACAAAGCTGGAGGACAATGTCTTCCTCCAAACAAGCAAGAATCTCTGGAGCAAAAGCGAAGCAAGAGCAATCTCCACCCGGGGAGCCTCAGGGGGGATAGGTACTCTTTGGAATGCAAACAAATTTACAGTTTTATTTGAGGCCAGGAACACCCATTAGTTGATGATGAAAATGCAGAACCTGGATACTAAAGAAAAGTTCTGCCTTTTCAATGTCTACTCTCCAGTCAACATTAGGGAAAAAAAAGACTGTTGGGACACTATAAGACTTCAAGCAGATTTGACAGATCTGGAAAACATAATAATTGCTGGCGATCTCAACCTTACCCTTCATCCATCAGAAAAAAAGGGAGGCAGCATAGTGCGAGATCCAGCCAGAGAATGGGTGGAAGACATAGTGCAAGACTGGGATTTGCTGGACATTAAGCCATCTTCAGGTAAGTACTCTTGGTCTAACAAAAGAATGGGCCCGGGGCACATTGCTGCTAGATTAGATAGATTTATCATTCAAAGTTCCTATCTGCTGCTAGGCTTAGAGCCCAGAATGCATATCCTGCCTAACAGCATCTCTGATCATAAGCCCATAAAGCTTGATCTTTTAGCTCATCATGATCTGGGTCCCATTCCATTTAGATTCAGCCCCTTTTGGGTAAAGGAGCCTGACTTCATGCAAACTGTCAAGGACTGCTGGATCCAACCAGTTAAAGGATCGTCGTTCTATATTTGGGAGGAAAAACTCAGAAGGGTGAAAGGAGCTCTAAAAAGATGGGCCAAAACGCTGTCCAATCCGGCCACAATCAGGAAAACCACTAAAGCAGCTCTTGTTGCCCATTAGAATGATATGGAAAACGCAGTGCCCACAAAGGATTCTCTAGAACAAGAAACTTTGCTTCAACAACAATATCACAAAGCATGTTTAGCTGAAGAAGAATATTGGAGAGTGAAATCTCGAAACCTCTGGCTTAAAGCCGGGGATAGGAATACTGCTTATTTTCATAAACAAGCCCAGGCAAGGAAATGCTTCAACACTATCTCAGAGATTAAAGAAGAGGGAGATATCCATAAGGATTTTGACCACATAAAGAGGGCAGCGTTTACACATTTCCAAAAATTATATAGTGAAGACAAGGACCCAAGCCACTACCCGGAGTTGTTAGAAAATATACCTTCTGTAATATCTCAGCGAAGAAGTGAATTTCTGGAGGCCAAAGTCACTAAAGATGAGGTGAAAAAGGCTCTCTTCGATATGGAACCAGATAAGGCCCCTGGACCGGATGGTTTCTCTGCTAGATTCCTCCAAGCTTGCTGGCTGATTATTGAAAAAGATCTATTCAAAATGGTTCAAAAATCCCAAAATACTCAGAAAATCGGAGTCAGTACTAATTCTGCATTCTTAGCGCTCATACCCAAGGAAAAAGGCGCCAACAACTTCACCAGATTCGGCAGATCTCTCTATGTAATACAGGGTATAAGCTGATCACCAAAGTAATTGCAAACAGATTAAAGTTTATCCTCCCCAAAATAATTCCAGAGAATAAAGGAGGCTTCATCCATGGAAGGCAGATTGTGGATAACTTTCTACTGGTCCAGGAGGCAATACATTCGAGTCTACAGCGCAAAGAGCGAGGTATGGTGATCAAACTCGATTTAGCAAATGCTTTTGATCGTGTCAATCATAATTTCCTTGTAAATGTTATGTGCAAATTTGGTTTTGGAGCAAGCTTCATCAATTGGATCTAGGCATGCATCTCTGAGCCATGGATAGCTCCTCTTGTCAATGGAAGAGCCACAGATTTCTTTAAAGCCTCGAGAGGACTCAGGCAGGGGTGCCCTCTATCCCCCCTGCTCTTTGTCATTCAGGCCTCAACCCTCAGCTTCCTGTTAAATCAAATGATTCATGAATAAGAAGTTAATGGTCTGCGCATTACAAGAGGGACCAAAAATATCAACCATGCTCTGTTCGCGGATGACACTTTGTTGCTAGGACCCGCCTCTCTTCCCTCTGCCTCAAAGTTCAAAGAAATTCTAAATGAGTTTAGTGAAGCCTCAGGTAGTGTTGTTAACAAGAGAAAATGTCATATTTATAGTTGGAACACTTCGCCCAGGCTGCTATCTGCCATCTCCAGATGTTTGGGCTTTGAAGCCTCCTCCTCCTGGTCTTCCTTTAAATACCTGGGCCTCCCTTTATCTCATAAGAGTCCTTCTAGCAAAGATTGGCACCCTTTGTTAGAAAAGTTCAAGGCAAAGATTCAGGCCTGGGGATATTCCTGGCTCAATGCTGCAGGCAAATCGGTCTTAATAAAATCTGTTCTCATCAGCTTGCCTCTATTTCAATTCTCAAGACTCCTTGCTCCCTGAACCATCCTAAGCAAAATGGAGGATTACATAAGGAGGTTCTTCTGGAAGGGAGGGAAACAAAATGAAAAAAATATCCCCCTTGTCAGCTGGGATATCATCTCCAAGCCGTTGTTGGAAGGTGGTCTTAATTTCAAGAATCTTCGTCAGCAGAGCGTGGCAATGGCTGCAAAAATTGTTTGGAGGATCATCGCCCCCAGCCTTGGCTGGGCCCAAAAGCCAGATGCTTAGACAAGGTGATACGTTGGCCAAATTCAACATTTCTCAAAATTTATGACAAAGCAGCAACTCTAATCTCCGCCCACTCCTACTGGATACCAGGCAATGGGAAGAAAATTAATATATGGTCGGGCAGAATAATGGATAAGGAGCCTATCGAAACCAGAGCGCCCATAAATTTATTGCGTTGTTGGATGGACAGCGAAGGCATGAAAACCTTGTGGGATATATCATGCTGGAAGGACGTGAATTGGGCAGGCTGGAAGCATCTTCAAGTGTTGGACAACCTGATCTCAGAGAGGACCACGCTCCTCGACGCCCTCCATGGTCTGGCTCCATCGCATCTGTGGAAGAAAGATAAGATCGGTTGGGGACCAAAAGGCAGCGGATACACAGTTGCTCAGGGGTATGCCAAACTTATTGAACGCCCTCACGTCCCCACGAATCCAGCTCCTTGGAAAGGCGTCTGGCATCTGCCCTCTTGGCCCAAGGTCGACTTCTTCGCCTGGGTTTACTGTCATGGAAAAATTCTAACTTATGATAACCTGCAAAAAAAAGGCTTCCACGGCCCTTCCATCTGTCCTCTGTGCAATGACAACGCCGAGACAACAGTCCATCTTATGCTAGAATGTAGCTTCTCCAGGCAGATTTGGGCCTTTTTTACCCACGATCTGGATCCTAACTTCACTGTTCCTCGCTCCACATCTGATCTCTTCTCTGAATGGGCAAACAGATTTCCAGGACCTCCACCTAAAAATCTGATTATCAAAGCATCATGGGCTGTCCTCCCAAAAATTATTTGTTGGCAGTTATGGATTGAGCGCAATAAAAGAATTTTCAAAAACACAAAACAGAGCCACAAAGTCCTAGAAACCAAAATTAAAAGTCACATAAAGGAGTGCTTGATCGATCTAAAAGACGACTCCAATCTCAGACAGCAGGATATAGCTTGGGGATCAACGCTAGAACTTCAATTCCATCCAGCAATCAAAAAATCCCCCACTATCAAAGAATGGCAAATAAGAAAGTCCGAGAATGACTTCCAAGAATGGCTTAAATTGCAAGCAAGGCACTCTCTTTTCTTTGACGGAGCAGCAAAGGGAAATCCGGGCAAAGCTGGTGCAGGAGGTGTAGTTCTAAATCAAACTGGGGAAACAATTCATTCCTACGCTTGGGGTCTTGGGTACACTACCAGCATCCAAGCTGAGGCCTTAGCCCTCTTCCAAGGTCTCAAGACCCTTAAAGAACTGGGAATTAATGAAGCAACTGTCATAGGCGACTCTCAAGTCATCATAAATGCAATGGTTTCCAGCAATCCAATTCCGGACCTCAATCTAGCAAGGCTGATCACAAGGATCAAAGGCTTGGAAAGCAACTTTCAAGATTTGAAGTACTACCATGTGCTGAGAATTCACAATAAAAAGGCGGACATTGAAGCTAATAAAGTTGCCCATCTCTCTGCAGGGACTAAGATGAAAGAGGAAGAAGAATCATGGGAACCCATTCCATAACTGAACTGCTGACATGTTCTACTGCCTTTTACTAAATCAATTCGTTTGTATTTTCAAGTGGGGGAAAATATCTGAAAATAACTTAGCAGAGGTCAATCCAAGGAAGAATTTTGTAAGTCTCAGCTATATTTATAGTGAAGAATTGCATCAAGTCAAAGTAGCACACAATGTAATCAGATTTTGACATTCTACCCAAGATTAATATAAAATTCCATAACCGTTCCTGTAAATATATATAATGAAATTTCCTTGAACGAAATATATATATATAACTAAAACGAAAAACAAATCTTAAAAAAAAAATATTATGATTAAATACATATTAAAAACAAAACATAAAAATCTAACTTAACATGAATTTAATTAAATACATATAAAAATAACAAAACAATAAAAAATAAACTTATGATGAAATTAAAACCCGGAGGAAAAAATATTTTAAATAATTAAAAATAACATTAAAATTTTATTTAAAATATGTAAAAAAAAAATATGAAAAAACAACCATGAAGAAATTAAAACATTAATTAAAAATAAAGTTATAAATTATAAATATAAAAATAAAAATTATTAAAAATATTTAAATATTTAACGTTTTAACATTAATTAAAAATAGAGTTATAAATTATAAATATAAAAAAAAAATTATTAAAAATATTAATTAAAAATAAAGTTATAATATATATATATATATATATATATATATATTATTAAAAATATTAAAATATTTAATATGAAAATGTTTGTATCTTATAACAACATTTATACGTTAAAAGGGGAGGGGGTGATTCCATCACCCCTTTGCACATCATAAGCTTTTTACATCCTTTTAAGTAAAAGGTTTAGGATGATGGAAGGGGTATTCTCATAATTACCTTTTCTTTTTCTTTTTTCCCTGCTTTTAATTGATGTTTTTAAATGTTAAAGTGTTTTTAAAATATTTTAATTTATTTATTTTATATTGATGTTTTTAGTTTTGTTTTTAAGTGGTTTATTTATTTATTCAATTGGGTTATGTTATTTTTAATCATTTTATATAGGTTCAATTTTTTTATTTTAATATTATTATTATTATTTTGTTTATAAATGATTTATATTATATTAATAAAAATCATTTATATTATATTAATAAAAAATGAATACATATAGTATAAGCAAAGATGCATGGAGAGACACGGCCAATAAGTGCTATAAAAAGATGTAGAAGGGAGGTCAGTTGCTTTAGGAAGGGGAAACCAAATAGTTTTCCAAGGGAGAGAAAGTTTGGTGCCATTGTTATGTTGGAAATAATATTGAGAAGGGGTGAATCAGTGTTATCACATCAATAATTTTTCATTTCTCAAACAGATTTATATACACTACTTCTGTGAAGTGAACTAGCGTGTACATGCTACTGTGATTAGTGAAACCAGTGTATACCTAGAGAACTTGTGATTTAGTTAATTTATCATGTGTTGATCTATAACCAGTGCATTAATAGCTTACTAAACAGTGCAATAAAAACAGAATGACCATCACACATAAGTAACACACATGAACACCAAGATTTAAGGTGCAAACCCAATGTGAGTGAAAACCTCCTGTTGCTGTCGTCTCTATCTTCTTTTGATAATAACAAAATCTATTTACAATCTTGTACTGGTGCAGACTCATTTTAGAACGCAGGCACCCACCTGCAGAAGGCTACAAACTTCTCTCGTTTTCCAGCTTCTACTGGAAGGGAGCTACAACCCCCTAGCTCTTGTACTAGCCAATGTGTTTACTAGTACATAGGCGTCGGCCTACAGGAGGCTACGACCTTATCTCTTCCTCCAAGGACCACGTTTCATAAATTTTCAGACTGGATGCTCCTCATACACAACAATACACATGAAGGCCTCATTTCATCAAATTTTCATACTAGACCCATCAGAAACTTTGAAACTCAAACTGCATCAACCAACAATTAGTTAATCGGATCATTGTCACAAGAACACTGTGCTGAACCCAAAAACCCGCATCATCATTCAGAACCAACTGCAACCTCAAAAATCATGCATCAAAATGTATACTCTACTTTACTGAACCCAACCTGCATGTATACACTACTTCCTTTAATCAAACCTGTGTATACCTTTAAAACTACTGAAACATGAAACTTCTGAATCAAGTCTGTACCAATCAGCAATATATTGAACATCTACTGGCAATTTACAAAGCCTTACACTGGCAATCACAGAGATCACCCTTCTCACTTATATAATCAATCAATCAGATATCAAATTCATGCATTCAGTTTTACATTCATCTCTAAGAAGACTTCATTGACAGACAGCAGTAAAATAATAGTATTGATCAAATAGATCAGTCATATCTGAACAATATACTTTTCTTTTGCATACGCTACTTGGAAGATCCAAACCAATGTGTATATTCTGCTTCACCAAAGTGAACCAATGTAGAGATCTACAAATATTAACTCATAACTTCGCTGCTATTCTGGACTTCAGACAAACCGAGATCATGACATTCAAAGAATAAAATAGGTGTACACAATTAGATCTAGCCCAACCAATATCTAATCATTCAATTATAAGTCATTTCAAGTCTCATGATCCTAATCCAACGTTGAATTCAAGGTGCACAAAATATTTCAAATCAAATCACCAACATAGCCCCTGTAACATAAAATATACTTCAGATAGAAGTATTCCTTAGAAAACCCTTTTCACTTGCACACATTGGCCTTATGATCTTCTCCTCCTTATATAGTTTTAGGCCTTTCTCAATACCTCGAACCAAAACCACTTAGGAACCGTGTTATTCTTGGGCAGGATCAAAAAGTCGTTACTCCACTCAATATTGTGGGCTAATACCATGGTATTGACCCCTGTTATTCTCTATTCTTGAAATTCCTTTATTTCCAACCTATACGTGCTTTTCCTCTTGCGATTTTTGTCATGTGGACTTGCGTGTATACGTTGTTTTGACTAAGTGGACTTGCGTATACATCTTAAACTGATTTTCACCATCCTTTACCTTCAACTTCTTCATTCTGATTAGTAGACTTTAGTTCCATCTTCGTGTTCTTCTGTACCAATGCCCTATTACATCTGAATGGATCTGTTACACTGTGGGTTGCCTTTCATCAAAACTGAACTGACCTCTGAATGAGTTGCCATCAAGGACAACACTTGTATCATAATGCCAACATGTTACAATTAAAAGTGGCAAAAACAAGAACCAAAAGATGTGAGCAGAGCTATTGCTAGAAATCCTGCAACTGTCATTGTTCTTACATCTGATTTTGAGAAAAACTAAAGACAACATACCAAGCATAAAAATTGACTTGGTCAAGCTGAGCTAGTGCCACGTGAGCTAGAGGGAGCACATACAGGTTGCTTCTATGCATGTTCGCCATTGGTTGGACCAGCAACTTCAACATTTATGGGGTTGGAAGGGCCTTTTTCAGGTGGTTCTTCCATGTTAAAATAACCATAGGGATTGAGGTGAGGGGGAGAGGACCTTTCATTAGCTAGTTGGACATCCATAAGAAGGAATGAGGTGCCCAGAGACCCACGAGCTAGCAAATGATGCCCAACACCAGCGTAAATGGTTGATATCAAAGAGGACCCCGGAGGGACCGATACTGAAGCAGAAGGACTAGGAGAAGACGAAGAGGGAAGTTCCACTGGGAATGTTATACCAAGGTTGTAGGAGAGATGTTGGAAGGAAGATTATATATGGTTGGTGTGGGCATTAGCTTAGAATATCCTTCTAGCGGCACTGTTGTGTTCCCGTTCCTAAGTCAAGAGGTGGCGGGCAAGAAGATTGTGAAGCGCCCAAAGAACTTCCCCATTTGACAAACCTCCTCTACTTCCAAACTTGTAACCTGTCGTCAGATGTGTGTAGGGACGTCATTATCAAAAAGAACCATTTATTCTTCCACTACAAGGGTCGCAGATGGGTGACCTTGCCCTCATCCACAACCACCACCGTGAACTTGACCTCGTTCTTAAATCATGGGTTCGATTTGGAAGGCGATGAAATTTGTTGGAGGCATAGGGGTATCATACATGAATACAAGATTGGGCATGGAGAAAAATAACTAGTGAGGAAGGAAGGACACTCCAAGACGTTGACATGGTTGGGAGCATAAATGCATATAGGGTGGTGGCCAATAACACGTTAAGGAAAAGTGTGTGAGGACGCAACGAAGGACAGGAATTAATGGATGACAGGTGCATGGATAGGCGGGATAGGGAGAGAGGATACCAAGTGGAGGGTGGATTCACGCCGAGCTCAAGCAGGTGGCTGGGAAGGTGGGAGCACTTGTATCCGAGATATTTTAATATTATTTTTAATTTTTTTTTATTAATAAGTAAGTAAGTTTTATGACACGTGTGTTTTTGGATCATAATTTCAAGAATATTATAATTTTAAGTGTAAAATAATAAGAACGCTATTAATCCCTAGATGTGGGTGGAAAATTTCAAGAGTTGTCCAATTCAAATTAATCTCCTCATGCAAACTCACCACAAGTGGCAGTCTGAAGCCCCTAATTCCTCCTGTTGGCACACATCTCGATTGATCCTGATGAACCACATTTTAATGAGCTAAATCTGTAGTATGATTTCTTAGTACCTCGCAAGTATGCCTCATTTATTTCGCTCTCACCTCCCTCATCGGTGGTGCTCCCTCTGGCTATTTGACTACATCCTGCTCAATTTTTTCATAATGAGTCTCTCACTCTCCCTCAATTACACTCTTCATGCCTATCTGGAAAACATTGTTCGCACTCCTTGTAATTATGCTCTCCCCTTTCTCCTTATTCGCCCTGTCATCATTGGTTAGAGAGTGTGGTCGTGTTAGGCATGGAGGAAGACCTAATGGGCATGGGAATCCTCCTCGAGTTGTTGATTAAGATGAGAACTCTACTCTCTATGATCTTGACATTCCTCTAAGCATTCGCCAAAAGGTTACCTCTTTGGAAGCATATGAGTGAATGCGTCGTGGAGATGGGCAATGGGTCATTCATAATCTTCTTGTCAGGCACTTGTGGAAATAGCAACAAGCAAAAGATGATGTTGAGATGAAGTTTGTTGAAGCCAACACCCAGGTGATTTGCTTCCGCCAAACTCTGCATCAACTATCCTGCCCTTTGGTGTTTCTTTCTGTCTCATCTCGCTCACTGCCTCCTCCTCCAGCTCCCAAGATGGCATTCAGTCCCTCTCTATTTTTCCTACCTCTCCCTCCCTCTCGACCTATATTGAATATTCTTTGTAGCAAGGTCTAACAATAGTGGAAGATATGAAGGCATCGCCTTTTCAAGCTTCAAGTTCTTATGGGTGTCCCATCACGGAAGAGAAACTGGATGAAGCAGCAGTTCCAAAGTTGACCAGTAAGGTGCAAGATACTTTTGCAACTTCCAAAGTCAAGCAACCTGTTTCATTTTCTTTTCACAATGACAAATAATCTCAGTTTTGAGGATTGTTTCACATATACTTTTGTGTTTTGGTCTATAGGCCATTCTCTTTGGCTCTATCTAAACTTGTTACTCTGTTTCAAAACTCTGCTCATCACTGAGTTTTTTTGGAATTTCAATCTCACTTTGGGACTTCCTAGTTTCCCCGTGAGGGGCAGTTTGTCCTGTGAAGGTTATCTTCGACATTTCTATAGCTCTGTAAATATTGTACATCATTTTTGCTAATATGAATACCATGACTTGCTTAAAAATAAAAAAATAAATGCATTATTATTGATACATCTTTTCAATTTGGAAGTTGATTTTAAGATTTTAGTTCTAATGGTATGGGTTGCTAAGGTTGTGGTCTCAAACAAGTAGTATTTTTAACCCTAAAAAAAATAAATGGATGTATTCATAATTTATTTTGTGAATTTTGGAAATTCTATTGATAACAAAGACTTTTACATAATTTTAAGTATGTGGGTTGTCTCTGGCTTGCCACAATGAATACTAGACCATAGATGCATAGTATCTAAATCACTATCCAAAAATTGGCTACGTAAAACTAGACTCAATATACATGGGAATTATAATAAGCATTGCTCCAATAAAGGGCAAACCAACAACAAAAACTCAGATTTTTTAGGACAGTCGGTCTAGACTAGATATTGAAAACAACTAGAAGTAAAAATAGATAGTACATGGATGGGAGCCAATGTCCTTAAAAAACTAACAAGAAAAGGAGAAAAGATAACATAAATACAACCATGAAGGAAAACTTGAGCATTAGGAGGATAAGGAGGTATATGTGTTGATGGGTTGGTTGGTTCACTCCCTTATTATGAGGAGAAACTGAAGATCTTGGTGGAACTCCCATCTTCAAATGTGCTAGGAGACCCTCTACATCCAACATAAACAACTTTAGTTCCTCTAACCCGTGTAAGAGGTTATCATGTGCCTCTCTTCGATTTATGAGAACCTTTCCTAGAGGAAGTTTTAAATGCCAATAAAGATCAACAATATATGGATAATGCTTATGTTCCCCCCTTACTTTACAAGTGTCAAGAATCCATGCAACTACTCCCTTCAAGACTTCTTAATCTAGAATTTGTTAATGCTCTTGGTTGACCTCCTCTTCAACATCATAAATTGTAACTTGAAATGTAGCTGGAGTGTGGATCTAATAATTACAACTGAAGGATTTGGCTCAAAAGTGGGCTCAAGAATCACCCACTGAACCATGACCTTCTCATCCTCGTCAGCAAGAAGCGTGCTACCCTGTCATGGTAGTGGGGGGAACGAGAGAACAAAGAGAACAAAATAGGTGCAAAGTTGAAGGGCTGAAGAGGTGAAAGCTCTAGAAGAAAGAGAGGTTATCCTATGAGAGTGTAATTAAAGAAAATGAAGCTGGAACGAGCCCCTCTTCATCTAACAGAGCTAGTGTAGGAAGGAGAAAAACCATGAACATATAACCATGCAGAGTCATGCCTAAAGGTGGAAAAAAATTGATAGTAATTGAAAGGGTAAAGGAGTGCCCAAAAAGGATGAGAACCAGATATGAGAGCCTCCAATGCTTTGCACCACAAGAAATCCCATATAATAAAGACATCAAAGCAACTAGTGTGAGAAAAAGTAATAGCCACCATGGTACGCGAAGGGAGGCTCCCAAATTGACGAGGAGTGTTAATTCAAAACAAATCAATGACATACTGAGGGGGCAATGTAATGAATCACTTGTCACGTCAATGAACCTTCATAAGTGATGACAACTAGTGGCACCCTAATCAAGGAATATAATTGCTTTTTTATTTGAAGGTTGATTTTAATTTGGTTCTTATAATATTGCTTTTTAAGGACATGGTTTTATATAAGTAATAATTTTAGCCTAAAAAAGATATAGGGGTGTTACTAGTAGAACCTTTTTTCAATTTAAGGGTTGATTATAAGTCATTTGTTAACAAAATTAAAAGACACGGCGTTAGGTAAAATTGCCTTGGGGTTTGATTCAAGGTTGACCTGGTTAAATAGTAGTGGTTTTGGGCACATGGTATAGTGTACCCATGGTATTATGGTCTGTGGTATTGCATGTAATGGAGCCTATAAAAGGCTGGGAATACTTCATTGTAATGTAGGCCTAGAGGTGAGTGGTGAAGGCTCACTTGGCCGGATTGGCTAGGGTTTTGGCCAATGCTAATGAGATCTCATTGGGTTGGGTTTTTCCTCGGATTTGGGGTTTTCCTGGATAAATATTATGTGTATAATATTTATGTGTATTGTTGTTAGTTATTTTATTATTCCTCTCTGTAAATCTCGGTAAATCTCAGTAATAATTTATCTCTCTGCCATAAATTTCTTAACACATGGTTGCAAAAGGTCATAATTTTAACCTCGAGATAGAGGGTAATATTGGTGGAACCACTTTTTAAATCAACAATTGATTCTAGTAGGTTTTACACAAGAATATGAGTTTTTAGTATTATAATTTTTGTTTTGAGGTCACAATTCTCATTAGGTTGGTAACTATGTTCTTTGTGTCCTTATTTTGATACCATCGTCTGAATTCCACTTTACTAGTGTCCCCTTCCCAAGTATTATGAAGATTTTGATAGTCCTTCAGTATCATTCCAGACTTGTTTCAAGTATGGACAAGTAATGATGAGATGGAAGTTGGATTCTATATTGACTTCACAAAGATAACATCTACTAGGTCCTTCAAAGCTTCTTTTCTATAGAATTCCCCAAGTTAGGGCCTTGTTGTTGAGTAGGAGCCACATAAATATTTTAGATTTAGTACGACATTTAAATTTCCAAATGTACTTACAATGTCATATCGATGGGTTCTCATTGTTTTTTATGCAAGATCCTTATAACCAACCTTTGTTTCATAATCTTATGAGGGGTTTAGAGACTAAATAATGTCATCTTCCTCTGCACTCAGTTTGATATAGCACTTTCTAACATCGTCGATATAGGCCTTCTGTTGGGTAATTTAATTGTTTTTAAATTACTTCATTAATTGTCAACCAAGGTTCATGTACTTGTGAGATGTATCTGCACTATATATGCTAGGAATTCTATCTATGGACTAAATTATTCTAAGTATGAAATTATCCTAAGTATGGACAAATGTTTGAATGAGATTTAGAGAGTAAACGCACACAAGTTATTTCTATTCAAAGTTACATCAAAACTAATTTAATTAACTCAATTGAAATCTATTGCTTGCATAATTGAAAGTCTATTTTAATTGCAAAATTGAAAACTTACTTCTACTTGAATAAAATGAAATGCTAGTACTAAATTGCAAGAAAAATATTCTAATGTTAGTTGTATAATTGGAAACACTACAACATTATTTTGCAGAAAGGAAATTCTACACTAATTGCAGAAAGAAAAGAGAGTAATTGCAATTGCAGAAAGAAGCTACTAACAAGGATAAAAATCAAATGAGAACTGAGAACTTGTAACTCTAAATGATTACAGATGTGCGTGATTAATTCTAAAAGTCATTTCTTTTGTCATTTATGAAAGCTGAGTAATGAAACCTAAAAGGAAACAAATATGAAAGTGAAATCTTTTTGGTAATTTTCGTTTACAACCGTTTTGGAACTGGAATAAAAAATGATCAAATCTGGACTGTAATGAAACTATTCTAAGAGAAAACAAACTTCAAAAGACTATCGTGCTACGAGAAAATGGAAACATGAACAAAGCTAAATATCCTTACAACTTGACAGGGGACCCTCCCATGAGCGTAAGTCTATTATTGATCAGATGATTTCTTAGTCACGCACTGAAAACAAAGGATTATATTTACTTAAAAGAGAGTATCACAAATTCTAGAAATGAACCACAATAAACTTAATAATTGAATTAATTTTTGGGTCTCTCCTTATGAATTTTATACAATTTTTCATTAAACAACTTCAAGAGTTTTATGCTGATATGAAATGAAACTATTTTTCTATCTAAGAAATAGATTTAAACTAAGACTTTATCTCCTCATGATTTGCTACTGAAAGAGAAAATCATGAGGGATTATTTTTGAATCACATCCTCATGTTTGAACAAGTCTTCTGCATGCTCGCCTGATGTCTTTTTAATCTCTTGTTGCCTTCACTTGACTATTGCACCGTCATACTCAAAATTTGACTTTGATTTTGACTCTATAGCCTGTCAAGTCATGTCAATAGGTAGTCATCCATGTTATAAACATTTGTCATCTTTAGATACTCTTTATCCATTCATTGACGCACTGCAAGCTGTCTAACCATGAATATCGCTGTGGAATTCAACATTAGCGGCGAAATGTTCACAATTTTGTTATTGTAGGAATGTTTTCGTTATAATTCATAAAGAAACATAGATTCTAAACATGGATGATAAATACATTTTTATAAGTTGAATTGACCTTGAGTATGTTGAGACTGCTACAAAAATGGTGACAAAAAGGGTGAAGGAGATGGAAAAAGGTAGTAAAAAAGGAAACAATTTCAAACTTCAACATTCCCCCACACCAAAGGTTTTGCATGTCCTCATGCACCAAAAATTCAAAATTGGTTCTTCTTTTCTTCTTCAATGTATGATTTCTAAAGCTTGTGCAAGCACATCCAGACTAGTGCTTTTCTTTCTCTTCCTAATGTTGAAGGTGGCCCTTGGTCTCTTCATCATAATTTTACTCTGCAAACCCCTGATTCTATTCTTAAGAAACTTGTTATTAGCCTTGAGTTTCTTATTTTTCTTATACCAATGGCAGAGATGTAGAAGTATGTTATCATTTTGGGTTCTTTCTCATTCTGTACTTTTGCTCCTTTTGTTTCCTATGTTAGGTGTTTATTAAGAACCACTAGCTCATATATGTATTGTTTCAAAGTATCTTGAACTCTACGTTCTTGTTCTGGAGTTTGTTTTTTAAGAAAGTTCCACCAATTCCATTCCTTTGATAGCAAGAGAGGTTTTCCTTTTGTTGTGCTCTTTTTTCCAAAGATTCTACATAATCATAAATTTTCTGTTGGACTAGGTCAACGTCTGGAGTTTTTCTTGTCAGGTTCATATTGTGAGGCGGTGTTTTGTACCCTTCTTCTTCAATATCAATCATTTATGGAGACTGTGTATTTGAAAGTTTTGAAATTCTTTTACTTCTTCTTAGTTTTACTCCTGGCCCTTCAATGTCTTGACTCTTTCCTTTGCTGACCTCTTCGTTTTGTCTTCTCTTCTTTTTCACTTTCTTCGGGTAACTTAGAATTTAGGTTGCCTTTCTTTCTTCTAAGACTCTGTTTTTCACTTCTCTATTTTACATTTCTTAAAATATTGGGAAAGTGGAGTATCATCCTCAATGGGTCTTCTGGTACCTCTGTCTCATTTTGTTCTTGAATTTCCTCTTCGAATTTTCTCTATTTCAGAGTTAGGGTTTGGTACTGACTTTCGTCAACTCCTCTTAACCCTACTACTTGTTTCGTCCTCCTAAAATTCTACAAAATGATTTTTAATGAGGAATCTTGCCAATTGTCTACCTTAGCTTCCAAATGTGCCTTTATAAGGATTTTGATGAGTCCATGATGGTAGAGGGAATTGTCAATGGACCTATACTCTCTCTATATACTAGATGTCGTTTTTCTAAGACTTTGGAGAAAAAATAAAGCAAATAGTGTTAGAAAATTATATATTACGGAGCAATGGAACACATAAAATATTGTAGAAATATAAACACAGAAATCGCATAAAACAAGAGAGACACAGATATACGTGGTTCACCCAGTTTGAGCTACGTCCACCCCGAACAGACAGTCCTTCCTTTCTATTATCCAGCAAAATGAAGAGACACAACCTTCAGCAAATCCACTGTAATATCCTATGTTTTCTCTCACAGTCTCACCTCTTTGTTTCTCGCTCAGAGAATACACATCTATGTCACAGCCTCAAATACAATGCCCTCATACCAAGAGAGGGGTTTCCTTCTAGGGCAAAAAACCCTAAACTAAACATGAGTTCTACCGTTAGATCATCCGCCTAATAAACGACCCAGATTGACTAGAAATTACTATACTTTTACAAGGCAATTTTACATCTATTTTTGGCTTCAGGGGCGCTGCCCTTGAACCCCCGCCGAGGGACCGCTAGCCCCCGGACCCCCCAGCCGGGGGAATCGGCCCCCCTGGACCCCCTAGCCGGGGGGATTAGCCCCCCCGGACCCCCACGGGGGGGACAAGTCCCCCCCACGTGGAGGGGTGTACAAACTTCCTGGGGTATACATCCAGCTGAAACAAAAGACCTCTGAACAATCATGCTCCACACACAACAAATATATTTCATTTCCATCGATAAAATTTATTACGATTCAGGCATGGTATAAAAACATATTTCCAAATCTACCTTCATAAGTTAAATTTTTTTGAATAATCAACAATATATTTCTCCATTTCCCTTTTAATGCAGTGATTGGAATTCCCTTTTTAAAGATGGATATATCCATACTTGGTTCTTCGAGGAAATGTACAGAACCATTCTCCTTGATTTTTATATTCTTGAACCAACTCTCCCCATTTATGGGCAGTCTCGTAGCTTCTACCATGATAGACTTTGTTAAGATAAGCTTGATTTCTCCAATTTCTGCCTCAACCCCATCAAAAGCTCGAGCAAAATATTTGGTAACCTCTGTCTCATGCTCGTTGAATTTTAAAAAGAACTGAAGCCACCCTACTTGTTGTAATTGCCTCTAACCCTCGAGTATGCTTGAAGAAACTTGATTTTGTTTGGTTCGAAGTAGAAATAATTCCCTTGTGAGAAGAAGTTTTATTCCTTGACTATTTCCTTTCGACGTGGATGATGGAAGAATGAGAAAGGGAATGAGCGAAGTGTGAATGATAAGGGTTTCAGAATGGAATAGGAATATGAAATGGAGTTAAATGATAACGAAACAAGGCGCTTGATGGAAGAATTTGTGTTATGCTCAGACTGTACCTTCCCACAATTCCCAGATACGATTTCATAGGGTCGGTGGAATATATTTGATCTCAATCGGATTGATATGACCAACTGAGTAATGATGAGAGAATGGGATATAACGATTACGATTTTGAGTGTATTTTTTAAGGACTTTAATTATTCAAACTTTATTTTGATAAAATCATCCATGAATTAAAACCTAAGATCATCTATGAAAAATAATTTCAACATTCTACATACCTTTACTTTTGTGAATTCCCTTGATATTCTTTTGTTATGGATTTTCTAATGTTGATGTAGAATTCAGACTTGGCTGTAGAATTGAAGATCGACTACAGAATGACATAAATTTTGTTGTTGCTTACCATTTCTTGATTTTTTCTTGTTTGATCAAGAGAAGACTCTTTATTGTTGTTGTTGCTTTTGGTGGTCAGTGAAAAAAACTAGTCCTCAGAAGTATTGCTTGCCACCTGAAATTTATTAGAAAAAGAAGGGTAGAAAGAAATAGAGATAAGAAAAGGGAAGTATTAAAATCTAAGCTACCAAGAAATCTTGGTTTTTAGTTAAGATTTTCTGTGTAAACATGCAATTATAGTTGGTTTTCATGTTTATACTTTTATTATTTTTCTTTTAGTTTTTTGGAAAAATTACAACGAAGTTGGAGAATAAGGAGAAGAATCTCCTTTCTTGGCCAATTGAATTCAAAATTCTCTTGCAAATATTTGACAAACTATTCCTTTGTTAGTGGTTTATGATACAACCTTAATATATGACCATTAACAAGGGAAGTAACTTGTTCATCATCAATAGTTTTGATTCTGATTGCTCCATTATATTAAAAAAATAGTATCAACCTCATAAGGACCAAGCCAATGAGTTTGAAATTTCCCTTGAAAATCCTTGAACTTGGAATAAAAAAGAAGATCCCATTCACCTGTTAACGCAAAAAAATTTTGCTATGCCAACAAAGGGAACCAACCCGATCACAGACCCCAATTAGATCTGCTTTCGTTTGGAATGGCTAGTTCTGACGAGTTTCAAAGGACCCCGTAAACTGTTATAGGTGTTGAAATATTGCTCCTCGGAGGAAGACTTCCATTAAATCAACAAAAGAAACAGCTAACCTATATGTATCAGATCCTATTTATACTGATTCTAAATACTTATGCTAGTCCTAACTATTCTAATCTATCCTGCAGGAGCATAACACAAAGAGATTAAACATCATATATAGATTCCAAGTCCAAATGAATCAATTACTGGTTCACAGATGAACAAGGTTGTATTAAATCTTAATTGCAATCTAATTACTCATACAGGAATACACATTCCTTTCCATACAAATAAAACTTGCAACTGATGTTTAACAAGGTTTCGAATCAGCAACTGCTCATGAATTAACCATGGTAACAAATTATATTTGAATAACCAAGACTAGTCACGAACTGTTTGTTATCAATATACACAAAAACAAAACATATTTATATTTATGCCAGCAACAACACCCTGATTCTAAACACATGAAAGAAAAGGAAGATAAATCAGAAAAAGGCTCCTTCTTGACCCAAACAGTCTTGTTTATTAGCACAATAAATCCAAAAAAATTTATGCCCCCTTCCTCCAAAAAAAAAAGTCCTTCTCCCATCTCTGGAGGTAATATTTATGCAGAAAAAGACTGACCCTCTGTCTTCCCCCCGACTTTCCACCTTCCTCCCCTTTTCAATATACAAATCAAAATATACAGATGTAGAACAGTCGGTGAAACCACTGACATGTCACAGTCACATTTGCTGGAGCGTTCTATTTCCTAGGGGGAATGAATGGATGTCGATGGAAAGGAGAATGGTTGTGTGTCATCTCCTCATGATGAAACCCGGGACAACATCATTTTCGTAATACACAGGTAACGCATGGAAACCTGACCGTGAACGCCTAAGGCCAGATCTTAAATAGAGTACACCTGCATATATGTATTCTTCGGATCCGCTTATGCATCTTTTACCCAGAGCCATTCTTGATGCTTATGCATCCGCTCTTCAACTTCGCTTGCCTTCCCTTGGTCCTCACCTGCAGAAATAATCAACATCAGCTATGCTTATGAAAATATGATAGAAATTTCTAAAAACACAAATCTTGCCCTCAATAAAAATTTTATAAAATCAAAAGGAACAAGTGTGAAATAATCGGCCCCTGGTTCAACCAAGGTTGCGATGCGATCAAGTCGCAATCGCACATCGCAGCGGGCAGTCACATGCAACATCACCCCTGGCCCTTCCGATTGCAATTTTCGATTGGACAGACCTGAAAATATATGTGTTTCATTTAATAATCCCAGCAGGTCCGCCATATCGCATCGTGCTTTATGTATAACGTTGGGTTTCGCCGATTGCGATTTGTGATTCGGGAGCGGACCCAAAATCGTATGTGTTATGCTTAATAGTCCCGTCAGGTCTGTTGTATCGCATCCCTCCTTTGTATGAGCTTTGAATTCCACCGATTGCGATTTGCGATGGGGGAGCGGATAAGTGATTGCGATAAACGATGTAGCGGCAAACCCGAAAAGATATAGACGTGGTTAATTGTATTTGAATTCCGGAAGGTCCTTGCTTATCGGATGTAAGGAAGGTGCAGCGTAACCACAGAAATTGAGAGATTACGATAGCAATAAAGGTAGGCATCGAGAAATGTATAAAGACCGAAAAAGCGTGGAAAAGGCAAGTTAAATACGCTTGCAAAGTATTTCTATTACAAAAGTGTTATAATAGAAATAAAGGCGCGATAGAAGGTTTTGTGGGTTGAGTCCACATACGACCATAGTAAAGAGTGGGGGTTGGTTATATGTGTGGGCATAAAGCATCATGAAGGTTTATGAGGATTGAAAAAGTCCCAATGAAAGATATGAATGAAAGGCTAGACTGGGTTATAAATGAATCATGCTGCAGAGATTTATTCAAGGGGGTCTTAACCATTAAGAGTTGAAGATTTGACTCGGCAAAGAGTTAAAATCCTTGGGATAAAAACAGATCATTCGGAGAAATGAAAGATCAAACTTCTAGGGGACCCATTCAAACTTGCCACCAGAGCAGGTTTTAATAGGGTGGTGGTTGTGGCCACAACAAATGGCGAACCGCTGGGAAAACCAGTTATCTCTGTTACCAAATAAACTTTGATCCGTAGAACATTAGGGTGTTAAGATAAACTTGAAATGTAAACTGTATAGACGGACAGGCATGGGTTCCACTTCAGCATTAATTGCTTTGAGCGGGATAAAGACAAATAGATTCTAGTTACCGATAGGGTTTTGACATGCATTCTCCAATGGTCGTATTATGGGATTTATTGACCTCCTTTACCTGTTTTATACTTTCAAAATCCTTTCGGGGCCATCACTGGTTTGTCAATACCTGTTTAGGTGTGTACCTCAGCTCTTTATCATGCATCAAGCTTGATGAATATATGTAGATATGCTTATCTGCACTTTATGTAAGAAATTTTAGTGCTATACTATCGTATGATTGAATGGGGCGCAGTCATGGATCATGCCATATTTTTAAATTGCTTAAGCAAGGTTGGGCTTGTTGTGTCAACCGGTACTCTGAGCCCAGCAACAGTCCCTACTCCAACCGACTTCCCAAACAACCTGTCCTTCTAGATTGGCACAAGGACTCGACATTTCATTTTCTTTTAAATAAGTCCTTCCAGTTTCAGGCACAAGGACTAGAGCACAATTGGATTTGCCACAGGATAAATGACAGTGAGCTTAGCCCATGAAATGAGGTTGACTTGTAGATGACAGATATTGGAAATTTTAGTGTGGTTGACAAAACCAATGGAGAATAACTGCAAACCTCATAGGCTAGTATAGGCTAGGTCTAGGTGGGATTTTGAAAATGCAGCGTTTCGCCATGCCAATCCAATCCGTAGTTACACATTTTTCGTTTTATAAAGATGTCCCTACATGCTTCGGGTATCCAAGTTATCAACAGAGCCTTCCTAGTTCCCAACATGTGCCAATGAGTGGCTTTGACTCGAATTTCACCGCTGATTTTGCAAGTTCTCATAGGCTCATCGAAGGCTCGCTTGATTTGCAAGGTAATAATGAATTTAGGATCTGTAGACTCATCAGCAGGTTAATGAGGGAAGCAAAAAGCTGAAGGTAGTGAATGAGGGCAATCAGAAGAGGGTTATAAAAGGTGAAAACGAGACTTGAAAGACCAAAATCAATTGACTGAAAAGGACTGAAATTCAAAACAGCAGGAAGATAAACTTTGTGTAAAACAAGAATAAACAGGATGAAAATATAACTAAGCTAACAACAAAAAATAAAATGAATCCTAACCTACTCAGGAGGTAACCACCATGTGGTGGCTACTGGAAGTACCTCTTAAGATGTTGGCCATTAACAGGGAGTTTTTTGGTTTCTCCCTGTAAATTTTTCAATCTGTAGGTTCCCTGAACAATTTTTCCTCAACTTGGAACCGACCTAGCCATAAGTGCTGGAATTTCCTGTGCTCACCTTTTGGCTCACTCAACTTGTCCCATTTCAGGACAAGCTCTCCGACTTGGTAATCTTTATCTCCTGCCAAATTCCGATCAAACCATCTCTTCACAATCATTTGGTCACTCCTGAACTTGTTTCTAGCATTATCTCCCAATTCCTCCAACCTTACCAGTTGGTTGATCCTTTTTTGAAGTAAGGCTGAAGGGGTCCCTCTCGAGGCTTGGGAGAGCTGTAACGAGGGAAGGGTAATGTTGGGAGGCAAGATGGCTTCCTGTCCATAGACGAGGAAGTATGGGGAGTTTCCTAATGCTACTTTTAGGGTGACCTTTTCAACCCAAAGGGCATTTGTTTGGGCGTTGTGCCAGTTCCTCTAGTTCTCGACGACAGATTTACGAATTATGCAGATGAGGTTTTTATTTGAGGACTTTGCAACTCCATTTCCCTGGGGGTAATAGTTTTATGCATACCTTATGCGAATTGAATTATCGATAGCAAATTTAGTCAATTTTAGAGATGAAAAGTAAGAAGCATTATCAAATATGAGAGCGTCAGGGATGCCAAACCTATTGATAATAAATTTCTCAATAAAAGATATTACCTTGTCTTCATTAACCTTCCGAAGCGGGATGGCTTTGGTCCATCTGGTGAAGTAGTCAGTTGCCGTGAGTATATACTTATGTTGTTGTGAAGAGTTCGGAGTGATCTCACCTATGACATCTAGGCCTCATTGCTAGAACGAGCAATAGATCATAACGGGCCTGAGGGCAACGACTGGCTTTCTTTCTCGCCCTGCGGCAGTTTGACACACCCTGCATTTCCGAGCGTAGGCATGCGAGTCTTTGAACACTGTGGGCCAATAATACCTAGCTCTTAATATTTTGTGAGTAGTGGTCTCTCCGCCATAGTGACCACCTGCTGGGTCGTTGTGCATTTCTTTCAAAACATGATCAGCGTCATCCTTTTCCAAACACCTTAGCCAAACTCCATCATAATTTTTTCTATATAATATGTCATTGGCCAAGTGATACTGATTAGATTTTAATCTGAGCACTCTCCTTCATGATGCATCCATGTGCTCAGGACATGATCCCCGTGTTAGATAAAGGTGTATGTTGTAATACCACGACTCAGGGACCAAAGGGACTTCCAAATTTTCGCACTCACACATCAGCATTTCGTTAGTCCATCGGGCTCTTCCCTGAATTCTATTTGTGCGTCCTGTGTGCTTTGCGCTTCTGGTTCTTCTAACGCCCCTTCTTTATCCGCCAAGGCTTATGCCATGATCTTACACAATCCCTACCCTCAAACTATCTTTGTTGGCTTAATCTCTAGGTCATATTATTGAAGAGCGGTTATCCAATTCCCTCTCCGTTCCCCCATCTCCCTTTGCACAAAGAGGGATCTTACAGCATGGTGGGGGATGATTACTTTAGTCTTGGCCTTTAATAAATAAAGGCAGAAATTTTTCATGGCTTTAAAAACCACTAAACCTTGTTTCTCCACGTCTGGGTAGTTCAATTCTGCTCCCTGAAGATTAGAGCTCATATAAGAAATAGGGATTTCATCGTCGTTGCCATTTATTGGGTGAGGATTGCGGCATATGAAACGTCTGAAGCGAAAGTGTACAGGAGGAATTCCTTGTCAAAATTGGGGCTAACCAACACAGAAGCTTCTGCGATGGCCTCCTTAATTCGCTGAAATGATCTCTTAGCTTCATCGCTCCACCTATACACGGTGTCTTTCTTCATCATTAGCTCAATGGGACGCACTATTTTTGCGAAACTTGAAACAAATTTCCTAACGAAATTAATTTTCCAAAAAAAGATTGCATTGCCCTTTTACTTGTGGGGGGTTGTATTCTCATGATGGTCTCTATTCTTTCAGGATCAATAATAACCCCTTCGTTAGAGAGGATATGACCCAGTAGTTTCCCTTCTGTAACTACGAAAATGCTCTTCTTGGGATTCAACGATATTCCGTACCTTCGGCATCTTTTGAAAATCTGTTTCAGGTGATAAATATGATCCCTTTTGTGATATGAATACACAGTAATTTCATCCATGTAAACCACTACTGATTTGTCAATCAATCCTCGGAAAGTTATGTCCATAGCTCTCTGAAATGTGGCGCACACATTAATAAGTCCAAACGACATTTTGCGATATGCGTAAGTGCCCCATTTAGTGTTGAAGGTTGTCTTAAGTTGATCTCCATTCTCCACCAACACTTGATTATATCCTGAAAACCCATCCAATAGGGACAACATTTTAGACCCAGAAACGCATTGAAGAATGTGTTCCATAGAAGGGGTAGGATAGTTATCTTTCTGCGATACTTTGTTCAGGTTTCTAAATCGATACATAACCTGAAGTCTCCATTTTTCTTTCTTACTGGAACGAGATTGGCTACCCAGCGAGTGTGCCTGACAGGAAAAATTATTTTGGCGTCCAACATTTTGTTTAGTTCTTTCTTCACCAACGGTTCCAGGCTTGGATGCATCTTGTGAAGCTTTTGTTGGTAGGGCTTGACATCCTTTTCCAAAGGAATTACATGCTGCATAACACCGGTATCGAAGGTTTTTAAGTCACCATATGTCCATGCAAATACGTCCTTATACTCTTTAAACAACTTAACAAATGCAGCCTTTTCTTGTGGAGAGCATCCCAAGCCCAAATTAACAATTTTTGGGTCTTCTTCGATTCCAAGGTTGACCAACTCATACTTCATGGATGAGCTATGTGTTTTGCAGTTAGTCGGCTTCTTAAATTTATCATGTGAGTCATAAAAGTGCTCCATCTTGACAACTGACTTGGGGATTATATTGGGTTGATCATATTCCTCATCTTCACTCTCGTTCATAAGTTTGTCATGCTCTTTTTCATCAATGACTGCATTTTTGAATGTTTTTCGCAATGCAGGAACTCAAGGATTTGCTCATCACCTTTGAACACCTACCAATTCGAGATGTTATCAGGCACAGATGGTCTGAAAATCAATTTAACATAGTATTTATTCTTGTTTAATCAAAGATCAGGCAAAAGTTTCGCAGCCATACCAGTCATCAGATTGGCATCTCAATTTTTCCCTCGAGGTATGTATGTGATATTGAAAGAATCAAAATTGTCAATTAAGCTCCATACCTCATGTTGGTATCTTACCAGGTGTGGAGAATTGCAATGTATCCTTTTCCTTACTTGGTCCACAATTATCTGTGAGTCACCAAAAACTTTAAGATTTTTTACCTTCATATCAATGGATTTTTCAGGCCCTGCAGCAAGCCTTCGTATTTTGTCGTGTTGTTGGTGCACGTGAACTCCAACTGGCCACCCATCATATGTTGATTCCCTTACGGGTCAATGAGAATGCTCCCAGCACCTGCACCTTCAAGGAAGTTAAAGCCATCAAAGTAGAGTGTCCAAAATATAGAATCTAATGTTACATCAAATGACGTGCTTCCTACGAAATTAGTTCTATCATCTACTATATTACAAGGCAACTCATTAGTTGGACTACAGTGGAGAGCTTCCAACTATGTGTTTATTGCAGTTTCTTCAATTGTCTCCGCATGGAATTCTCCAAAACAGGTTTCCGTGGCACAAACATCGAAACTATAATTCCCAAGGATAGAGTTGGTAAACATTACAGGTTCATTGGGGTCGTTTAGTTCTGTCACTACATACTTCATGTATCTTTCTCGATCAACTCTCAGCATATCACCTTTTCCCTTCTGAGGCAACAAGAGATGGGACCAATCAGTTGAGAAATATCCATTCAGTTTTGCTGACCAGTCCCTACTAAGCAGCATTCCATATGCCTTGGGTATGTCGACTACCACTATGTCAATGACTTGTGTGTATTGTGGTTTAGCAGCCATCCGAATCAACACATCTTTCAATTCTCCAATTACTTTTACATTCGTTCTGTCCAGTTGCATAATTCGAGTTCCAGTTTTCTCAAGTATTGCATGAAGTCTTTTAGAAACAGCGTAAGGCATAACAGTGGACAAGGCACCGGAATCTACCAAGCAATTGTATACATTCATGTTGAAGATTTCAAATATGATAAGGAAAGGTGGAGTCATGGATTTTGATTTCCTTCCTATCATGGTTGCACTGACATCTTGGGGGGTTTGATTCATTTTTGATAGAGTGGCTTCCATGGCCGATGGCGTTTGGGCTGTACTGGGGGTACTAATAGGTATGGATGTCGACTTCTTGATTTGGATACTCGGATTGGTGGGAGATTTGCAATTCCGTTCATTCATAGCTTTCAAAAGCAGATCTCTTTGCTGCGTTAACTTTAACAAATCGAAGTATGTGATATTAGCTCCATATTTCTTAAGATCATCCACAATGTTGTAATCAATGTTATAAACAGGGTAGGGTAGAGTAAACATAACTATTTTTCCATTCTTAGGTGGGATTTTACCATTTTGAGTCACCTTCGTTGCATTTGGAGATGTATTATCTTTTTGTGGATAGTTCACAACTGGAGTACTCTTGGAATCACCACTAGGTCTACCCTTCTCAACAAGAACTTTAGGAGCGGATGCCTTCAAAGGGTGAACATCTTTCTTTGTCTGGTCTACAGGCTCCATCACGCCCGCAAGTGGCCCTTTAATTCGTGTGTGGATTTCATTAGTGTGGATTTTTGTCGTACTATCTCCTTTGTCGTTATCGTTCTCATTTGTATAGAAATCCCGCAGTACATTAATTTGAGATTCCTCATCCAAGGGCTCTTCTACTTGGTATTCTTCCTCATTTTCTTGTTCTGGCTCCAGCTCCACTATAGGTTCTTCTTTGGTAAGGAGCGATCCGATAAGATCCAACTTTTCCATATTTAAAATCCCTTCATTGGGTGGAGAAGGCAGCGCAAGTTGGCAAGATCACCTTCTATCTTCTTATGATAGAAAGGTTTGAAGGATTTTCTATTGTTATAATCTCCTCCATTCCCATTTGTAATCTCTCCAGAATTTCTTTTCATATCAATGACTGTGTTCGTCAATTTCTTAATGATTCGATGCAAACCTTCCACATTTGTGGTATCCTTTTCTTTGAGCTCAGCCACTTTGTTATCACTCCCATTATTCTTCTTGGATGACTGAGAGGATTTCTTTTCTTCGGTTGTATGATGACATACTATGAGACTGATCATTTCATTCTCGACTTTTATTACCTCACCGATAGCACCTTGTAGGGTTTGTGCGTTACTCCTATTGACCCACATCGCAGTAGGGACATGGAGAGCAGTGATGTAGAATTCCATGAGCACCACATTAGTAGGTCTAGCATTAGCTGGGATTCTGTTGCACAAAGTGTTGAATCAGATGTTAAAATCCTTGACCTTTTCTTTGGCTTCCATTTTTTAACGGGATAGTTCTAAAACTAAGGCCGCAGGCGTCTTATCATCACTAAACTTGTCTAAGAAGGCCTGCTGAAAGGCACCCCATGAGGTGATCCTACTCTCAAGCTAAAGTACCATGTGGAGGCCGCACAAATTAGAGTAAAAGGGAATAAGCGACATACTACATCTTCATCGGCTCCCCCCAACATGCGCACGGCTAGGAAGAAAGAGGGAATATGGTTATCAGCAGTGTCTCCCCGCCCAGGGTCGAATTTAGGAAATACTCTTTCTGCATTCTTGGGTAAGGCATGCTACTACCCAGGTACCGCTACGGCATCCTGTGCAAGCCAGGGAGGGAGTGCTCCTGGAGGAGGTAGTAGAAGTGGATTCCCACCCAGAGGGGGCGGTGGAGGCAGATTCCCACCTGGAGGGGGAACGTTAGCCATATTATGGATAGGGAGGTTCTGGTTGAAGGTTTCTTTGAGGCATTCTTTGTTAGGATTTTCCAAATTATGCCAAGGATTACCTTTAGAGGGGGGATCCTTAGGAATTTCCTCCCAAGGAGTGTCGATACTTTGCAAAGATTCTAGTACAATATCTTCAAGAGAAGGGGCTGCAAATGTCTCTTCACTTATGGGAAAGACCCTTGGATTTCTTTTAGTTGTCAGAGGTAAAGAGTGAAAGATGGGGAGCTGAGAGAGGGAACGAGCATAAGCCCGAGTAAGTACTCTGACTAGTTGTTCCTGAGTGACAGGATACTCCCACAATCTGGGTGACCCAAACACGATACTTAGAGGGATCTCTACTTCTTCGAAATGAGGCTCTTCTAAATGGGCGGAATGAACTTTTCGACCTTTATGATCCATACATTAATCTTTTCGAATCCATGTGCGACATTTATAGATGAAATCATGAAAAGCCGTGGACGACAGTTTCGGCCCTCCTTCTAGCGCCAGTTTGTTAATGCAACGAAGTTTCGCTATGCCAACAAAGGGAACCAACCTGATCGCAGACCCCGATTAGATCTGCTTTCGTTTGGAATGGCTAGTTCTAACAGGTTTTAAAGGACCCCGTAAACTGTTATAGGTGTTGAAATATTGCTCCCCGGAGGAAGACTTCCATTAAATCAACAAAAGAAACAGCTAACCTATATGTATCAGATCATATCTATACTGATTCTAACTACTTATGCTAGTCCTAACTATTCTAATCTATCCTGCAGGAGCATAACAAAAAGAGATTAAACATCATATATAGATTCCAAGTCCAAATGAATCAATTACTGGTTCATAGATGAACAAGGTTGTATTAAATCTTAATTGCAATCTAATTACTCATACAGGAATACACATTCCTTTCCATACAAATAAAACTTGCAACTGATGTTTAACAAGGTTTCGAATCAGCAACCTCTCATGAATTAACCATGGTAACAAATTATATTTGAATAACCAAGGCTAGTCATGAACTGCCTATTATCAATATACACAAAAAAAAAACATATGTATATTTAAGCCGGCAACAACACCCTGATTCTAAACACATGAAAGAAAATGAAGATAAATAAGAAAAAGGCTCCTTCTTGACCCAAACAGTCTTGTTTATTACCACAATAAATCCAAAAGTATTTATGCCCCCTTCCTCCAAAAAAAAGGTCCTTCTCCCATCTCTGGAGGCAATATTTATGCAGAAAAAGACTGACCCTCTGTCTTCCCCCCGACTTTCCACCTTCCTCCTCTTTTCAATATACAAATCAAAATATACAGACGTAGAATGGTCGGTGAAACCGCTGACACGTCGAGGTCACATTTGTTGGAGCATTCTATTTCCTGGGGGGAATGAATGGATGCCGATGGAAAGGAGAATGACTGTGTGTCATCTCCTCATGATGAAACCCGAGACAACATCATTTTCGAAATACACAGGTAACGCATGGAAACCTGACCATGAACGCCTAAGGCCAGATCTTAAATAGAGTACACCTGCATATATATATTCTTCGGATCCGCTTATGCATCTTTTACCCGAAGCCATTCTTGATGCTTATGCATCCTCTCTTCGACTTCGCTTGCCTTCTCTTGGTCCTCGCCTACAGAAATAATCAATATCAGCTATGCTTATGAAAATATGATAGAAATGTCTAAAAACACAAATCTTTCCCTCAATAAAACTTTTATAAAATCAAAAGGAACAAGTGTGAAAGAATCGGCCCCTGGTTCAGCCAAGGTTGCGATGCGATCAAGTCGCAATCGCACATCGCAGCGGGCAGTGACATGCAATGTCACCCCGGGTCCCACCGATTGTGATTTGCGATTGGTTGAACCTGAAAATATATGTGTTGCGTTTAATAATCCCGGCAGGTTCGCCATATCGCATCGCGCTTTATGTATAACGTTGGGTTTCACCGATTGCGATTTGCGATTGGGGAGCGGACCTGAAATCATATGTGTTATGCTTAATAGTCCTGTTGGGTCTGTTGTATAGCATCACACCTTATGTATAAGCTTTGAATTCTGCCGATTGCGATTTGCGATGGGGGAGTGGACAAGCGATTGCGATAAGCGATGTAACGGTGGACCCAAAAAGATACAGACGTGGTTAATTGTATTTGAAGTCCGGAAGGTCCTCGCTTATCGGATGCAAGGAAGGCGCAGTGTAATCGTGGAAATTGAGAGATTGTGGTAGCAATAAAGGCAGACATCTAGAAACGTATAAAGACTGAAAAAGTGCGGAAAAGGTAAGTTAAATACACTTGCAAAGTATTTCTATTGCAAAAGTGTTATAATAGAAATAAAGGCACGATAGAAGGTTTTGTGGGTTGAGTCCACATACGACCATAGTAAAGAGTGGGGTTTGGTTATATGTGTGGGAATAGAGCATCATGAAGGTTTATGAGGATTGAAAAAGTCTCGATGAAAGATATGAATGAAGGGCTAGACTGGGTTATAAATGAATCATGCCGCAGAGATTTATTCAGGGGGGTCTTAACCATTAAGAGTTGAAGATTTGACTCGGTAGAGAGTTAAAATCCCTATGATAAAAACAGATCATTCGAAGAAATGAAAGATCAAACTTCTAGGGGACCCATTCAAATTTGCCACCAGAGCAGGTTTTAATAGGGTGGTGGTTGTGGCCACAACATCACCTTGCTTGAACTTTTTAGCTTTGATAAATCTGTCATGCCATTTTGATCTTTACTGTTGAATTATTTTGGTTCCTTGAATAACATCTTATCAGATCTCATATAGCTCTTTCAATTGTGTTAGTCTCTGTTTTTGAGCTCTTTCAATTGTGTTAGTCTCTGTTTTTGAGCTTCTGATAGATCAAGACCTAGTTTAGCTGTTGTTCTGAAGGTCTCCACTTGGAACTCAATTGGAAGCAAAACTTGCTTTCCATGGATAAGTTCATAAGGAGTGTGTCCAGTTGTGTTCATCCATGTAGTTTGATGTGCCCATAATGCTTCTGGAAGCTTTTATAACCAATCTTTCCTATGCAAATGCACAGTCTTGGTAAGAATTGCTTCAATTACTTGTTGGTGGATTCCACTTATCCATTGGCTTGTGGATGATAAGGAGTAGATTTTCGATGCTTGATCTTATATTGCTCCACGAACTTTTGCACCAACTTTGATGTGAATTGAGTACCTCGATTCGTTACAATTTATCTTGGAACAACAAAACGAGTAAAAATATCCTAAAAAGGAAATGTAACTACAACATTTTCAGTTGCAAATAAAAGAGGTTTAGCTTCTACCCATTTTGTAACATAATCTGTGCAAACAAGTATGTACCTTTTTTGTTTAGATGAAGGATTTATTGGTCCAACAAAATCTAGAGCCCATTTTTCAATGGTTCTACAAGTACCTATGGTTGTAGAGGCATTTCATCTGATGGAATAGGCTTCCTCATTCTTTGATAACTATCACACCTTTTGACATATTCTTTGGCATCCTTGAAAATGGATGGCCAATAATATCTTAAAAGAAGGATTTTGTAAGAAGTTCTTTTGTTAGAAAAATATCCTCCACATGGCTCATCATGACAAGCTTTCATGATTTCAGGTACTTCATCTTCTCGAACACATCTTCGGATAATTAAATTAGGTCCAATTTTGTACAATTCTTCATCTATCCAAGAATAAGGTGCACAAGTTTTGATCACTTTTTGTTTTTCTCTGGCTAACAATTGTGGAGGTATCTTTCTTGTAGCCAAATAATTAGGAATATCTGCAAACCAAGGTATTTTAGTAGATACTGCAAAATTATATTCATCAGGAAAGTTATCTTTTACAGGAACATCATCATTATTATTCTTCATTCTAGAAAGAAAATCAATGACTATATTTTATTTTCCTAGTCTATCAAGAATAGTAATTGTACCAGCATTTTTCAGTAAAAATCACATAAGAAAAATTCTCGTCGACGCGTTTCGAACCAGTCAGCATGGTTCATCTTGTCCTGAAGATGAACCACACTGGCTGGTTCGAAACGTGTCGACAAGAATTTTTCTTATGTGATGTTTACCGAAAGATGTTGATACAATTATTATGGATCAAAGAAGTCTTAATTCAAAAAGAATATTAATGTTAAATTCTTGTAACAATAGCAACCATCTTGTAATTATACCATTAGTAATATGTTTGTTCATTAGATATCTAAAGGCATAATGATCTGTATGACTGAAAGTTTCATAACCAGTGATATAATGACGAAACTTGTTAATGGCATGCACAACAACTAAAATCTCCTTTTCTGTTACCGTGTAATTTAACTCTGTTGGAGTCAAATGTTTGTTTGTATAATAGATAGTATAATGAGTTAAATATTTTTGTCCCAACACATCTCCTAGAGTTGTATTTGAAGCATCAGTAGAAATGTGGAAATGAAGAGCTCAATTAGGTCCCCTTAAAATTAGTGCTTCAATAATATTTTGTTTCAATGTCGCAAATGTTTTTTGACACCCAAAATTCCAAACAAATTCACAATATTTTGTAAGGAGTTTGAAAAGTGGAGAGGCTAGTTTTTTGAATTTTCTATGAATCTTCTATAATATCCAATAAATCCAAGAAAACTTCTAACATCTCTTTGACAAACATGAATTGAAATTTTAGAAATTATTTCTACCTTAGATGTATCCACTTTAATTCCCTCACTTGAAATAAGGTGGCCTAAAACAATATCTTCATTGAACATCATAAAACATTTCTCGTGGCTTAATGAAAGTTTTTCCTCTTTACATCTAATAAGAACTTTTTCCAGATTTTCAATAGCTCCCTCAAAAGTATCACCATATAGAGTGAAATCATCCATGTATACTTCCACACAATCATGAATAAGATCATAAAATATACCTAAAACAGCTCTCTGAAATGTGGTAGGTTCATTACATAATCCAAAGGGAAGAACCCTATAGGCATATGTTCCCCATGGACATGTAAAAGTAGTTTTATCTTGATCTTCTAGTGCTAGTTGGATTTGGTTATATCCACTAAAACCATATAAAAATGAAAAATACTTCTTTCCTGCCAAGGTATCTAGTACTTGATCTATAAAAGGTAATGGAAAATGATCTTTCAAAGTAGCTTTGTTTAATTCCCTATAGTCAATACACACTCTCCATTTTCCATTTTTCTTAGGAACAATCACTAAAGGTGACACCCATTAACTATCTAATATTGGATAGATGAAATTCACATTAAGTAACTTTTGTAATTCCTCCTTAACAATTTCTCTCAGATTAGGATTCATCCTTCTCTGAGGTTGTCTAACTGGTTTGGCATTTTCCTGAATATAAATATGATGCATACAAGTTTTAGGATCAATCCCTTTCATATCAGTGTACTCCCATGCATAAGCAAAAGAGTGTTTTTATAGCATTTGTATCAATTTACTCTTTTGAAATTCTTCCAAATTATTATTAATATTTAATTGTTTATCTCGAAAAAATTCTACTTGAGAATTGCCAAAATTTTCCATAGAATGTAAATCCATTTGGTGAGATGATAGATATTCAATATTGCATTGTTCTTGAAAACTTTGATCTTTCTCACAGTATGAAGAAGAATCATTATTATTCATTAAATTTATCAATTGATCTTCTTCATCTAATTATGAAAGAGTATAAACTGGTTGCATATCATCAAAGTCTGCATTATCATCATTTATCCAAATTTCACTTCCTACTTCAGTTATTGTTTTTGCACGAGGATACAATGTAAAATCCTTAGTGGAATCAGAGATGTACATATCACCAGATCTACAACTTATGAATGCATCAGCTATAGCTAGCTAAGGTCTACCAAGGATCAATGAATGGCCTCCTAAATTATTCTTGGGAGTTAAAATCATGAAATCTACAGGATATTCCCAAGAATCTATAGAAACAAACACATCCTCTAATACTCCATCTGGTTTGATAATAGATATATCTACTAATTGTAATAATGTAGGAGTATATTGAAGATTAGGGAGCTTGAGTTGCTCCATTGTTTGTTTATTCATGATATTAATGGTTGCTCCTAGATTAATTAAAGTGTTTGGAATTTCAACTCAATTGATATGAATTTTCATAATGAGACTACCAAGATCTAGATATTTTTTAACAATAGGTTTCTCCATCATGATATCAACAAATTTTCCTACCAATTGGATTTTTTTAACATATTTTCTTTTTCTTCATGGTTTTCTAATGGATAGCTCCTTAATAGTTTTTGCAAATACTTGTATTTCCTTTATAGCTTGGAGTAAAGGAATTTTGATGCAAATATTCCTAAGTTAATCTAGCATATCATAGTATTGTAAAATAATTTGCCTTTCTATTCCTTTATTAATTTTGAGCCTTTGAGGAATAGGTGGATCCTGCAAAGAAATAGAAGGTTGTTCTACTAGAGGAATTGTAGGAGCTTGCTTTATTTGCTCATCCTTTGATTGTACAAGAACATCTCCCTTTAGAGGAATATTTTCTTGATTAAGATTTGCATCTTTTTCGCGAACTTCATCCTCTTTAGATTTTTGGATGATTATTGTTGGTGACTTCTTTTGTAAAACACTACCAGATCTGATCTGAACACCATTTATACCTAATGGGGTTATCATACAATCTTGAAAATTTTGTCCTTCAATATTATAAATAGCTTGTTGATTCTTATTGTTTGGATTCAGAAGTAGTTGAGCAGGTAGTTGACTGAGTTTTTGAGGAGATGGTAACGAAAGTTGTTGATTTGGATTTTGAAATTGAGGAGGTTGGGTTGGTTGAGGAGGATAATATTGAGGTGGAAAAGAAGGATAAGGTTGTTGGTATTAAGGAGGTTTGCCATAAGGATTTTTCCAACCTTGTGCCCAAGATGGATTATGAGATTGTAGGGGCAAAGGTTGCCATGGCATGGGTATAGTCCAATTGTTCTGTGGTTGTGCATATGATTGAGTATTGAAACCTTGAGTCTTATTTGATTGTTGATTTTTACATGGTATTTTAGCAATAAACAAAGAGATTTAGATTGGCTTGTTCCAGCTTCATCTTGAAAAACAACTTTAAGACCAGGTATCGAAGGGCATTCCTTCGTATTATGATTTTTAGCACATATGACACAAAGTTATATACTATAAGGGGACATTCTCTTAAGGCATGTTTCTTCCTGCACTTGGGACATAAAATAAATAATGCAACATTCTCATATTTTTGCTTATTTTGTATCTCAAGGGTATATAGTTGTTCACTAAGACTCCTTGGGATATATGTTTTGAAATTATCAAGCAAATTGCCTATTTCAGCTCTACTTAATGTTACAGTTGTAGGTTTATTAATTTTGGACATCACATGGTCTCTTGGATTTTTACTAGTTCTAGCCTTACCCCTTGAAATATGCTTACACAAATCACAAATTTCTCCAAATGAAAGTTGTGAAACATCTCCCTTGCCCATTAAATTAAGAAGGCCAATCCATTCATCTCTGATGGATTTTAACAAAAGAGCTTTTAATGTTTCATCATCTAAATTATACATCTAATCCCTTTTAATGTTGTAAGAGAATCCTTCAACTAGGTCTTCAAGGCTTTCATCCTCTTTCTGCCTCATCTTAAAGACTTCATCCTTAAGGTTATGGGGCATGCAATAATCCTTATATTTTTCTAAGAACACATTTTTCATTTCTTCCCATGTTCTAATATTATGTGTTCCTAATCCCATGAATCATTTAAGTGCTTCATCTTTAAGAGTAGCTGGAAGAAATTTTAATTTTTGAGGATCAAGTAAGTAGTCATAAGATCTACATAAAACTTCAAACTCAAAAGGAAATGTTTCAGGGTCCTCATTTCTCAAACCATGGAAGCTAGGAAGGATGGAGGGTGAGATGTTCTTCATTGTGGTTGTGGTATCTTCATAAAAAATGGGAAACCCATAAGGATAAGTTTATCCCCTACTGCCTCTACCACCTTGACCTCCACCTCCTCCTCTATTTCCTCCTCTACCTCTTCCACCTCCAATCCTAAGTTCACCATTTGCATTGTGTACTTTTCCTTCTCCTTCCCTTGCCATTGTAGATTCCTCAAAACTAATATAAGGTTTTGTGATAGGATTGTCTAGTTCTTCTTCTGGTTCCTCACTAATGATATATTATAATAAATTTCTTCTTCTTCTTATTCACTAGGAACCTCTAGTTCTTGTCCTAGAAGTTGCTCTCTTGTTGAAGAGAGGAAAATTACTCCTTCTGTTGGAGATGTAGGTTCTTCAACTATAATTTTAGTAGAGGAAGTTGGTTAATCTTTTTGTTGGATTTCAGATCTATGCACCTCGGGAAGTCTATGTCTGCCTGCCAATGATGGAATGTGAGTATGAGTGGATGGTGCAACACCACGAGGTATAGCGGGGGTGAGTAGTGATGTTGGAATTGAACTTCTACCTCTACTTACAAATCTACCCCTAGAATCCCTTTATCTATGCATAAATGATTTTCACCATGCTTTAATTATGCATCTACAAAATTGAATGCACCTAAATTATACGCAAACAAAGAATGGAATCCTATATACACCTCATCGACAACAATGCAAAAATGTTGTGTAATCTAATTGTTCTTAAATTACTTCATTAATTGTCAACCAAGGTTCTTGTACCCGTGAGATTTATGTGCACTATATATGCCAGGAATTCTATCTATGGACCAAATTATTCTAAGTATGGACAAATGTTTGAATGAGATTTAGAGAGTAAACACGCACAAGTTCTTTCTATTCAATGTTACATCAAAACTAAATTACTTAACTGAATTGAAATCTATTGCTTGCAGAATTGAAAGTCTATTTTAATTGTAGAATTCAAAACTTACTTCTACTTGCATAAAAGGGAATGCTAGTACTAAATTGCAAGAAAAATATTCTAATGTTACTTGCATAATTGGAAACAATACAACACTATTTTGCAGAAAGAAATTCTACACTAATTGCATAAGAAAAGAAAAACTAGTTGCAAAAAGAAAAGAGACTAATTACAATTGTAGAAAGAAGCTACTCACATGAATAAATGTTAGGTCCCTATAGCACTAGTATATTCCCTCATTGTTATTAGTGTAGCCCCCTTATTGTTATTGTTGTGCCCATGTAGTCCCCGTATTGTTATTTTTGTGCCCCATAGAAGCCCAGTATTGTTATTGTTGTGCCGCATAGAAGCCCAGTATTGTTATTGTTGTGCCCTTATATTATTATTGTTATGTCAGCTCTCATTATATTGTAACCCCTTAGACTCCTATATATAGAAAGGAGGTTTTTTCATTTGAATCATCCAAGAATTGTTCATTTGTGTAATGTAAAGGAGGTTTCGCCCTCGAAGAGGCCGATTTTGAAGTCATTGATCTATATTTTCTTCTATTTTATGAGATGGTTGCATAACCTTTGGTATCATAGCTTTGGATTCTAGGGTTTCACTGCTTCAAACAGGTCATTGTGGAATTTTCACTCTAACGTTTTTTATACTAAGCTTCAGAAGATAAAAAAAAAAAACAAAAACAAAAACAAAAACAAAAAACAAACTTTTGAGACAACATCTTGAAGAACTTCATGTCCTAATTTTAGATCGTTTCGCGTAATATTTTCGACAATATGAACCGAGGAAGTTAGGGTTTTTGGAGGCTCCCGAATTCCATCCCAAACAGGTGACCTTGGGAAAATCGTCATAACTTTATCTTGAGCATCAAATTCAAATTTTGTGAAAAGATAAAGAAAGAGGATGGATTGTAGTTTTTTGGGTATCGTTTTTAGGGCCGAAGGTTGAAAAAGTGACACGTGGCACTTCGTACAAGTTTGCTCTATTGAACGAGTCTATAATCAGGTCATTGTGGGAGATTGGGCATAACTCTTCCTTGGAAAATCCAATTGTGATCAGACTTGTGGGGTTGGAAAGAGGACTCAGAGGTCTACGACAGGAGGAAATTTTAGGCCTTGGAGATCCAAAATTTTAGAGATACATCATATTCAAAATTGACCTCCAAACCAAAAAAATAAAATAAAAGATGTGTAGTCTTTTTTAAAATTTTCATAAGTTTTGTTTGAAAAATTAGCTTGAAGTGATTCAAAAGGAATAATGAAGCATAATTATCATTAATTGATGCCCCGATCAAAGAAAATGCAAACACCTAATAAGCAACCTGAAATCTCTTCTATGACTCACGAACAAGGATAATTTTAGGGGCGAATGTTCGCCCTTTGGCGAAATTAAGGGGTTTTAAATTTTTAGTGGGCGAATATTTTGTATCATAGTACATTTTTACAAATCACCTCAAATAGCCCACCTTATTTTAAGGGAGAGGGTAAAAAAGGTAAATTTAGCCCTTGAAATTAGGAGTTACAACCTTCCATTCGCCCATTTTCAAGAATAGGTTTTATTTAAGTGAATCCATTCGCCCATTTTCAAGAATAGGTTTTATTTAAGTGAATCCTATGGGCCAAATACCATATTTATAAAAGAGGTATGGTAAATTAATAAAAAATATAAATAAATGAGAGGTATGGTAAATAAATAAAACATTTTTTATATTTACTCCATAAGTCACCTGGTGTAAACAAATAAAAATATAAGTAAAGTGGAGGTATGGTAAATAAATAAAATGTCTTTTTATACTTACTCAAAAGGTATGGTAAATAAATAAAAATATAAATAAACTAGACGTATGGTAAATAAATAAAACCTCCTTTTATATTTAGTCCATAACCCTCGTTCTATTTATGAAGGCTCAAGAAAGAGGTTTTATTTAAGTGAATCCTATGGGCCAAATACCATATTTGTAACAGAGGTATGGTAAATTAATAAAAATATAAATAAACGAGAGGTATGGTAAACAAATAATTTTTTTTTTTATATTTACTCCATAAGTCACCTTATATTTACGAACACTCAAAAAATGGGTTATATTTAGGTGAAACCTATGGGAACAATACTATGGGACAAATACCATGGACTAGATTGTTATTATGCAAAGACCATTATTAACCCTAATATTAGAATTAATAAAAATAAAAATGGCACATGGTATTGACCCATGGTATTCACCTGGAATGTAGCCTATTTAAATGGGGGAATTAAACCAGCATAGATCCATTTTTACTCTGGATCTACTAACCCCGAGAGGTATCAAATATCGTGATATGCAAACTAGCATAGAGTGAAAAAATATTTGATCCTCTTGGGGCTTGGTCAAGAGTAAAAATGGATGTTGTAATTTAATGTAGGTTAAACTTTTAGTTTGGTTAAAATAAAAAATAAAATAAAAATCAACTATTAATTTTATTAATTTTTATAAATTACTAATAGTAATTTTTAAGCTCCAGGTTTATGATAACCCATGGTATTGACCCATGGTAATACCATGGTATTCATGTGAGCATAGACTATTTAAAGGGGAAATTCTATCGTCTTAGATCCATACAAAATTTTATTATTTAGTGAAAGACTCGCCAAGATCTTACAAGATTTTATAATTGAGTAAAATATTCGCCATGCCTGGTGAGAGATTCGCCAAAAAATTATATATACATATTATATTATTGATAAAATCGCCTTCCATTTTTCCTATATACCATGGAGATTCACCAATTTATTATATTTATAAATTTAGGGGGGTTCTTAAAATTTTCCCTGCTCACGAAGAAGAGGAAGAAATGCAACATGATATATCAAAATTACAAGACCAAGTGCAACAAATTTCACTCTCACAAAAAGTAACAGAAGCTAAGATGGATGGTTTGAAGAATGGCATGGAAGCTAATATGGATGGTTTGAAGAATGGCATGGAAGCTAAGATTGATGGTTTGAAGAATGGCATCAATGAATCAAAAGGCAACATTGAAGATTTGAAGAAAGACATGGAAGGTTTGAAGGGAGGTTTGGCAAAGTTGCTACACAAAATTCTTCCTAATGGTGAAAAGGTAGTAGAGGAAACTCATGATGAGAAAAAAAGAAATGTTAATCATGATTTCATAGACTCTAATACTGGATTGAATACCCACCATATTCGAAAGATAGATATGAGGAAGTTTGATGACAAGGATCCCGTAACACGGATACTACAGATGTAGCAATATTTTGATCTCCATAATGTGCAAAACACACAAAAGATATGCATTGCCACTTTATATTTAGAACCCAATCAATTTGTATGTTATCAATGGCTTTGCTCTCGTAAAAAAATTGTCACTTGGCTAATTTTTATGGAGGAAATGATAGCACATTATGAGGATATAAAGAGCTACAACTTCTTTATCCAATTGATAAATCTCAAACAAAAGGGTTTAATAGTGGAGCACATTGAGGACTTCAAAAAATTGAATATAAGGGTAAATGATATTCTAGAGGAGCATAGGATTGATGTTTTCATAGGGGCTCTAAAGGATAACATCCAACATGAGGTTCTCCTTTGGGAACTTGATTCATTGGAGAAGGCATTCAGGTTGGCAAGAAAAATTGAAAGCAAAATTATGGCAACAAGGAAGCCTACCACTCATAACTATAAAGATGGAAGTGTGGTTGTTCCTAGCCTTCCACAACCTACAAGGCTGACACCAAAAAAATTGGAAGCAAAAAGAGCAAAAGGCTTTGTTACAGTTGTGATAGCAAGTACACTAAAGGTCATAAGTGTGCTGAGAATAAATTATTTTACATCGATTGTGAAGGGGAGGAAGAAAAGGAACAAGAAACGTCAAAAGAAGAGGATATAAACTAGGAGCCAACCTTAGAGAAAGAAGAAATGCATCTAACCATATCTTGTAATGCATTGGCAGGAATTACCACTCCTCAAACTCTTAAGATAGAAGAGCATACCAAGAAGAAAAAGGTAATAGTGTTGATTGATTCGGGCAGTACCCAAAAATTTTTCATTGTAAGATAGCCAAGGAATTAAATTACTTCCTATAGCCAGCACCAAAGTGTCAAGTAATGGTTGCAAATGGAGGGACCATAAATTTCTCGAGAAAGTGCCATAATGTCAAGCTATCCATGGGAGAATATGTGTTGAATAGTCCAATGATTTCCATTCCAATAGGTGGTATTGATGTTGTACTAGTAGTCTGATGGTTACAATCTTTGGGTGTGATAGCTTTTAATTTTCAAGAACTTTTCTTGAATTTTTTTTGGGAAGGAAAAGAATTTGAATTAAGGGGGCATCACAGGGAAACCATGAAATATAGTCAACTCTAATAGCATGACAAATATTCTAAAGAAAGAACAACGAGGTGTAATTGCACAATTATGTTCACTTGAGGCTCAAACATCGAAATCATTTATTTCTCCAGACTTACAAAAATTCTTGGACAATCATTTCAAGGTATTTGAGACTCCTAAAGGTCTCCCACCTATTCATGATCATGATCATGCTATTCATTTGATTCCAGGAATAATTCCTCCAAACATCAGGCTTTACAGATATCCCTATGCCCAAAAGAGTGAAATTGAACGTATGGTTGCAGAAATGTTAGAGGCTGGTATAATTCAACCTAGTCAAAGTTCTTTCTCCGCTCCAGTGGTATTTGTGAACAAGAAGGATGGATCATGGCACATGTGTCCGGATTATAGGGAGCTCAACAAGCTCACTATTAAGGATGAATTTCTCATTCCCGTCATTGATGAATTATTGGATGAATTACATGGAGCAATTTACTTCACCAAGTTAGATCTTTATTCACAATATCATCAAATAAGAATGAAGACTGAAGACATTCCGAAAACAACATTTAGAACTCATGAGGGTCATTATGAATTTTTGGTCATGCCTTTTGGCCTTACCAATGCACCTTCTACATTTCAAGGTTTGATGAGTTCCATTTTAAAACCCTTCCTTAGAAAATTTGTGTTAATATTTTTTGATGATATACTAATCTATAGCAAGTCTTGGAAGGATCATGTTCAACACGTTGACAGCGTGCTCAAGCTATTGGAGGAGAAACAATTATATGCAAAAACCTCCAAATGTTTCTTTAGAGTACAGGAGGTGGAAAATTTGGGTCATATTGTATCTCATGAGGGTGTTAAAGTAGAACCTAACAAAATTAAAGCCATTAAGGAATGGAAAATACCCACATCCATAAAGCATCTGCGAGGATTTCTCAGGTTGACAGGGTATTATCGCAAGTTGGTTAACAATTATGGGAGAATAGTAGCACCTATAACAACATTACTGAAGAAAGATGATTTTTCTTGGACTCCAGAAGCAACTAAGGCCTTTGAGCATGTTAAAGAGGCAATGTGCCAAGCACCCGTCTTAGCTACGCCAAACTTCACAAAAACCTTTATTGTGGAATGTAATGCCTTAGGAAATGGAATTGGTGTTGTTTTAATGCAAGAATGAAGGCCCATTGCTTTTGAAAGTCATCCAATCAAAGGAAATTATTTACACAAAGCTATTTATAGAAGGAAATGTTGGCAATACTACATGCACTTAAGAAATGGCGACCTTACCTAATGGGAAGGCATTTCAAGGTAAAAACAGATCATGATAGTCTTAAATACTTTCTAGAAAAAAGATTATCTTCAAAAGAGCAACCAAAATGGCTCACAAATATGTTGGGTTATGACTTTAAAATCATGTACAAGAAAGGGAAGAAAAATGATGTTGAAAATGCACTCTCAAGAAAGGATGAGGATGTGGAAGCATTTCTTTGTGCCATTTCTATTATCTAACCAAATTGGATAACCGAAGCAAGGGATGAATGGAAGAATTACGAAGAAGTGTTGGCACTCATTCAAAAATTGCAGCAAGATCCTAGTACATCTAAGACATTCAGTTGGAATAATGATTCATTATGGTACAAAGATCACTTGTACCTTTGTAAGAATTCCAACTCAAACAAACGATTCTTCGGGAATTTCACACCTCTCCCTTAGGAGGGCACTCAAGATTTTTAAAAGCTTACCACAGGGTTAAGAAGGATTTTTTTTTGGGCTAGGCTTAAATCTGATATTCAAAAGTTTGTGGCAGAATGTTTGGTTTACCAACAAAATAGAGTTGAGACAATTAAGCTCCCGAGTTTGTTACAACCTTTATCCATTCCAAGTCAACGTTGGGAGGAGGTTTCAATGGATTTTATCACAGGTTTACCCAAGTTCGAAGGAAAGAGTGTCATCATGGTGGTAGTTGCACACTTTTGTGCATTATCTCATCCATTTAAAGTTAGTACAGTTGCTACTGCATTTATGGAAACAATTCAAAAGCTACATGGAAACCCAAAGATTATTGTAAGCGACAAAGATCCTATTTTCACGGGACATTTTTGGACGAAATTATTTTCTAGTATGGGTACTCAATTAGCTCATAGCTCATCTTATCATCCTCAATCAGATGGGAAAAATAAGATAGTGAACAAATGTTTGGAAGTATATCTTCGTTGCTTTGTATATGATAAACAAACACAATGGGTCAAGTGGTTACCTCTAGCTAAATGGTGGTATAACACTTCCTTCCATATTACAGCAAAAATGACCCCATTTATGGCACTTTATGGATATCATCCACTGTCCATCAAATCATCTTTACGAGAAAATTCTAAGTTTCAAGCACTGGAAGATCACATCGAGCATCAACAACAAGTTCTCCAACTCATAAAGGAAAACCTCACTTTGGCGCAGAATAGAATGAAACAACGGGCTGATCAACATCGCAGCGAAAGAAGTTTTGATGTAGGTGACTGGGTATTTTTACGACTACAATCATACAAAAAATTGTCCCTAAAGCAAGCTAAGAAGGATAATAAATTATCACCAAAGTATTATGGTCCTTACAAGGTGTTTCAAAAGATTGGTACTATGGCATACAAATTGGAGCTTCCTACATATTCCCGAGTGCACCCAGTTTTCCATGTTTCACGCTTAAAGAAGGTTATAGGTGACAAGCTCCCAGTTCAAACAATATTGCCAGAACTTGAGGAGGAAGGAAAATTCATATTGGAACCAGAAGCAGTCATGGAAAGAAGAACTCAACAACTACAAAATCGATCAATTTCAGAGTATCTCATCAAGTGGAAGAACTTACCCACAAAAGATTCCACATGGGAGGATGCTAATTTTATACAGAAGCATCTAGAACTACTCAAGTGTTGAGGACAACACTTTTGCGAAGGAGAGGGGCATGTTAGGTCCCTATAACACTAGTATATTCCCTCATTGTTATTAGGGTAGCCCCATTATTGTTATTGTTGTGCCCATGTAGTCCCCATATTGTTATTGTTGTGCCCCATAGAAGCCCACTATTATTATTGTTATGCCCTTACATTATTATTGTTATGTCGACACTTATTATATTGTGACCCCTTAGACTCCTATATATAGAAAGTAGGTTTTATCATTTGAATCATCCAAGAATTGTTCATTTGTGTAATGTAAAGGAGGTTTCCCCCTCAAAGAGGCTAACTTTGAAGTCATTGATCTATCTTTTCTTCTATGTTGGTTGCATAATAATAAAAATCGAATGAGAACTGAGAACTTGTATCTTTAAATGATTACTAATGTGCGTGATTAATTCTAAAAGACATCTCTTTTGTCATATACGAAATTAACTGAGTAATGAAACCTGAAAGGAAACACATACCAAAGCTAAATCTTTTTAGTAATTTTCGTTTATGAGTGCTCTAGAAGTGGTATAACAAATGATCAAATCATAACTGTAATGAAACTATTCTCAGAGAAAATAAACTTCAAAAGACTATCACGCTATGAGCAAATGGAAACATAAACAAAACTAAATATCCTTACAACTCGATAGGGGGCCCTCCCGTGAGCATAAGTCTGCTATTGATTAGATGATTTTTTAGTCGCACATTGAAAACAAAGGATTGTATTTACTTGAAACAAAGTATCACAAATTCCGGAGAAACAAAATAAACTTAATAAGAAAATTGAGTTTTGGGTCCCGCCTTATGGATTTTATACAAGTTTTCATTAAACAACTTCAAGAGTTTTACGCCGATACATAATGAAACTATTTTTCCATCTAAGAAATAGATTTAAACTAAGACTTTATCTCCTCATGGTTTTCTATTGAAAGATAAAATCATGAAGGATTCTTCTTGAATCACATCCTTGTGTTTAAACAACTCTTTCGCACAACTGCCTGATGTCGTTTTAATCTCTCGTTGCCTTCACTTAACTGCTACATCGTCATACTCATAGTTTGACCTTGAGTATGCTGAGGTTGCTACAAAAATGGTGACAAAAAGGGTGAAGGATATGGAAAAGGTAGTAAAAAAGGAAACAATTTCAGAATTCAACACCTTCTAACTATTTACATATTGCTTCGTAAGGTCGAAATCCATCCAGGTGAGCCATTGTTATTGTATATTGTTTGCAAATGGTTCCCTTGCTATATACTTTAGAGAGTGGTAGCCTTTGAACCTAAAATACTATACAAGGGGAGCTACTATTTTTCTTCTAACCTATATGGAATGTCCAATTAGTTTCCAATCAAGTGGAAAGTTCCAAATGATCAAAACATCCAATGATTTTTTATGGGGGTCCTTATTGAGTGCTTAGTGTAGATTTTCCCACTATAGATCACTTGGTAATGCAATGTACTAAAGAAAAACACTTGATCTACTTCTACAAACAATTGAGCAGAAGCTTAATTGAACATGAGCAACATCAAGCATGAACATATATAACTGAGAATGAGAAGTAATCAACCATAACAAAGAAGATATATCACTGGGGAAAGCACCAACCTAAAAGCCCAACTTTGTATTATCATACAAGTAGAAATCTTGTTCAAGCTACAAAAAGAATCAGCTCTCAAGCTATCCTGCTCTCTCTGAAATCAAACGATACAGCTCACGGACTCAATAGACATAGAATATATCTTCCTCAAGCCCTCCAAGCCTCCTATTTCCTTGCGTAGTTTTGATTGGGGTCCAATGATATCACATGTGTGAGTTGGCCTCATCACACTCAATGTAACCTCAGGTCCAACTGCGTAATCCTTAAGGAATAATATTTCTTCTGCATGCAAGTAATATTCACCAAGGAATATCCTAGTAACTAATAGTACACTGTCCCTCCATCTGATCTCCACTGGGTCTTTGACTGAACTGACATGCATGAGTTATCCATGAGTGAATCTTCAGTTATCTGAAATACAGTAGTTACATGCATGCAAGCATTAACTAACTGAACTCTCATTAATTTAACAAATTGTTAAATCAATCTAACTGGACTTGACTCAGTTAACTGAGCCAACTAATTACAACTCAATATTACAACTCACTCTTATCTCTTTAACTGATGGATAAATCCCTCAATCAAAGGAGAAACTGTTGCAAGTCCTCACATAGATTTCAAGTTCATAATTCCTTAGCTAATTAACTCAAGATGAATTAACTAATCAATTTACAAACTGTTGTTAATATCAAATTCGAATTTTACTTTCTATGTTTAGTCCAAGGACTGACTAAAATAAGAAGGGATCCCGAAATGCTACTTTTAGCACTTTCACTTTTCACCCATTGTAGCTAAGATCTCCAATGGTTGAACTGTTATTTATAGCCCGTCTATTTATAGCAGTGCTATTTTTAGCATTTCTTGTTGCACATTTAAACACTCCCTCTCAATAAGAAAGGGATTATCAGTAACCCTGATCCTGTCTCTATGGAACTCGAACTTGCATTTTGACAATGCCTTAGTCAAAATATCTGCATCCTTCTCCTTGGTCAAAACATACAGCAACATCATGATCCTCTTGACCACACAATCCCATAGATGATGGTAACGGATATCTATATTCTTGGACCTGTCATGAAACACTGGATTCTTAGAGAGTTTTATTGAACTCTGATTATCATAGTATATCACCGTAGGATCCATCATCTGACCAAACAATCCCATTAGAATCTTCTGCATCCAAATGGCCTCGCATGTTGCCTAACTGTCAGCCATGTATTCAGCCTCTGCTGAGCTAAGTGCAACTGATCTCTATTTCCTACTATACCAAGAAACTGCAGCTGAACCAAGGTTGAAGATTCCTCCGGAAGTGTTCTTCCAGTCTGATGCACTACCATCCCAATCCGCATCTGTGGAGCCTTGCAACTTCACTCCCTCTGTCCGTCTATACCACAATCTGTATTGTGTAGTGCCTCTGAGATATCTCAGCACATGCTTCGTTGCCTTCCAAAACAGCTTGGTAGGCTGAACCATAGCTTGACTCAGCTGGTTCACCGCAAAGCATAAGTCGGGTCATGTGTTCACCAAATACATAAGTGAACCCACCAGTTGTCGATAAACAGTAGTAGCTACTACCTCACCTGAAGTAGCATCCTCCTTCCTCCAGTTCCCAGCTAGAGGAGTCTGCATGGGTTTGCACTTCTCCATGTGAAAGCGCTTGAGTATCTCATTGGCATACTTGCCTTGAGACACAAATACTTCCCCATCTTTCTGCCACACTTCCATGCCTAGAAAGTAGTGCATGAGGCCCATGTCCTTCATCTCAAACTCTCTTGCAAGGTCCTCCTTACAAGATTTGATCAGCTGATCATCACCTGTCAAAATCAGATCATCGACATAAAGTACAATAATCAATGGCTTACCTTCTACCATGATGTGGTAAAGGTTTGCATCTGCTTCACTCTTGGTGAAGCCCAACCCGGTGAAATAGTTGTCGATCTTGGTATACCAAGCACGGGGTGCTTGCTTTAGCCCATACAATGCTCGCTTGAGTTGGCAAACATGCGACTCACAATCGAAGGTCTCAAATCCTTCGGGCTGCTCAATGTATACCTCTTCCTCAATCTTCCCATTGAGGAACGTCGTCTTCACATCCATCTGATGGATCTTCCAACCCATCTGAGCTGATAGAGCTAACATCGATCTGATAGATGAGTACCTTGCTACGGGAGCAAAGGTCTCATCGTAGTTGATCCCCTCAACCTGTGAGAAACCTCAGGCAACAAACCTTGCCTTGTGTTTCTCAACACTGCCATCAGTTGCCTGCTTTACCTTGTAAAGCCATCGGGAACTAACCACTGACTTGTCCCCAGGTCTAGGGACAAAATCCCACACACTGTTCTGTATGATAGAATCATACTCTTCTACCATTGCATCAACCCAGATTGGTTGCTGCACTGCCTCCTAGAAAGAAGAAGGTTTGGTCGCTACACACTCCCCAACCAGGGCCATGTAGCCAGTGTATCTCTTGGGAGATCTCCTCTGTTTGCGCTAAGAGGATGGCTGCCCCACATTCTCTCTCACATCTAGCATCAATATGTCAACTTTCCGCGAGCATTTCCACCCGTCTCTGGAAGACTCTCCAGGAGTGGTGGTCTCCACTACTGGATCCTCTGCATGTGGCTAATCCACATCATTAGGAGGCTCCTCCTCCTTTGGAACTAAAAGTTTCTCATCACCATGCAACTTGAGCTCCTTCTCAAGTGACACTCGCATGGCTCTTTGCTCGTCGAACTTCAGATCCCTGCGCACTACGGTCCTCTAACTGGCAAGCAGAAACACACGATAGTTGTGGGGTGTATCTGTGTACCCCACAAGTATCCCCAACTCAGCTGTTGGGTCTAGCTTCTTCCGAGCATCTTTGGTCACATGATAGAAAACTGGTGATCCAAAGATACGGAAGTGACTCACATCTGGTCGCTTCCCCGAAAAAGCCTCCATAGGTGTCTTCATCCCCAAAATACGATGAGGACTTCTGTTCTAAAGGTACATTGTTGTATTGCATGCCTCAGCCCACAGATGAAGTGGTAGGCTTTGGTCATGCAACATCACTCGAGCTACTCCCATAATATATTTGTTCTTCCTTCCGGCTAACCCATTCTGTTGTGGGTTATGAGGTGCTGTCAGGTCCCATTTAATTCCTTCTGCAACACAGAAGTCTTTAAACTTCTAGGAAACATACTCTCCACCATTGTCTCTACGCAAGGCTTTTACTTTCTTTCCTAATTCTTTCTCTACCAAGGATTTAAACTCACAAAACCTCAAGAAGGTTTGATCCTTCTTTTGCATAAAGTAGATCCAACATCTACGAGGAAAATCATCAATAAAAATAACATAGTACCTTTACTTAGCGGTGGAGGCTGTAGATAATGGTCCACATACATCTAAGTGAACTCGCTCTAGGATTGCTCCAGCTCTACTATCCTGATCCTGAAAGGAAGCTTTTGCATACTTACCCAGGGTGCATCCTTTGCATGTATCTGTTTGCTCCAATTTTCCATTGGGTAAGCCGGTAGAAATTCGCTGCATGATCTTTAAGGCCTCGTGATGCAAGTGGCCTAGTCTCCTATGCCATAGCTCGCCAACATCTTGGCTTTACACCACCTCTGCTTTGGAACTCAGTGCAGCACAGTCATCTACCTCCAGCTTATAGAGATTCTTTACTCGAATCCCAATTTGCTTGGTCTGTCTGGTGCTGATATGCCTCAGGAAAACCTTTCCTTTACTAAATACTACATCATAGCCTTTATCTTCTAGCATTACAACAAACACAAGATTCTTTTTCAAACCTGGTACATACTTAACAACAAATAGGGTGAGAGGAGCACCATGCTCCTTCTGAAACACAACTGTACCTTCACTTGAGACACAGTACTTTCCATCGTCGCCCATCTCGATTCGCATATGGAGATCCTTCTCCTCCAATGAACTAAAAAGATTCTTGTCACCCGACATGTGGAAAGAAGCTCCACTATCCAGGTACCAAACACATCCCACCATGGATGAAACCATGCATGCGATAAGTGAGAAATCCAGCTCAAACTGTGAAGCTAGTGCATCACCATCAGATCCCTTTGAGGAACCCTTCTTGGATTTCTTTAGTGGACAATTCATTGCACAATGGTCCACTTCATGACAGTGAAACCATCACACTTTTGACTTGTCAACCTTCTTCCCACCATGAGAAGATTTGGATTGGGACGCCTTCCCTTTCCCTTTCTTAGCTTTACACGCCAAAGCTAGATTTTCTTCATCATCTTGTTTTGATGAAGATCCATCCTGGGTGCTTTGCCTTATCTCTTCCTGCATCTGATCTGACCAAAGTCGTTCCCAATCTGGTAATTTCTCTCTTCCATTAATCGAGTCCTGGTAGCTATGCCAACTCTTAGGAATACCGAGGAGTGCAAGACTCACCATGTCATCATCAACAGTCACGATCCCTACGCTTCCAAGCTCATCCCTGCAGGTGGTGAGCTTGTTCAGGAACGTAGAGATTGTGTTGCCCTTTTCGCACTTGATCTTTCGAAGTTTATCTTTCAGCACCAACTTCCTCTGATCGCTGCTATTCTGATAAAGATCTTTCAATGTTTTCCACATCGAAAACGGAGTCTCCTTCCCATGGAGGCTCGAGACAATGTGATCTCGAACTCCCTCCAAGATGATTCTCCTAGCTCTAGCCACACACTTTTTCCATTCCACCAGTTGAGTAGCATCAGTCGGCTTCTGGACTTCTTGATCAATGAATTCCTTTAGACTGTTATCTTCTAATACTACCTCCATGCGATCCTTCTAGGCTATATAATTCGAACTGCCATCAAGGGCATATTCGAGTCTCAAACCATTGAACACCATCGGTGAAATAGATGTGATAAGAACTCAATTCAATATTCAGAAACCAAACTTCGAACTTCTCCTGCTTGTATACTGTTCTTCCTTGATCACCTTTGCTTTGATACCATGTAGATTTCCCCACTATAGATCACCTGGTAATGCAATGTACTAAAGTAAAACACTTGATCTACTTCTACAAACAATTGAGCGGAAGCTTAATCGAACATGAGCAACATCAAGCATGAATAGATATAACTAAGAATGAGAAGTAATCAACCATAACACAGAAGATATATCACTGGGGAAAGCACCAGCCTAAAACCCCAACTCTGTATTATCATACAAGTGGAAATCTTGTTCAAGTTACAAAAAGAATCAGCCCTCAAGCTATCTTGCTCTCTCTAAAATCAAACAATACAGCTCACAGACTCAATAGACATAGAATATATCTTCCTCAAGCCCTCCAAGCCTCCTATTTCCATGCGCAGTTTTGATTGGGGTCCAATGATATCACATGTGTGAATTGGCCTCATCACACTCACTGTAACCTTAGGTCCAACTGCGCAATCCTTAAGGAATAATATTCCTTCTGCATGCAAGGAATATTCACCAAGGAATATCCTAGCAACTGATAGTACATTGTCCCTCCATCTGATCTCAATTGGGTCTCTGACTAAACTGACATGCATGAGTTATCCATGAGTGAATCTTCAGTTATCTGAAATACAATAGTTACATGCATGCAAGCATTAACTAACTGAACTCTCATTAATTTAACAAACTGTTAAATTAATCTAACTGGACTTGACTCAGTTAACTGAGCCAACTAATTACAACTCAATATTACAATTCACTCTTATCTCTTTAACTGATGGACAAATCCCTCAATCAAAGGAGAGACTGTTGCATGTCCTCACATAGACTTCAAGTTCATAATTCCTTAACTAATTAACTCAAGATGAATTAATTAATCAATTTACAAATTGTTGTTAATATCAAATTCGAATTTTACTTCCTATGTTTAGTCGAGGGACTGACTAAAATAAGAAGGGATCCCGAAATGCTATTTTTAGCACTTTCACTTTTCACCCATTATAGCTAAGATCTCCAATGGCTTAATTGCTATTTATAGCTTAGCTATTTATAACAGTGTTATTTTTAGCATCTTCTATTTTTAGCATTTCTTGTTGCACATTTCAACACTTAGTGGAGTTTGGGGCTAGGTATTTGTCCTTTATGATCCACATCAATAAACCAACACCTTGCAGGAGCCTCTAAATGTTTTTAGCAACAAGTGCCTTTAAGAACATGAAGACATTCTTGCGACTCCATTCTCCTTGATATTTTGGAATTCCAATTTTTCTCTAAAAGATCAAAACCATCTCTCTCTCTCTCTGTTTGAGAGAGAGAGAGAGAGTTTTGTTTGCTAGTGTCTCCATAACTTGCGGGACTAGCTTGTGGTCTAAGAAATCGTGATTTAGGGGCATCTAAGTTATCAACATCACTAAGGGATTACACCCGACTTAGGCCACACCAACCCTTAATATAGTTGGAATTTTTTGGCATCTCCTCGCAAGTTATACAAGATTCAAACCTTGTTACCTTACAAAATGAAACCCTCGAAATCTGATTACACTAATAGGATTTGACTAAGCTTTATATAAAGTTAATTAAACACATCATTGTAAATTTATTTATTTATTTTAACTCAAAACATTTATATCTTAATATCTCTAACATTTACATCTGAATTATTTTTATCTCTTTTAATGTTTAATAAATTTACAATTAATATAAATAATTTTTTTCTTTCAAATGAACGATTATGGATTTTATTAGGAAAAAAACTGGGGTCTGTCCCAAAACCGATACAATTCTTCAAGATTTATATTGATCCTCGCTGGACTGAGCACAAAGGCCCAATCCAGTATCTCAAACAATTACCCCAAAAAAACATACATTTCATTCCCATTCCAACTTAAAATTTTCCAGAATACCCCCAAAATCAAGATGCATTTACATTCCATTTTCATATTTACCAAAAGGGTTTAGCATACTGTGGCCAAACTAATTCATCTTCTTTTTTGGATCCCTTTTTGGAGGGACTCCTTCCTTCTGTTCCTTCAACTCCTTTGTCCCTTTTGGAATTGAAGATCTCGTTGATAATTGACTGATTACCCAACTCCTTGTTTTGTGATGCTTCTTGTTCTCAAACATTTTTTTTGGAGGGTGTCCTTTCTTCCTATGACTTTCTATTTCTTAACTATTGCCTTCATCTACCCAAATTATGGTTTGTGCCCTATTTTGAGTGATGACTCTTGCGATACCTGAGACTCCTTCAACTTTTTTGACTTCAGGGGATTTGGGTCGAGTATCAAATATTGGCTGCTTAGGTTCCTTTTCCCTCAGTGACTCAATTTCATTGACTTCCTCATCTTCTTGTTCTGATTCTTCATTTATTTCAACTGGGATCTCGTGATTCAAGCCATGGATTGCTCTACCCTGTTCTCCATCTTCAATGATTTTGCAACACTTCAAATGGATTGGAAGATGTTGGGGCATCATTGTTGTTTTGTTATTTTTCTGGGTTTTCATTGCAACCATTTTCCCATGATTTCCCCCTTTTCTTTAAGTCTTCCACTACTCTCCCAACTGTTCAATTTATTCATGGCCCTTGATACATGCAACCTTGGGGAAATCTCTAATGAAGTGACCATATTCATGACAATGGCGACATTTGAAGGGTATTTGCTCATAATCTAGGGTTAAGAGATGAACCTAGTCTCCTAAGGTAAGGTTTATTTCAAAAGGCAATCTCTTTTCCAGTTCTACCTCTACACAGATCTTAGCACATGCAAATTGGGACCCCTTTGGCTCTACCTTATCCAAGTATTTTCCAATCGGGTTTCCAATTGCCATATGACAGTCATCACTCCAACAAGACAAAGGGAGTTGCAACAACTTCACCCATACAACTCCCGAGCACTTCGATTATGCAAAATTCACGATCAAACTTGTGATTTTAATGAATCCCTGCAAAATTCTACACAAATTAAATTGAAAATAAACTAAAAAACTTTTTAAAAATCTCACTTCACTTAAAAACAGCTCAATTTTATTTACTAATATTATAATTACTAAATATATTACATTGAACCAAAAAAAACTGCCGAATCATATTTTACCTAATAAACTAAACCTTAAAATTAAATCAAAAAAAACTGCCGAATCATATTTTACCTAATAAACTAAACCTTAAAATTAAATCTATGTTACATATAAAAATGGAAATTTTTTAACATTTACATTCACGCTACTTTCTCTTTCATGGTTACTTATGTTGCCGTCTAATCGGATGAAACGATTGAATTTATTTACATGTCCACCATCCTTATCCTTAAACACATTTAATGTATACCCAATACAATATAATGCACACAATGGAAAAGTACCTTCGAGAAGAATCAGCATGTTACAGGCAGAATGATTTTGAACAAATTGTTTCTTTGCGCCCTCCTGCTTTTGGTTTGTCAGGTTGTAGATTTGTTCGCAAGGCATACAGATTCCTTCCAACAATTATCGGCTTCATTTTGGGTTTTACATTTAGAATTTCATTTTTTAAGGTGTATTTCAGGCCATTTCTGAATCTGAAGTTTGTTGTTCTGAAGTGTCTCCCTTCTGCCAAAACTTGGAAATCCCTCATAGTGAATGTAATCCCGTTTTCATAACTATAACCAAATCATTTATGACATGCCATACCAAATTCCACATCTAAAGGCCACATAGTCCTATAATGAAGTGAAGCGTTATTCTCTGTCATATCACATATTAGATTAAAATAAAACAAACACTCCGTCATAAATCTCTGCTCTATTATTTCTCTAATGGTGCCCCCCTTGGGTTGGGTAAATCTTCTACTTGTAAAGTTAGTTATAACGTGAGGATTTTGTGATATAGTTGGTTTGACAATGGTTTTATGGGGAGGACTGGGCTTTTGCCTGGGAGGTGCTGCCCTTTATTGCTTGGGTTGCAACAGCGGAAGGTAACTAACTGTTCGCCTTCATTCTATTATTCCTAGTCTAATGTTCAAATGCTCTGTCCCGAGGATATTCAGGACACGCAAGCGATGATATTTGGTGCTTGCGTGGATGTGATAACCAGGGATGCTACTATTCTCAAGTCTGTGAAGCGAGTGAGCCAGCTAAGAGATCTTGGTAAGGAGTTCGCAAGTTTTGTCCTTGAATAATGTTTAATTTTTACTTTAAAGTTACAGAAAAATTGAAAGCAAGTAAAGTTGGAGATAGGATACATACTGTGCAGCACAGACAGATAATGGCTTAGGATCCTTCCCTATTAAAACATCCAATTCAGTCTTTGTGCTAGAATCTGTGTTTTGGTTCCATATGATTTGAAACTATGACCATCATTACAATTCCTAATTTCTTTTATAAGTCTTACACATGAACATTTGGGAAAACATACTTGTTAGTTCCATAAATCTCAATCATATTGCACTCTGATATGCCTGAGAGGATTGAATTCACCCCAGGAGGCTTGCCTAAATCTTTGTTTCTTTTCACATAGGCAAAGACAGCGAGACAAACAGATAAGGTCTGAGATAATGGAAATGCTTTTTGATTAATATTTATGATTTGTTATCTGCGTGCGACCAAATCTTTTATGTTGAAGGAGGACATGGAGGGTGAAGGAACGTCCCGATAGGCTTGTGCATGAGGTAACTTTGCCCATGAGAGAGAGAGGGAGAACTGAAGGGATGATTGTCGTAGGCTGTAACTGTTGAAATCATAGATCTGCAGAGAAAATTTCAGCAAACCCTATTCCAGCCAAGTAGAACACTTCAGATATTATAACAGCTTTACTCAAGAGTATCATATCGATAGGAAGACTTGCGAGAAAGAGAGAGAGAGAACCCGTGAACAAGAGAGATATGGTGCAAATAGGCTAAGGAATCAATCACAAGATTAATACAAAGATGATGTTACGAATGGGGCATGAAATGCACAACTCATGAGGTCGGGCATCTTCCTCCATGGGCAGGTTATGGGCACACATAAATGCTTGGGCTGACCTTAGTCACTTAAAATAATGGAAAATACTGTTGACTTGGTTGGCTCTTAAGCCATAACTTAGTGATGCAATTTATGAGGATGCATATCCATAAATGATCACGTGTGAAAATTACCATCATTCCAACAACCCCCTTAAACTCAGCATCTAGACATGAGGAAGGATGATAAAGTGCAAAAGGAATGGGCATTCCTAGCTCGATAGAGATGTAGCAGTAGCTAGATTATAAAGGAGAGTGGGTTTGAGATGACCAACTCAAATACAAGCATGGACGGGTATATGAAGACCCAACCATCATCATAGAACTGTTAAACTCTCGAGGAAATGCCACCACAAAACTTCTCATCAACTGGAGACACATGAGATTGATTTGGCCAACTGATAAGGAGGTTTTGAAAGGAGGCATAAAAACAAGAGAGATTAGACATTAAAGGTTTGTTGCAACTAAGATAAGAGTTAGCCGTAACTAAAGTAAGAGAGAGTGGGTATACGATAAACCAACTCAATACGAAATTGGATCCTATATGATGAAAGAAAGTTGCCACCAAACTGCTAATTTGCTAAAGAGAATCGTCACTAACTTGCTCATCCAATGTAGGAGGGCAAGAAGACATATCCTAGTCATACTGTGCACCTACTGGGAGAGCGGTACTACTGAACTAGTCATTTGATGAAGGATTATTGGAAGAAACAACCTGTATGGAGATGAATATTGTAGCCATTGATTTGCTCAGTTGCTGGGAAAAACTATAGCCATTGATCTGTTCAGTTGCTGGAAAAAACTATCATTGGCTTGCTCATCTAATGGAGGAGAGTGGGAAGACATATCCTTGCGATATTGCTCATCTATTGGGAGATTGGTACTATTGAACTGTCCATTTGAAGAGGTGTTGGAAGAGACATCCCATATGGGAATGATGAATGTAGCTATTGATTGGCTCATTTGTTGAAAACAATTGTCCTGAACTACCCATCCAGTGAAGGAGGGTGGGAAGTTATATCCCTGCCATATTATGCATTTACTAGAAGTGTGGTACTTGTCCACCATTTGAAAAGGTGTTAGAAGAAATATCTTGAAATAGAGAGGAGATAGGAAATAAGATCAGTTGTAGTTGAAGCGAGAGTGAGAAGATCCAACTCCATATATTGCAAAGAGCTTGAATATGAGCAAGCATGTTCAAGTGCAATATGTGTGTGGGTTTATGGATACTCAGCACAGTTGCACTTGAGAGAGCAAAATTCAGAAGGAAGCTCAAACATAAGATGAAAGTGGGTTTATAAATACCTGCCTCCTCATAAAGAGTGGTTGTGACCAAAATTAGAATAAAGGTGGTTGAAAATACAAGTGAGAGTTAGTGTATGTATAACCAACTCTAAAAGATGGACAACTGTAGCTAAAATAAAGAAGTGAGAGGGTTTCCCATTTCAACATAGGGTTGGCCCTATGCATAACACCCTCCCGAAAAATGGACAAGAGGCTAGGAAGAGAAAGCATGAAATAGCACCTTCACCCCATAATGTTCCATGTGGGATGTCTAAAGATAGATCCTCCTTAAAACACCATTGTAGCAATACCAACATGGTTCCACAACCGGGTTAAAGGGGGTCTTTTGCAAAGATCTAACAGCGGCTTCTACCGCTCCTTTTAATAGGGTTGTTGAAGATCTTTACAACATGCTAGGCTGGTACACACAGGACAAGGTCCCACTGTTAACTCAGCCCAAGTCCCCATTTTTTAAGCCCAATTCCCACTAAAATGGCTATGGGAGGCTTCCTTTGAATGACTCCAGCTAACTGATACAAGACCAGTGCCTTGTAATGGGGTCTAATGGCTGAAGTGGAGGAGTTTAAGTTGCTACCTGGTTGGCCTACTGTGTAAAATTTGCATAAAAACATTAAACCAGCAAGAAAATACACTTTAATCTAACAAGTTATAGCACATGAGTAGTCAAATTGAGTGTAAATAAAATATGTTAACCAAATATATAAATATTTTATGATCAAAGCCTTGTTTGGAGGGGTTATTGTGTAAATCAGCATGCTGTCTTGTTATTACAGGTTTGTAATTTTGCGAAATATTGCAGAAAACAACAAGACAATCCCTTTAACCAACCACCCAAAAGTTCCTAAACACTTCTAGATCCAATATCTAGGGGTGGGAAGGCTAGAAGGAAGAAGATAGGTCAATTTAGACCACTTCTAAGACTTGGACCTGCAACAAAATTGAATTTCCAGCAAGCTGAAAATTCACTTTTGGAGATATTGGGGTCAAAACCCCCAAGTGCAAAACCCAAAAATTTATTTCAGCGAAAAATAAGAAGATTTCAAGGGTTAAAATAACTAAATTTAAGCTACATATTAAAATAATAAACTATTAAGAACAACACTAAAGAGAAATCTAAGAGGAAGGAAGCGATGTCGAACCCTAGCTACGCAGTCTCCATGCCCTCGGCCGCCGTCAGCTCTCGGCCTGCTCTGAGCGTGAAGGGATTCGAGGGATCTGGGCAAAAACTAAAGAGCTGTATCTCAGATGCAGAGACGCAACACGACCAAGCCAGGATCGCCAGCACGATCCCCAGCACTGCTATCCCCATGCCCCAAGCCGCCGTTGGGTCTCACACAGTTCCGAATGCAAAGGGGTTAGAGAGATACGGGCACAAATCAAGGGGTTTCCACTCAGTGGCAGGCATACAAGATTTCCCAGCCATGAACTATGAAGCCGTAGATCTAAAAGGGCCTGCAGATTTCTTTGCTGTGCGCGCAGGGATAGCCGGGCCCCGAACCCCTGCTTCCATGGCGTGCCGTTGCAGCCCCCTTCTGTTTGTTGGAGCAGCGGACAAGAAAGTTCCTGCAGATGCCTTAGCTCTTCCTCTGATCATGGCCCCCAGAAAGGAAGGGACGGTACCAAACAGAGGCACGCCGCCCCTGTTCATTAGACAAATACAGGAACCGAAAACATATCAAGGCACTTGTCTACCTTTTCCACAGATCGGTGGGGGAAAAAAGCTTTCAGAATCTTCCTCTGCATTCCAGATACAAATCAGGCTCCTTTCAGGAAAAACTATGCTACAATGGGTCTGCCAGACAGATCAAGTGCGGAATCTCAAGCATGCACTGGACATCAAATTGGGGATCCCCTCTGCAGCTCAACGGCTTCTCTTCGAAGGTAAACATCTTGAAGATCTCTTTCCTATTTCTTTTTATGGCATTGAGAAAGACGCATCTATTACCTTAACCCTTCGTCTTCGAGGAGGTGCTGTGGGGGAACCCTCCTCAGCTAAGGCTTTTTCGTATAAAGATGCTGTCCATGCCAAACAGACTGAAAAGACAGATCCTCCAATGCAGACTTCTCCCAAGCCTTTTTTGGTTGACAAAGTGGAGGAGGTCCCCTCGGTTGAGATCTCCTACCCTGATCTTGAAAACGATACCCAGAAATTTGCTGAACGAGCCATCATCTGCAGATTTAATGGGCTCTGGCCGCGCTCACAGGATCTTTATGTCTGGATCAAGGACAACTGGACTGACCGTTGCAAGGTCTACTTCTGTGCAAAAGGATACTTTATAGTACTGTTCGATGACCTAGAGCACTGCTACAATGCCCTAGACGAAGGCCCTTGGTTCATGGGTTCAGCCGGCCTTTTCCTAACTCCATGGTTTCCAGACTTTGACCCAGCTTCAGCAATCATCACCAAAGCCCCGGTATGGATCAGACTTCCAAATCTCCCAGTTCACCTGTGGCGTACAGAAGTTTACAGGCAAATAGGCAATGCCTTGGGTAGCTTTCTAACGGGAGATTACAAGAGAGAGAGGCAGGGTCTCTATACATACGCCAGAGTTTGTGTAGAGCTTGATTTAAGCAAGGGACTGCCAGAATACATCAATCTCAAAATCAAGGACTTTGTTTGGACTCAGTTTCTAGAGTACGAAAACACTGCCTTCAGATGCCGCCACTGTCGCCTAACGGGGCACTTGCACATCTCATGCCCTTCGCTGACAGCAAAAGCGAAAAAGGGCCTCTTCCCTCATTCTAAGCCCAAGCGTTGGACTCCCTGTCCGCAGCCGCCAGCTGGAAGTTCCAGTCCCCCAAGTATGGAAAAGGAGGAAAGAGAGACAGAACCAGATCAGACGCCGCAACCGATGGATCCGCCCACGGACAATAAGGGGCACTCCCATGTCTCTGCTATCTCCCAGAAACGTCCCCATGAGACTTCGTCCTCTGATTCAGAGAAGGAGTCCCCGATGATAGAGAACTCCAGTCTTCAAGTTGTTCTAGCCCATCCTCCCCATGAGGGCTGGACAAAAGTTAACAAAAAGAAAGGGAAAAAACAGTGTGGTGTAGTCACTGTCCCGCAGGGATAATAGCCTGTTAGTTAGTTCTTGCTCTCGAATATTCTGTTGTAGTTGAGAGTGTTTCTTCCCTCCGAGACCGAGGTTGATGAATCCATCATTTCCGGTCTGTCGGTCTTTTGTTTTTCCTGTAGCTCTGTGATTGTATCTTTCTTCCGGGACCGAGGTTGATGATTACATCATTTCCGGTCTGACGGTCTTTTGCCTCTCCTGTTTGTACTATATTTTACTTAATAGATTTAGTCTTTACCGAGAAAAAAAAAATAATAAACTATTAAATCAAATCTGAGCTAAAGCAAAGTGCATTTAGATACTTGTAAAATGGTATCTTGTAAAATGAAAAAAATATGCAGAAAATGTTTTGCTGCAGTAATGCCTTTTTGCAAATCTGCACAATAATGCTTGATATACCCACGAAATATATAAACAAGATGCTCAAAAAAAAGATAAATCAATTCCTTGGTTTAAATCTGAAAATTATATTCTTTTAATCCAAGGATTTACTAGCTATAAATGGTAGAAATTTCTGTGGCAAGCTAGTTAAAAAATAAAAAGGAAAAGGTTTTAAATTTTTTAAAAATAAAAAATTAAAATGGTTGAGAAGTGAGACTTACTTTGGCCTTTTAACTTATTAATTCACTGAGTTGTGATCACAACATTTCCTTTGTCACTTTTCCCTTGAGGACTAGAGATGAGTGAGGACTTGGGGGTGAAACTATTCCACTCACATAGTTAATAGCAACTTGGAAGAAAATGAACCCCATTAGGAGGATTTGCTTGTTCGAGATGCCCAAACTACTATATCAACAATAACATCAATAGCCCACAATCCGATGGAAGATCCCCTTGGAGGGCTTGTCTAACATTTGGAATGTATATTTTTGATACTAGTTAAGGGTGAGGTGAGGGCTTTAGGCCTAAATCTCCCCTTCCACATGATCTTCTGTCCCTCATTGGATTGCTATAATAGTCTTGTGGTAGCACAATATTATAGGTAGAAGTTAAGAAGAAAAAACATAGAATAATCAATTCAATAAATACTATTTTTGCAAATGGTTTCTTTATTGAATGACATCAGATGACCTCACAATCAACAACCTCAAATGGTAGGAGGAGCTAGCAATTTATAACTTTCTTTGTTAGCAACTAGTTTCCTCCTTCATTAAAAAAAAATATTATTTAACTTGTCATCCACAAGTTGGAGACTAAATCAGCTTCTAAAAAATAATTGTTTATGTGAAATTTGCCCACTAAAGGGGTTCAATTTGACTCACACAACCAAGAAAGTCCAACGTTCCACTTGCTAAATTCTAATGGTCTAGAAGACAAAAATATGAAGAATATTACCTATTTTTTCCCCAACATTCCACTACAAGACCTCAATGTTCCACTCGTCCACTAGTAGTAACTCGATTTGGCCCTTGGAACTCGCACTAGTTGAAGAAAATGCTTCCTTTGACTTGCAACAGCTATAATTTTGTCCACGATCTTATCCTTACGGTCCAAGATGCCTCCAGCATTCACTTTGACCCTCCAACAACTACCTTATCCATTCCGACAGGCTACAGCTTGTTGACTTGACTTTTCATGCATAGTAATTTGACCTTGCTACCTTTTCTCTAGCTTTTGGTGCCTTGCTGATTTGGCCAAGGGTTCTACTTGATTTAGGCACTGTTTCCATGTAATCACTTGTCATAAGCCTTGTTGGATCCAAAATTCTACTATATTGCCACATCATCATGGTCAATGCTTCCTCATCACGCCCAAGTGGAGGATCTCTAACGCCCTTGAGTTACCAGAGAAACTGAAACATAGGTTTTGTTCCTCCTCTTGTAGATCGCCTTTGAAGTAATGCATATAAAAAATATCTCAGTGCTTCCCCTGTTTTGCTGCCTGGAAACCTGCAATACCTGTTGACTACCTTTGACCATCCATAACTTGAGCATGCCTTTACCAATTGGAAAAATTCCACGTGGCATGTCATCATCCCATCAAACTCTACAATATAGGACCAAGTTGACTTTTGTTTACTTTTGGGACCACTATGCATTGGGAAACCTGAACTACCTTGGGAAGTGTAAAATGTTGCTAACTGTGAGATTGCCATGTATGAGAAACATCCAAGGGATACTGGACAAAACCCAAGGCCACCTACAGACTCAATAGGCTCATAACATAGGTGCACCCAACATGGGCTGGATTGGTCCCTACCCTTGTGATCACCTCTACAAAAGTAGACTCCTCTAAAACCATGATTCCTCAAGTAAACCCATCCAAGGTCCTCCAATCCTATCCAAGATGAAGGGAGCTAGAGGTGAACTCAAAGGGATAGGTTTTGGTCTGACCAATAACAAGGTCTAGGAAACCTAATACATGGCCACACATGGTTGTTACAAGGTCTAAACTTGGGACCTTGGTATTATAATAGTGTAAAAAATGCTGCATTCGTATATGTGTACCCCTACTAGTATAAGGGGTAACAGGGGCTTTTGAAATGTGCTGCATATAATGTTAGAATTTACCCGAACCCAACACCTGCTATTTAATTACCAACAATTAATTACTAAACAAACATACGGCTAAGTTCCTTACACATAAAAATTCAGCGGAAGGAAATTACGATTTGAATCACATAATCATAAACAGATTTTGCCCAACAAATTAGTTCTTCATTAATTAAAATTGAAACTTACTTGATCTCCCATCACGGGATAATGGCCCAGCTGAGAAAATATAGATTACAAAACTCTGGGTTTGATCTAACAGATCTGCTCTCTCTTGCAGATCTGGATCTCTAGCCCCTCTGTGCTTTCTTGAACCCAACACATGCGCACTGAGATGCCGTTCTCAAAGTGATTGACGGCCAAGATTAGATCTCGCCGCACTTGAGATCAACAGATAAGATTAAAATTTATTTATTAAAGTAAATTACTTTACTTCTTCTAAGTTTTATTTTAGCTCAATAAGCCAACATATTAATATGTGCTCTTTCTAAGTAAACTTAGGCTAAGTTACATTAGCAACTTGCTCAACCTAGAACAAGTGTTCTAAGATGATGTGTGTGACTTCTACAAGCCTAGACACAAGCTCTGTGCAGAAGTACCTGCACGAGCTACAAACTTCAACATATAGGATGTCCCATAAATACAAATATCATGGCGTGAAGGATATAGATCCATACTGTCAAATTGGTCCACTAAAGTAAGCTAAGAATCATTTACAAAATCATCATTAAAGTAGAGTGGGACCTATGAGTGGGAACTGCATCAAAGGAGGTGAAATGGATATCCCTTTGCAAACAAACTACCATAGGTTTGTTATCGTCATTGAGAATCACTGCTAGAAGCTGATTAGGCCTTGCATCGCTGACAGCAATATCCAGTATAAGACAATTGTCTTATAAATCTGGTATAGCTCGATCTGCAAAGTATGCTTCTATATCTCTGTCAAGGAACTGAAAGTCTTTGTGAAGATGTCAAGAGAACCCACTAAAGGGCCAAGAAAGGGTTTGAAACCTTACAATAGAGATGATCCAAAAACCCTGGTTTTGCAGTCGTCAGGGCAAATGCCACTAGTCTATAGTCTCTCAGATTAAATGATTAGTTCAGAAAATTCTTCCGCCAAGCAATACTTTGGATCAAATATGAGAAGTGGACAGCTCATAGAGGCCCTAAAAAAGAAATTATGAATTCTTGGGTCTGCAATGATAATCTCACCAGCAAAGGTCTTTAGAAGAAACCCTTAAAATAGGAGAAAACCACATAAATGATAATACCATCCCTGTTCCAAAAAAACAGTAGTGAATTTTGGTTAAACAGAGAGAAAGATAGGGTGTGCTGTCTTAAGAGTACCAATCTGCAACAAGAATCCTTCAAATTTGTTGGAAAAGCCTAAAATCACCAAACAGAGGAGGGCATTAGTGGTGGATAGGGCAAAGTAATCTAAAAATGGCTGCTGTCCTGGAACTGGGCTGAAAAACTCTAGTTTTAGACCTGCACTGCCCTGAAAAATGCAGTGTTTGTGCTGTAAAAAAGGAAAAGAGCAGAGTGCTTCCCTAAAAAGGGCACAATCTGCAAGAAGATCCCATAAACTCTGCTGAAAAGACCAAAAAAGTGCCAAAGGAGGGCATTGATGAAAAAAACATAGAAATTTGTTGCTGTCCTAAAAAAAGTGCTGAAAACCTTAGTTTCAGACCTGAAACAGCGTTTGTTGGATAGGGAAGCAAGAGTCACATTGGCTCTAATACAATGTTGAAATCATAAAACTACAGTGAATTTTAGCGAACTTTAATCCAGTTTAGTACAACACTTCAGATTTATAATAGCACTAGGCAATAGTAGATCATATCAATAGGAGCACTTGAGAGAAAGAGAAAGAGAAGGAAAATTATAAGAATGGAAATTATCTTAAAGTCTAGAAACTATGGATAATCTTACTTGTCCTTAATATGTGTAATGTCCCAAATTAAGAAAATTTGGAAAAGAAACTTCAAATAAGACTATTATGCATTTACTAGAAGATTGTCATGTAAAACCCAAGGCATAAATCCATAAATTACACAAAATCACATTAAAAGATCACCACATGAGGAACAATGAGACATGCAACAACAAAATCCATCTTTATTATAGAAATATATGCTAATACAATAGCTGGGGAATGGCCCTCCAAGATATGCAATAAAACTGACACCGGCCTACAAACTGAACATGAAATCAATCACTACACCTATGGATTCTGAATGAATCCACCAAGGGGAGATGGGTGCTCGCCCAATCTGTCTATATCACCCGAGGTTTTTCGTCTTGGGGCTACCAATGGAGTAGAGAACCACGTTCTCGACCTCACATACAAGAAACAATATCAACTCCAAGATGTCCTCTCATGGCCTGCTCCTCCTCTTTTATAGATCTGATGGATCCCTCTAGAATCTTCTATTTCATTATTATTTCAATCATGGAACACTTTTCCCTCTTTTATTTTAATTAAAATATTATTTTTAATGCGGGAAAAGGGTAAATTGGCCACATGTCTCCTCAGGTCACTGAAACTCCCATCCAAAATTCCCATCATGTAGATCTTCTCGTTCCGGTTCCAATGAGCTATTACGCTGAGGTGTTCCATAAATTAATCTTCTCGGAATGCCACCTTGAGCATAATTAATTAAGTTATGCCCAATAATAATGCTGATTTTTGAAAGTTGTCGAATGCAACGAAATGGAAGGAAAATTGTGCTGATGATGGAATATGCCAAGTGAATGCCATTAAATCCCATAAAAACTCCTCAAAAATCCATTGGGACCCCTGATGACATAAACCTGCTGCGCTGACCTGGCCATCCCCTGTCTTGGAAATCTACCCTGGTTGTACTATGAAGAAGAATAAAAATGGGGACATGATAGTCCTCCCGCCCCAAGATTGCTTGCCCTCAAGCAATCCAAATTTGTGGAACAATTTGGTGGCTTAACGCCACTAAGACCCAATGCTCGGATCCCATACAAACCACTGGTCTACATCACGTCTCCAAGTTATTGAAACATGACTAGATCCTCCAATACCTGGATCCCATGTCCATCTCTAACTCGACCTGTTGCCAGTAGATCCACTTGGATCCCAATGCCACCAAGAAGGAGTGTTAATGCCCCATGGCTCCTGCTATGCTGTAGATCCGATTGTGAATGCTGCCCCACCAACTGTGTACTAGCCCATCACCCTCTCCAATCCAATCCTTGTTCTACCCCAAGGTTAGTCTCACCATACTGATGCTGCGCTGAGATACTGATGAGTGGCCAACCCACATTCTGCTGCCGACTGGAGCATGTAATATCCCCCACCTCTAAGGGCTCCTGCAGTACACTGCTCTCGACTAAGAATGATACTCCATCAATAGGATACCAACTCATGATCTCTGACCAATCTAAGTCATGGACTCCTGTGTAAGGAGCAAGTCTACTATGCTGATGTTGGTCCATGCTCAACTCATGTTTCCCTATTTGGTTGGTTAACAATATCCATCGATATAGTCCTGACTCTCTCCCTATGATGGGTACAAGTAGCCAAATTGCGCTGCAAGCCCTGTCTATGTACTCCTGGAGAGGGCTGCTGCTTGAAAATGTAGCAGCTCGGCTAGTTGCCACTACACCTATTTGCACCTCATCAATGGGTAGACCCAAAGATGGATACACTGCCATCTCCCTCGCCTGATAGGAAACTCCATGCTCCTCCAATCCACCAATCTCTTGCGAAACTGTCCTGTCATACTCCAACATCTCCCGAGGACAAGTGTCAACGAACATCATCACCCTCCAGCTGTTTGTACATCTGTCTGCTCCTCATCAACGACTGACCCCAAGGGTGGCTGCTCATCCTCCATCATCACGGGTTCAATATGAACCTCCAACTGGCTCTCCCAAAAAGGCTCATCATGCATACTGTGCACCTCATCCTCCTTAGCTGACTCACACTCCATCATATGCTGCTCATGCTAACTCATCATTGGTGACACACTATCCTGAATGTCTCTCCTAGGACCCACAGACTGCCCATCATATGAATCTGGCCTGATGTCAATGATTCGACATGGCTCATTCTTCTCTATGTGCTCTCTATGCTGAATCATCAACTGCTCATTTGCTCCCTTATCTCTTTTCCACATGGGAACACTTAGATGCTCCTCATACTCCCCTACCACACATGGATGCATATCTAGGCTACTGTCATCAACTCCATATCACTGCTCGTGCTCCTCTAAGGTATCATCGTATGAACCCATGGGCTTGTCCAACGAAGAGTCCTCATCCTGACAAACATAAAGAATATCTCCCTGCTCTACCTCTGTCATCTCCTCAGCGTTACTGAAGCATGAGTGGTCAGGTCCCCAAGGTCCTTTGTAGACAAAGCAAAGTCGCTTCCTCCTCATTTCATTCTTGCTACATGATCACCCAAACCTGATCAACTCCTCTCTGGTCAACTGTCTTTTGAACAACTCAATGTTTTGCTCAACCAACATCTCGATTAGTTCATAAGTAGCAAGTGAAACCAACTTCTCTCTCCTCCAAACAGACATTAGTCGGAACTACAACTCCCTGCAAATGGCATCACGACCTCTCATACATAATGACAAGATGGACTGCATGTGTGCTATGATTGTGTCAGGATGATGTTTCCTAATGCTGAAGAAGTATTGGAACATCTGTAGGATCAAACCATCACACTCTAGATCAAACATGATTTCATATGTCCTAGTCATGGCCATGCCTCCTAAAACATTAAGCTTCTTCTCAGAGGTATAGTCTGTACTGTTGTCCAAGTCTCGGAAAGTTTCTATCATTAGTCTTGTTGACCCTGTCGCCTACACCTACCTACAAGTCAGTTAGAAAAGCCTTCAACCCCACAAGGTGTGGTTGGTGGCAGGGAACTAAGAGAAGAGGCTGTTACACTAAATCCCCTCTCTCTCCGTTTAAGCTATCTCCTAGGTTAGCTAAGGGGGGTGGTCCCAATAAAAAGTTAAGTTAAAAATGATATGCGGTTCTAGGAGGAAAGTTAATTTGGATTACTTGTAAAAAATAACTTGTTTCCAAGAATTAAGCCAGCATATGAATAAATGTGCAAATTTCAATGATATATTCAACGTATAGACCAGTGCCTTCAAGTAAATAACAATAGTTTGTTAAAAAAATGAAATCAAGATACAATGATAGACAATTCAAATGTCAGACTAGAATAAGCATATGAACACCAATTGCAACTATAAAGGAAATAATACTTTGGAATAGAATGCCCTAGATAACAAGATACATCAATTACTCATGAGCATAATGATCATCAAAGTAGAAAATACATGAAGTAACTTGAAATAGTGTTGCACCAATGAGAATATTCCAAGTACAAGAAAAGCTAATAGTTCCAAAAATAAAGGAATTCACAATATTTGCATAATAAAATAAATGCTTCTTGAAATAAAAATGATATTTGCAAATAAGGCTCAAATAAATCCAAGATAGCATAAATACGAGAATTGCATTTGCAAGTAAAGTTAAGTTGTGATGTAGATGTGCTATTGGTTTATTTTATTAGTTAAACTCTAATAAACAAGATTTCAATTAAACTCCAATCTTCAGACCTCACCCTCCCCCGAAAATTAGGATCTCACAGTGAAGAGTCAATAGAGATGGCGAGTCCCTAAATGTCTATACAACCAACTTAAGTTGGAGGTTAATTTTGAATGAGGCTTTGGAAACTTGTAAAATGCAACTAATTTAATATGCCTACTATGTCATACAAGTAAATTTGCATACGTCAAGTAAATGATGGAAATTGCCTTAAACACAAGATTGCATACATATGTAGGATTTGTGAAAAATATTTGCTTTGCCTTATGATAGTTTTGTGATTTACCCAAAAGCAAATAAAACTTGAGAGATGTCTTACATGTAAGTAAATAACAATGTTTGTGATTAAGTGAACTCAAGGTTGATTAACTTTGCAAAAGAAATGGACTTGAATTTGCAATATGAAATTAAAATGACTTTAGAAAATTAAGTTAATGAATATGTGAAGAATAGATTGTTCAAAATAAAGTACTTGTCGCTCAAATCAACATATAAAATGGAGAATGTAAAACTTTAAGTTGAATTGTATCAAACTTATTTAAACAAAATAAAAATGTGATGAGTGAGGTAGTGTAAATTTTAAGCATGCAATTAAAATGGAAAAAGAGAAGATGCAAAAATTAATTCACCCACATGTTTCTATCCCTAAATGGAGAGAAGGGACACCATGGCTAAAACCCAAGCTCCCTCAAGAAAAATAGATCTTTTATTAGTTTTTTACAATGAGTAGGGGGCCCCTTAATGGGCTGCCCAAAAGAAGGAAGAGACAATTACAAAATAGGAGTCTATAGGAACCAAAATCTCTTCCCAAGAAGTGGCAACCACAATAGCCAAAAAACAACTCTTGAAATCTGAAAATTACAAGTGCACAAAGGCCCACAGCCAAGTTAAAGTTGATCCTCAAGTGCTCTTGGGGTCCTACAACAAATAGTTAGAGTTTCAAATTTTAGCTTCCTCAATCCTGTCAACACAAAAGGTGAATATAGTCCATGAATAAATCTGAATTTTTTGCAAAACCCACACTCAAACTTAGTGTAAAACAAAGAGGAAAGTTAGCAAATATAATCTTCAAATATTCTACAAAATTTAGACTAATGAATTAGAACAAAACTCCAATTCTTGCCTAATTTTCAACATGCTCTTCAATAGCGAAATAAAATCATTTTAGCACAAGAAATTGAGACAAATGGTTTTAATTGAAATTGGATTTTGAAACACAAGCTAAAAGCCAAGGATCCCTGCAACACAAATCGTAAGATAAAGCCTTGGGAGATGACAAATGCGGGTTCTTCAATGAACTTGCTAAAGAGTGGGATGATTCTTCCAAGAATTTCCCCTCACGCTTGAGGCTTGATCCAAGAGATGCCTCTACACAACTTTGAATAAACATTAGATCCACATGGGTTAAAAAAATACAATGATAAGGAGATCTTAGAGATTTATTGGAAAATCAACTAAAACTTTATCTAGAGCAAACTTTCAAAACCAAATGCCAATGTGAGATAGCTGCACATTAACAAATTTATAAAAGCATAATGGAAACTAATGAATGCAATAGCATAAGTAGAAAATGAAACCCAATGGTCAAAATTTACTTTGTTCAAGAAGAACAACACCTCATATGTGAAACCCCAAAGTCTTTTATTGCAATAGAACATAAGTGTACATAAGAGCAACGATTCCCCAAGTACAATAACTCGTTTTTCAATTGATACAAATGAGAGTTCAAGGCTCTATTATATAAAACTATGAGAGCCAGTCACAATGTAGAAGTGATTAAACAAGTGGCATGAGGTGACAATCCCAAAGAGAAATTCAAATTTGTTGAATGGAGCTCCAATGCCAAGTGTAAAAATCGAATTCTGGCAAGTGGACTTCATTTTCTTCTTCCCTTATGTGCCAAATTCGAATTTTATGATGGAATGACAAGTGTATATGGGTGGTAGCCCATGTGGGGACAATTTCTCACAAAAATGTCCACCAAATATTCTCCCAAATCCTCCCAAATGTGCATTAACTTCACAAATTCGAATTTTCAAGTAAACAACTTTCTCATTTAGTGCCATAAATTCGATTTTATTTGAGTACATGTCATTTCCTTGATTTTAGGAGTCCACATCACCTTGAGACTTCACTTTAATTCTCCCATAATTTTCCACCTCATTTCCACAACATTTAACATGTGTGAATATTTATTTTTCTCCATTTATTTAATTTTTGGCTTAATTAATTGTCAGATTTCCCACTAAACTTAGGAAAAATGGGTTTTGAAGGTTCAAAACACATTTTTAACCCTTCAAAGTGTGTCATAGTAGAAAGTTGAGGGTGAAAGATGCAAATTTCATTACTCATACTCCATACAACTTCTCTAGACATCACTTATTACATTACAAGTAAAATTTTATTACCAATTTTTGTAGTGCGGAAAATCTAAAAATTTAAAAAATGACTACTTAGACCTAACCAAATTCCATGAAATTTTTTGTGTTTTCTAGTATGGTAATATACATCGACTTTAGACATTGAGATGTGTTAGAGGTTCAACTTTCAAACCGTCACCCCATTTTTGGGTTAAAAAGGAGTGAAAAAACCTAGAAAATTATCTGCCTCTGAAAAAGAAGGGATTAACCAAATAAAAAAAAAACATTCCAAGGTGTATTCGTTTTTTGATCGAGTCCCAACATCCTAGGCCTACTACATACTCAAAACTCATCATGACTAGTATCACTTATTACAATTCTTCGTAGGGTGTGGAATCTGGGTACAAGAAAAATGATGAGAAAATAGAAGTAGAGTTAAAAAAACTCTGTTGACTGATGATATTTGATGGTAAAAGTGTCCTTTAGATCATCTTTGAGCATGGAGTCTTTCATATAATCATTAGGTGCCACTCTAGTGGTCAACATTTGGCTCCATATGGGGATGCATGCTAGATACAACGTGATAGTGTGCAAGAACCTGGAATCCAATAGCATCAAATGTGCTCAATGAAGTTCATGCTGAGAACCTGTTTACTTTCAGGCAGATCCATGGGCTGTTTTTTTGATGTACCCTGTCCAATTCTGAATATCTGAGGACTTTGATCAATCCAAACACTGTGTTGTACATGGCCATAAGATTTACCAAATCCTTTCCGCTTTTTTCTTTTGTTCTTAATAGATTGTGATGTTGATGTTGAGGTGATCAAAGTAGACCTTTTTGCCCGATCTTGAAGATTCTCTGATGGAAAATTCGAAGTATCCAAGACTTCTTTGACCTTCCTTTGTCCATTCTGCTTTTGCTCTGACATGGGTGATAGATCAATCTGACATGTATAAACTTGATTCCCCTCAGTTTCTTTGCTATCCAAGTCTCCATCAATAAATGTGCAAATTTCAATGATATATTCAATGTATAGACTAGTGCCTTTAAGTAAATAACAATAGCTTGCTCAAAAAATGAAATCAAGATACAATGATAGACAATTCAACTGTCAGACCAGAATAAACATATGAACACCAATTGCAACTATAAAGGAAATAATACTTTGGAAGAGAATGCCCAAGATAACAAGATCCATCAATTATTCATGAGCATAATGATCATCAAAGTAGAAAATACATGAAGTAACTTGAAATAGTGTTGCACCAATGAGAATATTCCAAGTACATGAAAAGCTAATAGTTGCAAAAATTAAAGAATTCACAATACTTGCATAATAAAATAAATGCTTATTGAAATAAAAATGATATTTGCAGAGAAGGCTCAAATAAATCCAAGATAACATAAATACGAGAATTGCATTTACAAGTTAAGTTAAGCTGTGATTTAGATGTGCTCTTAGTTTATTTTATTAGTTAAACTCTAATAAGCAAGATTTCAATTAAACTCCAATTCTCAGACCTCACCCTCCCTCGAAAATTAGGATTTCACAGTGAAGAGTCAATAGAGGTGGAGGGTCTCTAAATGTCTATACAACCAATGTAAGTTAGAGTTTAATTTTGAATGAGGCTTTGGAAACTTGTAAAATGCAACTAATTTAACATGCCTACTATGTCATGCAAGTAAATTTGAAAAAGTCAAGTAAATGATGGAAATTGCCTTAAACACAAGATTGCATACACATGTAGGATTTGTGAAAAATATTTGCTTTGCCTTATGATAGTTTTGTGATTTACCTAAAAGCAAATAAAACTTGAGAGATGCTTTGCATGTAAGTAAATAACAATGCTTGTGATTAAGTGAACTCAAGGTTGATTAACTTTGCAAAGGAAATGGATTTGAATTTGCAATACGAAATTAAAATGACTTATAGAAAATTAAGTTAATGAACATGTGAAGAGTAGATTGTTCAAAGTAAAGTTTTTGTCGCTCCAATCAACATATAAAATAGAAAATGCAAAACCTTAAGTTGAATTGTAGCAAACTTATTTGAACAAAATAAAAATGTGATGAGTGAGGTTGTGTAAATTTTAAGTATGCAATTAAAATGGAAAACGAGAAAATGCAAAAGTTAATTCACCTACATGTTTCTGTCCCTAAATGGAGAGAAGGGACACCATGGGTAAAACCCAAGCTCCCTCAAGAAAAATAGATCTTTTATTAGTTTTTTACAATGAGTAAAAGGCCCGTTAATGGGCTGCTCAAAAGATGGAAGAGACAGTTACAAAATGAGAGTCTATAGGAACCAAGATCTCATTCCAAGCAGTGGCAACCACAATGGCCAAGAAACAACTCTTGAAATTTGAAAATTACAAGTGCACAAAGACCCACGGCCAAGCAAAAGTTGATCCTCAAGTGCTCTTGGGGTCCTACAACAAATAGTTAGAATTTCAAACTTTAGCTTCCTCAATTCTGTCAACACAAAAGGTGAACATAGTCCATAAATAGATCTGAATTTTCTGCAAAACGCACACTCAAACTTAGTGTAAAACAAAAAGGAAAGTTAGCAAATATAATCTACAAATATTCTACAAAATTTAGACTAAGGAATTGGAGCAAAACTCCAATTCTTGCCTAATTTTCAACATGCTCTTCAATAGCGAAATAAAATTGTTATTAACACAAGAAATCGAGACAAATGGTTTTAATTGAAATTGGATTTTGAAACACAAGCTAAAAGCCAAGGATCCCTGCAACTCAAAATCGTAAGATGAGGCCTTGGTAGATGACAAATGCGGGTTCTTTAGTGAACTTGCTCAAGAGTGGGATGATTCCTCCAAGAATTTTCCCTCACACTTGAGGCTTGATCCAAGAGATGTTTCTACACAATTTCGAATGAATATTAGATCCACATGGGTTAAAAAAAATATAATGATAAAGAGATCCTAGAGATTTATTGGAAAATCAACTAAAACTTTATCTAGAGCAAACTCTCAAAACCAAATGCCAATGTGAGATAATTGCACATTAATAAATCTCTATAAGCATAATGGAAACTAATGGACACAATAGCATAAGTAGAAAATGAAACACAATGATCAAGAAGAACAACACCTCATATGTGAAACTCCAAAGTTTTTTTTATTGGAATAGAACATAAGTGTACATAAGAGCTGCGATTCCCCAAGCACAATAGCTTGTTTTTCAATTGATACAAACGAGAGGTCAAGGCTCTATTATATAGAACTATGGGAGCCAATCCCAATGTAAAAGTGATTAAACAAGTGGCATGAGGTGACAATTCCAAAGAGAAATTCGAATTTGTTGAATGGAGCTCCAATGCCGAGTGTAAAAATCGAATTTTGGCAAGTGAACATCATTTTCTTCTTCCCTTATGTGCCAAATTCGAATTTTATGATGGAATGATAATTGTATATGGGTGGTAGCCCATGTGGGGACAAATTCTCACAAAAATGTCCACCAAATATTCTCCCAAGTCCTCCTAAATGTGCATTAACTTTACAAATTTGAATTTCCAAGTAAGCAACTTTCTCATTTAGTGCCAGAAATTCGATTTTATTTGAGTACATGTCATTTCCTTGATTTTAGGAGTCCACATCACTTTGAGACTTCACTTTAACTCTCCCATAATTTTCCACCCCATTTCCACAACATTTAACATGTGTGAATATTTATTTTTCTCCATTTATTTAATTTTTGGCTTAATTAATTGTCAGATTTCCCACTAAACTTAGGAAAAATGGGTTTTGAGGATTCAAAACACATTTTTAACCCTTCAAAGTGTGTCATAGTAGAAAGTTGAGGGTGAGAGGTGCAAATTTCATTACTCATACTCCATACAACTTCTCTAGACATCACTTATTACATTACAAGTAAAATTTTATTACCAATTTTTGTAGTGCGGAAAATCTAAAAATTTAAAAAATGACTACCTAGACCTAACCAAATTCCATGAAATTTTTTGTGTTTTCTAGTATGGTAATATACATCGACTCTAGACATTGAGATGTGTTAGGAGTTCAACCTTCAAACCATCACCTCGTTTTTGGGGTAAAAAGTGAGTGAAAAAACCTAGAAAATTATCTGCCTCTGAAAAAGAAGGGATAATTAACCAGATAAAAAAAACATTCCAAGGTGTATTCGTTTTCTGATCGAGTCCCAACATCCTAGGCCTGCTACATACTCAAAACTCATCATGACTAGTATCACTTATTACAATTCTTCGTAGGGTGTGGAATCTGGGTACAAGAAAAATGATGAGAAAATAGAAGTAGAGTTTAAAAAACTCTGTTGACTGATGATATCTGATGGTAAAAGTGTCCTTTAGATCATCTTTGAGCATGTAGTCTTTCATATAATCATTAGGTGCCACTCCAGTGGTTAACAAGTTTGAAAACTCTCTTCATAACATCATCATTGTAAGGAGCTATAGGGGCGGTTAGTCTCATGATGTTACTGAGACAAGATACAACTGGAAGTCTAACCCCTTCACAAGGTTCCTCCAAGAACTTGGGATGTATTAAAGTTAGCATGGCTAGTTTCAAAGCCCACATCAACTTATTCCCCTCTAATTGACCGACTTTGGAAAGGAGGGCATTTAGTTCTTCAAGTCTGAAGAGAACTTTCCATGTGACCCTCGTGTGCTTCAAATTTGTCCCAAGTACAAATATTTTGTGTCCTCTTTCCTGCCCCTTCTGCACATCTTTTGGCTGTTCTCTATGAAGAATGACATAGACCCCCTTTGAGAAGGGTTTGTTGTTTGTTGCTGCTGGTTTATTAAGGGAGTTTATAAAAGTCTCATCCATATTTTTCTTTAATAATGGTAAATACATTAGGTTGCTTTAAACATGAATTGACTGATAGTCTTTCCCAACTTACAACACAACTGCTAGCATTCAGAGTCTGATCTCTATTAAGTCAGCCTAGTACTCACCAAACTCTGACATGTAAGACAACAATGCAATGATTATGGATACAAGCTCTCAACAAATTATCACATACTCTTAACTTACTACCCCTTCATACATTCGGTAGCCAAACCCCATACATGCATTCTGACCAACATGGAAACTTAACAATAGCATACAATGATTCTCAAGACATCCATATTATCTACACCTTCGTACAACAATGTCGAGCTTACAACGACTCAAAACCCCGCTCTTAGCCTCAGGCAGTAATACAACGATATACTGGCAGCGATTTCTCTTACACATAAATGGACAGGACAACAAACTAACATACCAAACCTCTAAACACTCATTCATACACTCTCATTCTGGTAACTACAGTCCATGCTAGTCATATACAGTGGATAATTGGCATTTCAAAATAACTTCTAACGATTTCTCTAATACATTTGATGATTAAGAAAATTCACAGAGTTAATACATGAATTTCACCACAATAAAAACAACAAGAACAATCACCTTTTTCCTTTCTCTGTGTAGATACATTTGAAGTGTAATGGATTAGAGGAACTTGTGTTTTTAGCTCCAACCGGGTGCCCTTCAATTTATTAGTCCTTCTTGTGGGAAAATAGTCTTCATATCAACCTTCTTTATTTGACAAACCTAGCATGATGCTTCCCCTTCAACACATCCTAACCACATGGAGATGACACCAGCGACTCTTATGGCCAACTGGAGAAATGGGTTGATATTTAGTGCGTTCAGTCTTCGCATTTCACATCTAGCTGCTATTCATTATGACTACGATCCAAGCGCTCACCCATCAACTATAAGCAACTACAGTGCATGCTCCATTGGTACCACCGCTGATCAAAATATTGTTGCGATTAGCCTCTATAAAGATTATGTCGATTGTCCAGCATTTGAAAAAAAAGTGTACAATCACCACAAGAAAGAATACAGCCGTTCTCTATAACTTAAAATCAGTACCCGACAATCAATATCGCTGCAGTGAATGATAACATTGCAGCCAATATAATATCACGGTCCAGAACCGTTATAGATAATGAGATCGTTTCTTCACGACGAATGGTATTAGGAAAATATGACGGAATCTTGATAATCACTGTTTTACCGCTTCACACAAATTCGACCTCTAACCAAACTCATAGGCCCGACTCGTTTCCTCCACGCAGCAGGCTGACTCAATCAAAGGTCGGCTCCTTTGACATGTTACGCAAGCCGTGGGACCCGCCTGGCTGCTTGATATGCGTATGCGTATGTTCTCTCCTCATTCATGCTCGATTTGGAATTCATCGTCCAACAATTTCACATCAGTAATCTCTGCGAAGTGACAACACGTACCATTCACATTTGGTAGGAGTCACCAACATGACCTTTGATGGCTTCGCATCCTCTGTCAACTTCTTCGCTTCAAATCGCTCCACTGATCTCAATCTCATACTCATAGTCTACTCACAAACGACTAGTGACTTTGAATTAATTCGACATGCTTGGATTTGTACACACATGTTCCGTAATTCGGTCTGGCTTAAATTAGGAATTGAGCTCCTAGCTGACGAAATGACTTGAGGCATTTGATCTTTTGGGAAAAACGAAAATTGCACAAAATGACAAACTGGGTTTTGTTGTTGTTGTTGGATTCTTCGATTTGGTGCCCAGCTGTAAATCGCTCTTGGTCCCAGACGACTTCAATACATGTGTTCCCTTAGATGCACTAATGAATTATGGATTACGACTCCAATCGCCAGCCAATTACTACTCCAAATACTTGTTCACTAGCGAATTACGCCAATGCCAGGAGCGTTACTCGAAATTTGGCGTTACTCGAAATCCTTGTTCACCAGCCAATTACTTTATCACGACTTTCGTTCCAATCAATAGGAATGCTTGACGGCTTCACTAATACGGCCTTCACCAAATTACTTTGAATGCCCATGACCCCTTTCAAATAAATTTTTATTTTTAACGGCCCCAACAGAGTTGGGCTTCAGATTTGTCGCACATACATTAGATAGGAAACATTGTTGATTTGGGGTAGCATCCGATGTGCTCTAGCCTTGAAATTGGTGGAGAGGCTAAAGCACATGAGATCTCTAAGACCCAGAAATGGTTTGGGCAGAATCTAACTAGTTTGGGAGATATTAAAATAATTAATATTTTTAATGGAGTTCCTAAGTTTAAACTTAGGAAAAATAAAATATTAATGTGAATTGTTAGGATATTATGACACATAGGAAATAGTGTAGAGTTAGGTAAAGTGTGTTTCTTTACTATGTACTTTTGTAACTTACAATCCGATGGTCACGATATGTTCCAGACATGAATTGATCTGACGGTTCACTCTCTCTTCGGTATTACCGACACTTGATCCGTGGCTTAACATCCGATTGGTCCATGATCTCTATTTAAAGAGCATGGAGGGTCATTTGTAGGGTAACCGTTCATGAGAGAAAATTATGTAAATTTTCATTCTTTTATTAATAAATTGCCTGAAGTGGTCGCGTTGGCTCAAGCCATGGACTATTTCCCTCTTTGAGGGTTTTAACCACGTCAAGAACACTGGTGTATTGATCTGTGATCTGTTTGTGAGTGGTGTCCTTTGGTGTTCTGTCTGAGGAACTTACCCTGTGAATTCCTACATGGTATCAGAGCTATTTGAGGGTCGCATCCGTTGGTGATCCAAATCTGAAGCCGATACAACTGCATCCGACTGTTGTTTCCTAGATCTACTGTTTTTGACTGCTTTCGGGTCGAGAGGACTGCTCTATTGTGTTAGGAGCATATGTTCCAGTGAGGAACCCCTTTCGTTTCATGCGAAAAGGTTTCCGGTAGCCCTAGCTACGTCATTTTAAAGATTTGGAGGTATACAGTGTTTATTTGCAGTTTTAGCTATTCATCTCTCTGTTTATTTCGGTTTATTTAGCTCTCTATTTTTTAGTATCAGATTTATACCTTTTATTTATGTGTATGCTCTTTGCCCCGCAACTCTGTGCCATCTGAGCAAATCAGAAACAGAAAGGAAGGATTTTTCTCATGCGTATGGTCTTTTCTGCCCTGCGTTAGTGTGATCTCGAAAAATCAGAAACATTGAGGAAAATATTTAATTTCCGGCTAAAGCTAACTTCAAGCCGTAAGGTTTGTTTTTTTTTTTGTATGCCCGTGTTGGGTTTTGTGGTTTTTGTTTTGTAGGCAAAAAAGAGCTTTTTCAAGTAAGCACGCACCCAAAAGCTTCAGTGACTAAAAAAAAAAAAAACCCCTTCCTCCTTTCCAAAAATTACTAACCTTTTAAACTAGCTCACTTGGTCCAAAGTTACTTTATGAGAATAAAGGTCTTGAGTTCAAGTCTTTCTTTTTGTTGAGTTACTTTTTCAAAAAGCACATGTAACTTATGTTTTAAAGTTACTCTATGTAAAAGTGTTCTCACCCATTATAAAAAGTGAGTCACTTATAACTTTAAGGTCTCTTTATCTTTTATTAAGTTACAATTTAGTGGGTAACTCATAAAGTACCATTGTAAAAGTGATTTTCACTTATTTATAAAAGTGAGTCACATGATTTTTTTTTTTTTTTTAAAGCGAGCTAATTAGATTAAGTTTGGAAAGAGGGGTGGGGGGATTTTTTTTTCAATATAACATTATCATTCATTTCCGCACATTTACGCACTTCGTTGGCATCTTCAACAACTTTTCTTCAAAAAGCCATAACTTCTTCATTCAGAAGCTGTTTTCAGAGTCGTTTTTTTTTAATCATACTAATTTTTCGAAATCTTCCATTGGAACACTTAGTTTCAGCATCTACAACTTCAGTTTCTGTTAAAATGGAAAGTCCATGCCAAGTTATTCTTGACAGCACCAACTACTTCCAATGGTAGTCCTACATTGTGGATTTACTTAGAAGTAAAACTCTTTACAGAATAGCCTCAGGCCAAGAAACCAAACCTCAAGATGATGATAAGGCTACCAAATGGGAAAATAGGCAAGATCAAGCACGTGGGTTGATAGGGATGTCTATTTCTCCAGACCTTAGATTCCATATCGCAGAAATTGATACTCCTAATGAAGCAATGAAACAACTCATTAAAGTTTTTGGAATTAAAAATGAAATAAGAGCCCATCAACTCGAAAATGAGTTGCTTACATTGAACCCCAATAATTTTTTTCATTGAAGATTTTTTGTCCAAGTTCAAGACCCTTAGACTTTTCTTCGAAGGTGTTAAGGTTAAGAAAGAAGATGGTAGCCTTATCTATTCCATTCTTACTAAGTTGGGACCAGCCTACTATGTGTTTGTTTCCACCTTCCATTCTACTAGAGCTTTTATTTCTCAAGGACAAGACTACAAGTCCTCATCTTTTGATGCCTTTTGTGATTCTTTAATAAGAGAACAAGAAAAGCTCTTATATATTGGTCTTCTTAATCTTGGAAACTCTTCTAAGAAAGCCTTAGCCGCCCAACAACAACCAAATTCAAAGAATCCTAAGAAGCAGTATCCTAAAAAGAATGGTCTTAAACCAAACAAGGGTCCTAAGCAATTTCAGTGTCAAAATGAAAAATCATTTCAACAAAATGATAAGGCAAATAAAAACAAAGGGAAGAACACTGATAGACATTGCCACTTTTGTAATCGAGATGGCCACTTAGAATCCAAATGCTTTAAGAAGATGGAAGCCTTGGAAGCAGCGATAAAGAAGCATAACATCCATTTGGAGCACTCTTCAACTTCAACTTCATTTTCAGAAATGACACTTTCTGCATGTGGTTGTCAAGTATCTCGGTCTGGTTATGCACTAAATGTATCTTCTTCTTCTCATTCTCATGAGTGGCTCATTGATTTTAGAGCTTCTTATCACATGACCAAAAACAAAGCCATGTTTTCTTCTTTAAACGATTGTAACAACAAAAATATATATGTTGGTGATGATAGATCTCTTAGTGTTGTAGGGACTAGAACTGTTCATCTAGACAATGGTCAATTTAATGATGTATTATGTGTTCCAACCTTATCCTGCAACCTTCTATCTGTATATCAGATAACTCATTCAGGTGAAGGTAAAATCGTTGAATTTTCACTTCACGATGTTGTAATTAAGGAACTAAGAGATCCTAAACAGATTTTAGCTACTTGCATTGCTGATGGTTCTACAAGGTTGTATAAGTTTAACAACTTTGGGTCATCAAATCTTTCCTCGGTATTTGTTGCTCATAATGATGAAGTGAGCAAACATTGGCATGAGCGATTTGGTCACTTAAACTATCGCTCCCTTCAGAATCTATGTAAATAAAATATGGTGACAGGTCTTCCAATGGTATCTTGCAGAGATGGTGTTTGTTCCGGATGTGTACTCAGAAAACATCATCGGGATAGTTTTGAAAAACGTGCCTCTTGGCACACCTCAACCCCTTTACAACTTGTGCATAGTGATTTATGTGGTCCACTTCCAGTTGTTTCATTCTCAGGCTACAAGTATTTCTTAACTTTCATTGATGATTTCTCCAGACGCACTTGGGTATACTTCTTAAAACTCAAGAGTGAAGTATTTAACATGTTCTTGGCCTTTAAGGCCTTTGTTGAAAAACAGTCTGGACATCAAATTCTTAAGCTAAGATCTGATAATGGCGGAGAATATGTTAACAACAAATTCATCAACTTTTGCACTGAGAATGGAATTCAAATGCAACATACTGTCCATATACTCCACAACAAAATGGTGTCGCTGAAAGGAAGAATCACACCTTAAAGGAAATGGCTAATTGTATGTTTCAATCTAAAGGACGTAGTCTTAATTTTTGGGCAGAAGCAATTCACTGTGCAAATTACATAGTAAATCACACTCCTACTAAGGTTTTAAAGAATATCACTCTAGAAGAAGCATGGAGCTCAATTAAACCAGATGTAAGTCACTTTCATGTTTTTGGAAGTGAAGCATGGGCCCATATTCTAGATGAGAAACATAAAGCTTTAGAACCTAAGAGTGAAAAATGTATTTTTGTTGGATATTCTGAAGATGTCAAAGGATATAGACTTATTCCACTTAAATCCAAAAATGTTATCATTAGAAGAGATGTAAAGTTTGCTGAAAATATATTGGCCTACGAGCCTAGTTCGGCAGATGTGCCACCTCTCTCTATCCCTTCTACTTCTGAAAATATTTCTTCTTAAGATGATGACAGCGAGGATGTCAATCCTCCCCCACCTTCTCAGGATCCTCCTTCAGCTCCTTAGCTTCCAAAATGGGTGTGTGCCACTCGGGATGCAACAGGTGCTCTTACAAGTGATCCTATAGATCAGCGACGTACACGTTCTCAGTTCGATAGAGCCTCTTCTTTATTGGCTCAAGCTTCAACGAATTATGATCACGACACCTTTGCAGAAGTTTCAGGCCATCCATATTGCGACGCAGCTATGAATGAAGAATATCGTTCATTATTGGCAAATGATACATGGGATCTCTTTCCTCTTCCAAAGGGACGAAAACTTGTTAGATGCAAATGGGTTTACAGATACAAGTATGGACTAGATGGAAAAGTTGATAAACATAAAGCTCGTCTTGTTGCTAAGGTTTTTTCACAAGTTGAAGGCATTGACTATACTGAAACCTTCTCCCCTGTTGCCAAAATGAACTCTATCCGCCTTGTTCTTTCCCTTGCTGCCTCTTTCAAATGGGAAGTCCATCAGATGGATGTTAAATTTGCCTTCTTGCATGGGGACTTGCATGAAGAAATCTATATGGAACAACCTACTGGCTTTATACAAATAGAGTCCAGCCTTATATGTCGGTTTAAGAAATCCCTTTATGGTCTCAAGCAAGCCCCTCAGGCTTGGTATGCCAAAATAGATAGCTTTCTTTTAGAAACTGGCTTTTCTAGGTGTCATTCTGACAATACTGTCTACACCAAGAAAGTGGGCAAGTCTCTCATCATTCTTGTTCTTTATGTTGATGATCTTATCCTTACTGGTAGTGATCCCAACCTTATAAACCATGTGAAGTCCAACCTTAAAAAGAAGTTTGAAATGACAGACTTAGGACACTTGTATTATTTTCTTGGTCTTCAAGTCTTGCAATCCAAGGAAGGTATTTCCCTTTCGCAGTCCAAGTACGCCTGTGATCTTCTACACCATTTTCACATGGAAGATTGTAAGCCAGCCCCTTCTCCCTTTCAGTCTGGAGCCAAACTTTCAGTCACTTGTACTTCCCCTGAAGTTGATGCTACCTGATACCGTCAACTTGTAGGAAAACTTTTGTATCTAACCCATACTCATCCTGACCTTTCCTTTGCTGTTGGCCTTATTGCTCGGTTTATGCAAAACCCACATGAAAGTCATGGAAAGCAGCTAAAAGAATACTTCGTTATGTTCGAGGTACAATTCAGTTTGGGATTCATTATAGTATAGAAGCATCTCCTCTATTGGTTGGTTTCACTGATTCCGATTGGGCTGGTGACCCCGATGATCGGAAGTCTACTGCAGGTTATGTGTTCACTCTTGGTTCGGGACCTATTACATGGGCTTGCAAGAAACAAAGTGCCATTTCTCTTTCTTCAGCAAACGCAGAGTATCATGGTGCCGTAGAAGCTAGTAAGGAAGCCCTGTGGCTTCGTTAGATCCTGTTAGAGTTTGGCTTTCAGCAGTAGCATTCGACTACACTTTGGTGTGATAATCAAAGTGCCGTTCAACTATGCAAAGATCCAGTCCAACATCAGCGCATCAAACACATTGAACTGCACATGCACTTCATCAGAAAGCTCATTCATGACCATGTTCTTGAAGGGCAATATTGTTCAACCGATGATCAAGTTGTAGACATCTTTACAAAGGCTCTCACTGAGGCGAAGTTTACTAAACTTCGATTTATGGTTGGATTTTAGGAAGTTGTCACTAAGGGGGGATAGGCTCTAATGCCTCCTTCCTTCCCCTATTGTGTCATATTTGTACATCCTTCAATCCTATCCCAAGTTGTTCTTAAGGGGGGATGTTAGGATATTCCAACAAATAGGAAATAGTTAACTTGGTCTAGTGTAGAGTTAGGTAAAGTGTGTTTCTTTACTATGTACTTTTGTAACTTACAATCCGACGGTCACGATATGTTCTAGACATGAAGTGATTCGACAGTTCATTCTTTCCTCGGTATTACCGACACTTGATCCGTGGCTTAACACCCGATTGGTCCATGATCTTTATTTAAAGAGCATGGAGGGTCATTTATAGGGTAACCGTTCATGAGAGAAGCTTATGTAAATTTTCATTTTTTTATTAATAAATTGCTTGAAGTGGCCACGTTGGCTCAGGACGTGGACTGTTTCCCTCTTTGAGGGTTTTAACCATGCCAAGAATATTGGTGTATTGATCTGTGATTTGTTTGTGAGCGGTATCCTTTGGTGTTCTATCTAAGGAACTTACCCTGTAAATTCTTACATGAATTAATATAAAGCTAGGTTAGAATGGTCCAAAAGTCATGGATCAAGCCAAATGTAATCTAGCATTGATTAGAGATTTAATCTCGGCCATTGATGGACCGACGAAAAAAGTATAAGAGGAGGCTTGAGGGTCAGTTGGAGAACACACCGAGAGAGATCAAGAACTCGTTTTTCTGGGGCAGGGTTTGCTGAGGGAATTGAGTGAGTGATTAGAGTTGCAGCTGAGGGGCAGTGAATACATAATAGAGATGCAGAGTTAGTACCGAGAGGATCAGCGTAGAAGCCAGGAGAGGTTGATGCAGAGCCAGCTAGAGGCCACGCAGAGGTAGCCAGAGGCCACACAGAGGCAGCTAGGAGTTGCGCAGAGCCAGTGAGGGCTAGCGTGTAAGACACAGAGGCTCAAGAGGTTGACGTAGAGCTCCGAGAGGCTGACGTTGGGCCAGATAGGCTGACACAGGCCCTAAAGGCAACGTTGGGAGATTTTCGTGGGACAAATTGGAGCTGGAGAATTGGATAGGGTGATGCAGTCCCTATAAGAGTGACGCAGAGCAACAAAAGCTGCATTATTGCTATGGGATCGTCCATCTGGTGATTTAGCCAGAATATCTGTCTCCAAATGAGAGGTATTACTGCCGAGGGCATTCTCTATTGGGTGAGCCATTTCTGGCACCCGGGTTGTATTCTGAAAACTGCATAATAATAAAACCCTCTAAATAGCTACTCCGGTTTTCCCGCATTGGGTTTTTTCCGGGGACATTAGTCCAAAAACAACGGTGTCACTTGTGTTCTTGTTTCTTTCAGTTGATGATCTGTATGTGTTGATACTGCACTTGTATTTATTTTCAGTATTTACATGGTAAATAACTTGTTAAGTAACTGAACAAGTAGGAAGAAATAAATCATATAGTACAGGAAGAATTTCTAACGGACAGACTTAGAAATTCCAACAAACGTTGGCACAATCCATTTTGTCTGTCAACAAAGCTGGATTAACAACAAAGAGCTTTTCAACGACGATTTGGCTTCTTCGGCACCAATATAATTTTTGCACCAAAATTTTGCTTCGAAAAAACTCTTGATAAAAACGCTCGAACCATAATTGCTGCAACAAAAAACTGAAAAATCCGCACGCTGAGACAAGACCAAGGCTCTGATACCACTGTAATGTCCCAAATTAAGAAAATTTGGAACAGACACTTCAAATAAGATTATTATGCATTTACTAGAAGATTGTCATGTAAAACCTAGAGCATAAATCCAAAAATTACACAAAATCTCATTAAAAGATCACCACATGAGGAACAATGAGACATGCAACAACAAAATCCAGCTTTATCATAGAAATATATGCTAATACAATAGCTAGGGAATGACCCTCCTAGTTATGCAATAATACTGACACCGACCTACAAACTGAACATGAAATCAATCACTACACTTGTGGATTCTGAATGAATCCACCAAGGGGAGATGGTTGCTCGCTCAATCTCTCTATATCAGCGGAGGGTTTTCGTCCTGGGGCTACCAATGGAGTAGAGAACCACGTTCTCGACCTCACATACAAGAAACAATATCAACTCCAAGATGTCCTCTCATGGCCTCCTCCTCTTTTATAGATCTGATGGACCCCTCTAGAATCTTCTATTTTATTATTATTTTAATCATGGAGCACTTTTCCATCTTTTTTTTTTAATGCGAGAAAAGGGTAAATTGGCCACCATGTCTCCTCAGGTCACTGAAACTCCCATCCAAAAGTCCCATCATGTAGAGCTTCTCGTTCCGGTTCCAACGAGCTATTACACTGAGGTGTTACATCAATTAATCTCCTTGGAATGCCACCTCGAGCATAATTAATTAAGTTATGCCCAATAATAACGCTGATTTTTGAAAGTTGTCAGAATGCAACATAACAAAAGGAAAATTGTGCTGATGATGGAAAGCAAATGCCATCAAATCCCATAAAAACTCAAAACTCCATCGGGACCCGTGATGACATAAACTTGCTCCACTGACTTGGCCATCCCTTGTCTTGGAAATCCACCTTGGCTGTACTATGAAGAAGAATAAAAATGGGGACATGACAATCTGCGAATTGTAAAATGTTTGTCAATATTTTTGTAAAATTATTCAAATTTCTAAGGATTTTATATAAGTTTCTCTAAATTTTTGGTGATTTTTAAGGTGAAATAATATTATCCTATAGAATTTGGGTGAATATTTTTTAGAAAAAATGGAAACTAGCAAATGTTATTTTGGCAGAAAGCATGGAATATTAGCGCCTAAAATTTTCCACAGAGAGAGAGAGAACCCATGAACAAGAGAGATACGGTCCCCTATGCTAAAGAATCGATCACAAGATGATGTTATGAATGAGGTATGAGTTTTATATTTATAGTATATACACAAATCATAATGTGGGGTGTTTCCTTCATGAGGTGGTTGTGGGTCCACATAAATGCTTAGGTTGACCTTAGTATTGACCAGGTTAGCTTTTAAGACATAACCTAGCGATACAATTACTGAGAGTGCTTAGCCATAAATGATCACATATGAATATTACCATCATTCCAACAGTAGGGTCGATGATCAACAAATTTTCCTTAGCCCACCCAAGTCAAGACAAATTCATGGGTTGTTTGGGTAAAACAAATAACTATAGGTGTTAATATGCATTATCAATAAATTATGGTTCCCAACATTCTAGATATGATTGGGTTGTTTCAAGTTGGGTGAAAAGTCAACTATTTTGGAAACTCCTTATGATTTACTAATACCTTGCAATTGTATCTTTGAAATACTAGAATTCTAGCACAATTTTAAAATTTGTGTAATTCATCATACCAACACTAAATAATTGTGTTATGTCAAACACAACCACATATAATATATTTAGGTTGTTTATATGCATATGAGGCTATAGAAGAAGAACTGTCTTTATGACTACCTAGTGTTTGAAGCAAGTCATATAGACAAACTCAATATCTTGCATGTTAGCCTGCAAATAGACCCCCCCCACACCAACACACGCACACCACACACACACATATGTATGGACACACACACACACACATATATGGACATCTCACAGGAAAACTTTGTGGGATTCACTACTCTTAGAATATTTACATAGAGGATTGTGTCAATTGCCAACTGCAAAGCAACTAGTAACCTTGAGTCGCTCCACTAGATTAGAACCCGTGACCTCCCTGTTGGCACATGAATTTGGTGGTGGTTGTTAGTTTTTGGTAGCATTGGACAAGTGTTCTAATCTTGATTTGTGTCTAAGAGACTAAGGAACACGAGATCTCCAAAACCCATAAAATGTTTCGTGAGATAAGCTTGCGAAACACTTTAATTAAATTATTTGATCAATAATTAAAAATCCCCAACTCTAGCATAGGAAAGTTGATTAATTAATGGAAATTAATTAAGGATGATTGAGAAAGCTCTAGAGACTCACACAGATCGAGTCTAAAATGGTCTTAGCCATTGTTGAGGATTTAATCATAGCCGTTGAAGCTCCAACGAGAGATTATAAGAGCAAGTCGATGGAATGGAGATAGATACAGTTGTGAGAGCAAGAGCAAGGCATATCAAGCTACCCAGTGCATAAAGATTTAGTGAGGGAAGAAGTTTGAGCTAGAGGGAGAGCATCAGTGATTGAGGGAGCAATAGAGGAGAATTCCGGAGAGATTTCTAGCATCTCTCCAATGCCAGTTGAGCAAGAGAGAGGAGGTCGAATATTTTTGCAGAGGGTCGAATGGCCAATGCAAGCAACTAGAAAACCTGGTGTGAGTGTCAGAAAGGGAGTCGTTTTAGTTGCTGGAGGTCGAGAGATCACCTAGAAAGCAGAACAAGTCATTTCCAGAGGTAGAGGGAGGTTGGACGACTCAGTTAGAGTCGAATTGCAGGCAGTACGAATTTCTCAATCCAGTAGTGCGAGTTCCATGTAGGCCGAGTTGCCGGGGAGAGAGAATGAGCCGGCCAGAGGGAGGTCAAATTGTTGCAGAAGGGAAATAATTTCTCCAATATATTTTGCTATATTATTTATGCAGGATTGTCAACTTTGCATCCAGATTATTGTACTCAGATTTTTACAGCTGCATAATAGTAAAATAAACCCTCCTGATGCAACGGTTTTCCCTTTGGGGTTTTTCCGGGGACGTTAGTCCAAACATATTGGTGTCTATTTTATTGTGTGTGTGCATTATTTTCTCAGCTTCCGGTTTATTTTCTGCAGCGTATTTTATTTTTCAGTGATGACAAACCACACTTGTTGGTTCGAAACGTGTCAGCCAAAAATTTCTCTTATGTGTTTTCTGTTGAAAGACTTTTCTTAATTGTGAGTTTATCGATATTTGCTGTAATAACAAATAAACTGCAGAATAATTAGGAGGTAAATTTCCAGAATTTGCAATCTAGGTATTTTCACATGGTATGAAAGTGTTGAAGATCAGATTAGAGGCTCAGAAGCAAGAGGAGGAAAATTGTGCAGCTTCAGAGGGAGATCTGGGCATAATTTCTCCAGATCTGAATATGCCAGACAAAGCTGTGATCGTAGAGGCAACGGGATTTGATTTCTAGATCTAGGTGGAGGAAAAGTTCGAATAGCCTCAAAATTTGCAGGCAATGGATTTGCTGATTAGAGTGTTTCAGTGAGTAAATCAATCAGTTTGTTGAATAGATCTGGGCGCAAAAGTTTTGTAGCAAGGGTTTCAACTGCAGATTGTGCAGGAAGAGAAAAGCACACGAAGGAGATTTCTAGTTTTCTCTGAGGGTTTGTGGTTTCTAGTTTTTAGGAGGAGATCCATAATTTCCATTGCAGTAGGTCGTAGCAGATTTGCTAGTCAGTTAGTGCAAGCTTTAGAGCAGTAGATTGTGTACTAGATTCTGGAGAAGGATTTCCAAGAGGTTGAGTGTGTTGCCCAGTTGAGGTAGCAGGCAGTGTGAGTACCGGAGAAGGATTTCTAGAGGCAAGCAATAGCAGATCCGCGCATTCCTAAGGGAGTACGAGTAGCAGAAGAAAGGCCAAGTAGGGAAGAGAAGGAGATTTTCAGTTTTAGTCTCCAGTTATTTGAGTTTCGCAGAGATGGCCGCAACAAGTCTTAGAGATTAGGATAGAATTGATGGAGCTTCAAACTTTGGTGTTTGGAAGGCTAGGATGCAATTCCTTTTGGATGAGCATGGCTTGAAGGAGTTCGTGATAGTAGCCATAGTTGTACCGATAGATCCTATCCATTTTCACGAGTATAAGAAGGATATGGCCAAAGCAAAGAGGATGGTCTTGGATGGAGTTCGAGATCATATCGTTCCACATATTGCAGATAAGGCAACAACAAAGGAAATGTGGGATGCCGTTGTGAAGCTATACCAGGATCCATCAGAGAATCATAAGATGATTCTCAAGGAGAAGCTGAGGACCACAAAGATGCAAAAGGGTGAAGGCGTGACTCCCTACCTCACCAGAATTCAGAATGTCCGAGATGAGCTAGCAGCTGTAGGAGAGAAACTAGAGGATAGTGAACTTGTGTGAATTGCTTTGAATGGGTTTACTAGAGAGTGGGCAACGTTTGTCCAGGGAATTATTGGACGAGACAAATTACCAGATTGGGAACGTCTTTGGAGTGACTTCACACAAGAGGAGCTAAGGCTCAGTCTTGTCTAGGGCACTACCAACATCAGTAGCAAAGGGCCGAAGGTTGAGAAGGAAGAGGAGAATGTCGTTGTTGCCAGTAAGGGGAAAGCGAAGAAGGGCCATAGTCAGGGACATAGCTCAAAGGGAGGCGGAAAGAAGAAGAAGTATATGTTGAAGATCAAATGCTTTAGATGTGGTGAATTTGGTCACTACAACACCCATTGTCCCAAGAAAAAGAAGCACAAGAAGGGGGAGCAACAGACAACAACTTCGGCAGAGATAAATGAGTTAACCTCCATACTAGAGGAGTTTGCATTGATAGCGGCTATACCTCCAGATGGAGGAGGAGTGTGATGCTTCAAAGTTGCAAAACGAGCAGGGTCCAAGGAGACTCAACATAAGACAAGTGCTTCCTCACGGATCATTACCTTAGCTATGGGGGTCCATAGTATTTAGTAGTAGGAAGATCGAGTTGTCCGCAGGCGCATTCAGAGATTGAGAGACCGTGTAGAACTAGTTGTAGTCAGATACTAGAGGGGCGCGGATAGATACTCAGTAGACAAAGTAGAGCTAGTTGCAGTCAGAGACTCAAGGGACAGTTGCAAAAGCCAGTTGCAGGGATAGTAGATCAGTGCTCAGTTATAGTGTTTGCAGCAACAACAGTAGCATGAGATCAGATGTAGTGTGGGCAGTGTTGGCAACAATGCAGGATGGCACAGTGCAGTGTTGGTAGCAACACAAATGCAAAGTGGTTAAGCTACAAGGATAACAGATGAATCAGAGTATGAGCAGTAGCTTAGTGGACAATGATTGGTTGTTTTAGATGTCAGACACCAACAACGTGTTTCGGCTATAAAGGAGTAGAGAGAGAACACCTTCCTCGCTAAGAGGGAGTGTTAGCTTTTGGTAGCATCAAATAGGTGTTCTAGTCTCAATTTGTGTCTAAGAGACTAAGGAACATAAGATCTCCAAAACCCAGAAAAGGTTTCATGAGATAAGCTTGCGAAACGCCTTAATTAAATTAATTGATCAATAATTAAAAATGCCTAAGTCTAACTTAGGAAAATTGATTAATTAATGGGAATTAATTAAGGATGATCGAGAAAGCTCTAGAGACTTGCACAAATCAAGTCTAAGACGATCTTAGCTATTGATGAGAATTTAATGATCGCCGTTGAAGTTCCCGCGAGAGAATATAAGAGCAAGTCGATGGGATGGAGATAGATACACTTGCGAGAGCAAAAGTAAGGCAGATCGAGCTATCCAGTGTGCAAAGGTTCAGCGAGGGAAGAAGTTCGAGCCAGAGGTAGAGCATCAGTGATTGAGGGAGCAACAAAGGAGAATCCCAGAGAGCTTTCCAATGTCTCTCCAATGCCAGTCGAGCAGGAGAGAGGGTCGAATAGCCAGTGCGAGCAGCTATAAAACCTAGTGCGAGTGCCAGAAAGGGAGTTGTTTCAGTTGTTGGAGGTCGGGAGATCACCTGGAAAGCAGAGCGAGTCATTTCTAGAGGTAAAGGGAGGCTGGACAACTAAGTTAGAGTCCAATTGCAGGCACTACGAATTTCCCAGGCCAGTAGTTCGAGTTCCAGGTAGGCTGAGTTGTCGGGGAGAGAGAACAAGCAGGCCAAAGGGAGCCCAAATTGTTGCAGAAGGGAGATAATTTCTCCAATATATTTTTGCCAGATTATTTCCGGAGGATTGCTAGGTTGGCATCTAGATTACTGAACTCAAATTTTTACTACTGCATAATAATAAAATAAATCCTCATCCGCTACACCAGTTTTCCCTTTGGGGTTTTTTTGGGGACTTTAGTCCAAAAATATTGGTGTCTATTTTATTTTGTGTGTGCATTAATTTCTCAACTTCTAGTTTATTTTCCGCAACGTATTCTATTTTTTGGTGAAGATTGCAATTGTGAGTTTATCGATATTTGTCGTAATAACAAATAAACTGCAGAACAATTAAGAGGTAAATTTCCATAAATTGCAATTACGGAATGTTCATAGTGGTCCAATCAATTGAGATAACTCTTGAGGCTTATATATATTGTATATAATAATAATAATAATAAAATGCCTCCATTTATTTATTAATATAACAATATTTATAGGGCATTTCATGCAAAAATTAGGTTGTTAAAAGCAACCACCATGAGCCAAAAGCCTAGAGCCTAGAACCTTTTAATTGTGCCAAAGGTTACAAGCAAAATTGATATTGTCCATGCCCCAAGGATTAAATAAAAAAATGATAATGTCCATATCCCAAGGGCTTTAAAACTGCAACACTGAAATAAAGTCCAACTTGTTGTCATAAGTCATGATAACAAGTTCCAGTAGGAGTCATCCCCATGTTATGGGGTGGGTTGTCCTTGTCATTGCAATTTGGGCCCCATATATGAATAACAAGCTTCTGATTGAGGGGGTTAGTGTTCCATTTATCAACAAAATTTCTTTAGCCTACCCATGTCAAATCAAATTCATGGGTTGTTTATGGAAAAAAAATAGCAGTAGGTATTAAAACAAATAGATGTAGGTATTAATATATATTATGAATAAATTTGGCTACCCAATGCTCTTGATATGATTGAATTGTTTCCCACTCGTGCAGGGTGAAAAGTTTGCTATTCTAGGAAGCTCCTTATGGTTATCACTGTGGCACTGCCTAACAATTATATCTTTGGAATTTTGGAATTTTGATACAAATCTAAAATTGTGTAATTCATTACATCATCACCAAGTTATTGTGTTCATATTAAACTAAAAACAACCACATACGATATATTTAGGTTGTTTATAGGCATATGAGGCTATAGAAAAAGAGTTGTCCTTGTAACTTCCTAGTGTTTGAAGGAACACATATAGACAAACCCAATATCTCACATGTTAGCTTGAAAACAAACCTTATATATATGTATATGTATGTATGTATTGTTGGAAATACTGAGAGGGGGGGTGAATCAATATTTCTTTTTCCGACTAGTGTTTTACCAGTTAAAACATTTATATTCAGAACACAAGATGAACAACAAGAATAAATGCTTTTATTAATATAATCTTTGCAGTAAAATAGATACAATATATAGATGGTTGCAATTAGTTGCCAAGCACCAACTTGGACTTTGGTGAGGCTCCAACCTCTAAAGCTCCAACTCTATTTCGCCAAGGTACCAATCTTGGACTTAGGAGCACCAACTCCCAAGGACTTCAATCCTTCTATTTCTTGAGACACCAGTCCCAAGGACACCTATCCTTCCTACTTCTGAGGCATCAACCCCAAGGACTCCAATCCTTCTTACTTCTGAGGCACCAGCCCCAAGGACTCCAATCCTTCTTACTTCTGAGGCACCAGCCCCAAGGACTCCAATCCTTCTTACTTCTGAGGCACTAGCCCCAAGGGTTCTGACCCAATCTTGTCAAGGCACGTTTGATAGTAATGTTCTGCTCTCAGAACTCTTCATTACTGAGTTCTGTCTGTTTACAACTTCACTGTAGTCTCCATGCTACAGCATCAATGACAACCAGTCTTCTCATGAAGGAGTCTTTACAACTCTTCATACAGTCCACACAGAGTCTCCAATAGCTGACCTCTGATCATATCTCCACACAGCTTTAGTGAGTCCACTATAGCTGCACTAAACTCTGCATAAGAACCTGCTTTCTATTCAAGCATATGTTCTTATTGTCACAGTGAATGCTTCAGCATGACTATTTCTCTGCTGGCTACTTCTGCCTTCAAACAATGTTAGATAAAACTCTATTCATTACATCACAGAATTATACTTCAGACTGCATTGTATACCTGATTAATTCTTTCATAGGGTAACACAATTAGTTGAGAAGCTCACCCTTCGAATGCCTCCTGTCCTATTGGTCCTTCGGCCCTTTTTTTGTTCTACTGGACCTTGCTGCTGCCTCTGTTTCCTCCAACTGATTTTAACAACACAACTCCTACACTTGACACCCCTTATTCTCTGTTTTTGTTGTTGCATACGCTCTTGGTACCTCCGACTCTCGGTTTCCTCTTTTCGTTGGCTCTTTGGCTTCCTCAACACTCGCTTCAGCTCCCTCTGCACTGGCTTATCCTTCGGCTTCCTGGCTTCATAGTCGTTGTAGCTTCCTCTGCCTCTTCGTGGTCACATGACACGTTCGTTCATGAGAGAGGACCAAACACATAGAGCAAAACTACTGCCTTTTCAAACTGTAACAGAGCCCCATTTTTCAATGATAACAGGCATACACAGAGACAACATTGTTTAATGGACATGCCACGTCCCAATCGTAATCGCAATCGGCTTTAGTTCAGCCTCCTAAACTACTGAGAGCATTTCTTAAAACATTTTTGCCTTCGAACCGCGCGCAAAGCCAATATTCAAATACACAGGAAATATGAGAAAAAAACTTCGAAATTATTAAAGAGGCGGACTTCAAATTTTATTGCACCCTTATCTATACCTGCATCGAGTCTGCAATGAAATCGCAATCGGCAGTCGCAGCATATCGCGCCATCCCTTTATAACTTTCAATGGTCACTTCCGACATGGCGGATGCGACAAAGCATTAAATCAATTGTAATGTTGCATCGGGTCCGCAACATTCATCGCAATTGGCGCTTGCCTTTGGCAGAGGTCCAATGCGGTATCATTAATCGTTATCGGCGATTGCAATGGTCCGCTTAACACGTTGTAACTCCCGCTCCCAAAGTGCCGATGTGATATACGCTGGTAATCGCAAATCGCAAAGGTTTAGGTCTAGACCTTAATGTAGACCACTCACTTATAGCGATGTGATATTATGTGCTGGACCCGATAGGACTCAACATTCCCGTGCATAAAATTTCAAGTCCACTTTCCCGAATCCGCTAAGTGTTTAGCGTGATTTCTCTGTGTAAAAGGCATTCGACGATAAACAAGTAAATACACAGGGGTGATGCTATATGGGTTCTACGGGCCCAATAGCGTTAAAATTTCCGTCGCCGATAGTGTATTTACAATACACCCAAGTTTTAGCAGCCGATAGTGTTAAATGCATATATATATATATATATATATATATGGGTTTTGGCCTCTGATGGCTCCTGATAGTGTAAATGCATCCATGTATGCTCTCCGATAGCTCTATTTGCTCCCTCCATTGGCTCTGTCTGCTTTTTGCTGTGTTTGCTCCTCTGGTGGCTCTGTTTGCTCCTCTTGGCTCCTCCGATGGCTTTGTTTGCTCCTCTTGGCTCCTCCGATGGCTTTGTTTGCTCCTCTTGTTGCCCTATTCTTCTTTGGCATATATATATGGCACCTCCTGTAGCTCTGTTTTGGCATATATATATGATATATATATATATATATATGGCTCCTCCTGTAGCTCCTCTTGGTTCTTCTTGGGCATGTATTACATGTAATGCTTTTCCGATATGGCTCCTCTTGCTCCAATGTGGCTCCTCTGGCTTGGCAATGTCTTTCAAAGAGACCTCCTTTGTTTGTTCTAATATTCTGCAATATGCCTCTCTTGCTTATGGCTTGGCTATCCTGATGGCCTTGCTCCTGTCTCTTCATGGATCTGCTCTACTTCCCCTTGGCTTCATATCGTCATCTAGTATCTAGAATATTGCCATATTGGCATCAATAACAACCTAGGTCAACAATCTCTCCCTTTGTTATTGATGGCAATATTCTTCTTCTCTCCCCCTTTGACATCAATGGCAAAGGAGTGCTCTGGGACTCCCCCTATCAAACTGCTTCTGTTCTTCATGAATGGTAGATTTTCAGGGGTCTGTGACTCCCCATATCATAGTTCTCTTCTTTTTACTCAAGATAGAAGGATTGATGCTTTATCATCAATTAGCACATTATTCCCTCTTCATGTCTCAGAACTACTTTATCATGGCTTCAACAATGCTTAAAGATGCTCTACTTCAATGCTTTCAATCAGATTGCAAATAGCCATACACCAAGTGTCCAAGTCTAGGCTTTTATGCTTCAATCCATATTGCTGTCTCCACAGGCAGAATTTAGAGACCTTCATAGTCCGAATCAAGAGAAAATGCCACTGAGATTGTCTTTCTTGCTATCTTTCTTCAGATCTGAGTTCCTTTGTGTCTCTGTGCTTCTCCTTAAGTCACTGCCATCCAGTATTCAACATTACTGCATTTGGATGAAGTGGTGAGAGGTTGTGCCTTACTATTGCTATATTTTCTTAGTGACCAGTCTTAGCATAAGTTATATTTGACTACACAACATTCTCCTTTCTATGAGCCATCTTTTCCTTGTGTTCTTGTACATATCTCAGCAAGTTATTTCCCTAGCAGATTTAGATATCCAATCTGTGACTGTCTTTTAAAATCATTCTGCTGATTTGCATCTTTTTGCAATGCTTCAGTTTGTTATATGCTGCCAGCTGTTCTTACTTCAAACTCCATTCCAGATGTATCTGTTTGTTTGAAGATTGCCTCTATTAGTGTCTATAATTTATCTGTTCTCACATTAAATCCCTGAGTCAAGACATAAACTTCTGTGATAACAACACCATAGTTGTTTGCCCTATTTCTTTAACAACAGTCCAAAGAATGGTTACAGGATCATGTTCTTTAGTGGAGTACTCTTGAGAAATGATCTTAATCAAAGAATGATTGTTAATATAGCTTCAACAAGGATTTCATAAGGACCCTTTCACTAATAGCTTCTGCAATAATGATCAAGAATCACAGGCTCCCCCTAACTGTATGCATCATCTCTTTTGGCAGAGTCTTCTCATCAAATGCTTAGATTGTCAAAATTCAGGCCAATGACATATGCTGTTGGCTGGAGAGCTCAAGGGACTTTCGGATTGTATTTGCTTCCTTCTCCATACTTGTGTAACTTTCTTCTTTTGCATGGTTTTAGCTTGTGTAAGAGCCCAAGTTAAGTTACAATCACGTGCCATATGACCAATGTTATGACACTTGAAGCATTCTACATTGTTCATGAATAAGAATTCATGATTTCTTCCTGCAAAATTGTTTCTTGGAGATTGTTGGGGACCATAATATTTATCTCTATGAGATGGTTGGGGACCATAACATCTATCTTTATGATATGCTTTACAGTCTTTTGCCATGTGACCAAAGTTTGTACAAGAATAACAATAACCAAAAAATGAACTTTGGTACCTGGGAGATGGAGATTTCCTTGATGTACTTCTGAAGCCTTTCTGCCTTGGGATCCTTTGATGATAACCATTGCCTCTCGCATCTTTGACATCATCTACATTTCTTCTTGGAGCAGGATTTCTTCTTGGAGCAAGATTTCTTCTATTGTAGCCTTGATTTTTCTCCTTGCCTTTGCTGGAACTGGGAGCATCACCATTTCTTTCTGGCTTCTTCACATCCCTTTTGTTTAAGGCATTTTCATTCTTGTTTGAGGATTCACCTGCATACCCGAGACTTGATTTATCAAATGGACATCTGTGATAGCTGAGCATGTCATCCAAGGCCTGAGAGCTCTTCAAGATTTTGTTCATCCCTTCAACCTTTGTTCTGAGGGAGACAATCTCTTCTTCCAATCTTTCACACTCATTATTCTTCTTAGCAAGTTGTTTCTCAGTTTCTTCCTTGATACGAGTAGCTTCATCTGCTTCTAGTTTAAGGGAGATGATATCTGACTTCATTTTGAAGATTTCTTCATTCTTTGCTTTTAGTTGACAGATCATGGTGTTTCTTTCCTTTCCTGCTTCATCAACCTGTCCTTCTATGACTTCCAATGCTTCCATGGTCTTTTCAGCTCCTTGTGCTTGTTTCCTTGCTTCTTTTAGTTGAGACTTGAGAGAGGAGACCTCTACCTTGTATTGACCAATCTCTTCTTCAAGTTTGTTCAAGCTCTTGTGCCTTTGTTCAAGTTGACTTGACAAGGTATCTTCTTGATTCTGTTGGACACCTAATCCTAATGGGTTAGTGTGGAAGTCGAATGGACAAAAGCAGTCCAAGAGACCTTGGGATCTGAAACCCAAGAGTCACATATTGTACTATAAATGTATATCTGATGTTAATAAAAAATGTACTCACTGATTTATCTTTCCTATTCTATGTTTCCCATGTGTGTTTAACATGGTATCAGAGCAGGCGTATTCTTGCCCTGCATAATTAATGTGAGCCATTTGTCTTATGGCCTTTCTGTGCAGTGATTTCTGCCATCAATTCTGCATCTCAGGAATATTTTCTCACGAATATTTCTTCAGCTAAATGTTAGCTGCTCCTGGCGCTGTCCAACACTGTCCAAGCGGTTCTTCTAACATGTCTGTCTGCCTGCCATATTTTTACCTGCGCTCTCTGTCCATAAGCGTTTCATGCTCTCTCACTGATTCATAAAACGTCTCTGACTGTTCAGCTCTCTCACTCATTCATAAACGTTTCTGACATAAACGCCTCTGTCCTGCGTCTCAATGATGTTGATTCTCTGCGCCCTCTGTCCTGAGCGCCTCTGTCCTGAGACTGCGCACTGTCTGTCCCATTTCCAGGACGGTGAATTTGACTGATGGCTCTCCTCATTCTTAAACTCCCACATAATAATCACCGGCAACAAATCCCCACCAGCTTGTTCAATCGGGATGAAGGCTGCGATTAACAGTAGACGCGACCCCCAGGTGATTGTCCGAACAGAGAGTTCGTCGAGTTGGTTCCCATTCAGCACTATTGCAGGGAATGGTGCAAAAAGCGTGGGAATGGGCTTGGGCACTACAGCTGAACTGTTTCCCTCTAATGGGATGGTGAAACACGCGATGCCTTTCCTTCTGTCCGCCGCCATACAGTGAAAGTAGAATGATCCGTGGCAGAAAACAAGCTCACTGTGTTGTTCCCAAGACAAAGGGAAGTATCCGACGATGTTCCATCTCTTTTGGGAAGGTTTGGTCCCCAACCGCGACAACTTTGTATGTAGCGTCAGATTTCTGATAAAAATTCTCATCCACAACGATGCATTCAACGTAGACGCAGGCGCGTGGCGCGGGAATATCAACGAACTCTCGTTTATAAGGATTTCCGACTCTGCTAGAGATTTTGTTCAGGGGATCCAGTCCAACGACCAACATTAGTCCTGCCCTAGACTGTACGTATAAGATGCCGTTCCAGTTCTCTAAGAAAGAAAGGGTGAAGCAAGACTAAATCCAAGTCCGTGTGGAAAAACAGAACGCCATAGATGCCATTTTGGGATCTTTACTACACAGAACCAGCCGTGGCTGCGTCTTGTTGAGAGGCGTCTCAGCCCATTTTCTTAGGAAGTAGTTGAAAGAAAGAAAGTCATTCCAATGCTTGGAGATGATGCGATAACGGTACACGAACTCCACAGGCAGCCGAGCTAATATCTCTGTTTCCGAAGATTGCTAGGAGGGAAGAAAGATTGGCCCAGGGACCGACTGAGGCACCGATAGCACCTGCACAACAGGCTGCAAGGGGAGCAAAGAAGAAATGACGTGTCTGCTGTAGAACTTAGTTTTGCTAAAGTTTTTCCAGGCCTTGCTGAGCTTTCTAAGAGTTACTTCAGAAGTGGAGAACAATAGAGAAACCAAAACTGTTGATTTTTTAATTGTAGAGTAGCGCAGCCTTGTAGCAATTTTGATTTTAATGGGATCTTGATGTGTTATTATCTTGGACTGATTGGATGCATATGATGATATTTATTTACTTTTCCAGAACTGAGGCAAAACGTGCAAAGAACAAGGCAAGTCGTGAAAGGAAGACTCTTCACAATTGAATGTGTGGCTGTGAATATATTGAAGACACTCCATATTTATTTCTGTCTTGGAGCTGAATACGTTGCATATATTATCACTGTGGTGTTTTCTCTGTAATGATGGAGCTTCTTTGATGTTATAACACTTATCTACAGCCACTGTTCTTCCTAACATTTGCTGGTATATTCTACTTCAGATCTCTGTTATTATTAGAGTTGATATATCACAGGTATATGTAATCTATTCTTGTAGTTGAAGTTCGAATTTCAAAGAAGGAAGAAGTCATTTAGTTGTGCATCCATACAAAGCGTATCTTGGTATACCTGAGCATTTTAAGGGTGAAACATATCTATTGTATCTGTGTTGGAAGGACTTTGAGCCTCTCATTCTTGCTGGACACAAATCTGTTGGTGATTGGCTAAATTCCTAGCTGGAATCTCTGTATTTTGAGGGCAGAATACATAATAAAGCCCTGCTGAAGTTTTTAACACATTGCATATGGTATTAGTTGAGTGCCTTTTGAATACCTTCAGTGAAGTTTTTTACATCATTGGGGTCATTTCCAATAAAAAAAGAGGTTGAGATTCTTGGGTTTATTATTGAAGGAAGAGGTCGAGCTACCCTTGTGTATATTCGTGGAGTTTGAGCCGTGTCTCCATTGCTGGTATTCGCGGATTTTTTATTCTTTTTGCATTCCTGAGCTTCCAGAAGGGATATAGAGGCAAGTTCTATAAAGTTTGAAGGAATCAGCTACGTAACTTAATTTAAAAAGTCTAGTTAGATGTGAAATTTCTACGGAATTTAAAGAACAGAATCTCTGAAAGTCTGGTATTGGACAATGTATTTTTCAAACTGATATTCTTAATTTTTGAAATCTTCAATAGCTGGGGTTTGTCTAGACTTGCTATAGTCTCCACTAGGATTGTTGAGTGTTCATTTCTTTGTTGAGACAATGGCTAGAATTGATGATGTATTAGAATTACTGAATACACTAATACACTCCTCTATTGGTGGGAAGGTAAATGTTAGCAAAGACACTCTTTGTGACATTCAGACCTGCCTGCATGATGCACAAGAAAAGATTGATTTTTTGCAACTAGAATCTCAGTTCCAGCAAGATGAGCTTCAACAGATTTGTCATTCCAAATTGTTTTCTGCTCAAAACAATATGTTGTTCAAGGTTAAACCAGCAAGTGGTGAAATTAGTAAGATTGAGGTTGAATCAGATCCAGAATCAAATAAAGCAGCAGTTGTATATGCAGATGCAGAAACTCAGTCTGCACTTCCCAAGCCCATCATCAAACCTTGGGAACAGCTTGTCCACAACAAGCACAAAACTGGTCTTGGATATGACAAGGACTTGTCCTTTCATATTCCAGACTATGCCAAGCCCATTCAGTTTCAAAGTGCCGGATTCATTCATGACAGTTCACCTGCTCCTCATGACAGTTCAGCTTCAGTTGTTCCAGACTCTGCCCCTCTTCTACAGCAACAACAACAACAACAAAAACAACAGATCGTGAAATGCCAACACTGTGATCGAGTTGGCCATTTGAAAGATCACTGTTTTGATCTTCATCCATGTAAGCACTGTCATAAAACCAGTCATTCTTCACACAGATGCTTCAGAAATAAACGTCCTGCAAGAACAAAGATTCATCTTGGATGGATCGCTTCTTGGCAATGGGCATCAACAACCAAGAAGATATTCCAAACACATGTAAGAACTTGTTCCAGAATATTGAACAGTCTTGCAGTTGAGTTTTCTCCATCATCTCACCTTGTATCTGACAGGGGGGGGAAATGATGGTCATCTACAAGCTTCAAAGTCACATCAAGCGAGCCTGAGCCACAACCTGCCACACCAGTTTCAGAGTTGTAGCCAGAGACAAAGATGCCTGAACATGCCTTCAGTTGGCAATCTGGGACACTTCCTCTAGCAGAAGACTCCAGCTTCTTGCCAGTTTTGGAAGAGTTCCAGGAATCGCAGAGTTGTTGGTCATCCTTAAACCATCACAGATTAAGAACACTTCCTCTAGCAGAAGACTCCAGCTTCTTGCCAGTTTTGAAAGAGTTCCAGGAATTGCATTAAGCATTCCAGAGTTGTTGGTCATCCTTAAACCATCACAGATTAAGAACACTTCCTCTAGCAGAAGACTCCAGCTTCTTGCCAGTTTTGGAAGAGTTCCAGGAATTGCATTAAGCATTCCAGAGTTGTTGGTCATCCTTAAACCATCACAGATTAAGAACACTTCCTCTAGCAGAAGACTCCAGCTTCTTGCCAGTTTTGGAAGAGTTCCGGGAACTGCACTAAGCGTTCCAGTGTTGGTGGTCATCCTTAAACCACCGCCCTTTTTTACCAACATTTCATAGAGCACATTCAGCCTAGTGCTGCCATGCATTTTTTGCACATTTTGTATTACAACTCTCTTCTTGGACTCATACATAACCCTTCGGATTAAGGGGGGAATGTTGGACACCTAATCCTAATGGGTTAGTGTGGAAGTCGAATGGACAAAAGCAGTCCAAGAGACCTTGGGATCTGAAACCCAAGAGTCACATATTGTACTATAAATGTATATCTGATGTTAATAAAAAATGTACTCACTGATTTATCTTTCCTATTCTATGTTTCCCATGTGTGTTTAACAGATTCTTTTCTTTATTCAACTGATTTGTCATGGATATGACTTCTTCATGATGCTTTTTTTTGCTTTGATGAAATTCCTTCTTAAGCTTGGCAAGCTCTTCATCCCTTTCTTGTACTTGAAGCTTGATGAGATCAACTTTCTTCCTTGTTTGATCTTGGTCACCAACCAGTGCTATCTTCTTAAGTTCCTCATTTTCCTTTTTCAAATTGTTAATCTCTTTCATGGCAGTCATAAGTTGAGCGAGGAGTTCTTCTACAAAATCTTTTTCATTCTCTTCATCTTCTAGGTCTGCTTTAGCCTTGATGTTATCATTCTTATTTTCAGCTTCTATGATGGGTTATGGATTTCCTTCTAGATTTCCATCATCTTCTTGACTGATGGTCATGGTCAATGCTCCTTTTGAGTGAAGGTCATGAAGTTTGTCCCATATACCCTTTGCTGATGAATATTTTCCTAGATTGTTCTTTACAGAATCAGGTAGCCCATTCAAGATTGCCTTCATTGCTTTTGCATTGTACTCCTTGGATTCTTCATCCATCCTGCTATCAACAATCACTGATTTCCAGATTTCAATGCCTTGAGTCTGTAGGAAATTCCTCATTGTTGCTTTCCATATACTAAAGTTCCCATTGAGCCTTGGAGACTCCTCAAATTGATTGTCTTCTATTTTAGTATTAGAGGGAGACACATCCTTAGGAGGATTGGAGACTTTCTTCCTTGACTTAGCCATTTGTGTTCTAAAGGTCAACCTTCAAGCTGTTAAGCTTTGAATGAAGGTACTGGCTCCGATACCAATTGTTGGAAACACTGAGAGGAGGGGTGAATCAATATTTCTTTTTTCGACTAGTGTTTTACTAGTTAAAACATTTATATTCAGAACACAAGATGAACAACAAGAATAAATGCTTTTATTAATATAATCTTTGCAGTAAAATAGATACAATATATAGATGGTTGCAATCAATTGCCAAGCACCAACTTGGACTTTGGTGAGGCTCCAACCTCCAGAGCTCCAACTCTATTTCGCCAAGGTACCAATCTTGGACTTAGGAGCACCAACTCCCAAGGACTTCAATCCTTCCATTTCCTGAGACACCAGTCCCAAGGACACCTATCCTTCCTACTTCTGAGGCATCAACCCCAAGGACTCCAATCCTTCTTACTTTTGAGGCACCAGCCCCAAGGACTCCAATCCTTCTTGCTTCTGAGGCACCAGCCCCAAGGGTTCCGACCCAATCTTGTCAAGGCACGTTTGATAGTAATGTTCTGCTCTCAGAACTCTTCATTATTGAGTTCTGTCTGTTTACAACTTCACTGTAGTCTCCATGCTATAGCATCAATGACAACCAGTCTTCTCATGAAGGAGTCTTTACAACTCTTCATACAGTCCACACAGAGTCTCCAATAGCTGACCTCTGATCATATCTCCACACAGCTTTAGTGAGTCCACTATAGCTGCACTAAACTCTGCATAAGAACCTGCTTTTTGTTCAAGCATATGTTCTTATTGTCACAGTGAATGCTTCAGCATGACTGTTTCTCTACTGGCTACTTCTGCCTTCAAACAATGTTAGATAAAACTCTATTCATTACATCACATAATTATACTTCAGACTGCATTGTATACCTGATTAGTTCTTTCACAGGGTAACACAATTAGCTGAGAAGCTCACCCTTCAAATGCCTCCTGTCCTGTTGGTCCTTCGGCCCTTTTTTTGTTCTGCTAGACCCTGCTGCTGCCTCTGTTTCCTCCAGCTTATTTTAACAACACAACTACTACACTTAACACCCCTTATTCTCTATTTTTGTTGTTGTATATGCTCCTGATTCCTCCGACTCTTGGTTTCCTCTTTTCGTTGGCTCTTTGGCTTCCTCAACACTCGCTTCAGCTCCCTCTGCGCTGGCTTACCCTTCGGCTTCCTGGCTTCTCGGTCGTTGTAGCTTCCTCTGTCTCTTCGTGCTCACAGGACATGTTCATTCATGAGAGAGGACCAAACACACAGAGCAAAACTGTTGCATGTTCAAACTATAACAGAGCCCTGTTTTTCAATGATAACAGGCATACATAGAGACAACATAGTTTAACGGACATGCCACGTCCCAATCGCAATTGCAATCGGCTTTAGTTTAGCTTCCTAAACTATCGGGAGCATTTCTTAAAGCATTTTTGCCTTCAAACCGCGCGCAAAGCCAATATTCAAATACACAGGAAATATGAGAAAAAAAGGGCGAAACTGTTAAAGAGGCGGACTTCAAATTTTATTGCACCCTCATCTATACCTGCATCGGGTCTGCAATGAAATCGCAATCGGCAGTCGCAGCATATCGCGCCATCCCTTTATAACTTGCAATGGTCACTTACGACATGGCGGACGCGACAGAGCATTAAATCAATTGTAATGTTGCATCAGGTCTGCAACATTCATTGCAATCGGCGCTTGCCTTTGGCAGAGGTCCTATGCGGTATTGTTAATCGCTATCGACGATTGCAATGGGCCGCTTAACACGTTGTAACTCTCGCTCCTGAAGTGCCGATGCGATATACGTCGACAATCGCAAATCGCAAAGGTTTATGTCTAGACCTTAACGTAGACCACTCACTTATAGCGATGCGATATTATGTGCTAGACCTGATAAGACTCAACACTTCCGTGCATAAAATTTCAAGTCCACTTTCCCGAATCCGCTAAGTGTTTAGCGTGATTTCTCTGTGTAAAAGGCATTCGACAATAAACAAGTAAATACACAGGGGTGATGCTATATGGGTTCTATGGGCCTGATGGCGTTAAAATTTCTGCCGCCGATAGTGTATTTACAATACACCCAAGTCTTCCGCCTCCGGATAGAGTATTTGCATATATGTATAGGTTTTAGTCGCCGATAGTGTTAAATGCATATATATATATATATATGGGTTTTGGCCTTTGATGGCTTCCGATAGTGTAAATGCATCCATGTATGCTCTCTGATAGCTCTGTTTGCTCCCTCCATTGGCTCTGTCTGCTTTTTGCTCTGTTTGCTCCTCTAGTGGCTCTATTTGCTCCTCTTGGCTCCTCCGATGGCTCTGTTTGCTCCTCTTGGCTCCTCCGCTGGCTCTGTTTGCTCCTCTTGTTGCCCTGTTCTTCTTTGGCATATGTATATGGCACCTCCTGTAGCTCTGTTTTGGCATATATATATGATATATATATATGGCTCCTCCTGTAGCTCCTCTTGGTTCTTCTTGGGCATGTATTACATGCAGTGCTCTTCTGATATGGCTCCTCTTGCTCCAATGTGGCTCCTCTGGCTTGGCAACGTCTTCCAAAGAGACCTCCTTTGTTTGTTCTGATATTCTGCAATATGCCTCTCTTGCTTACGGCTTGGCTATCTTGATGGCCTTGCTCCTGTCTCTTCATGGATCTGCTCTGCTTCCCCTTGGCTTCATATCGTCATCTAGTATCTAGAATATTGCCATATTGACATCAATGATAACCTAGGTCAAAATGTATGTATGTATTTGGAAGGAAAGCTTTGTGGGACTCTCCCTTCTTCCTCATAATATCTAGTTGGAGGATGGTGTTAATTGCCAATTGCAAGAGCGTCTATTAACCATGAGGGACTTGAACGGGTTGGAACATGGAACCTATGACCTCCCCATCGACTACATACTTGTGGTATATGGTCGAATCAATTGAGCAAATATTTGAGGGTTTATATGTATGCATAAAATGCTTCTATTTATCTATTAATATAACGATATTTACTAGGCATTTCATACAAAAATAGACTACTAAAAGAAACCACCATGAGCAAGAGCTTAGAGCCTAGGACCTTTTAATTGCCCAAAGGGCTAAAAGTAAAAATGATAATTGCCATGTGGCAAGAGCTGCAATAAAAAATGATAAAATCTATACCCCGAGGGCCATAAAACCATGACACTAAATCAAGGCCAACTTATTGTCTTAAACCACAATACCAAGCGCCAGTTGAAGTCATCCACGTGTAAGTTGGTGGATCATTCTTATCATTGGGATTCAGGCACATCTTTTAATAGTAGGCTTCTAATTGACGAGTTTAGGGTCCCATTCATCATCTCCTTGTTGTTGAAGTTTTTTTTCCACATCTGAAATGGTTGACACTGGTCTAGTGACTAGTTGAGGGGAAGGAGGCCAATTGTGGTGCTCCCTCCATTAATAAGACAATGCCCTATATTGAAGGTGTTCTTCAAACCTATATGGCTAGGTTCAAATAGAAGGAGATCGAGGTTTTGTAGGGTCTCGACTCATGGTGCATACAATCCCCCTACTAAAAAGAAAACTCAAGCAACTTGCACAGTTGGGCCAAAGTTGAGGAGGTAAACTATCACACTCCTTATGTTCAGATGCAAGATGACTTGCCTTGTTTTGAGTGTGTCCTTCAAACATGTTGGATTGCATTGACCCAAGAAGAAATTGAGCAACAAAAAGAACTTGGCTCATTGTGCATGGAGTGCCCCTGCGCACGCTCCCCTCCCCCACACCCCACTCGACCCCTTGACCCCTCCCCTCCACCCCTCACCCGGTCCTCCCACCCCTCCCTTCCATCCCCCATCCGACCCTCGCACCCCTCCTCCGCCCCAACCAAAAAAAATGTGCAAATGTGTTGACTGCAACTGCACCTTGCCAACTTGCACATAAATCTTCAAATGAGGATTGACACAGGTTAGATGCCCATCATAATTTTTTATTCTTGTGAAGGACCATCTAATTCCTAACCTGACAGGAAAGTTAGTCAAGGAGATTTTCTAGGTGTTGAATACCGTTTATTAGAGCATCAATATTTTTGGAAAGATGCGTTTGAAGAACAAGTTGTCCTAAGTACATATCACTCTATGAGTGATGTAGAGATTGTGACAAGCTATTTCAGAAAATTGTTATGATAAGAGATCAAACATTCTTATGGAGATAGCCAATGAGGAACCAATGCACATGAGTTTTTGTTTAAGGTGCTTGTGCTTGTGCAACTTTTGCCTATCTTATGGGCAACTTTTGGACAAATCTGTCCAAGAAGAGAAAAAAGAGAATCAATTGCATCGCAAAAAGAAGAGGCCCAAGACCTTGCTCTCATTGAGAAGATTAAGAAAGGTGGACAGAAAAATAAACCGACAAAGGGTAAGGAGGAGAGTGCATATATTTTTGACTTTGGTGCTCAAGCAAAAAGTCACATGTTTTGTTACAGATGTAAGAAGAAGGGTCACTATGCTCATGGATGTCTAGAGAGAAAATCTGGGAAAGCAAAAGGCAAGCCACCACATAAATAATATGCAAGGAGTGCAACTATTCTAGTGGAAGTGGTAAGGCTAACATGCACATTAGATATTGAAATTGCCTTTTCTACGGTTTCATGCCTTTCTACCAATACTATATTAGGTGTTGGTTGGTATGTGGACAATGGAGCATCATGGCGTATGCTGTATAACAAGAAGGTTTTTAGTGGGCTTGATGAAAGAAAAATGATCATGCAAGTGGCTTTAGGTGATGGTGCCATCTATCTAGTGATTGGAATTAGTGCCATATCCATTAGGATGCTTTAAGGTAATGTTCTTGAGGTGCATGATGTTCTTTCTTTGTTGGGTTTGACTAAGAATCTCTTCTTTGTCTCAACCATTATATATCTCAAATGATAAGTGAAGTTTGATCAACAACAATGTGTGATAAGTTATTTTAGCCAAAAATGCCCTTGCGTTTTGGGGCTTGGAAAAAATGAGTGCATGAAAGAGGGCCTTTATTCTTGCAAAGGCTGAAAGTCATGGAGCTTTGATGCATGATGATGGCAAGTTGAGTCAGCTATGTTAGGAGCATTTTGGTCATTTGCATTATGGAGCACTTCCACACTTGAAGGATATTTTGTAAGGATTGCTATATTTTAGGATGGAGCAAATTGGTGTATGCAAAGGTTGTGCACTTGGTAAGAACTCCAAATCGACCTTTCCTTATAGTGAGCAGAGGTTGAAAGAGTTTCTAGAGTTGATACACTCTGATGTATGTGGGCCTATGTCATCCCCTTCATTGAAAAGTAGTCTCTACTATGTTTCCTATTTTAAATGTTGGATTTATTTCGTGAAATCTAAAGATCAAGCATTCAATTAAATTTAAAGAATTTAGAGTTTTGATTATGAATCATTTAGGTTGGAGGGTCAAAGTGCTTTGGTAGGACAATGGAGGAGATAAGATAAGAGAATTTTATTAATGGCCAACAAATTAGAGAGTGCACCTCCATTGGGTTTTATTCTTATTGTAGGGCGTGGGAATTAAGATGTAGCTTTAGTACCATATAACCCACAATACAATGGGTTGTGGATTAAAAAGCATGTTCACTATTGGAATAACTAATGCCATGATTCATGGAATGGTGTTAATTTTAGTTAACAATGGCATGTTCTATATTCAGAAGGGTTTGCCAATTCGGTCCCAACAGCACTACCACATAGCTTCTTGAAGTTGAGTTCCATGGGAGTAGACATAGGCTTGATGTGAAAAATGTAACTAGGTTTGGTCTTCATAATGACATATGGAAATGTGATTTTATGTAATTGATGTCAAGAAAAATAAAATTATTTTTGTGATGCTTGTCTCATGGGTTTCATGAGCAAGGAATTTTATTTTTAGTGATGGCTCCCATTGTGAGCTTTTAGGATTAGTCATAAAGTCAAAGAGAGTCAATGTCATGTATGAAGGACCCTTCTTGGGCATGTTGCAATTTGTATGAGTCATTAGATAAGTATAAATAGCCCTCCAAGACCAAGCAAAGTCTCCTCCTACAAGTTAGCTTCAAAGGATAATAATATCTTCATAAAAGGACATATTGGTTCACCACATGTCATGTTGGCCAATTAGCATGGGCAACAACTATAAATAGGGCAGCTTGGCCCTATTTCAAAGACAATTCGGTTAAGGTCTGAAGCCAAAAAGAAAGTGTGAGGTTCATCAAGAAGGCAACCTATCACCAAGCGAAGGAAGGGAGAACATAACCAAGCTTATTTATGATCTGTTTTGGGTGGATACTCTTCACACATGCAAGGTATAGGGACTGCAGAAGAAGACGAGTTATTACAGGTCAGCCACAGAGAAAGTTAGGGTGATACTCAAGCTGTATTACCATAATAGAAGCCTCCATCTAGAGCGAAGGAGTTCAGAACATATAACCAAGTTAAGAGCTGAAGCTAAGTCTGAAATATTACATTCCCGATTCAAGAAGCCGAGAAAGGAATCTAAGATCTGATGGGAAGCCAAGAAAGGAATCTGAGATTTGAAGGAAGCTGAGAATTGCAGGAAGCTGAAGTCTAAGGAGCAACCAAGAAGGAAAGAAGAATCAACAGTTTGACCATCGTTGACTCAAGGAAGGAATGGGTCAAGCTTAGAAGCTTCGTGTCTTGGTCTTGGAGAGGCAAATAGAGCAAGGGTCTTGGTCTTGGTATTCATCAATTGGAATCTCTATAATTAGAAGAATTTGTTCGGGTTTTCCTCTCAAAGAGTGAGAGGTTTTGGCCCTGGTTGATAGCCTATATTCTGTGTCTCCTCTCTTTATGGTTTATGTAGTGGTAGTTGTTTGATGAAGAAGAACAATAATAACCTAAGTAAATGAAGATCCTAATCTAAAGAAGTAAAAAAGAACTCACAAGCAGTTAGTAAAAGAAGAGAAATCACTTAATTGCTATGCCCTAGATTTCTCAACACTTGCAATCCACCATCCCACATCTCTTGAGTGTTGAAGAATGCAACTAGGTTTGGTCTTCATAATTGTATTTGAGACATAATGAAATGTATTTATCAAAGAAATAATTTTATTATTATTATTAAAATGACTTATTAAAGCATGGGTTTCATTCTTGGGTCATCATTTTCTAGGTCAAAGTCCCCATTGAGGACTTCTAGGTTTTATCTTCAGTCATTAAAGTCATTATCCATTTTATGAGACCCTTCTTGGGCTTTTGAATCATGTAAAAATAATTACTATTGAGTAAAATAAGTCATTTGTCACATCCACACCAAGTTGGCCCTTCCCTGATGAAGTTGGCCTACATTAGGGGGATTCGGCCCACAAAAGAGGCTATATATAGAAGTGCGGTTTGATCCATTTTCTCTCACTCAATAAGTTCTAAACACAACAAGGAGCAAAAAAAGTGCGAAGTTCCAAGAGAAGGAGAATTGCAGGAGAAGGATAAGATCGAAGTTTTGGGCTATCTCTCTCTCACTCATGCGAAGTTATTGGGCTACTGTTGGGGTTGAAGTTCTGGATTCTATTGTAGCTCAAAGTTCTGTTGCTGGGGAGGTCGAAATTCTGTTGTTGCAAAGTCGAAGATCTAAGTCGAAGTTGCTAGAAGGTTTTCATCTGAAGAAGAAAGAGTTGACTTGGTGGTTGGAGGAAGTTTGTGTCTAGGTCAAAGAGTCTTGGATTATCTCGTCTTGTCTTGTGAAAACTATTGAAGGAAGAGGTTTGACTGGGTTTTCCCCTAGATAGGGGTTTTGCCCTGGCTGAGTGCTTACATCTTGTGTCTCTTGTTCTTGTGATCTTTATACACACATAATTTGGTAATTGCTTGATGAAAGATAATCTAATAAAGAAGTAAAAGAAGCCAACATAATTCACAAGTAATTATCAAGAAAGAGGAATCAAACCCTAATTCTACTAGCATTGATTTCTCAACATGGTATCAGAGCTAAGGTCAAGGAAGATTGGAGATCACTTTGTTGGCTTGAAAGGAAATATTACTCCCTCTATGATAAGATACTTGAAAATGGGATTTAATATTGCAGGAAGTTGGATCAAAAGAATCATCTACAACTTATTCAATAAGGTCAAAAGCAAAGGGTTCTTGGCTGCACTCACAGGTTCACTATATTACTCCCTTTATGATAAGATACTTGAAAATGAGATTTAGTATTGCAGGAAGTTGGATCAAAAGAATCATCTACAACTTATTCAATAAGGTCAAAAGCAAAGGGTTCTTGGCTGCACTCACAGGTTCACTCAATGATGACAACACATGGATTATTGATAGTGGAGCATCAAGGCACATGACAGGGGAAAGTAAACAACTTCACACTCTATCAAAGGAACCATCTTCTCATGCAGTGGAGTTGGGAGACAACAATAGTTATGCAGTTAAGGGCCTGGGATCAACTTCATTGAAGTTGGAAAATGGAGCAAAGCTGCATCTCAACAATATACTCTATGTTCCAAGTTTGAAAAAGAATTTGCTTTCAATTTCTCGTTTAGAAGATAAAGGAGATAGAATTGCTTTTGTAGACAAAAAAGTTCTGGTTTTGGGAAAATATTCAAGCATCGATAAAGCTAGGGTTATTAGAGTATGTGAAGGAAGTCTATATAGAGTCATAACACCATCTCCTCAAGCCCTAATTCACATGGAAATCAATCCCATTGAGCCATGGCATAGAAGGTATGGACATTTACATTATAAAGTCATTCCCTCTCTCAACTAAATGGTAAATGGCATTTCCAATATCAAAGAAGATCATGAAGGAATATGCAAGGGATGTGCTTTGGCAAAGAATACATGGAAACCCTTTACAAACAGTGAAATAAGGTCTAAAGATATATTAAACCTCATTCATTCAGATGTGTGTAGGCCTATGTTTGACAAATCACTTAGAGGTCATCTTTATTATGTGACCTTCATTGATGATCACTCTAGAAAGACATGGCTCTACCTTCTCAAGAAAAAGGACGAAGTATTTGAAAAGTTCAAGGAATTTAGATCTGAAGTGGAGACCCTAACCGAAAGAAGAATAAAGACTGGGATCCGACAATGGTGGGTAATACACTTCCAAAGAAATGTTTGCATATTGCAAAGAAGTAGGAATTAAGAGGGAGCTCATTGTTCCCTACATATATATACAAAATAGAAGTCCTCATAGAATTCTTGAGAATATGACACTTGAAGAAGCGTTCACAGGAAAGAAGCCATGTGTGGACCATCTCCGAATCTTTGGGTGTCCCGCTTATATCCACGTTCCAAAGGACAAACGAAAGAAGCTAGACTCTACAAGCATTAAAGGGATCTTCGTTGGCTACAGTCTTTCTTCAAAAGCATATAAAATCTACATCAAGGAAGGAAGACAAATTGAAGTAAGTAGGGATGTTATATTTGATGAAAATCATGCCTACAAAAGATCCAAGGATATTCCTATTGATTCCGATGATGAAGACATACCGCTATTCGAAGAAGAAGAGCACCATGACAAACCTACTACAATCCAAGAAGAATAAGAAGAAGGACCAAGTGAGCCTATTCAACCTGTGATCATACCTGACACAAGGAAGAGGCCAAATTGGTTAAAAACTACTCTTGAAGATGCCGAAGGACATGGACCTGCGAAAGGGACTTTTAGAGAAAGCAAAAGACCAAAAAGATATTCAGAATATGCTGCATACATGACAAAAATAATAGACGCTGAAGCAACTACATTTGAAGAACCTGCTCACCAAGAAGTTTGGAGAAGGCAATGCAAGAAGAATATCAATCCATCATGAAGAATGGGGCTTGGGAAATCGTTCCTAGACCAAGTGACAAATCGGTTGTCACTTCAAAATGGATCTACAAAATCAAACACATTGTTGATGGAAGCATATACAAGTACAAAGCTAGATTCATTGCAAGGGGTTTCTCTCAAAAGGAAGGCATAGACTGTGAAGAAACTTTTGCACCTACCGCAAGATATATTACTATAAGATCCTTGGTTTTGTTGGCTGCAACAATAGGATGGAATATCCATCAAATGGATGTAAAAACAACATTTCTGAATGGAACCATCGATGAAGAAGTATACATTGAACAACCTGAAGGCTTTGAAATAAATAGCAAGGACATTTCTGTTTGTAGACTAAAGAAGGCCCTATATGGCTTGAAGCAAGCAACTAGGGCATGGTATGCAAGAATGGATGTATATCTTCTAAGATTTGGGTTTGTCAAAAGTACTGCTAATCCAAACCTCTACATCAAAGTCGTGGATAATGAGCCAATCATTATTCTACTATATGTGGATGAGCTATTTATTATAGGTGTGGACTAAAGGATACAAGAATGCAAGAAGATGCTAGCAGCCGAGTTTGTGATGAAGGATCTGGGACTTATGCATTATTACCTAGGTTTGGAAGTATGGCAAAAACCTAGGGAGATATATTTGGGGCAAGGAAAGTATATAATCAATTTATTGCAGAAATTCAGTATGATGGATTCCAAGCACATGACTACTCCCCATTTTCTAGGTCAAAGTCCCCATTGAGGACTTCTAAGTTTTATCTTGATTCATTAGAGTCATTGTCCATTTTATGAGACCCTTCTTAGGCTTTTGAATCATGTAAAAATAATTATTATTGAGTAAAATAAGTCATTTGTCACCTCCACACCAAGTCAGCCCTTGCCTGATGAAGTCGGCCTACATTAGGGCAATTCGACCCACATAAGAGGCTATATATAGAAGTGCAGTTCGATCCATTTGCTCACTCACTCAACAAGTTCGATACACAAGGAGGAGCAGAAAAAGTGTGAAGTTCCAAGAGAAGAAGGAGAATTGCAGGAGAAGGACAAGATCAAAGTTTTGGGCTATCTCTCTCCCACTCGTGCGAAGTTAGTGGGCTACTGCTGGGGTTGAAGATTTGCTGCTGGGTCAAAGTTCTGCTGTTGAGGAGGTCGAAATTCCACTGTTGCAAAGTCAAAGATCTAGGTTGAAGTTGCTGGAAGATTATCATCTGAAGAAGAAGGAAGGGCTGACTTGGTGGTTGGTGGAAGTTTGTGTCTAGGTCAAAGAGTCTTGGATTATCTCGCCGAGTCTTGTGAAAACTCCTAAAGGAAGAGGTTTGACTGGGTTTTCCCCTAGAAAGGGTTTTTTCCTTGGCTGAGTGCCTACATCTTGTGTCTCTTGTTCTTGTTATCTTCATACACATAATTTGGTAATTGCTTGATGAAAGATAATCTAATAAAGAAGTAAAAGAAGCCAACATAATTCACAAATAATTATCAAGAAAGAGGAATCAAACCCTAATTCTACTAGTATTGATTTCTCAACATCGAGCAACTTCACAATGTATTTTCTTTGAGAAAGGAAAATCTCTCCTGGCCTTTGCCAGACCTCCAGGCGTAGGAAGTAGTGCATCAGTCCTAGGTCCTTCATCTCGAACTTGGAAGCCAACTCCCTCTTACATTGATAAATGAGAGGGTTTGCCCCTGTCAGAAAGAGATCTTCTACATAAAGGACCAAAATGAGAGGCATGTCCTTTTCAACCTTGAAGTATAGGTTAGGATCAACATCGCTCCTTGTAAATCCCAACTTCATAAGATAACTATCAATCCTCTCATACCAAGCCCTAGGGGCTTGCTTCAACCCATAAAGGGATTTCTTCAACCTGCATACACGTGTCCTTCGATCTTGTACTTCGAACCTTTGAGGTTGTTCCAAGTAGACTTGCTCCTTAAGCGAGCGTGCAAGAAAGTAGTATTAATGTTGGGCAACCAAGAAAGGCTCACCAATCAGAAACATCTAACTGATTGGACAACAAGGAAAAAGCACACTACTTTCTTGGCAACATCTAAAACTCAAAAAGAAGGAAACATAAAAAAACTAGTAAAGATGGAAACATCTCTATAGTTGTTTTATCTAATAATGTAATTGATTTTTATCTCATATATTTTGTAATTAAAAATGCATAAGGAGAATGTTGCATTGTTTATAAAATGCTCATCTCTCCCTCATAATAAGATGGTGGTATTGTTTTACTGAACGTCTGTGCTATTCTCTCCTTTCTGAATCTTTTTTAGATCTACATGTAGATCGATTGGTATCAGAGCATAAGATCTTGGAAGCCATCCACTATTCAAAGTTTTTTTTTTTTGGATTTGTGGCTTAACAATTCAGCACCCTTCTTAGTGCGCCCTCCTTGCTTCAGATTCCCATCACAGATTTTCGCTTGGGGTCATACCTTTCAATTCCTTTAGTGGATGAAAATCATGCTGCCCCATCGAGAACCCTCAACCGAGGACTCACCAGTCCATGATCTAGTCATGGCTATTCAAGAACTAATTACGCTGCAACAACAGAGACACCCTCCTGGACAAATATCAGACAGCTTGGAGGAGGTCTTGTCTTCACACATGGAAAAGGTTGACAACACATCAAGGACGTGGCATCCTAATATATTTTTGTATAATCAAAGAAGAAGGGCATGGTTCATTGGTTTCGAGTATCTTTGAGGAAAACCAAAAGCAGGTAAATAGGGGCAGTTTCCTACTTTTCAGGAGCAATGGAGAAGATGTGACATTAAGGGCCAGTAGGCAGCTACAAACACCTACCACAACCAAACTAAAAAATACCACTTGTCAAAGAACGAGAATTGATTGTAAATTAAGGCTATTATTAGCATGATATGGAGTTAGACTCCTATTTGACTTAGATCTCTAAAAATTATAGTTAATAGTTTGTTACATTTAATAGGTAGTTAAAATTTGAATAGGTGTCATAAGAAGTAGAATTCGAGTTCCCCTCATGTTGGAGGAGGAATCTCAGCCTTGTAAAAGAATTCTATATATAGGAGAAAGAGCAATGTACCAAGGGTTGGAAATTTATGGAAAAATGCTCTGATATTTGGCTTATGTAAAGACTCTGTTTTTTAGTAATACAGTACTGGCTTATGCTTCTCAAGAATCATAAAGAGTTCAATGTAATGAGTTTCTTTTGTTGTCTTTTCATGTTATCTACAGTGTTATGAGTATGTGATTACTTAGAAATCATTAACAATGCTCTAATTTCCTTCATATACTCGTAAACTGCCTTCTATATGTTTGGTGTGTTGAAATCTGAATGCCTTGACTTCTATGCAAAGCCAACCCTACTGTTAATACTGAATCATATATGACTCCATAAGCCCAATGGATACTTGTTAGTTGTGTTTCCACCATTTTCATTTTTTATTTGTTTCACAAGAGTTAGCCATCTTGATCATAATCAAAAACCTTTAATCCTTTGAGAGAGCCCTCTCAGGTTGGGGAGGCTAAACCTCAGCCTAAAGTAGGTTTGAAACAGTTACTTGAAGTCTTCCTGGTCTGCAGCCTTCCAGGGCCTGATTTTGAGATAACAGTCTATATGGACCTTGCGTGCAGATTGTCATCCTGCTCCAAGGAAAAGGGTAAAGCAAGGTTTAAAGCGCTAATATGTGGATTTGCGATAACAAAGGAATAAGGCCCCTGCGTGACAGTTGAGAGCCTTAGTGCCTGAAGGGCTAAGTGCTTGATTCAAGCCCCCGATCACATGAATGAATAAAATAAAAGCATAGGGGCCAAAGAGGAAATGAAAAATTCCCGCCTATTCTTCTATTTTTAATATTAAAGGCCCGTGACTGTTGCTAGGAGAGCGCTGTCACAGAGATTTAAATGGGTGGATAGGCCGACAACTAGGACTTTAATGAGGCATGGTGCATCTATAGATCGATATGGGGAGGATTTAGGAAGTATTATTGGCACGACATGGTGCTCCACTCCATCATGTAGAAAATGACCGCTTGGGCACGCAAGTTTCACACTCCATCACTTCTCCACTGAACAACTCACTCAAGTAGTTAAGGCAAAATGGATAGAAACTGGTCGAGCAGCAGTGAACTGCCTCAACAACAGTGAGAATCATGATGACAGTAGGGATGTGGCTAAATCATGGGCTTCCACTGAAACAACAAGGGGACACCTCCTCCTTCCCCTTTCCATTTTCTTTCTCTATGCATTTATCTTTGTTTATTTCCAAGAAAGGGATTTGATATGATTGTAATATTTTTGGGGCAGCAGAGCCTTAGAATGACCGAGACAGCTAGTCTAGCATGATAGCTGGGGTTCAGGTTCAAATATTTTGTAAATTGTAATTTCAACTCCCCCTCCTCTTATAAATAGGGGGAAGTAATATTATACAAGGGTTCCAGAATTTCTCACCCGTGAGGGCTGAACTCTGTGATACCATATTTTGGTTCATAACTCTGTAAGTGAATGACTATTATCTTAGATTGTATTACTTTACATAGACATATATTCAGACTATCACATAAATGGTGTTGATTCCTCCTTCTTAGCACAACAATATGTTTTTCCTTATGTTAATTCCATTATGTTCATATTCTTCTCTGCATGTGTGCAACAATAGCTGCTAGAAATTATTTCATGCTTCCTTACGGATCCATGTGTATTGATTTATTAATGCATAATGCTAGTATGAAGGGCTAAAGTATATCTTTAAACTTTTATATAAGAATCATAGCACCCATCTTCTCTCCAGTCCATTAATTCCACTTGTAACTCAAACAAGTGTAGAATTTCCCATTGCTTGCAGCTCTATGTGTTCAATATAGAATTATGGATGTTTTGGGCTCTATATGATGAGTTATGCTTTCTCCTAATCCTCTTTCATTTACTCAACAAATCCTATTAAGCTGTAATCCCCTTTGAAGTAATCAGCCTCCGCTGTTCTATGTGATACTACTGGGAACTTTGTGTGTGAGGGAGTACCTGAAATCCATAACTCATACCTTTGGAGGAATGAACCAAGCCCCCTCATTATCTTTCATTACATGACAATTGGAGTGCTGCAAACCCCTCACATATAACCTTACAAGACTCCTTTATATAATATGTCCTAAGCACTGGTGTACAATCAACCCAGAGGTTATCTCTAGGGAGATTCCTTGTCTCTTGCTGCACTTGTGTTGTAGGTGCAAGATTTAGCCACAACATAAGCTCTACTATCAAATTACAACATGCATAAAAGAGAGAGGTGAATGTCGCAACCTAACGAGATTGGTCCTAAGACATAATGAAAGTGGAAATGATGGTCGATAATGCAACAAAGATGACGATATGTGACATCTTATCACTCCAAAATTTCTTCTAGGTTGTCATAAAAAGAAATGATAGAGGTAACCACAAACCAACTTTGGAGATTAGGATCTAGCCTTCCTAATCTCAGAGACGACTCTCTCTTTTTAATTTAACTTTATTTAGTTATTTGATTTTAGGCTAGTTATGATTAAGCTTGGGTTTTTGATTTGAATTTGGGTGGTGGGATTGCTTACTTAGATGAAAAGAGGGTTGCTTTTACCATTGGGATATGGGGTCAAAATGCTAGACAAACAAGACTGGATCAAGTTCTAAAAACAGTGTCTACAGGGCAAGATAGAGGAGTTACTACAGATCTCAAAGGCTTGATGGTGAAACAGTTTCCAATTGCATCCAGGGAGAAATTAAGGGTTCCCTAGACCGGATTATGAAGAGAAATGAAAGAGGTCAACTGGGATGGGAGAGCAATTAAGGGTTCTCAAATTCAGATATCAGAGGAAAACATATAAATGATTAACTGTGCAAAATAGAGTGTAGTTAAACAAATTCTGAGTTAAATTTCTAGTTAATTCATTCAAATTAAGATAACATTTAATTTTATGAAACACATAAGAAAGTAACAGAAATCAGACAAAGAAGATACTTCATTGCAATAGCTCATCTCATGAATCCTGTAGTGCAATATTTTCATTACTTGCTCCAGTTTGTTGACTTGAACATTGGTACAATAACCCTTAGGTTTGAGATCAAAATAACTCTACAAATGTATAGCAATCCACCCTCAATACTTTGATTTATGAAGTATTTATACAAAAATATTATACAAAATATCCCAAACTGTCTTGGAAACTAATCTTGGAGAAAGAAATATCTTCATGCAAGAAGATAGAGACATCTATTGAATTGCTGCTGGCTGTCCCTGTTATTTAGGTTCTCCTGGCTCTGATCTTTTGATATTTTGCACTTTAATCTGCTTTGTTGTTTGGTCTTCATGCTAGATGTTCTATTTACTTTGACCTTTCATCTGATACACTTTGACCTGGCTAACCTGTCAATATCCTTTTACTGTGCCCTTTTACTTTTACTGTACATTTTACATTTTTACTGTGTATTTCTACAGTAAATCATTTAGTTTTTCCCATGTCTCAGCATCTGGTAATTGGATATTGAGCATCTTCCTGTAGATCTCATCTGCCTCTGTATACTTGGCAAAAGTAGGCTTATTGACAAAAAGGTGTTTTACCTCATGCTGGAGGTAAAACAAATTCTCAAAAGTTTGATACAATACTTTTCCAGTAGGTATACCCTTCATGGATGAAGTATTTACTTGATCTCTCGCCACTTCTCTGATCTTCTTATTATAATCCTCATGTGTCATTAATTTGTTGTTTATAACCAAGGGATTTGATAAACCCTTTTGCCTCAAAACTTCGAACTTAACCATGAATCTGTCAATGACCAGTTGCATGGTTTGGCACTTATCCTCTAAGTTCAACATCAAATTCCTCTTAGTGAGGACCTTTTTAACTTCCAAAATTGTACCTGTTCTATCAGGTATCTCTAATTCCTGCAGCTCATACTTGTTCATATGAAAAAGGGGGCCAATAGTATTCTTTAGGAGAAAGCACTAGAGAAGGCCATTACTGGAGAGAAGGCACATGTATTTCATTTTCATGTTTTTGGTTGTTCAATTTATATTCATCTTGATGAGAAACATAGTAAGTTTGAGAACTCTAGTATAAAGGGGATTTTTATAGTGTACAATGAGGCTTCCAAAGTGATGTGAAGTTTAATGAGGAAGGATAGTCCTTTAGTTCATAGGGGTTTCATGTAGTGTTTGAACCTTGAGTAGGATGAAACTCCTTTTGTACCTAATTCAAATATGAAATCTAACGAGAAATCAAATTCAGATCAACATGGTATCAACCAAGGAGGAGAGACCTTGTTACCCATCCACATACATATGTAACCCTAGGATACATTTTTTCTTCTATGATGGAGCTTGCCAGCCAGCAACCCTATTATGACCCATAGATAGTCAACTTTAGATGCCTCTCACACATTATTTAGTCAAAGCACTCATTGATCTAACCTACTCATTCAACGAAGGTGGGTCATCTATTGTGAGGTACATTAACTTTTTTTTTTGCATTCAAATGCTTTCATGTAATGTTTAAGGCATTCTAGTATGGATCATAGGTTGAAATTGGATTATAGACGACTATTGGTTGTGTACTTGTTCCCTGGCTTCACCTTGGTGGTTATCATGTGTCTCTGGTCCGGTGTGACATACCTTAGGGTCATTATTTCATTGTCTACGAAAGGCACAAAGAGGAGGCTTTAATGATGGTAGTGCTCCATGTTATTTATACTTAATACTTGCCATCATCCCTGATGTTTTCTATTCCATTGTTTGTTTGGATGTTGTCAAGTTGCCTATACAAGTTCCCTATTGGCCTTGTCCTATGAGAAGTGTTAAATTTCCATGAAACTCTGCAACTACTTAGATGAATATCTAAAAATTGAAATCTAGTTAACTTTCACCAAGATACATAGCCTCTTAACAACTTATAAGCAGCGGAATAAAAACACAGAGATAAAAACACATGCATAAATTGACACTTATTTTTCTCAGGGAACCCAACAGGGAAAACCAGCTTGCTTGATGTGGCTATTTTATTGATTGTCCTTGGAGCATTTGAATTTATTACAAAGTAATCTGTCTCTTTGAGAAAGCGTTCTACTTCTCACACAAATCTCAGTTGATCTAATTGATCTTGGTTGGCCTAGATCATTGCTTGATCTTGGCCCTCTAGCACACAATTGTTCCTCTGCTGCCTCCTTGACTTGCTCTGCAAACCCTGCTGTCTTGCTTCAATTCTGCTCTTCCTTCCTTGAGCACCTGGTAGCCTTATTCCTTGCACCGATCTCCTATTTCCTAGCCCTCTCTAGGCCCTATTTTCTAGTGCACTTGTGCCCTATTTCTTAGCACACTACAACCTCCTGTTCTTTTTGACCCCAACTCCTCTTTCATGTGCACAACCAACTCATAAATCCTAGTGCACTTGTGGTTCCTATTTCTCAGGAAATAATTCCCGCGCTCCACAATCAAGGCTCTCTTACAAACTCGTGAGCTTTGTTTTGTCACAAACCTTTGTGCACAAAGCAATTGTGTAATCTTTGTGCCTTCACCCTTCTTTTATAGATTTGATCCATGCTAAATTAGGCAAGTACAAATTTAGAACTGGAGTTGTGATTGACAAGTTAATTGAGTCGAACTGGTTCTCTATCCAATCATCACTAGAGTCATAATTTGTCCTTCTTTCAATCAATAGCTGAAGTCCCAACTCGTTCTATTTGAACTCGTAACTGCCACTTGATCTTGAAGTTAAACTAAAGAAGGCTCCACGTAATTTATCCTCCAACACTACGCATGAACTCTTGATGATTATTCCCATAAACTGGAAACAAATTCACCATCATTGAAGTCTAGCTCATGAGGACAATTCGAGGTCTTCACTGGCTAAGGCACAAGCCAGAAGACCTTTCTCGCTACATTTTCAACACTCCCTCTTAGCAAGGAAGGTACTTCTAGAAGAACCTCGTCCACCTGGATCTGTCTTCAACACTACCACATTCTTCGCTGTTGCAGCTGCTCCCTCTGAACTAGAAGACTTCCCTGCTTTCTATTGCGGAATTTGATCTGAAGACCTGTTCTTTCCAACCATGCTCTGTGAGTCTATCACCTCAGTCATAAGTGTCATGTACCCCATGTATCTCTGTGGCTGCTTACTTTGGTTGAAGGTGGTACTGGGAGGTCCAACTCTCCTCCGATTCTCCCTAGACAACTCTTCTGCCTACTTGGCTCGAACTCTCCCTATACTAGGAGTCACTGACTGAGTGGTTGCCTCCACTTGCCTTGGGCTCTCCTCATCATCTTGCGGGTTGGCGCAACTGCCAACTAGCCAAGACTCAAACTGAGATACTAGTTGAGACTCCATCTTGAGTAGCTTCTTATTGGGTACTTTAACTTGCTCTTGCTCTAAGGACTCCCTCAGAGCTCTGCTCTCCTCAACCATCACTTCTCTACTTTGCGCACTTCTTGCCTTGCTGCTCAAGGCTACGCCTGTCTCTACCTGGAACTTGTAGAGATTCTTCATCCTCACACCTATTTGCTTCTTACATCCAGAAGCTAAGTGTTGGAGGTAAGCCTTACCTCTGCTGAAGATGACATCATAACCCTTGTCCTCAAGGGTAGCTACTGAAACAAGATTTTGCTTCAGGCCTGGAACATAGAGGACATCTCTGAGATGAAGAGGATTACTTGACTCCCTCTGAAAACTGACAGTACCAACTCCTCTAGTTACATACATGGCATCATCTCCTAGCTCAATCTAAAACTGCATGTCCTTCTCCTTCAGGTGGTTGAAATACTTCTTGTTCCTGATCATGTGGAAGGATGCTCTTGAACCAATATACCATACGCTGCTGTCTACTGAGCTTGCCATGCAAGCTATCAATGAGAAATCTTTCTTGAACTGGGTAGAAAATGCATCTACCTCCGCTGATGCAGTCACATGATCCTTACTGGACTCCTTCCGGTTAGTGCAATTAGTGGCATAGTGCCCAAACTCATGGCAATGGAAGCACTTGATCTTGCTCAAATCCTTCCTCTTCTTCTCGCCCTTTTGACTGGACTCAGCCTCACCTTGGCTCTTCTTGCCCTTGGATCTACTACCTTTGTTTACCAGGGCAAAGTTTTCCCCGTCCTCTGCTGGAGCTTCTTACTAGCTCTCGTTCCTCTCCGGATTTGTTCTTGAACACAATCACTCCATAACCTTTCCCAACTGGGAATATTCTCTTTGCCACTTATTGCATCCTGGAAACTATACCAAGACTTATGGAGCTCCAGAAGCGCAAGATTCACAAGGTATTTTTCTGCTACCATCCCGAACCCGAGTGAACTTTGAAAGATATGTGATGATGGGCTCTCCTTTGCTCATCTAGATACTTCTTAGCTTCTCCTTGAGAGAAAGCTTCTGGCACAAATCCAAGATGGCTTTAAACATATCATATGCTTTCTTCTTCTCATGGAGACAAGGGATAATATGGTCTCTGATACCATCAAGAATGATCCTTCTCGCCTTGGTGTCATTCTTGTTATGTTGGGCCAACTGTTGGGCATCTGTAGGTGGCACTATTTGTTGCTTCACAAACTCTAGCACCCCATTATCTTCCAACACCACTGATATCCACTCCTTCCATGAGCAGAAATTTGAGGCTCCCTCTAAATTGTGATCTAACCTTAGTCCTAGGTACAACACCCTGCTATCCAAGGAACTACACTGCTCTGCTCTTCAAACTCTACCGCAAGCCTTCTGATTAATTTTCACCCTCCACAAACTAATCAATCTGGTGCTGGTATTTATATAGATCTCTGCTCTGATACCATGTTAAATTTCCATGAAACTCTACAACTACTTAGATGAATATCTGAAAACTGAAAACTGAAAACTAGTTAACTTTCACCAAGATATAGAGCCTCTTAACAACTTGTAAGTAGTGGAATAAAAACACAGAGATAAAAACACATGCATTACTTGACACACTTATTTTTCTCAGGAAACCATTTGGGAAAACCTGCTTGCTTGATGTGGCTATTTTATTGATTATCCTTGGAGCAATTGAATCTATTATAAAGCAATTTGTCTCTTTGAGAAAGCATTCTGCTTCTCACACAAATATCAGCTGATACAATTGATCTTGGCTGGCCTAGATCACTGTTTGATCTCGACCCTCTAGCACACAATTGTCCCTTTGCTGCCTCCTTGACTTGCTTTGCAAGCCTTGTTGTCTTGCTTGAATTCTGCTCCTCCTTCCTTGCGCACTTGGTAGCCTTATTCCTTGCTTTGATCTCATATTTCCTGGCGCACTCCAAGACCTATTTTCTAGCGCACATGTGCCCTATTTCTTAGCGAACTTCAGCCTCCTATTCTTTAGGACCCCAACTCCTATTTCCTGCGCGCAACCAACTCCTAAATCCTAGCGTAGTTGTGGCTCCTATCTCTTAGGACACAATTCTTGCGCTCCTCAATCAAGGTTCTCGCACAAACTTGTGAGCTCTGTGTTGTCACAAACCTTTGTGCACAAAACAATTGTGTAATCCTTGTGCCTTCGTCCTTCTTTTATAGATTCGATCCATGCTAAATTAGGCAAGTACAAATTTAGAACGCAAGTTGTGATTGACAAGTTAATTGAGTTGATTCTCTCTCCAATCATCACTGGAGTCATAATCGTCCTTCTTTTAATCAATAACTGAAGTCCCAACTTGTTCTATCTGAACTCGTAACTGTCACTCGATCCTTTAGTCAAACTGAAGAAGGCTCCACGTAACTTATCCTCCAACAATATGCATAAACTCTTGATGATTATTCCCATACAATGGAAATAAAGTCACCATCACTAAAAGTATAACTCATGAGGAGAACTTGAGGTCTTCACTAGCTAAGGCACAAGCCAAAATACAAGCCAATAGACCTTGCTTGTTACATTTTCAACAAGAAGAAGGGGTTGGAAATACCCAAGGTTGATGTAGCTGTAAGAAAAGAAAAAGCATAATCCAAATATCAAAATGCAAAAGAATGACAATGGATGTAAAACAAGCAAAAGCCAATTGTAGCTTGAGCTCTATCCCCTTTTATATAGCCACTTGTCCCCAAGAGTATCCGTGTATATCACGCCTATCAAAGTAAAAGGAACTCTTGGTGAACATCTCATCCTTGATGAAGAGATAAACTTCCCATCATTAAAAGGGGATTATATCATTATTACTTGATAAATCAATAAAGCTTGTTAAATAAACCAACCTATCATCTGCGTTAAAATCTAAAAATTCCTAGCTAGTTACGATGATAAAGGAATACCATACACTGATTGAGAACATGCTATAGTCTATGTATTATATTGTTCTAAAAGTAGTCTTCACCTACAGTTGGATCGGATTGATCTAATTAAATTATTAATGACACTTCCATCCTCTTTTTACACAAATAAAATTGAAAACTAAGTATATACTTTATACTAATATTTATATATTGTCTCAAAGCTTTCTTAGAGCATTTTGGCTAGCATTATTAAAAATTAAAAATAAATTTATTAATGTCTTAGACCTTTCCTGTTGGCATTATCATGTGAAGTATAAATAGAATATTTGTTGGTTAGGGTTTCAAACAGATGGAAAATATCCTTAAAAAACAAAGAAAAAACCTAAAACTCTAATGTTGTTTGCTTGGGATCCGACGTGTGAGGTCTAGTTGGCACAAGATCCATTTTAGCAGCAAGGGATACATTTTCAGGTTCTAAGGATTTGTTTACGTGGTTGATCCTACACAAACATGGGTGGATCTATATCCGTATCTGCATCTAAAACGCGAATCCATGGATTTATCATCAAGGTCTCGTGGATCTCGTAACACATATTTCAACTCTCTAGGGCAATCTTGTCATGCATAAAGTAGATCTGAAAACTCAATTTTATCGCAGTTATAATAGTAGTAAAACGACTCTTAAGTTCATGATGTTAAATCACTTAACAATATTTCCCTTTACTTATGTCGAATCAGCAAGACATATATAGTTGTAAGTAACAATTCATGAAGAACATAGATGAATGAAATTCAAATCTACAAATTACACATACTGTGCATTATTACCCACCAAAAAGTTGGTAGCCCATAGGAGAAAAAATTTCTCCTCTTTGGACAACCATCCAGCTAGCACCTGTTGAGAAACCAAGTGCTAGATAGTTTAATGCTTGATTCCTCTTTCTTGATAATTACTTGTGAATGTTAGCTGTCTTCTTATTAATTTTATGTTCTCTTCATCATGCAATTATACAAAGCTTCAAAGCATAAAGAACAGAAAGAGGCATAGAACACGAAAGATTAGGCTCCAAGCTAGGGTAAAACCCCACAAGGGGGAAAACCCCACAATACTTCTCTTATAGAATAAGATCAAAATGTGAGGTCTAGTTGGCACAAGATCCATTTTAGCATCATGGGATCTATTTTCAGGTTTTAAGGATTTGTTTGCATGGTTGACCCTACACGAATATGGGTGGAGCTGTATCCGTATTTGGATCTAAAACACGAATCCATGGATTTATCATCAAGGCCCCCTGGATCCCGTAACACATGTTTCAACTCTTTAGGGCAATCTTGTCATGCATAAAGTAGATCTGAAAACTCAATTTTATTGCAGTTATAATAGCAGTAAAACAACTCTTAACTTCATGATGTTAAATCACTTAACAATATTTCCCTTGTGTCAAATCAGAAAGACATATATAGTTGTAAGTAACAATTCATGAAGAACCTAGATCATTGAAATTCAAATCTACAAATTACACATATTGTGGATTATTACCCTCCAAAAAGTTGGTAGCCCATAGGAGAAAAAATTTCTCCTCTTTGGACAACCAACCAGCTAGCACCTATTGAGAAACCAAGTACTAGATAGTTTAATGCTTGATTCCTCTTTCTTGATAATTGCTTGTGAATGTTAGTTGTCTTCTTATTAATTTTGTGTTCTCTTCTTCAAGCAATTATACAAAACTTCAAAGCATAAAGATCAGAAAGAGGCATAGAACACCAAAAATTAGGCTCCAAGCTAGGGCAAAACTCCACAAGGGGGAAAACCCAACAATGCTTCTCTTATAGAATAAGATCAAAATGAGATATCCAAGACCCAAGACCAAGACCAAACACTGCCACAAAGATCCAAGTCAACCCTCCAAGTCTCCTCCAATCAAGTCAAAGTCAACAAAAGCCATTGTTGGTCAAAATCTATGAAATCTGGTGAAACCGCAAAACATTTCGCTCTTGCAATAAAGGCCAAATTTCGGCCCTGTAACAGCCTTAGAAAACCACAAAAAACTTCGCACGTGTGAGTAGAACTAAGGTAGAAGACTCGTATTTTCTCTCTCCTTCGTCTTTAGCTGGTTTTTCTTCTTGTTCTTGCACAAAAATCAATGTGATGTGATGAGTGATGAATGAGCTTCCAAGAGGTCAAGTTGACTTGTATTTATAGTTGTCCAAGAGGGTCGAATGGCTACCACATAGGCCGACTTGTCCAAGGAGGGCAGACTAAGTCTTATGTTGACTTCTTGACTCAAAATAAAAATTCTTTTTCTTTTCTTACAAAAAGTCCAAATGGGACTCGACTCAAATACATTTTTTTTGACTTATGATAAATTCTTTTCCGACTTTTTTGACTCTAAGCATGAAGAACATGCTTCGACCAAAAAGAAAAATAATAATAATAATAATAATGAATAAATATGAAATTACATTACATTATGAAGACCAACACTAGTTACAATTTCAACAACATCCCTATTTGATCAACACATAACATGATGCCAGGATCCTCCATTGCTTGCTTTGGTCAAATCTCTCTCTCCCACTTGGCATTCCTTCTTGAAGGAAGGTGGGCCATCCATCAATAGGTACTTTAGCCATTTTGCAATCATATGCTTTCACTTAATGTTATGGGCATACTAATATGGATCAAGGGGAAACTTGTATGATTGATCGATCTTGACTATATTCTTGTTCCCTCACTTCACTTGGGAGATTAATTTGACTCTAGTCCAATAGGACCTTCTCTAAGGCCTCAGGGTTTTAGGAAGGGCACTTTTGGGGAGGCTTTGATTGAAGTACCGTGTCCAAGATATTCCATCCTTACCACTTTCCATCTTTCCCATTTTTTCATCTCCATTCTTTGCACTAGTGGTCAATGGGTAATTAGTCATGGGGATTGGCAACTTTTTATCCTCATCCTTGACTTTGGGCCGAAAAACTTTTCCCTAGAGGTTGGTGCAGTTAAAATAAATATAAAAGCGTAAGAAAACTACACTGAAATAAAAAGATAAAATACAAAAGATGGTTGGGACATTTGATTGGTGTGTGGCCAAAGGCCTAGCATGAGCTCTACCTGCCTCTTTAGCCATTACCTAATTCCTCAAGCACATGATGCTTCATCTATAAAAGGAACTCTTGTACTGTCCCAACCTTGATGAGTGATAAATTGACTTAACTTCAAGGGGTATTAAATGCAAAATCTCAAAAAGCAAGCTTGGGCCCTTGAGCTATGCACCCAAATCAAAGCAAATCACAAAGAAGTAAAAGGCACACCAAATGTTAAATTTCCACGAAACTCTACAACTACTTAGATGAATAACTGAAAATAATGCAACCAATATTGAAACCAAATTTACTTTCACCAAGATATAGAGTTTTTTAAATGATAAGCAACAAAATACAAACACAAAGATAAAAACACAATCACATAAATTGACACACTAGATTTCTCAGGAAACCCAACTAGGAAAACCTGCTTCTTTGATGTGGTATTTTATTGATTGAGCAAATAGATCGATTATAAGGCAATCTGTCTTCTTGAGAACATAGTTGTTGTCCTGCTATACAAGCCTAACTCTACTCTACAATCCCTTGACCTTGCTCCTACTTCCTTGCACTCTGCCTGACCCTATTTCCTTGCGCACTAGGCCGCCTTTTTCGTAGCGCATAGGGCCTCCTATTCTTTAGGACTCAACTCCTAAATCCTAGCATAGAATTGTCTCTTGTTTCATAGCACAATTTTGCCCTATTATTTAGCACAAGGAAACTCCTAAAAACATGCACACTAGCTCCTCAAAGATCTGCACACCACAAGCAAATAGATCTCACACAAACTTGTGCACTCAACAATGAATAAACTTTGTGCCTTCATCCTTCTTTTATAAATTTGATCCATGCTAATTTTGGGCCTCATTCAAATTTAGAACTGGAGTCTCTAACTGGGAAGTTAACTGAGTCGAACTAGTTCTCTTTCTCCAGTTATCACTAGAGTCATAACTTGTCCTTACTTCAATCAATGACTAAAATTCCAACTCGTTCTATCTGAAATCAAACTGCCATCTAATCCTCCAACACTACGCATGAAATCGTGAAGTTATTCCCACAAATTGGAAATAAGCTCACCATCTCCATGAACTCGCTCCATGGTCAAAGATGGACAACTTGTGGTCTTTCTGGCTAAGGCATGACCTAAAGAAGACCTTCCACGCTACAATTTTCAACACTCCCACTTAGTGAGGAAGGGATTTTGCAGAACTACCAACTTGTTTATGAAATAGACGAAACTACTTCTTGCCAATGCCTTGGTCAAGATATCTGTTGTCTGCTACTCTGTTGGAATGTATGGTAGCTTCACTATCCCTTTCTGCGCACAATCTCTGAGATGATGATACCAGATCTCGATATGCTTGGAGTGATCATGAAACACTAGATTCTCAAAGAGCTTAATGCAACTCTGATTGTCTCAATGTATCACAGTAGGCTCCATCCCTTGTCTGAAAAGTCTCTCAAGCAACTTCCACATCTAGATATCTCTACATATTTCCAAACTAGAAGCCATGGTCTCGACCTCAGTGGAATTGAGTGCAACTGATCTCTGCTTCCTGCTAAACCAGGAAACAACTGCTGACCCAATGCTGAAGACGCAACCTGAAGTACTCTTCCGATCTGTGGAGCACCTTGCCCAATCTGCATCTGTGAAGCCCTCAAGCCTCACTCCATCAACCTGTCTGTACCACAATCCATAATCTATTGTGCCTTTGAGATACCTTAAAACATGCTTTGCAACAACCTAGCGAACTCTAGTCGGTTCCATCATGAACTGACTTAGCTGGTTTACTGCAAAACAAATATCAAGCTGTGTGTTGACCAAGTACATCAACGACGCAATGAGATACTTGTGTAATGTAGCATCTACTCATTCGGCTTTGCTAGCATCCACCTTTCTATAGTTTGTGACTAGAGGCGTGGCCATGGGCCTACAATCTGTCATATAAAATCTCTTGAGAATCTCCTGCGTGTACTTGCCCTGTCCCAAGAAGATCTCACCATCACCTTGCCAAACCTCCAATCCAAGGAAATAGTGCATAAGCCCTATATTCTTCATCTCAAACTCCCTTGCAAGGTCTGCCTTGCAATCTTGAATCAAGCTTTTTGCTCCAGTTAGTATAATATCATCAACATAGAGCACTAGAATGAGCGGAAGCTCTACAACCATGATGTAGTACAGGTTGGGATCTGCCTCACTCTTAGTGAAGCCCAATCCTCGAAGTTAGCTGTCAATTCGAGTGTACCATGCTCTCAGAGCCTACTTGAGCCCATAAAGAGCTCTCTTCATCCTGCACACGTGTGTCTCTGCTGAACTACTCAAACTCCTCTGGCTGCTCCATATAAATGTCCTCCACCACTACGTTGAGGAATGCTATCTTCACATCCATTGGGTGGATCTTCCACCCCATCTGTGCTGCAAGTGCCATAATTGTCGTGATGGTAGAATATCGTGCTACTCGGGCAAACGTTTCATCATAGCCTATGCTCTCAACCTATGAAAAGCCCTTGGCCACAAACCTGCCCTTGTACTTCTCCAGACTCCCATCTTCTCCATGCTTCACCTTGTACACCCAACGCGAGCCTACTACAGATTTTCCCTTTGGTCATGGCACAATCTCCCAGACATTGTTTTTCATGATGGAGGAATATTCCTCCACCATGGCACCTTGCCAAACCTGCTCAGAGGCTGCCTCCTCATAAAAATGAGGCTGTGTCCAACAACTTTGTCATCAGTGCCATATACCATGTACCTCTGTGGCTGCTTGCTTTGCTTGAACATAGAACTAGGAGCTTCAATATGCTCTCGGGCCTCCTGAATCAACTTGTTGACCCACTTGGCTCTCTTCCTCCTTGTGCTAGGAGTCTCTGATTGAGTAGTTGCCTGCTCTCATCCTGGTCTCTCCTCCTCCTCATCCTACTGGTCATCCTATTGTGTGAACCTCTTGCCACCTAACTGAGACTCAATCTGTGATCTTGGCTGAGACTCAATCTGTGATCTTGGTTAAGGCTCCTCCTTGGGAGCGAGTGGCTCCTCCTCAGGTACTCCAACTTGCTCTCGCTCTAAGGACTCCCTCAAAGCTCTGTCCTCCTCAAACCTCACGTCCCGCCTAATAACTGTCTTCTTGAGTGATGGAATATACAACGGTATGCTTGAGATGTCTCATTGTAACCCACAAAAATACCCTTTTCAATTGTGGGCTCCAACTTCTTCTTGCTATCTTTGGACACATGGCAGTAAATTTTTGTGCCAAAGATGCGGAAGTGTGAAACATCAGGCTTCTTGCCTGTGAAAGCCTCCTTTGGTGTAACTCGTCCAAGCACCCTGTGTGGACTCTTGTTCTGTAGAAATACTGCAGTGTTGCATGCCTCTGCCCACAAGAACATAGGCAGTCCCTGATCATGCAACATGGCCTTGGCCGCTCCAACTATGTTGTAGTTCTTCCTCTCAACCACCCCATTCTGCTAAGGGTTATGGGGTGTTGTCAACTCTCTCCTAATGCCCTCCTTGGCACACTCATCCTTGAAGGCATTGGAGATATATTCCCCGCCATTGTCACTCCTCAATGCTTTGATCTTCTTCTCGGTTTGGTTCTCTACCAAGGCCTTAAACTCCATGAACTTGGAGAAGACCTCCTCCTTCTTCATAAAGAAGATCCATGTCTTTCGGGAATAATCATCTATGAAAGTAACATAATACCTGTGTCTCATAAGTGATGGAGAAGAGAAGGGCCTGCATACATCTGAATGCACCAACTCCAAAATCCCTTTGGCTCTGTTGTCTCGGCCTTGGAAAGATGACTTGGCATACTTGCCAAGTGTGCACCCCTTGCACACTCCATTCTTGTCAAGACTATATTGTGGTAGCCTTGTGGCTATCTGTTGTAGGATCTTCAGTGCCCCATGATGCAAGTGTCCCATGTGCTTGTGCCAAAGTTCTCCTACATCTTTGCTGAGTGCTTTGCCCACTTGCTGCCTTGCTGCTTAAGGTTGCGCATGCCTCAACTTGCAACCTATAGAGATTCTTCATCCTCACACCTATCTGCTTCATTGATCCAGAAGCTAGATGCTTGAGGTAAGCCTTACCTCTGCTGAAGATGACATCATAACCCTTGTCCTCTAGGGTTGCCACTGAAACAAGGTTCTTCTTCAAGCCTGGAACATAGAGGACATCTTTGAGATGGAGAGAGCTCCCAGACTCCCTCTCAAAGCTGACAAAACCAACTCCCCTACTCGCGTACTTGCTATTATCTCCTAGTACAATATGAACCTGCATATCCTTCTCCTGCTGGCTGAAATACTCCTTGTTCCTAGTCATATGGAAGGAAGCTCCTGAATCAATATACCATGTGCTGCTGACTACTAGGCTTGCCATGCAAGCTATCAATGAGAAATCATTCTTGAACTGAGAAGCAAACCCATCTATCTCAGCTAATGTAGCCACATGGTCCTTACTGGACCCTTTCATCCTGTTAGGACACTTCGTAGCATAGTGCTTGAACTCTTGGCAATGGAAGCACTTGATCTTGCTTAGATCCTTCTTCTTCTTCTCGTCCTTGTGACTGGGCTTGCCCTTGCCTTTGTCCTTCTTGCCCTTGGCTCTGCTGCCTTTGCCTGCCAGGGCAAAGTTCTTCACGTCTTTTGTCTTCTCTGATCTACCATCTCTCGTCCCTCTTCAGATTTCTTCTTGAACGCAGTCACTCCAAAACCTTTACCAACTAGGAAAAATTTCTTTGCCACTCACTGCATCCTAGAAACCATACCAAGACTTATGGAGCCCCATATGCAAAACTCACAAGGTCTTTTTCTGTTATTGTCTCATCCACACCACCTACCTCATCCCGAACTTGAGTGAACTTTGAAAGATATGTGACGATGGGATCTCCGTTGCTCATCCAAATACTTCTTAGCTTGTCTTTGAGAGCTAACTTCCTGACATCACTGGAACTTTGATACAGATCTAAGATGGCTTTAAACATCTCGTGTGTTGTCTTCTTCCCATGGAGATGAGGGATAGTATGGTCTTTGACCCTTCTAAAATGATCTTCCTCGCCTTGATATCATTCTTGTTATGCTGGGCCAAATGTTGGAGATCTTAAGGTGGCACTATAGCCTGCTTTATAAAATTGAACACTCCATTATAATCCAACACTATTGATATTCGCTCATTCCATGAGAAAAAGTTAGAGGCTCCTTCTAAACAGTGATTTTCCCTCAGTCCTTGGAACGCCATACTGCCTATCCAAAGAACTTCTCTTCAAACTCTAGCGCTAGCTTTCCTAACTAATCTACGCTCTTCACTAACTAATCAACTTGGTGCTGGTCTTTATGCTGATCTCTACTCTGATACCATGTTAAATTTCCATGAAACTCTGCAACTACTTAGATGAATAACTGAAAATAAGGAAACCAATATTGAAACCAAATTTATTTTCACCAAGATACAGAGTTTCTTAACTGATAAGTAGTGGAATATAAACATAGAGATAAAAACACAATCACACAAATTGACACACTTGATTTCTCAGGAAACCCAACTAGGAAAACCTGCTTCTTTGATGTGGTATTTTATTGCTTGAGGAAATAGATTGGTTACAAGGCAATTTGTCTCCTTGAGAACACTTGTTCTCTTGCTATACAAGCATGACTCTGCTCTTCAATCCCCTGACCCTGCTGCTACTTCCTTGTGCTCCTCCTAGCCCTATTTCCTTGCGCACTAGGCCTCCTATTTCGTAGGGCACAAGGCCTCCTATTCTTTAGGACTCTACTCCTAAATACTAGTGCATAATTGCCTCCTATTTCCTAGTGCAATTATGCTCTATTATTTAGCACAAAGAAATTCCTAAAAATGTGCACACTAGCTCCTCAAAGATATGTACACAACAAAGAAAAATATCTCACACAAACTTGTGCACTCAACAATGAATAAACTTTATGCTTTTGTGCTTTTATAGATTCGATCCATGCTAATTTTGGGCCTCGTTCAAATTTAGAACTCGAGCCTCTAATTGCCAAGTTAATTGAGTCAAATTGGTTCTCTCTTTCCGGTCATCACTGGAGTCATAACTAATCCTTACTTCAATTGATGACTGAAGCTCCAACTCCTTCTATCTAAATTTGAATTGCCATCCTGTCTTGTAGTTAACTGAAGAAGGGTACACGTAATTGATCCTTCGACACTACACATGAACTTGTGAAGTTATTCCCACAAACTAGAAATAAGATCACCATCTCCATGGACTCGCTCCATGGTCAAAGAAGGACAACTTGTGGTCTTTCTAGCTAAGGCACGAGCCAGAGAAGACCTTCCACCCTACAATTTTCAACATTAGAGGCATGGAAAAAGTATATTGAGAAAAGGGGTAACTCATGCCTCCACGATTGCTCCCTCCTCACATTTATACATTCAAGATGTTGGACCTCCATTAGCTGGTCACTTGGCTATGGAACTTTGCCCTGAAGTCTTTCCCACTTCATTGCCACCATTTTCACACACACCTATGAATTGATGGGCTAACTTGGAACATGTCACTTCCCCTTAGTGACTAGAAACAATTAATAGGGTTATCCTTCTAACCATCCCTAACATGAGGAGGTAACATATTTATGGGATTTGATCTAGTTAGACATTTAAAGGTGAGCTTTTCGTGAAGTATTATTGTGCCCCCAACATTAGGTATTGCCCACTATTATGCATTTATGGTTATTGACCCTGATGATTTGTGATTTCACTTGATCTTGAGAGGTTTTTGTCAAGTGGTATTGTCATAACAGTAGAGGCCTTTGGAGACATGATTTTCACTACATCCAACAACATACTATAGGTTGTTTTACACATTCCAGAGAGCATATATGACCTTGTTCTTGTAGCGTTTCCTGCCCAGAGCAAAGCATTGGGGTACTTGATGATTCCATATAGTACTTGACACTTCGAGGTACCTCTAGATGCTGAAACGTTGAGCCTATGAAGCTTAATGATGTGCCCAGTGGATCCAAGATGCCCCTAGGATGGCCTTGACACTGTTTGATGGTCATTTCTTGTTTCAAAGCCCAAATAATGATGGTTATCCTTGAGATGACAGAGGAGGGTTTGCACATCACTTTTTGGCCCCAATGCTTGCGCAGAAGAGTGCTGTGTCACCCTCTTGCACTTTAGAGGATGATGTTGGGCACCATGGTGATGACATCTTGGTTTGGAGGCATTCCCATGGACTTGAAGCTACTCTTTAGAGTATGAAGCACTCACTAGCCTATTGGACACTTCTGGCATTAAGAGCTCATTTGGAGGATGATGTCATAGTGAAGGAGGTGTTTTCTCCCACACGCGTGGAAATTTTGGCATCTTTTGTTATGTTTTTGAGTTATGAGGTTGGCTTGTAACCTCTCTCTTGTGGAACACTCAAAGTAAACTTGTAATTAGGGGTTTTTACTTATTAATGTAGAAATGAGGGAGATAAGTCTCGTATAAATGGAGACTCCCCCCATTTCATTTTTTCGTCATCATACATTCTATTCTCATCTCTCCAAAGAGAGTGCAAATTAGTCTTTTTTCTCTATAATGGGCAAGATGTGATCTTTTTGTTGATTTTTCAAGTGCAATTAAGACAAATGCAATTTTCTGCTACTAATAATTACTTCCAATGATATAATTATATATTTAGCACATTCCAGATCATTAAGCAATTATAATTCAAAATACTTCAACCATAAATCCAGTAAGGCAATAGAGATCACATTAAAACAAAGATGCACAAGAGACACAAAAACTTTTAACCTAGGAAAACCCAACCTTGGGAAAACCCATCTATCTTTTCTTAGGAGAATTGTCCAGTTCAATCGAATGTACGATCTAAATTTTCCTAGTCAAACTTGGTAAAATTGACCACTACGTCACATAAGTCAAACCTAGTAAAAATAGAGAGAATTTCAGTCTTCTTTTTAACTAGTAAAATCTGGTCAATAGGCTGAATTTCAGCCCTGCATCTTCCTCATAAAATTTGGTCAAACTGCCTCAGTTGACCTGTGGTCAATGCTGGTCAAACAAGTTCAGTCAATACCTAGAATTCTGCTCAGAATTTTAGTCAACAGTTCAATCAAAGATACGGTCAAATGCTCGGATAAGTCTTGATCAACGCAGGTCAGAAACAACCCAAGAATTATTTAGTCAACGCTAGTCAAAGAGTCAAACTTCAGTTCAGATTTTGCTGGTCAAACCTTAGACTTCTCCTTGCTCCTTTGCACGTGTGAACAGATGACTAATTGGTCTTGTAAGTGATCCAAATTGATGCCAAGTGAGGAGGTCCAAATGTCAATATATACGAGTCAAATCAAGTGGGTTTTGACCAAGGGTCAAACCCCTTCAACTGGTGGGGTCGATTTGTTAGATTTGGAGCCTACGTGAATAATAAAATAATAATTTATTTTTCCTATGACTTTTTTGACTTGAATACCGACCAGAGCTACAAAATTTCAACACTTTTATGGTGCAAATTTCTTGTGGAGTTGATCTCTTGCAAGGAGATGTTATTCTGGGATTCAAAGAAGTGCTTCTTTGGAGGATTTTGTAATTTTAATGCTTTATCCTATATATTTTATTAAATGTATGAAGTAGTGTTTCTAACTTTCTATTTGTGCCGTGACTAAATGCTTAATTTATATTGAAATTTTGCTTCAATATTGCATTTAAAATTGTTCTCCTTAAGGCTTGAAGGGAAACTCTGAATGTGCATTCCCTATATTTAATTTCTCCCCTCACAAGAATATTAGCTGGGGCTTTAAAAGTGGATGCTCTAGTCATCCCACTTAGTCTTTTCCACTAAATTTAGCCCTAGAAGACTCCTTTAAATCCATGTAGGCTAAGGCATTGATCCTTGGTGGGTTGATCATCCATTAAACTTTTTAAACTTTTCTTCCTTTCTCCCATTCCTAGACGTCTAGTGTTAGCCGCTAGGGTTTCTAGGGTAGATTTATGCATAACAATGAATTTTGATTGGATGTTTGTGGCCTATAATTTAGAAATTACATCTATAAATAATATTTAGGCAAAATCTAGCATAGTGCATGATTAATCCTCCTTATTTAGGACTGGTGCCATCCTTTAGCTGTTTATACATACCTAACAACCATAGAAATCAATTTCCTACCCTAACGGTAGTCTCTATTGGAAGGCCTTTGTTCCTTGTTGATTATCATTGGAAGGCCTTTTCCTTGGCTGCTATATGACATTGTGCACCTTATTATTGCATATCAATCAAACCCTAACTTATAGTAGCCTTATCTTTGGTCTAGGCATAGAGTATTTGAACCCTAGTATAGAAATCTAGGCCTTACTAGGCCTTGTCAGTAATCCTAGGTCATATTATAGACCTATGACACATCACCTTAAACCATAGCATTAGAATATCCTCTAGGTGATCTAAGGAAGTCTCCCTTGTGGCCAAATACCACTAAAGAGCAGGAGAAAGGTTATTGAAGTGGTAGTGGCAACCTTTTTTCTTATTGCCATAAGGTCTGACCCTGCCCAATGAGGCTTTGCATCGAGCTTGCTAGATTTTGCGACAACATGGACAACTGATATTTTCATTGATATATAGAAGATGAAGTTGTGGTACATACCATAGCCTTATCATAGTGCTAGTACAATTCATTAGCTGTCCAAGAACCTAGTTAGAGAAAACACTGAAAAACCCTATCTCAACCAAGGAGCTCCAACATGTATGAATCACTCAAACAAGTACTCCAACGCAAGACATCCTCTTCTCTTCCTCTTTTTAACCAAATACACCTAGGGTTTCATCACAAAACCCTAATCTCAAACCTCCAAGAGATGAAATCCTAACCATAGACTTCAAGATGCTCCAAGAAGATCATGAAACTCTAGCAACTCTAAGTGAGATAAGAGATAAGAGAGAGAATATGACTAGTACGAACTCCTCTAGATCACATCTCTACATGAATGAAATAAGAATGATGCGTGATGCATGATAAAGATTGAGAAAGGAGTCTCTCCTTCTATATTTATGGGAGTTAAGGGAGAAAACAATACAGTGTGGGCCCAAGCCCCTACAAGTATCCTGCAATGAATGTTTGTAGGCCAACATAAGTGAAACACTCCAATTCCCTCAATTTTCCATATTTGTCCTCTTCTTCAATTCTAGGTTAAATATCCATAGCCTCACTTTCTCTGTTAATCTTCAGAGCCCAGGAAATAGGCACAAATTTCTCTTTATAATACTATGCTTTATAATTTCAATGCTTACAATAAAATTTAGAAAACTAAACTCTAAAATCTAATTTGAGAACTCTCTTCTAAAAGGAAATATTGAGGAGGCACTAAAAATAGTAAAGGGAATAGGAATACTAGCCCCAAAATTAGTGATAGGTGGTTACCCATCTTACGGAAACAATTAAGAGGCTTCATAATGAGTACTGTTTCATCACATAATATCATTTAGTTATCTTAATAAACCAATGTATTGAAACCTCTGGTTGACGCTGTGTAATGCCTTTTTCCATCATAAGTCTTGCTGATCCTGCCACCTACACCTACCCATTAGTGAGAAAAGCCTTTAACCCCACAAGGTGTGGTTGGTGGCAATGAACCAAGAGAAGGGGCTGTCACCTATTCCCAACTCTTTCCATTTTAAGCTATCTCCTAGGTTAGTTATGGGGGGTGGTCCCTAAATGGAAAATTAAGTTAAAGATGTGAGATTTCTAGGAGAATCTTAAAGTGAGATGGATTAATTTTTTAGGTTACAAACAAATGTGATGTGAGCAGTATGAAATGAAATAACTATTGACAATAATCAACACATGAGATAAGCATAAGCATATGAAAAACCAATGCCTTTTAAAGTATTGCTCAAGAAATGAAAGATATTTGCTTAATATAAATGAAATGCTTTCAAATAAAAGCACAAGTAATCCTGAAAGTGAAACAAGAAAATGTTAGCACAATAAAATAATCAATACAAGATATAAGGATGCTTTCAAGATATATATGATCAATTGCTAAATCAAAGCATACAAAGATATCTTGCAAAAGGAAAACAATTAGTATTCTACTTGCAAAATATAGATGAAATAATGCTTTCCAAAACAAAGTATTCAATAATGACAAGTAAAATGACCAATTGCAAGTAAAACCATGAGATGTGTTAATATGAAATGCACCTACACTAGATTTGGATGCAATTATCTTGGTTACTTTTAATCTAAAATGCCTAATCTAGGTGAGAAGTCCTCCTCTTGAGCTCTTACCAAAGGGTAAAAATTGGGGTGACTATAAGAAAGAGGGGGCGAAGACACGAAGGTGTCATTAATGATACCCATCCCCGTAGTTTTACGAGCCACCGTGTGCCTTCGTTCCTACAAGGGGACAAGCCACCTTCATAACTGCAGGGTCACATGCTTTTACTTTATTTCGTACAAAATGGAAAAACTTTCCAAGAAAGTCTTTCTCTATGATTTCTATCACCCAAGCTTATGCTTGGTGGTTGATTTTAAATGTGCAACTAAGTTAGGATGCCTACTATGATATGCAAGTAAATTTGCAAGTGCTATGCAAAAAATGGAGAGTTTGTAAACACAAGATTGCATAAGATTTATAACATGTAAAATTGTGAAGTGAAAGTATTTTCTTTGACTTATGATAAATTGATGATCCACCAAAAGCAAACTTGAAACTTATGAGCAATTGATTTGCATGTAAAGTAAATTGCAATGCTTGTGAAAAATAAACTCAAGATTGTACTCAAAATAGCTTTGCAAAAGAAAGAGACTTCAACTTGAAAGATTAGCTTGACATAAAATAAAATGTTGCTTTGGAAAGTGAAATTTGCCCAAGTACTTAATGCATCAAAACTTAAGATATAAAATTGTTACACAATAGTGAAGCATATGTGAACTTTGAACAATATCCAAGCTAAATGTATCAAGTTGAAAAGATACTTGCATAAAAATGAATTTGCTATGAAATAAAATATAACTTGAGACTTGTAGCAAATCAAAGTAAATGGCAAACAAATTGTAATGAGTTTTAACAAATTAAGTGAGATGCATGGTTGTGTTAATTAGCAAATTGACACATGCATGTAAGTGAGAAAAGAAGCTATAATCAACAAATCAAAGCAACCACAAGTTCTCTCTCCAAAAGTGGAGAGATAAGGATGCCAATGGGTAAAACCCACGCTTCCAAAAATCAGATTTTTTATTAATTAAATTACAAGAGGCAAGAGCCCATGAAAGCCTCCTCCAAACTCAAGGAAAATCTTTTACAATGAAGCCTTAAACCATAGATTTTCCCTTGGTAAGTTCTTGCTGCAAATGAGGCCAAAGAAGGACCTTGAAATCTGAAATTTCAAAGGCTTGTTTTAGATACAAGAGAAATTAGATTTTGACAAGAAGAGAAGAGAGGCTAAGCCTCCTTGAGCCCACGGCTAAGTGAGAAGAATGCAACCCCAAAAATGGAATTCGTTCCTCCCAAAGAGAGCCTCGAATGCCCACGGCCAAGAGAGAAAAGAGTCTTGAATTGAGTGCCAAAGGTCATGCACACAACCTGTTAATAGTTCAAATGATAAATCCCGCAAACTATTACAAGAAACAAGTTAGAAAAGGTTGCAAAAAAAAACAAGCGTTAGCCATGAAATTACTAAATAAAATTACAAATTTATGTGTACAATTAACAATATAATTTACAAAGGCTAAGCTAAAGAGTATGAGTAAACTCTCTTCTTTGCCTAGCCATGATTTAACTCTAAAATAGCAAGATATTAACAAATGAAACACAATATTTGAGAAATAAATATTGAATTATGAAGCAAGAGATATGAAACAAAAGCTTAAAAGAAATCCGTGCAAGACAAATCCGAATGATAAGACTTTGGCAATTGACAATTGTGGGTTCTCCTTGAGTATTTCTAAGAATGGGTTAGTTCGCCCTAAAACTTCCCCTCACGCTTGAAGCTTGATCAAAGAAATATTTTCTACACAACCTCACATCAACAGATTAGATCCACATGGGCTTAATCAAATGCAATGAAGAGAAAATTTTAGAGATATATTTTACATCGATTAAAACATTTCTCTATCTAGAGCAAGTAAATAATCCTTATGCTAATATGAGATAGCTACACATCAACACAACTTGAAAAACATAACGAAAATAATAACGTAATGAAACAAATAGAAATATAAGAGCAAGAACATCAAGAAGTTACCATACGCAAGGAGAAGAACACCTCAACTCTAACCCCAAAGTCTTTGGTATTAATTTGCAAAGAGTGTACAATCCTGCAAAGTATCCTTAAGCACAATGACTTGTATTCTAGATTACAATACGATAGCTCAAGGCTCTATTATATAGAGAGTTGGAGCAAATTCCTATGTAGCATCCACATGACAAATGGCTATTAAGAAAATCCCAAGAAGAGAAAGTCGAGTTCCAAGTGGGGATGAGAGAGCACAAGTGTAGAGCCTCCACCAAATCGAATTCCATATGTGGCATGAGCAATCTTCATCAAGCAAATCGAATTCTCCAAGTGTGCAATGAGAGGGAGTTAACTCCCCATCCAACTAGCCATGAAGTGCCACCTCAAATGATGATCCCAATGAGCTCAATGTAGATCCTCCTCATGAATTGCGTGGTCCCTTCTCAAGGTAATTCAATGTGCCATGATGAATTCCAAGTGTGAAGGTGAGGGAACATAAGTGGAGACAAATTCCCAGGAATATCTCAATCAATATCCCTCCAAAATCTCCTGTTGTCGCATGGAATGTCTAGGCACCGCAAAAATGGCTCAGATTGGGGGTTGTCACACTGATCTCCAATCACTCCATTTGAGCTGTCTCCCTATAACAGACTAAGGGGGGTAGACCCTATAGAAATGGGATGAATGAAAACTAGTTGGGAACCAACCAGTTTCGAGAGACACAACTAAGCAACCAATACTTGTTTAGATTGCGCAAGATTTTGAAGGATTCAATTTTATTTGAGGAAAATGATACAAGTGCCTTGTGGAGTCAACTATCTTGCGAAGGAAATAAATTCCAAGTAAAGGATGGAAAACTGCTGCTGAATGATTCGATTGTCTTACATGCAGATGCAAAACTTAAAGCTATGTGAAATGTTGAGACTTGGTTAATTTTAGTTAAACGAAAGCCTAAAATATGAATTATTCTGAATTATGCTATGAATGTTATTTAACTTAAGGCTCAGAAAAAAGAAGGCGATCTTAATGTAAAGGCAAGTACTTATATTGACAATGTGAAATTTAAAATCTGCACAAGTAATTATTGAAATGTACAACATGATTGAAATCTAAAATGCTGGAAATAAAACACTTAATATTCAGAAATCCATTTGCATGAAATACTCAATCCAAGATCATTTGATGCATAAGTGAAATTAACTTAATCTTCTTTGAATGAGTATGTAAAAACAAATGTGCTTCAGAAATAAAACTAAGTGTTTAAAGGTTAAACTCATATTACATTCAATGAAATATTAGTCTAATAATCTGCCCTTAAAACAAGTGTTAATGCCAACAATATATTTTAAACCAGTGGTCCTGTTACCATGCAATATTCAGATTTTTTCTATGTATAACAACAAAAACTTTTAAATGACAAACTGATAATTACAAATTCAGAAAATGTCTGAGTTTAACTATTCCTAATCTAGTGATGCATTTCATCTTAAATCTCAGAAAATTACAGAAAAAAGCAGTGAAATAATATTCACGAAATAGCATGCAAAAGTTTATGAAAGTAATTATATTTCTGAAATGTATTGCAGCAAAAGATGCAAACTAATTCGCTGCTAAATTTCAGTTAACTAAAATCTATGCCAGTACTAGCTTTGCTTTCAATCAGATAAGTGAAATGAGGGAAGGTTAGAGGGTGTGCACTAGTCATCCCTTAGGGGCTTGAAAACACTTGGAGATATGCTGCCAGAATCACTGAAAATCCTCAAATTCCAAATGCCAAACTTACAATTTTTTTTTGAGAAAATTTTTCTAAAATTTTTAGGGAAATTTTTAGGAAAAATTAGTGATAAATTTTTGGTGAAGGAGAGGGAGCTGAGGGGAGGCAGTCAATGAGGGTCGAGTAGGGGGATAGAAGGTCGAGAAGCAGGTGAGGGTGACCAGCGCAGGGCCTCAAGGCCCTAAAAAATTTGCTCGTGATCTTCTTGAAATTTCTCTTCAACTTGGAAACAAAATGGAGATGCCCTCTGGGGCCTAGATTTGTCTCAAGAATCCATAAAATTCCCTTGCAATCTTCAGATCTTTTCCTGCACAAACAAAAGATAGAAAACCCCAAAGCATGTATATACAAAATATGAAATACCCAAAACCCCAATGAATTAGAAATTTAATATTTACAAATCTACAATAATATTTTGCAAATATAGCAGATCTGCAGATCAAAGCCCTCTATTAGCTAGATTTAAACAAATTTTGCACAAATTTAGAAATAAATTTGAAATTTTAAAGAGGCACAAGCCCAAGAAAAACCCTGCAAGTAAAATGTTTTGTAAGATGACTTCAGAAATTAAAAACAATGGGCTCTTTAGATTCTGTAATCTAAGAGTCGGTTGATCCAGCTGAGGATTTCCCCAAACGCCCAAATCCTAAATGATAACTTCTGCAAACTTAGATCTGATTGTTAGATTAATAGAGATTCAAAATAATCATAAAATCATCAAGAAATAGAGATACCTAGGTTACATACATTTGTCTTACTAGGATCATTTACATTACAAAATGCAGAATGGGTTTACAAAACTCCAGTGTACATATAACTGATAATGATGAATCTGTGGATTATTTGAGTGCTCGGACATGATGGAGATCTATGCGTGAAAAAATATACAACTATGGGGTAGTTGACATGGAGTGGTCAACATCTGGCTCTACTTGGGGACATGTTGCTTTATCGAAGGAATGTGAGAATCTAGAATCTGCACCCAAAGAAAACACAGAATGGCATAAGTAGTGTCCATCCAAATATAATCCAAAACTCATCATATAACATTATATAAAATAGAAGCTCTGTAACAATTCTACAAACATGAAATGCAAACTTAATCTAAGAACAAAAATAAAATGCTAAAATGACAAGGTGTAGGGTTAGAAATGCATTATAAAGGATGCCCCATGGCATAAAATGTGTTCAATATAGCGCATACTGAGCATTTGCCTACTTTTTGGAAAATCTGTGGGTTGTTTTTCGGATGTGCCATGCCCGATCCTGCATATCGTAGGACTATGTCTTATCCGAATATCGAGTTGCTCTCGTCCATCAGATGCATCAAATTGCTTCCTTTTGCTTTTTTCTCTTCTTCTAGGTGGGCTATGATGTCAACAATGAGACCACTATAGATTTCCTGTCCTGATCTTGAAGATGTTTGGATGAAAGATCTGAAGAATCTAAAGTATGCCCAATCTTATTTTGAATATACTCTGTTAATGGTGATACATAAGCTCGGTCTTCCTTAACCAAAGTCGACTTGTCCTTAATGGGAAAAGTAACCTCCTTGCGATGAGATGGGAAATGCTTCGGTGGACTGAGAGATCTGTGAGTTGTGACAAACCCTTTGTGCTTTGGTCTAACCTAAAATCTTGGAGCTTGTGCGTTTTTTATCATTTGTAGCTTATCTTAAAGAGTGGTCTTTTCGATTGTGATGGCATCAATCTGGTTAGAGTGTTCAACCTTCATATCATTGATTTCCTTGGCATGGCCTTCCTCCATTGTCAATAATTTATTCTGAAAACATATATGACTCGCTTCCATATCTTTCATTAATTGCACTTGCTTTTCCTCCATGGCTAACAATTTGTTTTGAAGAGAAATCTGACTAGCTTCCATGCCCTTCATCATTATGTTACGATTTACTTGAATAGTATTCATTTCTTTCTCATGATGATTCTACATGTCGGTCCTCATAGCTTCCATCTTCTGAGCACACTTTTCTACTACGGTGGCTATGTGATTGGAGTGATTAATTTTCATGATTTCTATCTCCTCATCACATTTTTCTATTTGGGTGTACAAAGTCCTCATATCCTTGGTGTAATCAGCTATCACCTTTTCTTGATTAAGCTCCATGGTTTTTACCAGCTGCTTTAGTACTTTAATAAGATACTTATCATTTTCCCTTTCATTATCGATATTGATTTGACAACTTGTTTCTGCTTTTCCATTATCATGGATTTGTCTTGCAACGACACAATTGGATTCATCATGAGAACATTCACAATGCCTGCAATATGACATATTTTGATATGGAGAATTGTCTTGAAATCTTTCGTTGATAGTTGGGTTCTTTATAAGATCACTTTCATCCTTTTGCATAGTACTAGGGGCATAAGGCAAGCCACCTTAATTTCCATATTTATCTTTAAAAGCATTGATGATGTATTGTAAAAAAGCAAAAGATTCCTCAGGACAATTACGAAACCAATCAAAAGCATCACCTTCTAAAGAAAAGGCAAATAAACACATCTTGACATCTTCATGATTATATTGTGAAGGAAGACAATATTTAGTTATTATATGAGTAACCTTGGAGAGATGCTTTCTAGCAGTGGTTGAATCACCACTTGAGAACAAAGGCATTTTATGAATGGCCTCTTCCGGCATATCATGAAGAAAGTTAGTAAAATGACACAAGGCAGCAAGTCATCCATGATGATTTGCTTAAAGGGATAAGGGGGAACCAATTGGATGCTAGAGTGAGACCCCTGCTCAAGAAAATCAAGAGATCCCCAAGAAGCGAGCTTCTAGCAGAAATTCTTGTAAGAAATGAAAGAAGTGGATTCACGACTTGAACATGAATCTAGCTCTAAGATCCAAAAGGAAAAAACCGAAAGGTTAGTCAGGGAGAAGCAGATGGATATCAGGGAAGATTTATTGTATGAGAAATAATGGATGAATAAGTGGAGTCACCACCCAAACAGGAAACCAACCGAAATGTCTAGGTGCTAAAAGTGCAGATGAAAGGATTAATGAGATGACGAAAGATAAGGTGATGAAAAGATGAAGAAATATAATGGTGCCAGAAAATGTGGCGTTGATGGGATAAGAAATGATTAAAAGACTGAAAATATGAAGATGAATGTCGTAAAGACAAGGTCCAATAAATTGATCCCCGACAACAACGCCATAAAATGTTGTCACATAGGATGTTTAGGCACCACTACAACGACTCAGATCGGGGGCTGTCACACTGATCCCCAATCACTCCGTTTGAGCTGTCTCCCTATAACAGACTAAGTGGGGTAGACCCTATAGAAATGGGATGAATGAAAATTAGTTGGGAACCAACTAGTTTCGGGAGACACAGCTAAGCAACCAATACTTGTTTAGATTGTGCAAGATTTTGAAGGATTCAATTTTATGTGAGAAAATTGATACCAGTGCCTTGTGGAGTTAACTATCTTGCGAAGGAAATAAAGTCCAAGTAAAGGATGGGAAACTGCTGCTGAATGATTCAATTGTCTTAGATGCAGATGTAAAACTTAAAGCTATGTGAAATGCTGGGACTTGGTTAATTTTAGTTAAATGAGGGCTTAAAATATGAATTATTATGAGTTATGCTGTGAATGTTATTTAACTTAAGGCTCAGAAAAAAGAAGGCGATCTTAATGTGAAAGCAAGTACTTATACCAACAATGTGAAATGTAAAATATGCACAAGTAATTACTGAAATGTACAACATGACTGAAATGTAGAATGCTGGAAATAAAACACTTAATATTCAGAAATCCATTTGCATGAAATACTCAATCCAAGATCATTTGATGCATAAGTGAAACTAACTTAATCCTTCTTGAATGAGTATGTAAAAACAAATGTGCTTCAAAAATAAAACTAAGTGTTTAAACTCAGATTACATTCAATGAAATATCAGTCTAATAATTTGCTCTTAAAACAAGTGTCAATGCCAGCAATATATTTTAAACCAGTGGTCTTGTTACCATGCAATATTCAGATTTTTTCTATGTATAATAGCATAAACTTTTAAATGACAAACTGATATCTACAAATTTAGAAAATTTCTGAGTTTAACTATCCCTAATCTAGTGATGCATTTGATCTTAAAACTCAGAAAATCACTGAAAAAACAGTGAAATAATATACAGAAAATAACATACAAAAGTTTCTGAAAGTAATTATGTTTTTGAAATATATTGCAGTGAAATATGCAAATTAATTTGCTACTAAATTTCAGTTAACTAAAATCTATGCCAGTACTAGCCTTGCTTTCAATTAGATAAATGAAAGGAGGAAAGGTTAGAGGGTGTGCACCAGTGAACCCTTAGGGGCTTGAAGACACTTGGAGATATGCTGTCAAAATCACTGAAAGTCCAACAATTTCAAATGCCAAACTCAATTTTTTTGAGAAAATTTTGTTAAAATTTTTAGGGAAAATTTTAGGAAAAATTAGTGAGAAATTTTTGGTGAAGGAGAGGGGGCTGAGGGGAGGCTGTGAATGAGGGCTGAGGAGCAGGGGGATAGAACGCCGAGAAGCAGGTGAGGGTGACCAGCGCAGGGCCTCAAGGCCCTAAAAAATTTGCCCATGATCTTCTTGAAATTTCTCTTCAACCTGCAAACAAAATGGAGATGCCCTTTGGGGCCTAGATTTGTCTTCAGAATCCACAAAAATTGCCTACAATCTTCAGATCTTTTCTTGCACAAACAAAAGATAGAAAACCCCAAAGCATTTATATACAAAATATGAAATACCCAAAACCCCACCCACTGAATTAGAATTTTAATATTTACAAATCTACAATAATTTTCTCCAAATCTAGCAGATCTGCAGATCAAAGCCCTCTATTAGCTAGATTTAAACAAAGATTGCACAAATTTAGAAATAAATTTGAAATTTTAAAGAGGTACAAGCCCAAGAAAATCTCTGCAAGTAAAATGTTTCGTAAGGTGACTTCAGAAATTAAAAACAATGGGCTCTTTAGATTCTGTAATCTGAGAGTTGGTTGACCTAGCTGAGGATTTCGCCAAATGCCCAAACCCTGAATGATAACTTCTGCAAACTTAGATCTGATTGTTAGATTAATAGAGATTTAAAATAATCATAAAATCATCAAGAAATAGAGATACCTGCTACTTCTATCAAATCAAAATGATATTTTAGAAACCCAAAAATCTGTGCAAGATACGTATGCACAGATCAATCCTCAAAGGCTATTAACCAGCGAACTCAAATAAAAGAAGCAGACTATTAAGAGTAATATTACCACATAAATCTGAAAGAAAAACACCATAGTCTGAAACCCCAAAGTCTTTGTGTTTTATTAATTATAAAAATGTTACAAGAGCTTTCTCAAAGCAAGTACACAATTGAAAAATCACATCCAAATAATGGAGAGAGGCCTCTCATTTATAGAAAAATTCTCTAATGATTAGTTGGCTTGATCCCCGTCAAAGCAATCTCAACCATTGATGAAGATCAAATGATTATTTAATCATCACAGTTAAAATAAAGTTACTTTTTGAGGAAATTCGAATTTCACTTTTAATTAACACAAAAATGATTATTTTGAGTTAATTTCTACAAAAAGTTGACTTTGACTTAATTACTATTGGCCCAAGGGTTCAAAATATCTTGAAATTTTCAATATTCCTTTGGCCGGGGACCTCTAAAAATTAAAAACTTTAAAACCCACGGATTTTAAATGTTGGAGAATTTAATTTTTCCTAGGACCTAAATTATTTAAATTTCTGGCTTTAGCATTTTAATTTATCTTAGTCAGAAATTTTAATTAATTGACTCATGAGGGGATTACTAATTTTTCCAACCCTCTAATATTTAGCCATTGTGACTAATTATGAGGGACTATGCATTAAATATTTTTTTACGTGAAATATTAAATTTGTAACCCATGAGGGGGAACACCCATTCGTTATAGACCTTCAAAATTACCAATTTCTACGACACAAAATATGATCTAATAGACTAAGTGATTTGTAATAAAATAATCTAACTAAATAGCTAGAATTATCCCCAAATCACTTTTACAGAGACTTGATAAATAACACTAGGACTCATTTAAAATCTTGACGACAAAATCCACCCTAGCTTTAGGGTAAGGCTGGAGGGAAAAACTTTGCTGATCATTCGTGTTTAGAAACACACATGAATCAGTGAGACTAAAAGCCTCTTAGGATAGAAATCATCATCAGAAAAATAAGTTTTTTCTAGGTTGTTACATACATTTGTTTTACTTAGATCATTTACATTACAAAATGCAGAATGGATTTACAAAACTCCAGTGTACATATAGCTGATAATGATGAATTTGTGGATTATCTGAGTGCTTGGATATGATGGAAATCCATGCGCGAAAAAATGTACAACTATGGGGTAGTTGACATGGAGTGGTTAACATCTCCTATGTGCATTAACTCCAAAAAATTCGATTCTCCAAGTCGTGTTGCTACATTAACTCCAAGAAATTTGATTTCCAAGTGTGAGTGGTGCATTTATGATGTAATATGATTAGTTATCCTTCACACGTCCCTTGTCTCAACTCTTTGACTTGGGATAATTTCCAAGTCATTTCCATGTCATTTTGTCACATGGAGGAATTTATTTCTAGTTTAATTTATTCCCACTTTTTCCACTAAACTTAAGAAAAGTGTGTTTTGAGGGTCTAGAACACATTATTAACCCATCAAAGTGTGTCATAGTAGAAAGTTGAGGGTGAGAGGTGCAATTTTTATTATTCATACCACATACAACTTCTCTAGACAACACTTATTACATTTCATATACAAATTTTATTCCAATTTCCACCATGCGGAAAACCTTAAAAATTAAGAATGACCACCTAGACCTAGCCAAATTCCACGAAATTTTTTTGTGTGATCTAGTATGGTAATATACATTGACACTAGACACTAGGGCTCACCCAAGGCCTCACCATCAAGTCGTACTCTGACTTTGTGGTATATTTGGAGCAAAAAAGCTCAATTAATTATTAAATCCTTTTAGGGAGATGATAATTAACCAAGTGAAAAAAACCTCCCAGAGTAATACACACTTGATGACAAGGTCCCAGGCTACCTAGGCTTGTTATGCCTCAAAACTCCTCATACTAGCATCACTTATTATATTTCCCCATAGGGCTTGTGGAATCTGGGTACAATAGAAAATGATAAGAAGAAGAAGTAGAATTTAAAAACTCTGGTAGTATGGTGATGACTGATGGTACAAGCCTCCTTTGGTATGTCCTTGGGCATGGAGTCTTTATAAAATCCCTAGGTGCCACTCCAGTGGTCAACAGGTCTAACACTAATGTTTATGTTTATTAACTTCATCAAGCTATCATTCATACAAAGCAATACAAAACAATTTGTCTTGAAGATAGACTCAGATGTGGTCCATGTTACTAATCCATCTACATGGGTAACCCTAGGAGATATTTTTTTCTCTTAGGACACAAATTTCTAGCTAGCAGCTACACATATTCTTCATTTATCCAGAACAAGGATCATTATAGAGATGATGACTAACATTCTTAATATGCAACAACCACTCATATGCTCAACTCACTTACCAGATCAACATGCTCATTTGATGAAGGTGTTTCAACAATACATGAAGTATTTTGGCCATTGTTTCATACGAAGTGTTTACATTTAATGTCTTAGGCATTTAAATAAGGATCATGGGTTGAATCTAGATAATGGATTATGATGCTTGAGCGTTATGCTTGTTGCCTTATTTCACCTTGGTGGTCATCGATTCCATCTAGTTTATGTGCCCCCCCAGGGTTTTATTCTAACTGTCTAGGAGGGGCACGAAAAGGAGGCCTTGATAGAGATAGCGTGTCCATGTCCTTCCATGCTTAACACCTTTCACTCATTCCTCCATTATCACTTATTTTGGGTTAGTGGTTGTCAGTCACTTGTACTGGTTCCCTATTTGCCTTATCCTATGAGAAGAAGGGGCTTGGAAATGTCTAGAGGTTGATGCAGTTGCAAGAAAACATGAAAGAGCATGTGCCAAATGTTAAAATGCAAAATAAAGGAAAGGAATGAATCATATTCAAAAGCCAAGTTAGCTTGAGCTCTACCCCCTCATGTGAGGCCATCACCCCAGTCCCATGCATATCATGATCTATCAAAGTAAAAGGGACTTAAAAGAACATTCCAACCCATATGAGCTATGGATTGTCCAAATTAAGGGGATTCACAAGAAAACCAATGAAGCTTGCAAAACAAGATAATGAAAGCAAAGTAAAAGGCTAATTAAAGGGTGGAAAAAGCAATGCCATGGAAAGGGTAACTCAAGTATAAAAGCGCTCATAGATGAAGGTCTTGCATAAACCATGTATAAGACCATGACACACTCATGTGTTGAAAATAGCAATAAGAAATGTTAAAAATAGAATCCAGAAATTCCAATTTAATTTGTCCTTGAATTAAATTGTGAATTAAAATTGTAATTCTTTTCTCATAGCAACTTGTAATAGTTAACTAAGTTAAGTTGACTTAGTTAACTTAGGAATTTCAAGTTGGAAGTCTATCTGGAGTCATGTAAGTGTGATCCCTAAGTTTTAGGGGTCTAGATTGAGTTTATTGGAGTTGTAATTAGATAACTCAGTTTGACTGAGTTATAGACAGTTAAACTAGTTCTAACTGTTGGTGGAACTAGTAGAGGATTAGTAGTGAGTTGGTGCATTGGTGCATCCTCAGGTGCTACTCCAGCTAATTGAAGATTCCCTCATCAGAAACTCATGCATGTCAGTTCAGAGAAAGACCCAGTTGAGACTAGAGTGCAAGGACAATTTACTATTTGTTGTATGATTTATTGAGTTGTAAATATCATGCATGCAATCAGAGAAGGACCTAATTTTGGATTGCACAGTTATGAAGTGAGGATTTCCCTTTAAATATGGGCTAATTCTCTCAGGAATTGTGCAAATAATTAGAATCTTGGAGGCTTGGAAATTTGGGTAAGTATTGGCCAAAGGAAGTCATTAGGCAGATGATAGGAAATACTTGTGCAGGTTAAGCTCAAGGTTGAGCAGAGCATATCTTATTCATCCAAATTCTCTGACCAAGGGTGCAAGGAAATAGGGGCTTGGAGGGCAGCAGAAGATACTAGACATTGGCTTGAGCTTGCTTGTGAGCTGGGAGATTGATTATACTTGTGCAAGGATTGTTCTTGTGAGAACAAGCATTGTATTCTCATCTTGGATTTCTGATTTAATGCAATACAGATAGTAGGGGTTTTGAGCAGTGGATTTCCCCAGATACATCTTGTGTTATGTGCCATTGATTTATCTTCTTCTTGTTCATATTGTTTTCATCAATGCATTGGCTTCCGCTGGTTGAAAGTAGAAGTAGATTCTTGTCCTGTGCTTCAGTAATTTGCATGAGCTTGTGAATCTACAGGAAATTCTACATCATGAAGTCCACTCATAACCATATTATTTGTCACATATACCTATCAATTGAAGGGTTGGCCTAGGAACCATTCCTCCCCTCGGGGCATTTTCCTTCATTTTCATTTGGGAGAACCTAATAGGGGTAGTTGATGGCCCTTCCATACCTAAATTTGGCAACTTTTATAAGGTCATAAGCTCATGTGAAATTTGAGGAAGATACTTAATGCGATTTACTGACATGGTTGTTACATTAAATATTGCCCACTTTTCATGTTACAATGATTGTTGTATGCATGCTAGTTGATCTTCTTTGATTCCTTAAGCCCATGCTTGTAGATGACATGGTTATTTGGAAGATGTTGATGATGCTTCTTCTATACTTCATGGATGATGATATACACCCTTTGGAGAGCATTGGAGACTTAGTGATGGACATTGGAAGTCCCTTGATAACTTTGTACCAGTGTTTCACCAAGTTTCTTGGACGTGGGGACGGGGGAGTGGGGAAATGCAGGAGCGACCTATGCAAAAGCTCCCCACCAATTTTTAAGAAACATGGGGGGACATCATGGTCTTTAACACAAGGGACCCCGACGAAAATAGTAAATTAATAAAAAATTATAAATATATCATTGAAATTTTATAATTTAACTGTCTGTATCATTATATAACACTTACATCATGAAGGATAAATCGGTGAATCATATAATTGAAACAAATTTAAAACGAAAAGCATGATACAATCATACATGTAACTTTAACATTGTACAATGAAAATAAAAGTTTAAACCATATTGAAGTTCCAACTGTGAATACTGAATATTGAAATAAAAGTCAAGTTTGATACATCAAGATTCAAATTTTATAGAGTCAAGTCTAATATATCATATATCAAGATTCAAAACAAACTAAAGTCTACAATTGAAGTATGAATTAAAAGCAGATAACATAAGAATATATCAAATAACAAATGAGCATAATTGCTCAAGGTAATGCCTCGCTAGTCTCTACATTCAGCTGCTGCATGAATAAATCAGGATCAACCATGTCATCATCTGAATCATAATCACCCCATCTGTGTCTCATCAAATCCCTGCATATCTGCATGTGCATCATCCTTTAGTTCAACATCCCATCGTGTTGCTGGTCCCTTCAAATACTCAAGTGTCTTCCTATGGTCAAGACGGAGGTCACTGTGCACAACAACTAACTTCTCCGCTCTTCTAGAGGTAAGATTGTTCCTCTTGCTAGAGTGGATGAAACTATATGTGGACCAATTCCTCTCTGCTACATAGGAACTAGCAATCTGAGATGACAAACACATAGCTAGATGTTTGAGCTCTAGAGCACCATCCCCATGCATCCCCCACTAACCAATTAGGTCATCTTGGCCTAGATCTATGCGATCTACCTGAGCACCATGTGTGCTAAAGGGGACACTAAGAGATGCAAACTGAACAAATTGTCTTCAAAATTTTTCCCCCTCCTCCTCATTGTACATCTTTACAATTGCATCTAGGAAGCCATTCTTTACCTCAGGATCATCAATTGGAGGCACTCTCTCATGGCTTTCAACATACAATTTTGGGTTTAATGCATATGCTGCCATGTGTAAAGGTATGTTCATGCGATCCCACCTACACTGAATGATGGGTCGAATATGTGCTGTATAGAACTCTAATGAGGGCTTCTTCTGCTGAATGGCTGCCTTCACATGACCCAACATGCTAGCAAAGGTCTCATAGATTTCTGCAAGACTAGGAGCATCTGAATCAACGTAAAAAATGACCTCCAAAATAGGGGCCAAGAATGACACCAAATAAGAATAATTTGCCCACCAATCATTGCCCAACACCTGAAGCATGACCTTACCCAAGTTTGCCTTTGATTGACCATGATTTTTTTTGGAAACGCAAGAAACGTTTCCTTTTTTGGGAGGAAATGCCCTCCCTTCGAGTTTCTTCACGTTTCCTTTTTTTGGGGACGTGGGGAAACAACCCCTAGATGTCCCCACGTACCTGAAGCGCAAGGAAGCGTGGGAACGTGTTTCCTAGGTGGGGGGATGCATCCCCATAAAACACTGCTTTGTACCCTATGCATGATGTTGAGGCTTAGCATGATGATATTGGACATGATGATGATAGGGCACTTGTTTGGAGAGGTCATGGAGTCCTTACCCTTGATGTCATGATGATGATGATAAAGGGCGTTCCACATGTGATAGGACATCACACTTGATTGGTCATTTGATGATGAGACATGTCCCTTGGATGAGGAGGCATGATCTTTTGAGGATACATTGCACCGTTTGGGGAGACATGACTTTTGGAGTCTTCACACTCCCTTTTGGAGATGACCTCACCTTCATGAGGTCTCTACACTCACATGTGTGGTACTTTTGGAGGATATTTTCATGATTTAGAATTGTATTTTCACTATAGATGTTTTTTTGGGGGTTGGCTTGAGACCTATCCATGTTGGATCATGGATTATTATATTTTTGGGCTTTTAGTGAATTACTAGCCTAATTGAGGTAAAGTGCTTGGTTTCCCTTCTATAAATAGGGGAGCACTAACCTCATTTTGGTCATTGCAAATTGTGAAGAGATTACTTCTCTTGGATTAGCATCATTTTCTTGAGTTCACTGTGGAGCACTAGTTGAGTGACTTTCTTTGGGCAGACTTGTGTTGTGGATGGGTCTCTTTTCATGTATGATTATTGATGAACTTTGATGGATGCGTGCTAATTGATGGAAGCTATCTTCTTCTATCTCGTTTATGTTGATGGATAAGGGTTATTAAATATTCACACTAGTGTTGTTGGTATTTTTATCTCATTATTCTCCTTGAACAAGGCTTTTCATCAAGTTCTTTGAGGTGACCTAAGTGTAGCTCCTTCCCTTATTTATCCTTGAAAATTGTAGGACATCTAGGTTAAATTTCTAAGGGACACAAGTGGGTCTCCCTTAGTCTTTTAAATCTACATCCATTCCTTTTCTTCCCAAGTTTGTTTGAATCCTAGACTCCATTAACCATATATTGAGAAAGGATCTAGTTCTCTCTCTCTTGTAACAATCACCTATACATTGAAAAATCATATTTTATTGTTTTGGGGTAAATTAGCTTGAATGTGAATGTCCTAGGGTTGGAAACTGTTAGGAAGATATTGGAAAACCAAAAGCATCATTGAAAGTATTTGTCAGCCAAAATTTAGGGCTGACGACTAGGGTCTTAATGCTGTTATATGCTCTTTTAACCACAGAAAATTGTTTTTAATTATTTCTCTTGTTCACTTTTATTATAGCCCTTAATTTTTCACTTTATTATCAAAGATTATGGAGCTATATTTTCCATTGTTATAAAGTAGTGTATTACTGCAATATTTTATTTTCCATGCTATTTTACTTCAGCCAAGTGTAGTTTTTTTTATTGTGTGTGTTTGGACACCTTACTTGAGCCTTTATTGGTTGCCCTAAGCTTCTAAAAGAGCCATAAGACCCTTTGAACTCAAATCTGGAAATTACCTTCAAAATCCACCATAAACTCAAATTATTTGGTCCTCTTAATTGGTGGCATAAGAAGTAGAAGCCTTAGGTTGCTATTGACTTGGTTTGGCTAGGCAATTGATCCCTAATATTTACTAGGGAAGTCTCCCTTGTATGATTACATCTATTACTGAAATGAGGGGATTAGTTGCGAAGATGACAATGGTAACTCTCCCATGTTACTCATTGTCTTGATCATATAGTGAGGCTTTGCATTAGGGTTCAAGATTTCACTATAACAGTCCAAAAAGTCAAAATTTAAACTGAGTTTATCCTGAAATGCCATTCTCATCAAGACTAAACTCTCCTGATAGTTGGATGTACTGGATCATTCATCGCCAAGTAAAAGCTTTTCATCTCGAAGCCCTTAGCTTCTTAATTTTAAAGTTTAAGACTACCTCCCTTTACTGGAAAAGCTTCTGCAAAGTGGCCATGATCATGGCATATCCATCATCTGATGGCCAATATTTTTACAACCTAACATTTGCTTCTAATTGTTCTGGGGAATTCTAGGAGAATTTCCTCCAGTAGTTCTTTTGTTCTGTATATCTTGACACAGATTTGAGCATGGGTAGCTGTCAGTCTCTATTTTGAGCTTTCTTCCTAGGGTGATCAGATTTTCAGGGGCACTTCTGATTTATTTCTAGTATATATTCAACGCAGAAACATGTAAAGGCAGGTTGGATGTTTCACCCAAGAGTGGTGGAAAATAAAGCTAAAGTAGCTGGGTTAAACTTAGGAACCAAGATCTCATTAAAAACTTGCATTTCCCCAAAAACAAAATCCCTTTCCAAGAATCCTGGATCTGTCAGTATGCTTGTTGAATTCTATCACAAAATAAAACCTCTAGAGCAGAGGTGCATGCTATTCTCACCTCCCAAAAATGACTTGAAAATTCATGCTTCGATTGCTCTTTTACTTGGCCAAAAAACATGTAACAAGAATAAACAAAGTGAGCTCCCAAGAATAATTTACTTGCTTATGGACAGAGGCAGAATCAACCTTAAGGAGGAGGCATCTGCTGGCTTCTCTACTCAAGAACAGCAGGGAGAAACTGAACCTCTACCAGAATGCTTAGAGGTCATACTCACTCTTCAAAAAGACTTAAAAGTTCAGGCTTCAATGCTTATTCACTGGGCAAAAGACCATTTAACCAGCATAATCAAGGTGAGCTTCAAAAAATATTTAATTCCTTATGGAGTAAGTCTGAATCAAACTTTAAAGGAGGGGACACTGCTGCCTTCTCTAGTTGAGGGAAGTGTTGAAATTTCTACCCCTTTTAGACTTTTCAAAGTTTAATACAAAGTAGAAATTTCATATCTTTGACTAGAGCTTTAACGGATCTTAATCCTGTGAATTTCAGCCTCAAGGCTGTTATGAAATAGAGTTTAAATCAGCGGCAGAAAGAATACAGTATTTCATTTTTAACAGCTCAACTTCTACATAATCCAAGGAGAAATGATATGAAACAACCTGGATAAGCTTCATCCCTCTTTGGCAACTTTTTCCACATAAAACAGGTTTGAAATTTCATTTTTACAGCAGTTATAACAGCGGTAAAACAGCAGGTATAGCAGCAACAAAGCAGTCAGATTCTTCAATGATGATGTCAAATCACTCAACAAATTGTCTTTCTACTTATGTCAAATCATCAAGACATATATAGCTGTAAATAGCAATGCATGTAAAACATAAATGGTTGTATTGCCTCAAAATCTAGGAGGTCCTGTGAATGACCTTACAAGGCAAAGACTAGACCAAGGGACAACACTATGAGGTGGAGGCCCACTGTCAACACAGCCACCACTGTAATGTTCCTTCCTAGAATAATTTCCCTGAATTTAATTTCACAATTTTGGCATTTTTGACTATGATGGGTGGTCCCACGAAATTTTGGGTTGAGACTTGGGAGATAGGGGCCGAAGTAAGTTTTGCTAGTAGAATGTGGGGGCCACACCCACATGAAATACACACTTCCTAGGAGGAAAAGTCGAATTGTTAAGTTGGAGGTCAAAATGCTTGATGGAGGGGCCCACACAGGAAGACAAATCGAAATTATAAATAGAAGGGGATTAGCAGCTATTGGGGTCTTTTGTCAATCTAACAATTCTCTTGTTGCTCAAGTTGTTCATCTAGGTCACATTGCTGTTCTGCACAGAGTTTTCTGAGGGAGAGCTCACCCTTCTTTTGGTGGACTTCGAGTGCCACCCTAGGAAGGTAAGATTGTTGCTTCATTAGAGGGAGATTTGTGGAGTTCAGGGTGCATTGTACAACCATTCCCCTCAGTCAATTCATGCTCGAGGACACAGTAGAGGATCACGTGCCCCCTATTTCAGCTGTTTTCTGGGAGGTATTTGCCGAGAGAAATTTTGCATAGCTGCTCCAGGAGAAGACCAAGCCTTGTGAGGAGTTTTGGGGCCAAAGATTGTTGCCTTGAGGCAGGCCAAATTTCTCTTACCCAGGGCCTGCGCATGAGCCAAATTCTGGGCACACGCGGGAGGTTGAGGAAAGGAATTGGGGAGTTAGGTTGTGTCGAGAATTCGAGGAAGTCATCCGAGGAGTAAAGTCAGCATTTTTGGGAGTGTTTGGAGGGTTGATACAATGAATTTCCAGACAAGCCATATTTTCCAGCCAGTTGAGGAGGACGTGGTATTTGGGGTTAATTTTTAGAGATCAAAACTTGACCAAACCCTTTCTGGGTTTTGGTGGGTTTATTCAGAGGAGCCTAGGGCTAATTTTACAGAATTTTCTGAGCACTGAAGGTGGGTCATTCAGCAGCTTCTTTCCAACAGATAGTGTAGTTTCTCCAGGGCAGCGCAGGGCATATTTGGGGCAGCTCATTTCCTCATCTGGGCGTTGTATTTTCCAACCTAGGGCTTGTCTAGCTTGCCATTGAGGCAAGCCCAGGTGCGCTCCTTTCATACCTCATTGTACTATTGCTCCAAATATATAATAAAATGGCTCAACTGGATGGTGTTTTTGGAGATTTCATGGGTGTTCACTTATATTTCTGAATTTTGTGTATGCATGTCAGTTTTTGCTTTGTTTATCACTATTTTTCCTAATTAGGAATATTACAGTGGTATCAAAGCTCAGTTCTTGGCTCATCCATGGGGATCTTTCCTATGAATGAGGAGGATAGGCAGAACATTACTTATCGAAGGCAGAGGTACTGGAGCAGGGAAAGAGAGTTGGAGATTACACCTGATACTGAGACACCCGGAAAGGGTAGTAGTGGTGGAAAATATGGGGGAGTCAAGGAGTAAGGAGGAAGCAACATTTGATAGCCTCTTGAAGGCCCTAAATGATTTAGCCAAAGGGCAGAAGGAGATGTTGGAGGAACTCAAGCAACAGAATAGGGACAAGAGCATCCATCGTGAGTTCCTATTTGGGGAGACTTCAGGGGCCTCACAATAGTATGACCACCCTTCACCAGCCACTCACCCACCAACTTTCAGTGGGCCAACCAGGACCACGCTACCTACATTTTTTATTTTACCTTCAACACCTAGTGAGCAAGGTGGGCCGAATGATCAGATGCCCATGGGAGATTATTTCCGGGAATGGCAGTCCATGGGGGAGGATTTCAAAGCATCTGTCCTTTAGAGATTACTGCCAGCTCAAGCAGAACGAGAGAGGCAGGAGTAGTGAGGGGTCTAGCACGCAGAGTTCAGAGTTGCAGCATACCATTGGGAGGATGTATTTTCCCATGTATGATGGATCTACCAAGTGCACAACTCAAGCTTGCGTGGAGAAGTTGGATACCTATTTCTAGCTTAACAGGATGATAGAGGTGGAAGACATCAAAATGACTACCTTGCACTTGGAGAGAGAGAGGCACACGACTGATGGTTTCATGGCTTGACAATACTAGGGCATGCCAGCGTGACCTCTTATGAGGAATTTACACGGAGAGTGGTGGAGCGTTTTGATAGGAGGGACCCAAAGGCCCATTTCAGAGAGTTGACCTAGCTCAGGCAGATTGGCCATTCAGAGCAGTATATATTAGAGTTTTTGAGGGTCTCAGTTATGGTGCCATATTTATTCGATGCTAGGAGGGTGTACACATTTGTAGAGGGCTTGCTTGAGCCATTGCGTGGGCTGGTGAGATCCCGCAGACCCACTACTTTGCAGGAGGTTGTGACTTGTGCCATGGATTTGCAGGGGGCAATCCCCAAGATTCAAGCACCCATACCATCACAAGCTCCCTACCCACAGAAGGGATATGACATGAGACCCCCACCACAACGAGCAGTCTAGGGGCATGAACAGTTAGATGAGGAGACCAAGAGAGACCTCCGAAGGAGGAAGCTATGCTACATTTGTCAGGAGTGTTGGGCACTAGGCCAGAGATGCATAGCGGGGAAGGCCCATTACATTGAGGTCTTCTCTGATAGTGACCAGGAGAATGACGTGGAGTTGGACATAAGCGGGTGGACAGCGAGACACATGCAGAGAGGGGGCCACCACCACCACCACCACTTGGGGGAGCACCTTTCGTACCATCTGGAGGACTCTTAGCTTCTTTGCGTGGGGTTCCCAATTTTTTTATCTTGAGGATCAGAGGCACAGTGCAAGGGCTGCGTGTCTTGGTTTTGGTAGACAGTGGGCCCACCCACAATTTCATTGATGCACAAATGGTTCAGAGGTGCGGTATCACTACAGAGGAGTTTGAGGGGTTTTCAGTTCTTGTGCTGGGGGATAGTGTTGAAAAATGTAACTAGGTTTGGTCTTCATAATGACATGTAATTGTGATTTTTATGTAAGAGATGTAAAGAAGAAAAATAAAATTATTGTAATGCTTGCATCATGGGTTTCATGAGAAAGAGACCTTATTTTAGTATAGGCTCCCATTGAGAGCCCTTTGGAATTTTGTCATCTAGTCATAAAAGTCTAAAGAGTCATTGTCATGAAATGAAGACATGTTACACATTGTAAAGAGTCACACTTGTCTATGTAAAGTCATCCTCCAAGACCTTGTCACTAGCCCTCTTCAAGTCAGCCTACAACAAAGAGATTATTCCAGAAGATGATGTTGGCCTTCCTCAAGTGATCATGTTAGCCTAAAGGACATGGGCAAATGAGTATATATAGCAGTGCTCAGCCTCATTTGGAGGCAAGAAATTCGGTCAAGTAAGTCTACAAAGAAGTGCGAGAAACATACTAGAAAGAACCTCTATCTTAGCGAAGCAAGAGAGAAGGAGAGCGAAGTTCGTTGTGGACTGTTTTGGAGTAGTATATCCTCCCACATGCGAAGGCAACAAATTCGAAGGTATCAAGAGAAGGTCGAAGGTTTGCAGCTACATTGAGGTGATCTTGTTTGGGTAGAAGACCTCGCTAGAAGGAGCCGAGTAGAAGTGCAATAAGTCTCTCTCTTTAAAGAGGCTATTCAAGGAAGTGAAAGAAATCTAGGGTTTCTGTGGTAGGGTTGCAGACATACAAGAAGAGACTGAGATTCTCAAGGAAGCCGAGAAGGGGAAGAGCAGTGTTGGAGAAGAGGCTAGTGACTTGGTCTTGGGAGGACTCTAATGTCAAGGGTCTGTGTCATGGTCTTGGTGTTCATCAATTGAAGATCTATAAGAAGAATTTGTTTTGGGTTTTCCTCTCAAAGAGGAAGAGGTTTTGGCCCTGGCTGACAAGCCTATATACCATGTCTCTCGTCTCTTTATTTGTTCATGATATGGCAATTGTCTTGATGAAAAGAACACAATAATAATTACAAAGAGAAGATCACAATCAAGAAACAAAATTCTATCACAAGAAATTATCATAAGTAGAGAAATCATCTAATTATTGATCCCCTAGATTTCTCAATAGATAGGACTATGTAATGTACCCGATATGTCCCCGTTTTGACAGTGACCATGGGAAACTACTCGGTGATGGATCGTTTCTTTGTGGTGGATGTACCAGACACCAATGTGGTGATGGGTGTCTAGTGGCTCTACTCCCTTGGGCGGGTCACTACAGATTAGAGGAAGTTGGAGATGGAGTTCACGGGGCCGGATGGCAAGTTAGTTGTTCTTCGGGGCATGCATTCATATCCTCCACAGACAGTTTCAACACACAGGATGGAGGCTGACTTGAGGCATGGGGACATAGAGTGGGCAATGGAGTTGAGGATTTCAGAGGCTGGGAGTCAGCCCAAGCCACCACACCCCGACATACAGGCCATCTTGGACCGGTATCCAGTAGTGTTTGGGGATATTCCACCAGGCCAGCCACCTGATAGAGGATTTGAGCACACGATTGAGCTAGATCTGGGGGTACAAGCGATTGTTACGACCCCATATAGACAACATCGCAAGGCCTATAGGGATGAGATTGAGCGAGCCATTCAGGAGTTGCTGGCACTTGGGCACATTAGGCCTAGCTCTAGCCCCTTTGCTTCATCAATCGTTCTGGTGAAGAAGAAGGATGGGACGTTATGTTGAAGAATCTAGGGCTAATGTAGTTAATGAGATTCTTCTTAGCATGATAACAATTTGTGAAGTACTTTTACTTTTCTTGTTAACACGATCTTCTTCTTATTATTATTATTGTATGTTCTCTTACTTCATCTAACTGTTACCAAAACACAAGAGACAAGAACACAAGATGTTGGCTCTTCGCCAGGGCAAAACCTCTCTCTCCTAGAGAGGAAAACCCTTCTTTAAATTTCTCTTATTGAAGCCTTGATTGACAAATTCCAAACACTAGACCCTTGACTTTATCATGCTTCCAAGACCTTGTCACTTGCTCCTTTTAGTCACCTTATGTTGATCTTCCTTTCTGCACTGCTTTGCACCAGAACTAGGGAAACTCAGTCCCAAGTCTAGTAGCCTTTGATGGTAGGCTTCTTTCTAGTCTTCCTTAGATTTAAACTCAGTCTTCTGAAGACTCCCTTTTCAATCTCTTTTGTGCACGTTTGATACACCGTGTCAAGTTCTTTTCTTCACTGTGAAAAACTTTTCCTTTTCGCTGTATATATTTTAGTTTCTTCTAGATCAGAACAGAGACTTATGTTGCCTCTTCTTTTCATTCTCCGCAGTCCTTACTTCTTGTGGTATGGTCTCTCCTCTTCGCAATTCAACTTTTCCCTTTTCGCTGTATATATTTCGGTTTCTTCTAGATCAGGACAGAGACTTATGTTGCCTCTTCTTTTCGTTCTCCGCAGTCCTTATTTCTTGTGATATGGTCTCTCCTCTTCGCAATTCTTTCCAACACTGATGGCAGACTTCGTGATTGTCTTTTTCCTGAAATGAACCTCGGCCTATCTCAAAGATGTGAGATAGGTACAGACCCAAAACATAGCACTTTAATCATTGCGTTATATTGCCTTTAGTTCTTCGTTGAGTTGCCTTTTACCAATGTACTAGAACGTTGACCTTTTCTTCGCAATTGATCTCAGAGCTTCATCGAATCCGATATCCAAATGAGGACACAGTTCCACCTTTATATAGGGACTGTTTTCCTCTTCTAGGCTGACTTATCTTCTGTGGGTAGGCCGACTTCATCAAGAGGTAGTTTGATCATACTTTGAGCCGACTTTATGGAGCTTCTTGACAAGGTCTTGGAGCATACAAATAAATTTCCCTTTTTCTTCAAGTGTAACAATACTTCATGACTCTAAACTATATTTATGACAATATGACAAATCCCTAAAGACATCAAGAAGAAGTCTTTGACCTATAAAACTTCTTGCTCATGAAACCCATGAGGCAAGCATTACAAAATATATTTTGTCTTTGTCTCTTCATTACATAGATTAATAATTACTTAGTCCATATGAAGACCGAACCTAGTTACACTTTCTTCAACACATTACGCATGTACATAGATTATCGGGCACTCAACAAGAAGACCCTGAACAACCGCTACCCCATACCACACATTGATGAGCTTAGAGGAGCCAAGTACTTCTCTAAGATGGACTTGCGTTCAGGGTACCACCAGCTCAGTGTGAGGGATCAGGACATCCCCAAGATGGCCTTTAGATGCCACTATGGGCATTTTGAGTTCTTGGTTATGCCCTTTGGGCTGACCAATGCACCTGTCACCTTCCGATCTTGAATGTACCATGTGTTCCATGGGTAGTTGCGGAAATTTGTATTGGTATTCTTCAATGACATTCTGATTTACAACAGGACTTGGGAGGAGCATCTACAATACTTGGAGGTGGTGTTACACATTTTAGAGGAGCAGTAGTTCTACGCCAAACTGTCCAAGTGTGAGTTTGGGTTGATAGAGATGCTCTATTTGGGGCATATTATTGGGGAGGATGGCGTAAGGGTGCATGAGGAGAAGATCAAGGCCATCTGAGATTGGCCAGTACCTCGGAATGTGACTGAGTTGAGGGGCTTCATGGGCATATGCACCTATTACAGGAAGTTCGTGAAGGGCTTCTCACAGTTGGCAACTCCCCTCACAGATTTGACCAAGAAGGGGGCTTTCGCATGGACAGATAGAGCACAATCAACATTTGAGCGCCTCAAGGAGGTGATGAGAAACTGTTCGGTATTAGCACTCCTGAATTTCACTTAATCCTTCACCTTGGAGTGCGATGCATCAAGTGAAGGAGTTGGCACAATATTGTCACAGGATGGCCACCCCATCGCTTTTGAGAGCCAGAAGCTCCTTTCGCATGAGAGGTCGTATTCTATTTATGACAAGGAGATGTTGGCCATTATGCATGCATTGGCCAAATTCTGGCAATACCTAGTGGGCAATAGGTTTAGAGTGAAGAGTCAAGATTGACCACAACAGTGTTAGCATTTTCCGGGGTAGCAGGGGCTCAATGACAGGCAGCAGAAGCGGGTCAGCAAGGTCCAAGCCTACGATTTTGATATTGATTATGTCAAGAGAAAACACATTGTAGTAGCAGATGCATTATCCAAGAGGCCCGCGACACTTTCGCTCATGAGCATCTGCCATGATTGGAAGGCACAGTTGTTGATAGAGTACTCCAAAGATCGACGGGTGTGTGAGATTTTGGAGGGTACACATGTTGACGAGCGTTACATGGGTGATTTACTATAAGGGACACATATTCTTAGTGTCGGGTTCACAGTTGAGGGAGAAGATTCTCCACGCAGCCCATGACTCCCCGTTGTCAGGACACTAGGGGTTCCTGAAAACATACAGGACGGTCAGAGAACGTTTCACATGGAAGGGCCTCAAGGGAGATGTGTTGAGGTATGTGCAGGAGTGTGAGGCTTTTCAGAGGAACAAGGGAGAGTTGACCCATCCGACCGGGTTGTTGCAGCCACTTCCCATTCTTGAGGGGAAATGGGAAAGTATCTCTATGGATTTTATCATGAGGCTTCCCATGGTGCAGGGAAGAGACTGTATATATGTGGTGGTGGATCAGTTGACCAAATATGCACACTTCTTTGCTATTCCAACCTGGTATTCTGCTTCGCAAGTAGCAGAGCTGTTTTTCAGAGAGGTCTTTCACTTGCATGGTCTTCCCAAGACCATAGTCAGTGACAGGGACAACCGCTTCATGGGAGCATTCTAGCAGGAGCTTTTCCGATTAGTGGGCACTGAGCTCACCCCCAACACCAGTTACCACCCATAGACAGATGGTTGAGAGGGTCAACAAATGGCTGGAGGGCTACCTACAGAACTATGTGACTGGGCAGCAGAGAGCATGGATCCAGTTGTTGCATTTGGTAGGGTACTGCTACAACACCACCCATCACATGTCCATCGGTATGTCATCTTTCCGTGCCTTGTATGGTTATGACGCTTTGTCTTTTGCTGACATTGTTTTTGGAGATAGTCGGTCCCCAAAGGCCAAAGATTGGATCCAAGAGAGCCAAGATATCCTCAAGGCTCTCAAGGACAACCTGCTGATAGCCTAGAATCAACGGATAATGTATGCAGACATGCACAAGATCAAGGAGGGGGACTTGGTCTTCCTGCGGCTACAACCATATAGACAATCCACGCTAAAGCAAAAGGGGGCCGAAAAGCTACAACCCTGTTTTTATGGGCCATATCAGGTGATTAGGAGAGTTGGAGAGGTGGCCTATGAGTTGGAGCTTCCACTAGGAAGCAAGATCCACAATCTTTCCATGTCTCATGCCTCAAAAAGGTGTTGGGGTAGTAGGTGACAACAGTCGCGGAGTTACCTCCGCTAGATGATGAGGGACATCTTGTGTTAGAGCCGGAGGCCATTTTGGAGACTAGAGAAAGGAAGTTGAGGAGCAGAACTATCAGGGAATATTTGGTACGCTGGAGGAACTTACCGGATGAGGATGCCACTTGGGAGGGAGAGCACATACTTCAACATCCAACACTGCAGTTGCTTGGGGACAAGCAACATGTGGGAGGGGAGGATTATAATGTTCCTTCCTAGAATAATTTCCTTGAATTTAATTTCAAAATTTTGGCATTTTTGACTATGATGGGGGCCCACGAAATTTTGGGTTGAGACTTAGGAGATGGGTGCCGAAGTAATTTTTTCTAGTGGAATGTGGGGGCCACACCCACATGAAATATGCACTTCCTAGGAGGAAAAGTCGAATTGCTAAGTGGGAGGTCGAAATGCTTGATGGAGGGGCCAACATGGGAAGGCAAATTGAAATTATAAATAGAAGGGGCTTAACAACTATTGGGGTCTTTTTTCAGTCTAACAATTCTCTTGTTGTTCAAGTTGTTTAGTTGGGTCACATTGCTGTTCAGTGCAGAGCTTTCCAAGGAATCCAACATTCTGTCTTCCCAGACGAAGACAAGAATAATGTGTCTATCTCTCCCTCTCAACTTAGGGAGGACGTACCCATTCCACTGAAGGAATGTACCCATTCCTATAAAAGTAAGGTACGCAAGCTCCCTCTTAAATAGGGACTTGACCAAGCTCCCTCATGACCAGGGACTTGTTTTCAACAGCTCATTCAGTGGAGATCATGGGACAACCAGCTGCTTGTATAACTCCTTTCTTCGATGTCATGAATTTCTTCTTTGTCATACAGTCTACATCATTTGAGACATTTTCATAGGGCACAAACCATCCATTACTTTCATCCATGAGTCAGTCGTGTTGAGAAATCTAGGGCATTGATGTTAGGTGATTTCTCTTCTATTGATAACTGCTTGTGAATGCTTTTTACTTCTTAGATTATCATCTTCTTTTACTTATGATATTATAGTGTTATTCTTCATCAAACAACTACCAAAGCATAAATGATAAACAGACAAGGGACACAAAATATAGGCTATCATCCAGGGCCAAAACCTCTCTCACTTTAGAGGAAAACCCGAACAAATCCTCCTTCTTATAGAGAATTCAATTGACAAATACCAAGACCAAGACCCTTGACCTATTTGCCACTCCAAGACCAAGACACAAAGCTTCCTTGATGAGAACCTTAGTCGACGATAGTCAACTTTCTGCTCCTTCCTTTTTCTCGACTTCCTTTCAACTTCTGCTTAACAACTTCGCTTATTTCGGCCTCCTTGATCATGAACCCTAAATCAGAAACCCTAAATCATGCATAAGACCTTCTCTTATGCCTTGTTTTCCTTCGCTTTAGTAGGAGGTCTCTTACTTGGTAACTTAGCTTGTAATATACCCTTGCTTCCTCCTTGACTTACCCTTCCAATAGGTCTGCAAAACTTTGGCCTTTTCTGCACTAGAAACAATCCCTTTACTTCGCACGTGTGAGATCAAAGTGACCCAAAAATAGATCCAAATGATGCCAAGAACTTCGCTTTCCTTCTTTTGCTTCTTCGTTGATGATTGGGCTTTTCTTCTAAGTGATCTTTGCACACCTTGATTTCAAATCTTGCTTGACAGAAATTCTCTATTTTGAAATGAGGTCGTGCTACCTATTTATAGTTGTTGGAGCCTCCATAATAAGCCGACTTGACAATGAGCTAGGCTGACGTGTCTTTTGGATGGGTATCATCACTTTATTTAAGGCTGACTTGCTAGGAAATGCTTGTGCTTGTCTTGGAGGGTCTTTTGTCTCTTTTGATGACTTATACAAATATGTAACATGCCCAAGAAGGGTCCTTCATACATGACATTGACTCAAATTGACTTTTATGACTAGATGACAAAACCTAAAGGTTCATAATGGGAACCTTAACTAAAATAAAATTCCTTGATTATGAAATCCATGATTCAAGTACTACAAAATAATTTTATTTCCTTCTTTTAATCAATTACATAAAATCACGATTACAAATGTCATTATGAAGACCGAACCTAGTTACACTTTTCAACACTCCCTCTTAACTAGGAAGGTATTCATAATGGTACTTGGTCATTCTCAATCTGAAGAATTCTCATAAGAAGAGTTAGATTGGTAACCCATTTGTTTAGCATCATATCATCCATCATTGTCACATAGCAAGGCCTTGACTAACAACTCTATCTCTCTACGAGATCTGAGCACAATGCTGGCGAGACCAATGATATATAGACACCCTCATCATTGTCTCTCTTGGAACATACCCTGCTCGGGTTCTTAGGGTGTGTTCCACCAGGACTATTCTTATCTTAGATTACAAGTCCTCAAAGAATATTGGTCCTCTACGACTACTCTTACCGTGGATGCCCTAACTCATCCTCAAAGAGTATCAGATGCCAGATGTTTACCCAACCCTCCATTTTGTCTTCCCAAGTGAAGACAAGAATGATGTGTCTATCTCTCCCTCTTAATTAGGGAGGACATATCTATTCCAACAAAGGAATGTACTCATTCCTACAGAAGGAATGTACCTAAGCTCCCTCTTGGCTTAGGAATTTTGCTTCCAAGTTTCTTCCAAGTAAGAAACTTGTTTCCAGGCTCCCTCTTAATTAGGGACCTACAACAACTCCTCAAGTGGAGATGATGGGACAACCAGTTGCTTGAAGAACTCCTCCTCACGATGTCATGAACTTCTTTTCGTTATTCAGGAGTCTTCATGTTTTGGGACTTCTTCATAGGGCACAAACCATCCATCACTTTCATCCATGAGTTAGTCATGTCATCATCAGAAAGTGATCCATCAGTCCATATCTAGCCTTCCTTCATGCTATGCTTCCTTCTTCATGCCATGTTTCCTTAAGGATCTTTCATCCTACTACATGGGCATCGGTGGTGGAAGACATCCATAGATCTTCCCTCGACAGCCCTGCATAAGCCCATCCAGATATTTGTTCAAAAATAAAGAAATGAACATTAAAATCAAAGTTACCTTTGTGATGGTCTTTCATCATGACATCTTCTAATTTGTATCAACATCCTGCATACATATCGACACATCTCCCAAAGATATATATTGTCAAGGGTCTCTTTCTTTTTTAGACTCCATTAGAGTCTTCATATCTTTCATGGAGATATCCTAGTCAAATCTCTTGGTCTTTGGATGTTGATTGCCTTTTCCATGGTTGCATATCCCACGATCTCTTCCTTCTTTTCTTCACACATTTAATTCCCAAGAATTTCCAATCAAAATTCCTTCAATTTTTGTCAACCACCTCGTATTACATATGAGGACATGTTATGTTAATTTCATCTAGTGAATATGTGACCCATGCATTCCTACATCCTTTCGAAAGAGGAGATCCTTTCTTTTGATTATGCTCTCAAGATAGAGCATTGATTCATGTTCCCTGGAACCATATGACATGACTTCTAGAATATTGAGTGAAAGCATACACACCTCATTTTTCTTTATGTCATCTAAACTTCCTTCACCAACTTCCTTGATTGGAAAGAGCTTCAATCCCTTGATCTGCTTCACCTTTTATGTCATTATACCATCATCCCATGAATTCCACAAGTTTGGAATTTTTGATGAAACACTTGCTTCCCCTCTTGATCGGTGAAACTTTCGATGAAGATTCCATCATAGAATCTTGAGGATCTAGAGTATCCCCATCCAGCAGATGTTTCCTTTTGATAGATGTATGATGAGCCTTGTACTAGATGACCCTTTCTTTCTTTTCCATAAGTACCACCTATGTTACTAGTGAGGTTTCCAAGAGCTATATCCTTCCATGGGTGACTGCCATGGACTTCAACTTCAACCATATTTCATGCTTTTATATGATGATGTTATGAGCTCTTTCTTTCAATGCTTTTATGATGCCATGATGCATCCCATCATTTTCTTAGTGAATCATAATAGCCATATCTTACAACAGAAGACTTAGGAACTTGAAAAGAACTTAGGTGAGGAAGACTATCTCAGTCATAGTAGAGATCTCTTACTTCCTCTTTCTTGGACTTCTTCTTTTCAACTTCCTCCACTTCTTCGATGATATGGGCTTCTTCCTTTTTTTTTATTGTTCTTCTTGACCTTAGGACAATCTCTTTTGTAGTGCCCATATTCTTGACACCCATAGCATTGAATCTTAGCCATGTCCCTTTTCTTTTTCCGAGAACCAGACTTCCCAAATTTTCCCTTTCTTCTTGTCATTGTAGCATAATATTGGTTTTGCTCACCTGCTCCCACATCAGATTTGGCCTTTAATCTATATTCTTCAATCTTGCACAATGACCATAGATCTTGGAATGGAGTAGCTTCTTTCTTCCCATAAATACTTGAAGTAAAGTTACCCCACTCCTCTGGTAGTGCATTTAGTACAACTGTAGTCATTTCTCTATTAGACATGACTTTTCCTATATCTTGAAGTTGATCCCTGATTTTAGATATCCTCATAAAGTATGAGGCTATTCCATCTTCCCTTGACATCTTCAACTTGTAGAGTTATTGCCTTAATGAGGCGACTTCTCCAACAGTACTTACGAAATACAAATTTACTAGTTTGTCATATATTTCTTTTGGATGAGAGGATCCTTGATGGATTCTATGGGAATCTTGTGAGCCCTAACTTCCCCTTTCATATATTTTGCAAGAGCTTGAGCATCTTCCTTTCTTGGTTTAGTGATTGATCCTTTGACATGTTCCATAACCTCATTTTCAATGAGATTCAGATCTGTCCTTTTCTTCCATGCAAGATAGTTTGAAGCCCCAACCAATTTGTTGCTTTCCTTGCAAAAATACATTTTGACAGATTCAAATGTGGACATAAATATACTTACTTGATAGGATGCTCCTTCTCCTTGTTGCTTCCTTGATGTTGATGATGATATAGAGACTAGAAAACTTCTTCTTGAAGAAGATAGTTTTCTTCAATAATGATCCTTGATCTCATAGAGAGGGAGATCCTTTGGACCCTTTGATGGTGATGTCTTTGTTGATGAAGATCAATGATGACTTCTTGATGATGTCTTCAATGGTAAGGATCTTGCTTCAACGAGAGAGAGATCGCCTTAGAATCTTGATGACAACGTTCTTGGTCTTGCTTGATGTATAAGTTCTTTAACTTGATTAGGGTCTTTGAGGTCCCTTGAGATGGCTTGAGGGTTCCAAAACATCTTTGTAGACTTTTCTTTGATCTAGGGTTATGATGCTTCCTTTGTAGATCTTGACTTCAAGATGATCTTCACTTTGATGCCTTCCTCAAGATTTGATCCTTGAGTGTCCCTTGATAAGATACCCTCCCTTGACTTAGTCACCTTAGCTCTGATACAATGTTGAGAAATCTAGGGCATTGATATTAGGTGATTTATCATCTATTGATAACTGTTTATGAATGCTTTTTACTTCTTAGATTAGGATCTTCTTTTAGTTATTCTATTATAGTGTTATTCTGCATCAAACAACTACCAAAATAAACCATAAAGAGACAAGGGACAGAGAATATAGGCTATCATCCAAGGCCAAAACCTCTCCCACTTGAGAGGAAAACCTGAACAAATCCTTCTTTTTATAGAGACTTCAATTGATGAATACCAAGACCAAGACCCTTGACCTATTTTCCACTCCAAGATCAAGACACAAAGCTTCCTTGATGAGAACCTTAGTCAACGATAGTCAACTTTCTGCTCCTTCCTCCTTCTTGACTTCTTTTCAACTTCTGCTTCCTTCTCCTTCACACCTTCACTTATTTTGGCCTCCTTGATCAGAAACCCTAAATCAAAAACCCTAACTCATGCATAAGACCTTCTCTTATGCCTTGTTTTCCTTCGCTTTAGTAGGAGGTCTCTTCCTTGGTAACTCAACTTGTAATATACCCTTTCTTCCTCCTTGACTTACCCTTCCAATAGGTCTGCAAAACTTTGTCCTTTTCTGCACTAGAAACAATCCCTTTACTTTGCACGTGTGGGATGAAAGTGACCCAAAAATAGATCCAAATGATGCCAAGAACTTCGCTTTCCTTTTCCTTCTTCGCTAATGACTGGGCTTTCTTCTAAGTGATCTTCGCACGCCTTGATTTCAGATCTTGCTTGACCAAATTCTTTATTCTGAAGTGAGGCCGAGCTGCCTATTTATAGTTGTTGGAGCCTCCATAATAAGTTGACTTGACAGTGAGCTAGGTTGACGTGTCTTTTGGATGGGTATCATCACTTTATTTAAGGCCGACTTGCTAGGAAATGCTTGTGCTTGTCTTGGAGGGTCTTTTGACTCTTTTAGTGACTTATACAAATATGTAACATGCTCAAGAAGGGTCCTTCATACATGACATTGAATCAAATTGACTTTTATGACTAGATGACAAAACCTAAAGGTTCATAATGGGAACCTTAACTAAAATAAAATTCCATGATCATGAAACCCATGATTCAAGTACTACAAAATAATTTTATTTCCTTCTTTTCATCAATTACATAAAAATCACAATTACACATGTCATTATGAAGACCGAACCTAGTTACACTTTTCAACAAGTCATGTCATCATTCCTTTCATTGGAAAGAGATTCATCAGTCCATATCTAGCCTTCCTTCATGCCATGCTACCTTCTTCATTCCATGTTTTCGGAAGGATCTTTCATCCTGCTACATGGTCTTCTGTGTTGGAAGACATCCACAACTCTTCCCTTGGCAACCCTGCATAAGGTCATCCAGATATTTGTTCACAAACAATAAATGAACACTTAAGCAAAATTACCTTTGTGATGGTCTTTCATCGTGAAATCTTCTAATTTGCATCAACATCCTGCATATGCATTGACACATCTCCAAAAGATATATACTGTCAAGGGTCTCTTTCTTTTTCATATTTCATCAGAGTCTTCATACCTTTCATGGAGATAGCCTAGTCAAATCTTCTAGTTCTAGGATGTTGAATGCCTTCTTCATGGTTGCATATTCTGCGATCTCTTTCCTTCTTTCTTCATACTTTTTCTTCCAGGAACTTTTAATCAGAGTTCCTCCAATCTCTGTCAACCATCTCATATTTCATATGAGGACATATTATGCTGATTTCATTTAGTTAATGTGTGACCCATGCCTTGCTGCATCCTTTACGAGGGAGATCCTTTCGTTTTGATCATGCTCTCGAGATAGAGCATTTATCCATGTTACTTGCAACCATACAACATGACTCTAAAAATATCGAATACAAGCATACATACCTCATTTTTCCTTTAGGTCATCTAGACTTTCTTCAACAACTTCCTTGATTGAAAGAACTCCAATCCCTTGATCTACTTCACCTCTCTAGTCATCATACCATCATCCCATGAATTCCCACAAGATGGAATTCTTGATGAAACCCTTGCTTATTTTGATTGGTGAACCTTCCGACGAAGATTCCAATAGAGGATCTTGAGTATCCTTATCCAACAAATGTTTCCTTTTTGATTGATGTATGATGAGCCTCGTGCTAGATGACTTTTTCTTCTTTTTCCCATAAGTACCGCTTATGTTTTCTAATGAGGTTATTAAGAGCTATATCCTTCCATGGTGACTGTCATAGACTTCTATTTCAGCGATTTTTCTCTATGATCACAAGCTCTTGCTGTTAATTCTTCTATGATGCCATGATGCATCCCATCATTTTCTTTAGTGAAACTTGAGAACCACAACATAAAAACTTGAAAGCAGGAACCTGAAAAGAACTAGGTGAGGAAGACTATCTCAATCATAGTTGAGATCTCTTACTTCCTCTTTCTTGGACATCTTCTTTTCAGCTTCCTCACTTCTTCGGTGATATGGGCTTCTTCTCTACCTCTTTTGTTGTTGTCCTTCTTGAGCTTAGGACAATCTCTTCTGTAGTGCCCATATTCTTGACACCCATAGCATTTAATCTTAGCCATGTTCTTCTTCTTTTTCTGGGGACCAAGCTTTCCAAATTTTCCCTTTCTTTTTGTTATAGCAGCATATGCTTGATTTTGTTCACTTGATCCCACATCACTTTTGCTTTCAATCTAGTTTCTTCAATCTTGCATAGAGACCATAGATCCTGGAATGGAGTAGCTTCTTTCTTCCCATAAATACTTGAAGTAAAGTTGCCCCACTCCTCTGGTACTGCATTTAGTACTACAGCGGTCATCTCCTTGTTAGACATTATTTCACCCAGATCATGAAGTTGATCCCTTATTTCAGATATCCTCATGAAGTATGAGGCTATCCCTTTTTCTTTTGATATCTTTAGCTTGTAAAGTTCTTGCCTTAGGGAGATAACTTCTCTTGCAATGCTTACGGAAAATAAGTCTACTTGTTTGTCATATATGTCTTTTGAGGTTTCGAGTTTAGACACATATGGAATGAGGGGGTCCTTGATGGATTCTATGAGAATCCTTTGAGCCCTCACTTCTCCTTTCATAAACCTTGCAAGTGCTTGTGCATCTTCCTTTGGAGGTTTTGTGATGGAACCCTTGACATGTTCCATGACCTCATTCTCAATGAGATTCAGATTTGTCCTCTTCTTCCATGCAAGAAAGTTTGAAGCTCCAACCAACTTGTTGCTCTCCTTGCAAAACAACATTTGACAAATTTAGATGTAGACATAAATATATTTACTTGTAAAGATGCCTCTTTCTTCCACTTGTTTCCTCCTTGAATTTGATGAAGATATAGATGTTAGAAAATTTCTTTTTGATGAAGATAGTTCTCTTCAAGAGTGATCTTTGACTCCACAGGGAGGGAGATCAATTTTGATCCTTTGATGATGATGTTCTTGATGATTGATGACCACTCCTTGATGATGTATTAATGCTTCTTGGATGATGTCTTTCAATGGAAAAGACCTTTCTTCAACAAAGAGGGAGATTCCCTTAGAACCTTTTGAAGATGATGACAACGTCCCTTGATCTTGCTTCCCCTGAGTGGATAGACTTCAAGCTTCTTTGATTTCAACTTGATGAGGGTCTTTGTGGCCTTTTGATGATGACTAGAGGTTCCCAAGACTTCTTTTTGATGTAGAATTTTTCTTCGATCTAGGGTTTTGTTACTTTCTTGTAGATCTTGATTTCACTGATGATTTTCTAGATTTGCTTTGATGTCCTTCTTGGATGCTTGAGTGTCTCTTGATAAGATGCCCTTCCTTGAGATTGTCACCTTAACTCTGATACCATGTTGATAAATCTAGGGCATTGGAGATCAGTGATTTCTCTTATTAATGATAACTGCTTGTGAGTGCTTTTTACTTCAATAGATTAACATCTTCTCTTTACTTAGATTATTATAGTGTTCTTCTTCATCAAACAACTACCAATGCATAAACAATAAAGGGACAAGAGACACAAAATGTAGGATATCGGCCAGGGCCGAAACCTCTCCCACTTGAGAGGAAAACCCAAACAAATTCTTCTTCTTATAGAGACTTCAATTGACGAATACCAAGACCAAGACCCTTGACCTATTTGACACTCCAAGACCAAGACACAAGGTTCCTTTCACTGCTTCTCTTTCTTGCCCAATTCAACACTTGGTCCAACTGCTTGCCTTCCTTTGTACCTTGGCTATACTTTAGTTTTTCGGCGTCTTGTTTCAGACCTGCAATTCTTGGTCTCTTTAGAATCCCTAACTGCAACACGTGGGAAGTATTTTTGTCAACTTTGTACCCTTGTTCCCTTCACTTTGTTGAAGGAAATGTAACTAGGTTCGGTCTTCATAAATGTACTTTTGATATTTGTATTTAATCAAGAAAAGAAATATTATTTTTATAATATATGTAAATGAGTTTCTTGCTCATTGAAATAGGTCTAGCACTATTTAAAGTGCTATAGGTGAGTCAAATAGTCAAAAGAATAAGTTGAAGACCTTAAGGGCATGTTATACCTTGTATGTATATGTATTATGGTCAAGAGAATACCTCCAAGCAAAGTCACAAGCATCCTCCAAGCTACGACATCCCTGAAAGAAGAAATCCGAAGCATAAGAGCAGTCCTCAAGTCGGCCTACAATCAGTTGACAAGTCGGCCTACATACAGTTGACAAGTCGGCCTAAATGGAGGGACAGACCTCTATATATAGAGGCTGTCCACTCCTCTATAACGCATTCATTCAAGCTCTGAAATTAGTGAAGAGACAAGCAAAGAAAAGGAAGTGAAAGGGAAGTCTATAGGGTCTTCAAGGGCAGCGAGGAAGAAGTATATAGAACCGAAGTTAAGGAGATCATTTCTGGGGCAGCTATAGCCACACGTGCGAAGTTAAGGAAGGTTGCTTGCGGTTATGACAACAGTCACTAACAATTCACCATATCTCATTGTTTAGGGCTCAATCCAAGCTTATAAGACCACTCTCTCAAGCGTAGGATCAAGGAGGAAAAGCGAAGGTAAGAGGGCTGTTCCTCTGCTGTCATAAAAACCCTCCCATTACAGTCATCCAAGTTAGTTGATTGGTGAAGAGAAGAAAGGAACCATCATAGGAAAAGGGTCTCATCAAAGGTGTTTTCTCTAGAGCAAGTGCAACAAGGTTTACTAACAAGTTGAAAGAAGAACAAAGTGCCAGAAGTAGGAGGACAAAGTGCTGGAGGAAGTGTCGGGGTATATGGTGTAGAAGGAAGTGAAGACTTGACTTGTGCTTGGAGGATCTCTTTGTCAAAGGTCTAGGGTTTGGCATTGATCAATGGAAGCTTCAATAAGAGAAATTCACTAAAGGGTTTTCCTCTCAAGAGAAGAGAGGTTTTGACCCTGGCAGAGAGCCAATATCTTGTGTTCTTGTTTTTATGTTTTGGTAGCAGTTTGATGAAGTACACACATATGCACTAATAATAAGAAGAAGAAGAATAAGCTAATAAGGAAAAGTAAAAATACTCCACAAATTGTTATCAAGTAACGAAGAATCACACTACACTACTTTGCCCTAGATTCTTCAACATGGTATCAGAGCTAAGGTGACACATCAAGGAAAGGGCAACTCAAGAACACTTATCAACGAAGGACATCTACAAGGTTGAAGCATTAAGCCTAGAAGTCTCAATCACTTCAAGGACAAGAAGGGTCTACAATCCATCATTCATCAAGGAGGTCTACGAAGCTTGAAGAAAGAGCGTTACAAAAAGGCACCTACAAAGAAGAACAGATTGAAGCAGGACCTACATCAAGCTACAAGTCTTCAAGCAAATCTCATCATCAAGCAAGTCCACTTGGAGAAGGCAAGCCATTAAGTCTCCAAAGAGGATGCAAATCCACTACATCTCAAATTCTATCAAGTAAGTACATGTCCCCTTCTGAATATACATCAATATCCTTTTGCAAGGAAAGCAATAAATTGGTAGGAACCAATAACTTTCTTGCATGGAAGAAGGGGACTGATCTCTACTTCTCAAGGAGAATGAACTCCTAGAGCATGTCAAAGGGAATATCACTATCCATGCTAAGGAACAAACTCAAGCCTTAGCCAAGTACAATAAGGATGAGACAAGAGCTCAAAGGATTTTGATAGAATCAATCAAAGACTCTCTCATTCCTTATGTCTCCAAGTTTGAGACATCGAAAGAAATTTATGATAAGCTAGTAGAGCTATTCTCGGTATCTACAACCAGAGAAGTAATATCTCTAAGGAATGAATTATACAAGATGAAGATAACAGAGGAAGGAATAGCTCCCTACTTCATGAAAATATTTGAAATGAGAGATCAACTTCAAGAGCTTGGGGAAGTCATGTCTGACAGAGAGATGACAACTATAGTACTCAATGCTCTACCTGAGGATTGGAGCAACTTCACATCAAGAATATATGCCAAGAAGGAAGCAACCACTCTCAGTGAAATGTGGTCTCTATGTAGAACAGAGGAAACCAGACTTAAGGCAAAAGAAGATGTGGGATCAAAGGAGCAAGCATTTGCTACCATGGCCAAAAGAAAGGGTAAATTTGGCAAGTTTGGTCCATGAAGAACAAACAACAAAGGCATGTCCAAAATCCAATGTTTTGGATGCCAAGAATATGGACACTACAAAAGGAATTGTCCTAAGGTTAAGAAGGACAACAACAACAAAAGAAAGAGGGAAGAAGCTCACATAACTCAAGAGATGAAAGGAGGAGGAAAGAAGAAAAAGAAGGAAGATCCTCCAGATCTTTACTATGACTAGGTCAAACTCTTTACTTCTAGACTTCTTTCAAAGTTTTGAATAGTATAGGAGCATGTAGGAATAGAATAAAATTGCATGGCTAGAAAAACCCTCTAGAATCTAGAAGCATGAAGTACATAGAGTTCTAGATACTCATGAAGATGTAGCATTTATAATAAGAACAAAAATGCATGGGTAGAAATATCTTCTAGAATATAGGAGCATGACAGATATAGCTCAAGATATTCATGTAGAAGAAGCATACCTAGTATAGGACCTCATCCACGATGAAAGGTAAGTTGATCATGATTAAGAATCTTAGAAGACCTCCATCATAAAAAAGAAAAGAAACATTTGCAAGGCAAGGATCTTTACTGATGGAATCTTCAAAAGAAGGTACATGGACTAAAGTAGATGTCTCATTGGGAATCCCATTCATGGGATTCAAGAAAAGGATGATATGCAGGCAAGCTAAGATGAAGCAAGAAGGGCCACACCAAGGACAACCAAATGAAGCTAAGATGATCAAAGAAGAATCAAGATGAGGTATGTATACATCAAAGGTTTAGTCATGTTATCATTTGTATATTATTGAGTCATGGGAATAGTTCTATAACATGATCAAGTATGAAAGAATCTCTTTCACCATAGACATGCTCGAAGGCATGTACTACATTGCAATGAAGGTCAACAAAAGAATATGCTCACATAAGGAGCATAAGATTGCTGACTAAGAAGCAAGAAGAAATGTTGACAAGTCCATAAAGCAAGCAATAAAGGAATGTTCTCACAAGAAGCATTAGATGGTTGACCTATCTTTCTGATAAGAAGCAAATGAAGAAAGAGATCAAGCATGTGAAGAACACCATGATCACCAAGAATCACTATCTGACAAAATGCTTTGAAAATATCTCTCGAAAGAAGGCATGACAACTCTAACACAGAAAGAAAGGACCCTTGACACCTATAAAGGCCTTGGAGATATGAAAGATGAAGATAACTGATTCTACTCTACAAAGATGTCGTGATGAATAAGCCATCCAACAAAAGAAGAAAAAAGCAATGTTGAAGCAATATCAGGATGAACGTTGGGCTACTAGGTCAAAGCATGTAAACATGCAAGTACAACGAAGCATCCATGAGAAGAATATTCCGAAGCATGGACAAGATGACAAAGGAGTAGCCAAGATGACAAGAAAACCTGATGAATGACAAGAAAGCCACTTTCCACGAAGGAAGCATGACATGACAAACCAGGGAGGAAAGTGATCAATGGATGGTGCCCTACCTAGAAGAAGTTCGAACAAAGATTTTGTTATATACCTAAGGGGGATAATATGGGGTACCAAGGGAGGTACCCAAGGTAATAATGTAATAATGGGATGGGCCATAGTAATAAATAAGGTGGTTAACCCATGTCATGTAAGGGACCACAAGTAGTTAATAATAATGTAATGGGCCCATGGTATTAGTTGATGGTATGAGGGAACCATGGTAATGACCCATGGTATTGTATGAGGCCTATATAGAGGCTAGAGACTCCACATGGAGGATATGAAGAGAAGTATTATTGTATGAACGAGCATATGGCTTGTGGAGTGTTCTCCTTAAGGAGTGAATGTATGGTGTTGCCCTACCTTAAGGGTTTTGAGATTTATAAAGAAGAATTTATCTATATTTGATCTTGTTGATCTTGGGTTATTTCTTTTATCATAATATCTTTGGATCAGATCTACAACAAGTGGTATCAGAGCACTTTCTTGGGCAAACCGTGGAGATTTTTTTTTTTCATTTTTGCAGGGATTTTTTGGGTGGCGAATTTGCAGATCAGATCTGTACGTTTTGGTGCAAGATCTGCAACATCTAATTGCAGATCTGTGTTCCTTGTGCAAAAATACCCGATTTCAAAAAAAAAAAATCGGTTGAATCGGAGTCCGGATGAAGGAGATATCACTGATCTAAAAATCAGTGGGGTTGCAGACAATTTTCAGGGCAGCGATATTGTGGCACAGATCTAGACGTCCTGGTACAAGATCTGCAAAATCTAATTGCAGATCTGGATTCTTTGGGAAAAAATACCCAACTTAAAAAAAAAATCAGTTGAATCGGAGTCCGGATGAGGGAGATATCGTTGATTTAAAATCAGCGCTTTTTCAGAAATTTTGGGTGACAGCGGGAGAGTAGCAGCGCAGATCTGAAATTCCAGTGTCTGAATCAGGATTTCTATCACATGGGCAGATGCAGAATGGTTGTTCCATTTCCAAAAACAGGTTATAATAGAGATTCTGAGCAATATTGACGAAACTGTGACAATTACAAATTTTCGCCAAGTAAGTGAATTTATCTCATGGAGAAGCTATATTTTACAGGGAAAGATAATGGTCCTACTATGGAAGAATTCATACAGGGACACAAGTCCATACATGGGCCATATTGGAAGGTTTCAATGACGCTTAATCTGAGAGATGAGGCTGCAAATTGGTGGTCATCACTTGACCAAAAGCAGTTGACCAAACTTTCAGATGCAAAATTTGAAAAAGTCTTTTTGGACAAATGGTCTAGGGCTAGAAAAAAGGAGAATGCGAAACATAAGGGATTATTTGCTACAGGTGTCTCCTTATTGCAGGTTCATGGATTGATTCAGAAGGAGAAAATCGTTGTGACTATAAATCCTAGTTGCAAGCAAAATCTTATGTGTTAATTTGGCAAAAAGATTGCAAGTTCCAGAAAAACTCATTGAAACTGTACAAGTTGATAATGAGGATGTTCAAGTGTACAAGGATTTGAAGATCTCTATGGATAAATATGGATGTTGTTTTGGGATATCCTTGGATGGAATCCGTGGGTACTATTAATATTAATGTGCAGAAGAAATTCCTGAAGCTCTGGTATAAAAAGAAGAAAATTACAGTGCATGATATTTCCATTAAGACCCAAGCAGAGACTATGGAGGCCGAAGCACAAAGCTCTAATGACACTTACACATCTGATGATGAGCCAGTGATGATCGACAATCAAACACAAACAGAGGCGGAAGCAGAAAAGGTAACAGGTGCTGACACATCTGATGAGGGTTCAGTGGTTGAAGTCATATTGGAAAAGAAGACACCACAACAGGCACCACAGCAGGGTGAATTAAAGAAAAAGACATCGTGGGTTAAAACTTCAACATATCATCACCCACATCACCCCGCAAGACAACCATCAAGATGGAAACCAAGTAGTCACATGACGGATAGCGAGGAGAGAAGATCCACCCACTACACATCAACACAGAAGAGCTGCCATGGTCAACTTCCATCTCAAGCGAGCGAGGCACCAGCGAGATCGAGGGTTCACCTTTCTCTTGGATGGCTAGATGCACGTGCATGGTACCAGTGGACTACTCTTTTGAGTAGATCTTATTATTTGTGTTCTTCCTATGTTTCGGGGACGAAACATGCTTAGGGGGGTGGAATGTTATATACCTAGGGGGGATAATATGGGATACCAAGGGAGGTACCCAAGGTAATAATGTAATAATGGGATGGGCCATAGTAATAAATAAGGTGGTTAACCCATGTCATGTAAGGGACCACAAGTAGTTAATAATAATGTAATGGGCCCATGGTATTAGTTGATGGTATGAGGGAACCATGGTAATGACCCATGGTATTGACCCATGGTATTGTATGAGGCTTATATAGAGGCTAGAGACTCCACATGGAGGATATGAAGAGAAGTATTATTGTATGAACGAGCATATGGCTTGTGGAGTGTTCTCCTTCCTTAAGGAGTGAATGTATGGTGTTGCCCTACCTTAAGGGTTTTGAGATTTATAAAGAAGCATTTATCTATATTTGATCTTGTTATTCTTGGGTTATTTCTATTATCGTAATATCTTTGGATCAGATCTACAACAGATTTCATGACATCAAAGAAAGGAAGAAGATCAAGCAACTGAAGGACACCCGAAGAAGAAGTTGCTAATGAATGAAAGAGTCCCTAGTTAAGAGGGAGCTCTGACAAGTCATTGATCAAGAGGGAGTTTTGGATCACCCCTGATTACAAAGGAGTGACAATTGTGTTTTCCAATTCATGGGTCATGCACTAGACAAGGACTAACAGCCGTATGTCTAGATGAAGACCATGAATGGAAATGTAGACACAAGATAGACACAACATTCTTGTCTTCACTTGGGAAGAAAGAATGGGAGGATTAGGTAATCATCTGGCATCTGATACTCTTTGAGGATGTGTAGGGCATCCAAGACAAGAGTAGGCAAGAGGACCTGTTGTCGCGCAGATTGGCACGACAACGCTCGGACCGGGGGCTGTCACTCTGATCCCCGATCCCTCCGTTTAAGCCTGTCTCCCGCGGCTAAGGGGGGTAGACCCTGAGAGATGATGAGACCAACTGTCGACCAGTTGGTTGGGAGACACGAGATACGATAAATAAAAGCACTTGAAAGATTTGATTAATTTAACAGACCAGTGCCTTAAGAGATTATTATTTGATCGATTACTTATTAGATGATATAGAAACATGAACTGTGAACATCAATCATTAATCATCAGCTAAATCAAAACGATATCCAGCGACTGAAAGATTCAAAAAAGATAAATGCTTTAAACCACCACGAAAATTCTAAACCAGATATCAATTCGTATCTCGACTCAGAATATTCAGCATGAAAGATATATCATGATAATAACTGAATCTCGCAAAATAATTTTCCACAAAATTTTTTTATTTTTTCAAAGTTTTTTTTTATTATAAAAATGAAAATCTAAAAATCTAAAAAAAAAAAAAAAATTAAAATTTTAAAATCTATTCTAAAAAAATCTAAAAATTAACTATACAAAAAGATGAACCTAATAAAATCTTTTTATTTTTTAATAAATAAAATCTAAAACATAAGCTATAAAAAGAACTAAATATTAAAATCTAACTACAACAATTTTAAACTAAACATAAATTAAAAATCTACGTTAAATCTAAAAATAACATAAAACTATACAAGTTGATAAACTAAACTAAAAAAAATAAATTGAAATTAAGCTCTAACTAAACTTAAAACTAATATACATCAAAATTCCTAAAATCTAAAATCGTAACCTACCTTAAAACAAAAAAAACAAAGGGTCGAAATCTTTTTTTTTTTTTTATGTTTGTTTGAAAACTGATACAACGCAAATCAAAAAAGGGGTCGAGCCGCCAGTATGAAACACGTAACCCTAGACCACATAAACAGAAGAAAATCGAATGATGGAAGGCAATACCTGGCCCGGCGGATGATCTCGTGCTATTTTCCTCACGACGCTTGCAGAAAGATGACTGCGGACAAATGAAAATCGTGTCTCTTGCTGGAACGATGCCCACGCTGTCACTGTAATGCATTTACCTGCGGAGGCTGCGTAATGGCCTGAAATAAAGATGCCGGACGGATTGCAGCCATTTGTATCGATTATGAAACCGTGTTGATTACAAACCCTGCGCAGATGGAGGCGATTGGAAAGAATGCTGCGACTTTAACTGCGAAAGATGGGAAAGCTCGAGGGCTTTCAACAGCAAAAAATGAAAATCTAAAAATCTAAAAAAAAAAAAAAAAATTAAAATTTTAAAATCTATTCTAAAAAAATCTAAAAATTAACTATACAAAAAGATGAACCTAATAAAATCTTTTTATTTTTTAATAAATAAAATCTAAAACATAAGCTATAAAAAGAACTAAATATTAAAATCTAACTACAACAATTTTAAACTAAACATAAATTAAAAATCTACGTTAAATCTAAAAATAACATAAAACTATACAAGTTGATAAACTAAACTAAAAAAAATAAATTGAAATTAAGCTCTAACTAAACTTAAAACTAATATACATCAAAATTCCTAAAATCTAAAATCGTAACCTACCTTAAAACAAAAAAAACAAAGGGTCGAAATCTTTTTTTTTTTTTATGTTTGTTTGAAAACTGATACAACGTAAATCAAAAAAGGGGTCGAGCCGCCAGTATGAAACACATAACCCTAGACCACATAAACAGAAGAAAATCGAATGATGGAAGGCAATACCTGGCCCGGCGGATGATCTCGTGCTATTTTCCTCACGACGCTTGCAGAAAGATGACTGCGGACAAATGAAAATCGTGTCTCTTGCTGGAACGATGCCCACGCTGTCACTGTAATGCATTTACCTGCGGAGGCTGCGTAATGGCCTGAAATAAAGATGCCGGACGGATTGCAGCCATTTGTATCGATTATGAAACCGTGTTGATTACAAACCCTGCGCAGATGGAGGCGATTGGAAAGAATGCTGCGACTTTAACTGCGAAAGATGGGAAAGCTCGAGGGCTTTCAACAGCAAATACGAACACGATTTTGGGTTTTATCCTGGCACGGCTTCACTTTAACTGCTGCGTTTTTATACCTGCGTACATACTCAATTCGATGCCTGAAAATTTCAGTGACCGGATGGCATTGGAAAAGGTCTTAACCATCGTTTTGATATATCTGAAACTGCTAGGGCGTGTGCAATGGAATTGCTACAAATTCGTGGGGCTGGCCAGCGTGTTTAAAAAAAACGTGTTTCATCCAAATCGTCTGCCCTCTGACGCCTTCAATCCATATGCACAGATGCAAATTCAAGATTTTGTTTCCCAATGAAAGCCCAGGCGTATTTCGAAAGCGATTTCAAGAGTCTCTTTCTGCAAAAGAGAAAGAAAAAAAATTTGAACAGTAAAAACAGCTTTGATGAACCCTTGAAATCTCTCAAAAACCCTGCAAATCGAAATAGAAAATCGATACAAGAAAAATGTGTACATGAAACCAAAACTGAAACCCTAATGAAAAATTTGTAACCCTAAGCAAAATTTTCGAAACCCTAGATTAGCTGATTACTGTACAAATTGTGGCCCCTACACAGCCAGATTTAACAATAAGAGCAGAGATATTTTCAATATATCAGAAAAACTTGAACTTCACTGTGAATCATAAAGAAAATCTCTTCATGTAAAACACGCAATAAAATTTTAAAGATTAACCCAGGGCACAATCAGCTGGGCTCTGCACAGAAAAGCCTGTGGGAGTCGGCTGGTTCAGCCCAGAACTTCCCCAAACGCCCACAAATAATTTCCTTCAAAAGATGTTTTCCTGCACATCTCAAGCAACCATTAGCAAAGAGAGAGAGAAAACTGCTAGATCTCAGGAAATAATGGAGATACCTGCCATTATTTCAGAAACCCTAGCAGCCTTCAAACCCTAGCAGGTGAACAAGATACCTGTGCTCACACTACTCTAAAAACAAGCTATGATAAATAGGTGAAAACTGAAATATGCAGAAAATTAAAGATCTCACAGCAATTCCGGAGAGTAACACCAGCCAGTTTTGAACCCCAAAGTCTTTTTATTAACCAGAAAATCAGATTACAAGAGAGCTTTCAGTACAGACTCACAGATCAGATGATCTGAAATGACCCCCTAAGACCCTATATAAAGGAAATGATCCCAACGGCTAGTTTTGGGTGATCCATGTAGAACTGATCTCGATCGTTGATGAGGATCAAGACATCTCTTGATCTCATCCGTCGATTTATTAACTTAAAATATTATTATTTTATTAGTTAGGGTTTTTGCTTCATTTTTTAATTTTTTATTATTTTTCATTATTTTATTATTTTTATTCATTTTTTAATTTTTTAAATCATTTTAAAATGGATCATCAAACTAAGCCGTTGGAAACATCACCTAGGACCTAGGACCTAGGACTCATGAGGGGATTTACAACATTTCTCGACCCTCAGGACACATTACATCATGACTTTTACAAAATTACATCTTAAGGGACAAACCCATTTAATACAGACCCTCACAAAACACCCAGCTCTGCGACACAACGATAATCTAGCAGATCAACACACTAGGATTCTCCTAAAGTTCTAATGACAAAATCAATCCCGGCTTTGGGGTCAGGTTTGAAGGAAAACTCTGCCGATCCGTGGATCGGTGAGACAAAAAACCTTCCGGGACGTAGATTATCATCAGAAAGTTAGGTCCACCTAGGCAAATTACATACATGACTTCATGTCTGCTAAGATTATTTACAGTTAATACATGCAGACTGGGTTTACAATCAGAAAGATCAAACTGCTGATGATGGCATGGCACGGACATGCTGATCAGGTGCTGCTTCTTCTTGTCAAGAAAAGACGGGGTGCACTGCATGGGAAGTTGACCAGTAGGGGTCAACAGGACCGATATTTTTCGAGGACTGGGAACCCAAGATAAGAATAGTCCTAGAAGGTCATACTCGGAGAACACCCGGGTGGGTATGTAACTTGAGAGACAATGATGAAGGTGTCTATAAATCATTGGTCTCGCCAGCATTGTAGCACTATGACAATGCTGATGGATATGATGGTATAATAGATGGATTTCTAATCCGGTTTCTCTTATGTGGATTCTTCAAGATTGATAATAGCCAAACACCTTGGAATGTTATATGAATAGCTCCTTAGTGAAGAGGGAGTGTTGAAGGAAATGTAACTAGGTTCGGTCTTCATAAATGTACTTTTGATATTTGTATTTAATCAAGAAGAGAAGTATTATTTTTATAATATATTTCAATGACTTTCTTGCTCATTGAAATAGGTCTAACACTATTTAAAGTGCTATAGGTGAGTCAAATAGTCAAAAGAATAAGTTGAAGATCTTAAGGGCATGATATACTTTGTATGTATATGTATTATGGTCAAGAGAATACCTCCAAGCAAAGTCACAAGTATCCTCCAAGCTACGACATCCCTGAAAGAAGAAATCCGAAGCATAAGAGTAGTCCTCGAGTCGGCCTACAACTAGTTGACAAGTCGGCCTACATACAGTTGACAAGTCAACCTAAATGGAGGGACAAACCTCTATATATAGAGGCTGTCCAGTCCTCTATAGCGCATTCATTCAAGCTCTGAAATTAGCGAAGAAAAGGAAGTGAAAGGGAAGTCTATAGGGTCTTCAAGGGAAATGAGGAAGAAGTATATAGAACTGAACTTAAGGAGGTCATTTCTAGGGAAGCTACAACCACACATGTGAAGTTAAGGAAGGCTACCCGTGGTTATGACAGTAGTCACTAACAATTCATGATATCTCATTGTTTGGGGCTCAATCCAAGCCTACAAGATCACTCTCTCAAGCGAAGGATCAAGGAGGAAAAGCGAAGGTAAGAGGGCTGTTCTAAGGCCCATTACAATCACACGTGCGAGGGAAAAGGAGGCTGCCTTTGCTGTCATAACAACCCTCCCATTACAGTCATCCAAGTTAGTTGATTGGTGAAGAGAAGAAAGGAACCATCATAGGAAAAGGGTCTCATCAAAGGTCTCTTCTCTAGAGCAAGTGCAACAAGGTTTACTAACAAGTTGAAAGAAGAACGAAGTGCCAGAAGTAGGAGGACGAAGTGTCGGGAAACAAAATTCCAGAAGAAGTGCCGGGGTATATGGTGCAGAAAGGAGTGAAGACTTGACTTGTGCTTGGAGGATCTCTTTGTCAGGGGTCTAGGGTTTGGCATTGATCAATAAAAGCTTCAATAAGAGAAATTCACTAAAGGGTTTTCCTCTCAAGAGAAGAGAGATTTTGGCCTTGGCAGAGAACCAATATCTTGTGTTCTCGTTTTTATGTTTTGGTAGCAGTTTGATGAAGTACACACATATGCACTAATAATAATAAGAAGAAGAATAAGCTAATAAGGAAAAGTAAAAATACTCCACAAATTGCTATCAAGTAATGAAGAATCACACTACACTATTTTTCCCTAGATTCTTCAACACACTTATGATGGAGTCTTCTTCTACTTCAATTCAGCTTGCTTCCCTATTTAGGTCACCTAATAGATGTTCTAAGCCCTAGGCTTAGAGGTGACAATGATAGGCCATGGAATGACACTTAGCTTAAGGACAAGGTCCGAACTAATAACGACAAAGGCAAAGCATGCCCTTCAAATACCTATCTAGGGCACAAATGGCCTAGGGTTTAGTAAATAGGCAAGGAAAAGGAATTACCAAGGTAAACCAGACCAAGAAAAGGCTTGATAAGATAGATATGATCAATATTGGAACTACAAGCCTTCAAAAGGTCCTAAGTTGAAGCCTAGGGATAGATTAGGGTTACCCTAGGGCAAAATTGCGTGGGGCTTGTGACATCAACCCTAAAATGGATGAATTCACCTTGGGAAAGAGATGATTTTGAGGCAATGAGACACAAACCATGTGTAGAACCTCTCCCCTAGCCAACACACTTGCCCTAGTTGAATTCTACCCTAGCCCTAGCCTAGTGGCTTGCCTTAAAGGGTCAAAAATGTAAGAAAGATGAAGAAAATAAGATTGAAAATATTTTTATGAGGTATGATCACCTATGTCGATGGCCAGTGTTTGATCCTTGGGTGATGGAGTCTAGAGGGAGATTTACTAATGGAGGAATCAAGCACTAGTATGGTGTAAGGGCAAGAAAAACCCTAGCTATCATTTTATGAGGGGATAAAATCATTGAAGAGAGATTAACATGAAGGTTCAATCAAGGGATTGTCGCACATTCTTAAGGTTAATGTATACAATACTTTGCCAAGATTTCATAGAAAAATATTCAATAAAAACTAGCACATAGAAACCCTAATAAGAACTATTCCATGCTATAGCCAAAATAAGATATTCAACAATATAGAATACTTACAAGAAATGCATGAACCAATCCTTTATTATCCCAAAATGATGCTTCCACAATAAGAGAATGTCTACAAAAGAAAAAACTTCACAAAAGATCAAATCTCCATAAGTATACAAGCCTATTTCAACTAGGCCGAAATCCTTCAAAGAGGCCGAATTGATCCACAAGTGACGATGAAAATAAAAGTGAGGTGACCTCTATTTATATGAGGTCTACCTCAACAAATTTCCAACTAAAGAATCCCCTAAAACAAGTTTTACATAAGGTATACTTGGCTTACAAGCCAACCCACTAGCTAAGTGATATAATATATCATAATTGCTCACACATGTGAGCCATAGCCTTTAGAAATGCTAACGTCATGCCCTTTTAGGGCTCCAAATGCCATGTTATGATGCAGTGAGGTCTGAAGAAGTGTCATAATGCCAAAATCATCCAAAATTTGAGAAAAACCCCTCAGATCCTCCTTTGGGGTCCCAAGTCCAACGGGGGTGCCATCATGTCATCTCCTTGGGTCTCAAATTGCCAAAATAAGGTCTTCTTTCTCTAGCGTTAGGGCTTCTCCAAGTGCAGCAACCCTTCCTAGTCTCTCAATCGGAGACCATCCTCATTTGGGCTTTGAATCAAGTATTGCCCATCAAGTTATGTCAAGGCTAGCCTGGGGGCATGCTGGGTCCTGTGGTGTCATCATGAAGAATCCTTTGTACATCTGCTCAAATCATCAGGAGGCCCAACTCTCTCAACGCTGCATCTGCGAAGCCATCTATCTCTCTGGAAAGTCTTGGGCACTTGTGGAGTAGGTTCCCTCAAGGCTTGGGCTGCTATGGACCACGTGAGAAAAACAACATGAACTCAAGTGAAAGCAACCATCCATTAGAGATTAAGATCATATACACATGCAAGTGGACCAAACTTGAATGCTAAGGGCATATTAATACTTCAAACAAGGATCACCTTCCGATATCTAACTAGATCAACTCCCGTAAAGGTGTTTCCTACCTTCATAGAAGTGGCTAATGGTCAACCCTATTAGGTGCTTCCAACCCTCAAGCGGAAGTGACAATTCCAATGTCAACTCCTCAATCAATAGGTGTTAATGCAAATGTATGATAGTAGAGGGAAAAGGCTTCATGGCCAAGTGCCATGGTTAAGGGGACCAGCTAATGGGGAGTCCATATCTTGAGCGTATGAATGTAAAGGAGGGAGCAATCGTGGAGGCATGGGTTAACTGGCTTGGCCTGCTTTTTCCACTCCTCTATTGCACCTTTTATGTTTTCTTGCTAATTTGTATTATGATGCATAACTCAAAGGTTAGAGCTTGCTCTTTATGATGTAACATTGTATATTACCCCTTAAGATGAGACAGTTCCTTGCTCATTAGGATTGGGACATGCAAGGGTTCCTTTTGATGTAAAGGAGCATCATGTGCTTAGGAACTGGATGATGGCCAAATGAGGAGGGTAGATCTTATGCTAGGCTTTTTCCCACGTGCTAACTTATGTCTTGGCCATCTTTTGCATTTTGATTTTCTTCTTCTTTTGTTTTGTTGTGGCAATGTTTTCTAGCCCTACTCAAGGAGTGTGGACATGTGGGTGCCAAATCCCAAAGAACCAATGAGAAGTCGGACCTGGAGAATGGATGTGGCATGGAAAGTGTCAAGTATGGTGTAAGGGATAATGAACATGCTATCTCGATCCAAGTTTTCCAAGTAGTGCCCCTCCTATAACCCTAAGAACCCCAAGGGAGGTCCCACTTGTTGAAATATGTAGCTTGGGAGGTACTCCCACAGCCCCTGGGGTACTGGGTTTGTGAGGAGTTGACCCGCATAAATGTCACTTTATGGGTTGTGTACCCAAGTGGTGGAATTTGTACCCAAAGCTGTGGGCTAAAGACCTTAGAGAAAATCATTGTTTATTCTATTGGATGCATGAGGGGCACCCTTGATGGACTAAGGGGCACTTATGGCTAAAATGGAGTAAGTGATTGTCAATGAAAGAATTTTATTCCTTATGAAAATGGGGTTTAAGCATGTTGGCTTAGGTTGGCTTGGGCAAAAGTGGTGACCCTTGGTGGCTAATGGACTCCACTAAGAACACTATAAATAGAGATAAGGTTAAGCTCATTTGGCATCATCACAAGTGCAATCATCTCAAGAGAAGACAAGCCAAAGTGACCGTAGACCTCAAGGAGCCGAGCTAGAGAGAAGAAAGAAGGACGCGTTTCTCTTTGTTTCTTATGTTCTGGTACAAGTTGAGTAGAGGAAGGTTGGACGTGTGTTGTGGCATGGTTCTGGGCGTACGAATTGTGGTAAAAATTTGTGAATAGGTCATGTACTTTCCTGAGCTGTGAAGGAGGGTCGAGACCCTTAAATCTAGTGTATAGGAGTACTGTGAGGCCTGTGATGATGTTGGAATAAGGGATGGACTTGAGCAGGGATATGCATAGGAGTTTAAGGGCCAGCAAGTGAGGTGACTGTAGGGTTTGAGGATTGATTTGGCCGTAGTTAGGGCATCTCCTAAAAGGTATTCAAGGCAAGTTGATTGAAAGGGCTGGTGTAAGCACTTCTCTAGCAATTCAATCAATTTATTCTTGTTCTTGGGCAGATTGATGGTCATGTGTTGTTGACATCAAGCCCTAGTTTTCTTGTATCAGGGTTAATTGTAAAGGCCATGATCCCTGGTACGGGAGCCCTATGTTTGTTGTATTAAAGTTTTAATACAAGCAAGTTTTGGCTTTGTGAATCTATTGTGTGCATTGATTCACTGTTGTACATTTTCCGCTATACAAAGTGCTTGGTGTTGTGGAATTTAGTGTGTTTGTGATCGTGTTTTAGACATAGACCTGATTTTGAATTGCCAAGGAAAAATCAACACCACTGGACTCGAGCTGAAGATTAACCCCCCTTGTAAGATGAGAGAACAAATTTACATTCAAATTGGTCAATCTTCTTGATCACGTCTTTATCCATGCTAAATGCCCAAAACAAACAAGCATAAGCACTCAATTGCAAAATGATCAAAGTACCTTTTGAATAGCAGCCCACCTTCATCCAAGTGAAAATGCTAGATGGCGAGAGGCATATGGCTAATGCAAATGGCGGAGGCACATGACTTATCATCATCAAAAAGTGAATATCAAGGGCTGCTGGCTGGTTGGCTATCCAACTAGTTTTCAAATGTAGGAGAAAAAATTTCTCCTATGGGGTTACCCATTTTGGTGGGTAACCGGGTAAAAATCAAATCTGGAAATTGCAAAACATTTGGATAGCTGAAAAATTCATTCATATGCTCAAGATGAAGTACAAGTACATACTCTAGCCTTCTCTCTAGGCTAGTACAATTCCACTAGCTTTGCAAGACCCTCGCTAGGGAAAAAGGAACCCTAGCTCAACCAAGGAGCTAGAACATGCAAGTATCACTCCAAAAAGTTCTCCAAGACAAGTTGTCCTCTTTTCTTCTTCTACCCCACCAAAGATGCCCTAGGGGTTTCTCATAATTTTAATCTTAATCCTCCAAGGGGTAAATCCTTAACATTAAACCTCCAAGGTGCTCCAAGATACTCCATGAAGGCCAAGAAACCTCAACAACTCTGAGAGAGAGAGATAGAAGACTAGTGCACACGAGTACATAGATATGAATGAGAAGGGCTCTCCTTGAGTCCTTCCTCTATTTATATGAGATGAAGGGAAGCCAACAATACAATGTGGATCAAAACCCTTACAAGCAACCAACAATTAACACTTGTAGGCTAATGCAAGTGAAGCGCTTCACTCCAAAGTACACATGTTGTGCTCCAACTTGATGTCATAACAAAAGGGCTCCAAGAGGATTTAGCTACACTAGGCATGTCTACATTTTTCCATCACAAGTGTTCATGGACTCCATTAATCCTCCTAAGCAATGTACTCCACTAAGTTAGCTGCCCCTTGCAAGAACATTTGTTGCGGTCCAAGTGTCCCTGAGCCAAATCTAAACCTCCTAACAGGGATCCAAGCTATCCCATGCTATCTAAGGCCTGATGCCCTCCTCCAAGATGCACAAGTTGTTGAAAATGTAACTAGGTCCGATCTTCATAATGACACTGGAAATATGATTTTATGTAATTGATAAAAAGAAGAAAAATAAAATTATTTTTAATGCTTGTCTCATGGGTTTCATGAGTAAGAATTTTATTTTTAGTGATGGCTCCCATTTTGAGCCTTTAGGATTTGTCATCTAGTCATACAAGTCAATTTGAGTCTATGTCATGTATGAAGGACCCTTCTTGGGCATATTATATTTGTATATGAGTCAATGAAAATGTCAAGTAGCCCTCCAAGACCAAGCACAAGCATTAACCTCAAGTTGGCTTCAAAGTGGAATTAATTATCTCCTCCAAATAGACATGTTAGTTCACTCTCTTCATGTTGGCTTATTTAAGGAGGAAACAACTATAAATAGGGTTGCTCGACATCACTTATGAGGCAAAATTTCGGTGGAATAGTGTTGGCTTAGTGGGGCCTGACCCAGGTTTAGAAGTGATTTAGCAAAGCAAATCCCGGTACTAGTGGCCCTTTCGGCAACAGTTCGCAGAGTGCGGACTGAGGTCTCACCCGAAGTAGTATGGGAGGGTGCTAGAACTAGATTTCTGCACCCTGGGGATGTCTGATATGAGGTGTTTAGTACGCGGTCCAACCTTCGCACTTCCTGCGCTACACACACCAGCGGGCACCCCACGCCTTGCGATACTATCTTCGCGCAGTTCTAGCCGTAGCGCAAACTGTGTTATTTACTCAAGTCTTCCTTAATTAGGCTCTGTTAGCTGATTACTTAGATTATTTTCATATAAAAGCATTCATACAAGTATTTATCTAGTGCACGCAGTAATTAAACTGAGTAAAAGTAATGCATAACATCAAGATACAGATTCAAGAACAGATGTACCGAGTAAACTTCTCTTTGTTAACTTTCAATCCCAAGTACAGACCCGACTCCGCCCTGCGCACTCAGTTGCAGGGGTCCGCACATTCAGCTGTAGACTCTAATAGGCCTCTACGCACTTAGCTGCAGAGCCTCTTCTTACTACTATGACCCAGTGCACTTCAGATTTCACTCTTGACCTTGAACCATGCCTGTGCTATTCTATTCCTCATTTTCTTCTTTCTATTTATACAATCCCATGGTCCGTGGACCATGGGTAGGCCGACACAACTTTACATTAAATTACAATATTCTAGGGTGAACAGTCGTATGACTCCTCCTAGACTTCGCGTTCCACACCCGCAATTCGCGGAGTCTTATGATACAATTGACCAAAACTTAGGCTTCGAGCCCCAAAACATGCTGTGGGGGATCCCATGCCCAATAGGCCCCCAACACAATCATTGTGACTCGTCTCGAGTCACTTTGCTGGTGCGGCGATCTTCGCACGGAGCCCCTCCAACTGTGCCTGTGCTGCACGAAGGTCCGCAACACACTGTTCTGTCGTCTGCTGGATCTGCTTTGCTCTTTCTGCCGAATGCCCACTGTCAGGGGCAAATCGCTATCTTAGGGCATGCATCACTTTCATATGTGCGAGCTTTCCTTCGATGTTGGCAGTGATGAGGAAGGCCTCATCAATCCAAGGCTGGACGCACATTTTAAGTACTGTCTCTTTTTGTCGCGCGACATCCACCTGTTCCTTCAATGCCTTTCCTTGTTGCAGCTTCGCCAGCCGCTAGGTTAGGGCAATTGTTTGCGCTGTTCCACGCACACTGTCATACTGCACTTGAAGCTCCCGTGCCTCTGTTTCCAGTCGCTGTATGGTGGGGTCCTCCTATAAGGAAGTGAGGACCGCAAAGGATTCTTCCAACATAGTAGTACAGGCCTGCACTGCCTGTCCTATTTCCTCCAGCCCTTTTTGGATAGCGCCAGTGCGCTGTTCCCTAACTTCCAGGGGCGTGGATGACTGCGCCTTTAATTGTAGTTCGACAATCTGAAGGTTGAGGTCTAGCTGTATCCTCGTTGCTTCGTCCTTTGCCTCGCTGAATCCACTGACCAATCTGTGGATTCGCTCTCCTACTGGTAGATCTGCTGGGATAGCCAATTCTGGGACAGTTCTATAAGCATCGTCCACTGCCTGCGCCAGTCCTTGAGTCTGCGCAACGAGTTCATCACGCTGCCAGCTGAGTTGTTCCATATTGATCTTTTGTTCACTCAATACCTGTAGTGCACAACCTTCTCTGGCGCGGAGCTCGACTATGACCCCATCCTGTAACTGGTACAAGGTTTCTCGCGGAAGGGCAGCCAAGTTTACGCTCAACCCCTTAATCCTGCCCACCGCAGCTTGGTCAACTTCGTTTGCTGCCACTAACGTGCCCTCGGGGAACACGAAAGTGTTGGTCACGCGGGCGCGCAGCATCTGTTCCATCTCTGATGTACCTACTATGGTATATGGGGCCATCGTTCCTATCTGAGGAGGTTCCACCTGTAGTCCCTGTAACTGCGTTTGTAGCGCCCCCAACACAGTGTTCTGCTCCACCATCACTTCTTGGAGTGCATCCTTAGTGACATCGTGAACCGTTTCGCCTATGTCAAAAAGATCACCTTTTGTCAGCGTGATTGGGTCAATGGACGTCTTGGATGCCTTCGTCTTCTTTCTGGGGATCGGTTTCTCAGGGATGCGCGGCCGTTTCAACTGTTGCGAGGTAGTTTCTGGACCCGCGCACTCTTCGTCCAGGTCGATGTCCTCAGCCCCCTGTCCTGTGGATATTTCATGGCCCCCCTCAGCCTCTTGTATGGGCGTCGTTGTTTCTGCCGTTTGTGCCGCTGCTGCTGCATCGGCCGTCTTTTGCTGTGCGGCTACTTCTTGTTCTTGGTGCCTCTTTTCGGCCAACTGCGTAATGCGCAACTTGGTGTCCTTCTTCCTTTGTTGGGCTGCGACCTTCTCCATTCCTGCCAAGTCTGGGGCGCGCCACTCCGGAGGCCATGATTCCAATGCTGTGAAGATGGCATCATCCGTAGCAATAAATGGAAGCTTTGTCCATTCCTTTGCTGGATCCTTCCGCGCCCGGACATGAATGTTGTGCATGTCCGCTTTAAACTCTGCAAAGCTCTGCAGAGTGGCGTACACTGTGGGAGACAACCGTGGTCTTCTATTGATCCACATCCGGATGCTCACCTCCATCAACACCCAAAAAACCTTGACCGCGTGGATCCGCTTTGCGTCCTTCGTGGCCCAGAGCGAAGCGTACTTCGCGGCCTCAGGAAGGTCTTGGTCGATAGGCGGGAATTGGCTATTTGCCGGTAGTTCGCTTGCTACTAGCACAATGGATAAGAGCAACCACGCGTAGTGGAAAGTCTTTCCTTGCTCTTGGGCCTCCTTGCAGTTTATCAAAAATTTCTCATAGAGGAACTCAGCATAGTTGAACTGGACCCCCTCCGCGCACTGCTTGGCTAGCGCAACCACAGGCTCTGGTACTTCATCGGCACAACATTTCCGCATTAATTTGTCGGCCAGGAGCTAGGTAGCTATGTGCACACCTTTGTCCTTGATACTGTCAATTGCATAGCCGTGCTTCTTCTTTTGCAGCTTGTATTTTTCATGGCTCCTATAGGAGCCAAATCGTTGCTTTTACCAGCTATTTCCGCGGGGTCCCTTCCCTTACAGGGAAGCCAAGAAATCCTGTGAATAAGTTTCGCCGTGATGGGAATAGGCTCCTCCAGCCATAAATACCCATCATGCACCAGGCACAACAGTTGCCTAATGACGAAAATGGTGACGGGTGCGCGGTGAAAGTGGGGTATCCATCGTAGATGAAGTAACCCGACCTTCTCCACATCGCGTAGCCATTTTCACGGCTCCAACGTGATCATTGGCCCCTCCAACTTCTGTTTCATCAAGCTCTCCGTCATTAGTTGTGGGAACTTCTCGCTGTTTGCGAGGTCCCAATCTTTGAACTTCAGGGTAGGCACTCGGCCGAGGGGCGGTCCTTCAAAAGTAATGCCGTCGGGGAGGAGCGGGGTTTGGAGCGCACTCTTCGCAGCCCCCAGGTCTTTGGCCGCCCTAACTTTCCCTTTCCATGGAGGGACGTACGTGGGTAACCTTGTTGCAGAAGGCATTGGTGGGACATCCTCCTCATTGTCTTGCGTCTCCATTTGATCAATTAGAGCCTGTAAGTCTTCCTCCTCTTCCTCTGATTCAATGGTGACGACTTTGCCTTTTTCTTCCATTGACAATTTGCCAAATCGTGGGTTTCTTGGGGATACGCGGACTGGTCCCATAGTCTGCTTATCTTTCTTTGGCCGCGGCGTCCGTGGCGATTTTGGAACTTCTGGCGCAATCGCCGCATCTCTGGCTCCTCATGGACCATATGGGGCTCCGCGGGCTCACCAGTGGTATCTTCGGCGAATTGCACTCCTGGTTTGGTAGCAGTCATTGTGTTTACACGGGATATGCTTTATCGCGTACTCAAAGGTGGTAAGAGTGCTCGGCGCTCAATGCTTTGTAACTGCTCAAATCTCAAACAACCAAGTGTTGGCTTGTGGTTAGCCCTGGGGGTTTTATAGCATCTTTTGAATTTGAATTCGACCATTCGCCCCACTTCCGAGTCATTAATGCCTTCTTGGCGGTAGATCATCCCAAATCTAGCTCTTAATTCGTGTCTTAATTGCCTGCCGCCCGCTCCTATTTGTCTTAAATTGGTCATCTTGTCATGAACAGTGACACCAATGTTCACTTCCTATCCCACCCGCGCGGTAGCGCAGCCCCCCTCTGCGCGGGCGCGACCCTTGTGACATGCTGATCCTGCGCGCAACCTCCTTATTGCGCAGTTCCCTCACAGACTCTTTTATAGTCCCACGCTTTCTTTCAACTGCTTGGAGCGTTGAGACTATGCTCCCTACGGCTAGTCAGGTGGTTGCACCACCTGTGCGAGACTTCAATTCACCTTCCAGCCCAGTCCGCGGGCACTCCTCAATTATCCTCGCGACAGTCAGCACCGTGCGTTCTTCATTATGCGGTGTGCTCCCTTGGTTGCATTGTTTGGTAAGGTGCAGTCGCAACCATGGTAGCAGAGTCACAAATTCTCGGCTACAATCTTCTGATGCAGCAGTATGGATGTCCCTATCTTGCCTTGTCGCTCTTAGTTTATTGATGAGACATGCTTGCGCGATTTCGGTTTCCAGTTTTTTGATTTCCGCGTCCATTAACATGCTTTTCTTCCTCAGGCGTACCCGATCTTCTTCGAGGTCGCGAAGCTTAAGGTCCCCTCGCCGAATGGCTCCCTGAATCTGCATATGTTCGCCCTCGCATAGCTACATAATTCCTTCGTCCTGGTCCTTGCGTACTGTCCCAACTGTGGGAGCTATTGCATGAGGATTCCCTTCCTCCAACATTATGGTCTCGACTCTGCTCCCCAGCTTCGGAATCATCTTCATGCTCAGGTTTTCGCACATGGCTCTATAGGCCCATCGAACCGCTGGCACGCGCAGGTCCGAATCAGCTCTTCTTGCGTGGTGAACCCAGTTCAGAACTCCGCATACCTTATTGTATGCTTCCACATGGAATGTTTGTGGTGCGCATCGCCTTTCCTACTGCTGCGTCTTGTTCCGATTTTCGATTCCGAGTTTGGGGTGTGCTTGCGTGGGCTGTCCAGCACATGTCTATATCCAACGAGACAGGTGGGCGCGCAAGTTGCTCCGTCCTTGCTGACTGACCCTTGTTCGAATCTGGGGGCTTCCAAACCATAGGCGCATCATCCTTTTACATCCGCGCCAGTCCTCAAAATTTCCTTGATGTGTACCCCACCATCGTGCAGGTGTTGCGCACAGTGCCCACTTCAATGCATCGAACCACTGTTGTTTCGGTATTGGCTTTCAAATTTGCTCAGGAATTCATCCACCACTGTCAATCCATCATATGTCGTCTGTTTTCTTGCCTCTGTTGTCACACAATGCAGTGATCTAACCATCATGTTGTAATTCAGCATTGTCACTTCGTGCAACCGATTTTGCCATTGCTCTACTTCTTTGTCTGAATCCGAAGTGCAGGAGCTTTCGCACTCCCACGAGATCCTCCCATTTGCAGTCGGATTCACCCAATCTTGGTCGCGCACAGTTATCTTGTAAATACAATCAAGATCATCGTCGCTCTCATCGTCGCGCACTGGTTCAGTGTAGCATGCTCCTTCGACTGGGTCCAGTGGGACTACTACGGGTAATGACTTTTTCTTGAAGATCATCTTGCGCTTCTTCAGGTTAATGACTCCGTTCATATCGGTGGCCTAGTGTATTCTTAACAGTGCGAGATAGGGATTGCTGTCATCGACAATCTCTATTACTTCAAAATCTGCCTGCGCGCTCGCGCCTTCAATATCAATTGTTACCCCTTGCAACCTTCCCATGGGCAAAATCTTTTGTTGGTTTGCCATTCGTAATTGAATAGGGGACCATTGTAACGCAGGTCTGCCCATGTGTTCCCATGTTTGTTTCGGTAATACATTCGCGTCCGAACCGAGATCTAGAATTACCTGATCCATTTCATACTCACCAATTTGTGCAATCAACCTCATTTCCCTTCCAGTGCGCAATGCATGCTTCCCCAATTTTCGGACTACGCGCAGTTCTCCTAACCCCACGCACCTGGTGATCAGCTCCTGTAGTCCTTTAACTGCCTTGTCGCGCAGCAGTTTCATGCATGTCTCTAGAAAGGTAGTGAGCATTGAAGGATCCATTCTTGGCTCTGGTTGATCCTTACTTCCTAAAGTGGAGGCCTTCGCGAAGCTCTTCTTAGCTTCCATGAATGTCTCCTTTGCGCGTTCTAAGTCAAACTCGGGTTCCTTTGTAGGAGCCTTGCGAACCCACGTACTTTCCTCTGGCTGCTTCCCCGTATCCTCTCCTGTGGCCGTACCGCTTCTGAGCATCATGTTTACCGTCGGGTCGTCTTCGCGTGGCTCGGAACTCATCATTTGTATATTCTGAGTCGAAGGAGGCTGGAATACCCCTTTTTTCGCGCATCCTTGTGATCAACGTAGGACAGTTTATCATTACATGATCGAACTGAGCGCAATACGAACAGGATATCCTCGTCAGGTTGGTACAATTGTGGGCATAGTGCCCTGGTCCTCCGTAATTGTAACAAATTAATTGTTTGTGGCCCCTTCCTGGTCCCATTCCATCGCGTCCTCGACCTCACCCCTGAAATCCCGCGCGTGCCATCCCCGCATCTAGATCGAGGGCTCGCGTTTCGGTCTGCATCTTATAGGCAGGGGTCCGATCCATCATTAGCTCGTAACTGTGGCAAGTGCGCTCATCGTGGCCTACTGACCTACAAAAATTACAAAATAATTGCTGGGGTGTCTGTGTATACTTCTGCAACAAATGACAATTATCCGTTGTGTGTTTCCCTCCTATTTGACAGATCGCACACCATAAAGCGGGTGCCGCACTCGGCCCTGCTTGTGCCTCCGGTCTCAATGGCATTGGCCCTCCTCCTGCCAAGTAGTTCGCGAATACTGGACAGTGATCCTTGTCATGGCCTTGGCCCTTTCATTTTATGCACCATACTTCCTCGCGCGCCTCTAGTCGTGGTGCCCTATCCTGCTTCAAACTTTGCATTTCCAAACACAGATTCTGTAGTTGCGCATGGATTTGTTGAACTCCCAACCCAGGGTCTTGTATCAGGGTCTCATGTAATCTCATTGCCATTTCCAACACTTCGGCATGGGTAGAAAGTTTCTACTGCAACAGTGTCGTCCTTAAGTGTGGTGTCAGAGATGCTACAAACCATGCGCGATGTTGTCCATCTGTTAATGTCATATTGGCTTCGCGGATCGTACTCTTCAGCCGTTGATCCAGATCCCAGGGGGTCTCACCCAGGAGCATCGCGATCTCTTTAAACCCGATGATTGATTGTGTTTCTGACTTTGGCCTGCTAAATTCCCTGTTCAGCGCGTTCTGGATCTCTGCTATCCTTGCATTGGGTGGTCGTTGGAGTGCTTGATATACCATGTTAATGCGCGATCTTGCAGTGCGCTCACCAATGTAGCCTTCTTAATATTGTTGTCTGTGACACCTTGTGCTTCCCATACTGCTCTTACCACGAACCAAAATTGGTCTGGTTCTTCATTCCCTACTCCTCTGAATATTGGTAGTTTGATCGCGCTCGCCATACTGAATTGTGGAGGTGGTGGAGGTGGAATGGGTGGCGATGGAGGTGAGGGAGGTGAAGCGGGTGGTGGTGTGGGTGGAAGTGGTAACCACGGAATGCGCTGCCTTATCAAATTGACCAGGCTTCTCAAAGAGACCTTCGTGAGCTCTTCCTCGCTCTCTCGCGAGGGTGAACTTAAGGAACCGTTTTCTAATTCTTCGCTACTTTTTTAGATCTTTCCTCTCTGCGTAGTCCCAAACATTAATATATTCGCATGACCCTTTTTTCACACAGTAGCATCTTAATCCAAGTATTCAAAGATTTAATATACTTACCTCGCGGTCATTTGAGAAAGCGTCGTTCTGCCTTGCTGTAGCTCACTGTCGTGTCTACTGCAAATTCAGTGATAAATCCCCCTATTATCTGGTCAAGCCAATGGTCCATAGCCCGCGTGATCTTATCTTCTGATGCTTCTAGTCTGCGCACTAATTCTGGAGTCCACGCTATTGGTTTGTCGAGCCTACACCTTCCCTGGTTGTCAGCTAACTTCACGATCCACTCATACAGCTTAGAAGGAAAGGATGCAAAGAAAATCTCGTGGATTTCTGTATACATGTAGCGCTCCAACCACTTTTGTTTGGATACTTGCGGAGTTCTGTTTTCCTGTGTCGTGAACTTGTTAATCTTCTTGTCCCACCACTCTTCAATTTCCTTCTTTGTTGGGTTCCAGTGGCATGATATTATACATCCCTTATGCAGATCTCGGTCCCAGCAATGGAACTATTTGTTGGCTTAGTGGGGCCTGACCCAGATTCAGAAGTGATTTAGCCAAGCAAATCCCGGTACTACTAGCCCTTTTGGCAACAGTCCGCGGAGCGCGGACTGAGGTCTCACCCGAAGTAGTATGGGAGGGTGCTAGAACCAGGTTTTCGCACCCTGGGGATGTCTGACCTTCGCACTTCTTGCGCTACGCGCACTGGTGGGCACCCCGAGCCCTGCGATACTGTCTTTGCGCAGTTCTAGCCGCAACGCGAACCGTGTTATTTACCCAAGTCTTCCTTAATTAGGCTCTGTTAGCTAATTACTTAGATTATTTTCATATAAAAGCATTCATACAAGTATTTATCTAGTGCGCACAGTAATTAAACAAAGTAAAAGTAATGCATAACATCAAGATACAGATTCAAGAACAGATGCATAGAGTAAACTTCTTTTTATTAACTTTCAATCCCAAGTACAGACCCAACTCCGCCTTGCACACTCAGCTGCAGGGGTCCGCGCACTCAGCTGCAGACTCTACTAGGCCTCTGCGCACTCAGCTGCAGAGCCTCTTCCTACTACTATGACCCAGTACACTTCAGATTTCACTCTTAACCTTGAACCATGCCTACGCTATTCTATTCCTCATTTTCTTCTTTACAACCTAGAGCCTCGCTCTATTTATACAATCCCATGGTTCGCGGACCATGTGTAGGCCGACACAAGTTTACATTAAATTACAATATTCTAGGGTGAACAACCCTATGACTCCTCCTAGACTTCACGCTCCGTGCCCGCAATTCGTGGAGTCTTACAATACAATTGACCAAAACCTGGGCTTTGAGCCCCAAAACATGCTGCGAGGGATCCCATGCCCAACAAATAGTGATTTGAAATAGAAATGCGAAAAGGGTAAAAGGAGAAGCCTGCCAACCTACGAAGTAAAGAAGAAGAAGAGCGAGGTTCTTAGGTACTTTATGGGACGGTTTTAAGGGCAAAAAATCCCTATATGTGCTAGAAGTCTGTTACAACAGTAAAGGACAGAAATAAGTCTATTACAGCAGTGAAGGGCGAGGAGAGGAGAAGTCTATTGTAGCAGTGAAGGCCGAAGAGAGGAGAGTCTATTGCAACAGTGAAGGTCGAGGACAGGAGAAGTCTGTTGCAGCAGTGGAAGACAAGGAGAAGTGTAGTCCTCCTAATGAGTCGAAGTGGAAGAAGGTCGAAGGTCTAAAGCAAAAGAAAGCCAAGGTTGAAGAAGAAGTCAAGAAGGACAGAGGAGCAGAAGGTTGACTATCGTTGACTAAGGATCTTGTGTCTTGGTCTTGGAGTGGTAGATAGATCAAGGATATTGGTCTTGGTATTTGTCAATTGGAATCTCTATAACAAGAATTTGTTCAGGTTTTCCTCTCAAAGAGTGGGAGGTTTTGACCCTGGCTAATAGTCTATATTCTGTGTCTCTTGTCTCTTTATGGTTTATGCATTGGTAGTTGTTTGATGAAGAAGAATGCTAATAACCTAAGTAAAAGAAGATCCTAATCTAAAGAAGTAAAAAGCACTCAAGCAGTTACTAATAGAAGAGAAATCACTTAATCTCTATGCCCTAGATTTCTCAACATGGTATCAGAGCAAAGGTGACTAAGTCAACGAAGGGCATCTTATCAAGGGACACTCAAAGATCAAATCTCAAGGAAGGCATCAAAGTGAAGATCATCTTGAAGTCAATAGAAGCATCATAACCCTAGATCAAAGAAGTTTACAAAGAAATATTGGGATCATCGTCAAGGGGGAGAAGGCCAAAACACTACATCTATTCAAGTTAAATTGTGTAATATTCCTAATGGAAATTTACAATGATAAACAAAGCAAACATAGTAAAAACATATACAAAAATTTACAGCACATCAAACAACCAAACATCTTCATAATCTGCATTGTGCTGAGCCATTTTATTAATATAATTGCTGAGTACTAAGATAAAATCACGAAGTATGCACCTGGGCTTGCTCAAGGCAAGCTAACAATATCTAGGTGATGAAATTAGCTGCTCTAACATGCAATATGGCTGTCCCCAACAAACTCTACACTGTCCTAGTGAAAAGTTAAACTACACTGCTCGCTGCAAATAATAGTCGCTAGGGCCTCCTCCCGTGCTCAGAAAATTTTGGGAAATTAACCCCAACCTGTCCACTGTTAACCCACAAAAACCCATGAAGGAATTGGCCAAATGTTGACCTCAAAATTTCGGCCCAAATTTCCCCTAGCTCCTTTAGCTGCTGGCTGAATTGGGACCCCTATTTGACCCCTTAAATTTGCCCAGAAAGTTCTGCAAATTATTGCTGAGGTCCTTGTCAAAAACCTAGAAAAACCCAAAAAGGCTATGTCCTAGTTTTGACGCTCCAAAATTGATCCCAAATGCTTGGCCCTCCTCCACAAGTAGCGGATGTAACTTGTAGCCAATGCCGCGTTTGCTGCTCCGTCAAAATGCTGGAAAAGGCCCTAAAACACTTCCTCGGACTCCACCTCAAGTTTTAGGCCCAAAATCCCTTCACTCCTCAACTCCCAAGAGTGTCTCCTCCAAGCACTGCGTAGTCCCTGTGCTGCTGCTAGTGTCTCCTCCACACAAACTCTCACTCCCACTGCTGGAACAATCAGAAAATGATGGAACTCCCTCCTTGGTTGGCACTCGAAGTCCACCAAAGCAAGGGTTGAGATCACTGCTTGGAGACACTCGTGTGCTAAACAACACTTGCAGACTTGGCTCCCGTTCAAGTGTACAATGTCAAAGACAAGTTCCTGAATAGATGAATGAATGAAAAAAAGAGTGCCTCTTGCTCTATTTATAATTCGTGGCTCCTTCTCTCCTTGTGGTCCCCACTCTCTCTCTCCTAATTCACACTCCCTTCTCTTTCCTCTCTCTTCCAAGAGTGTGAGCTTCCTCCTCAGGTCGAATTTTGCTTCCTTGTGGTCCTTGCTTTCCACTAGAGCTGCAATATTCTCTTTTCCTCTTAAATCCCGGTGCCAGAATTGCGTCCTCTCCCCAAACTCGTCTCTAATGCTGAAAATCAAAATTGGGGATATTATAGCCCTCCTCGCCAAAAATTGCTTGTCCTCAAGCAATGCCTGAACCAACGCCTCCTTTGTCTCTTCATAACCCCTATTACCATCAGTAATACTGGGGTCCCAAACGTGCCACTGAGTCATCCCAGGTTTCTGCACTATCTTGACATGAAAGAATCCCTCAATACCAGGATCCCAATCTATCCTGTCCCACTAGAATCTCCCCTCACTCCACTCATTATCCTGCCCGGTATAAGTACCATAAGTCCCCTGTATACCATTAATGAGTAGGGGATCATGATAATGTGGCACCATGCCTAACTCCTTGTGAAGCTGTCCTACCACGTAGGCTATCCAATGCACTCCAGGAGTATACTCTCGAAGATACCACCCAATCCCTACAGAGATAGCGTGTCACTCAGGTGAACTTCTCCTGATATCATCTTGCTGGCCCTCTTGCCATGCTAATGATGCCCCCCACGCCTTTGGTGACTCGCTAAAGCCCAATGGAAGATCTGCATGATCTCCCCCTATAGTAGTTAGCTCATCCCTAAAGGTTACTAAGTTGTGAAGAGCGGTGATGATCAAGTCCCTTGCTAATCTCAGAGTGGTGCCACCATGCTGAAGTTGCGCTACTTTGATTATGACATACTCCCCACTGTGTGCAGACTTTATCCTCCTCTCATGAGGCCTAGTGGCGAAAGATCTGTGAGAGCTAAGCTCATCCTGCTCGGGCATCCCTATGATGCCAATATCTACTGCTCCACTGCCAATCTCGACCTTGAGCCATAACAAGATAAGTCTGCCTCACCATGCCGTGGAGGTCTCAGTGATCCCCCATGTGTCAAACCCAAAGTGGACTGGATAACCCTTTGCCATGACCTTGCTCATCACAAAGGGGAGTGATCCACTCGTCAACCGAGTCCCTGGATCCCCCAAACATACGGGGAGCTCATAACTTCCTCTCCTCACAGGGTGTCGCTGTGTAATGCTGCTATCAGCTAGAACCCATCTAGCCCTCATCTCTGACCCCTGTATGTATCCCTTGGGTGGACCCCAAGTATCAAGAGTATGTCCCACACATGCAAATCTGCCCTGCTCCTGCCAGACCATGCAGAGAAATTTGCTATCCCAACCCCTGATGATACACCCGGACATTGTTCGGAGTCTGGATACCCTCCTGAAGACGAAGTCTACCATCCACCGTCCTTCAAGTGCGAGCTCAGGGGTAGAACATATGCTACCTTAGCTATCAACCACGCCATCCCGAAGCCTGTATCTGACAACTCGTGCACCTAGCAAGGGTCTCAATTGGAGAGTCTCCTCCCGGTTCTTGACACGCACTGTCTCATCCAACTGTCTAGGGTGAGCCTCTGATGCCCTGCTGTATGAATGGAGAGTGTCAAGGGGAAACAACCAAACACTCTGTGACTGTAAGCAAAACTGGAGGATGATGGGTGGGTATGTCCCAAATGGTATGATCAAAAGTCTGCGGGAATGCTCAAGAGTGATCTTATGGATGACACTCTCTTCGCCTTAGATCTGCTGATGACTCCCTCGAAGCCCTGTCTCCGCTAAACACGATGTCCCTAGATGCTCAACAATGCCCTCATCGATCCTAGGTGAGTTGCATTTAATGGTACACCCAATGCCCCAACCCATAAGTCTCCTTGGGGGCAATGCTTCAAGAGTCCGTGCATAATGTGTTACCGCATACCACCAAGTATCGCTGTACTCTTCGTCATGCCATTGTAAGCTGCAACCTATCCCTGTACGCCATTGTATACCCCCAACTAAGGCTATACCATCTTGTACCGCCCTGCATCCTGTCTGTGTCAAGGCACCAATCACTCACCGCGTGCACCCAATGTGATGTAAGGCATTCCTACTCCACAACGCGATCCAACACACTACGATACACCACCATGCATCTCAATGTCCACCTGTAGTCCACTGCTTAATACTAGATGCTTGCACACATCCCTGGATGTGATGGCCTAGAGCTGTGTCTCTATGTATCGGCCCACACCTGATTGGTATCATCACCTCCACCATCGCATCACTATACCCGCCGATGAATGGATCTTCACTCCAAATCCCCCCTGAGGGATCCGAGAAGTGAATCTCCCTATGTGTCAGCAATGATGCTACCACTACGTTGCTCCTTTGCGTCCTCTGTGCCCCACACAAAAGTGAAGAGTCCCCAGCTCCATACAAGGCACCGTCCGGTGGCTTGCCAATGCCACCTCCTTTGACAAACTCCTGCTAGAGTATGCTGATCACCTCGTGATCTTGTGTATAGACGTCATACCAAGACAACCAAAGGAGTCTGTCCATAAACTGGTTGGCCACTGGTGCTGACCGAGACTCCCCTAGCGAATGTGCACACTCAACTGCTAGGTCAACTGTACCATCCAGGTCGTATTTAACTGACATACTTGGGAAATGATAGGTAGTCGCACTCAAAACCCAATGCCAGTCTATGCTACTAGTATCCCCTGTGCCTGGAAGCCCCTGTGGAGCTACACTTGGGTCAACCACCATCTCCATAGCCTAATCCACAGGGTACCAACTCAGAATCTCTCACCATCCAACCCTAAGAGAGGGATTGAATGCACAAACTCTCGCACACAAAACAACCCCGACATGCAAATGTTGCACCTTGTGCAACTCTGATTGTCTCATCTTGCTATTCAGGTCCACACATGAGATTTGACTAGGTAGCTCTGTCTCCCTCTCTCTAATGGGAAAAGGTGCCCCAATAGTGCTGCTAACCTAGTCATCCCCTCTGGTATGTCTAGACAACTCTACCTCTGTCAATCCAATGTGTAGGGGTGGGCTACTAACGTTGTAGATCCTGTCAGTGCGCCTTTGAAGTGAACTGTGCTAGAACCCCAATGTGTGGCCTATATGCTTCCCCTCATCAATGGTTAGCCCAAAGGATGGCTGCACATCCTCCTCCATCATGGAATCGACATGAGCCTCCAACTGCTCCTCCATAGACAACCCAACATGCAAGACATGCTCATCAATCTGCTGTAGGTGGTTGCCGTTCTAAAGCTTCGAGATGCCTCATCAATGGATACCTCATCAACGGATGTGTGCTCAACTGTCTCCTTGCCAACCATGGCTCCTTGAACTACACTCTCATCTTGAATCCTCCTCATCATCCCTGCAAAATTCCACTGAATCTCCATTGGTTTCTGCATGCCTCTTAATACACAAAACTCCCAAAAAGAGAGGGACACCTGAATTCCACGACCCAATGATTGGTATGCCCCCCAGTTTGCTCCCAATAACTCCACATCAGTTGCAATCATGTTCAGATTCCCAATTGTGGAATGAATCAACTTCTCCCCCACATCAATCATCATTTGTTGCATCCTAATCACCTCATTCAAGGTTACCGCCATGTTGTTTGATTCTAACCTTTCTTTGGATCCCATGATTTCTTAGCTTTTTATTTTGGTCTTGTCATAGAACAAAGGGTTTCCCACAGGTTGAGCCAAGATTATGCTATGATACCACTGTAATATTCCTAATGGAAATTTACAATGATAAACAAAGCAAACATAGTAAAAACATATACAAAAGTTTACAGCACATCAAACAACAAAAAATCTTCATAATCTGCGCTGTGCTGAGCCATTTTATTAATATAATTGCCGAGCACAAAGATAAAATCAGGAGCATGCACTTGGGCTTGCTCAAGGCAAGCTAACAATATCTAGGTGATGAAATCAGCTGCTCTAACATGCAATATGGCTGTCCCCAACAAACGCTGCCCTGTCCCTGTGAAAACTGCTCTGCTGGCTGCAAATAATAGTCGCTAGGGCCTCCTACGTTGCTCAGAAAATTCTGGGAAATTATCCCCGACATATCCACCAATAACCCACAAAAACCCACAAAGGAATTGGCCAAATGTTGACCTTCGAATTTCGGCCCAAATTTCCCCTAGCTCCTTTCGCTGTTGGATGAATTGTGACCCCTGTTTGAACCCTCAAATCTGCCTAGAAAATTCTGCCAAATTATTTCTAAGGTCCTTGTCAAAAACCCAGAAAAACCCAGAAAGGGTTTGTCCTAGTTTTGACGCTCCAAAATTGACCCCAAATGCTTAGCCCTCCTCCACAAGCAGAAGATGTAACCTGTAGCCAATGTTGCATTCGCTGCTCCACTAAAATGCTAGAAAAGACCCTAAAACACTTCCTCGGACTCCACCTCAAGTTTAGCCCCAAACTCCCTTCACTCCTTAACTCCTAAGAGTGTCTCCTCCAAGCAATGCGCAGTCCCTACGTTATTGCTAGTGTCTCCTCCACACAAACTCGCACTCCCACTGCTGGAATAATCAGAAAAGGATGGAACTCCCTCCTTGGGCAGGCACTCAAAGTCCACTGAAGCAAGGGTTGAGATCTCCACTCGGAGACACTCATGTGCTAAACAACACTTGCAGACTTGGCTTCCGCTCAAGCGTGCGATGTCAAATACAAGTTTCTGAATAAATGAATGAATGACCAAAATGAGTCACTCTTGCTCTATTTATGATTCGTGGCTCCATCTCTCCTTGTGGTCCCCACTCTCTCTCTCTCTCTCCTTATTCAGACTCCCTTCTCTTTCTTCTCTCTTCCAAGAGTGCGAGTTCCCTCCTTGGGTCAAATTTCTCTTCCTTGTGGTCCCTGCTTTCAACTAGAGCCGCAATATTCTCTTTTCCTCCTAAATCCCGGTGCTGAAATTGCGTCCTCTCCCCAAACTCATCTCTAATGCTGAAAACCAAAATTGGGGATATTACAATTGTTTTGAAGACTATTCATCCAAAGGAAGCTAGATCAAAAGGCAGTGTCATCTCACTCTCTGTGGGATCAAGGACCGTTCTTGAAGAAAACTACCTTCATCAAGGAGAAGTTTTCTATCTTCTATATCATCATCAAGGAAGCAACAAGAAGGAGCATTGTATCAAGTAAGTATATTTATGTCCACATCTGAATTTGTCAAAATGGCTTTTTGCAAGGAAAGCAACAAATTGGTTGGGGCTTCAAGCTATCTTGCATGGAAGAAAAGGACAAATTTGAATCTCACTGAAAATGAGGTTATGGAACAGTTCAAAGGTTCTATCACTAAAGCAAGAAAGGAATATGCTCAAGCTCTTGCCAAAAATATGAAAGTGGAAGTTAGGGCTCAAAGGATTCTCATAGAATCCATCAAGGATCCCCTCATCCCATATGTATCTAAACTCGAAACTTCAAAAGAAATCTATGACAAACAACTAGAGTTGTACTTCGTAAGCACTGCCGAAGAAGTCATCTCATTAAGGTAAGAACTCTACAAGTTGAACATGCCAAGGGAACATGGATTAGCCTCATACTTTATGATGATATCTGAGATCCAGGATCAACTACAAGATCTGGGAGAAGTCATGTCTGATGGAGAAATGACTACAGTTGTATTAAATGCACCACTGGAGGAGTGGGGTAACTTTACTTCAAGTATTTATGGGAAGAAAGAAGCTATTCCATTCTAGGATCTATGGTCACTGTGCAAGATTGAAGAATCTAGACTAAAGGCCAAATCTGATGTGGGAGCAGGTGAGCAAAATCAAGCTTATGCTGCAATAACAAAAAGAAAGGGACAATTTGGAAAGTTTGTTCCTCAGAAAAGGAAGAAGAGCATGGCTAAAATACAACGCTATGGGTGCCATAAATATGGACACTACAAAAGAGACTGTCCTAAGATCAAGAAGGACAATAACAAAAGAGGAAGAAAAGAAGCTCATATCTTCGAAGAAGTGGAGGAAGCTGAAAAGAAGAAGTCTAAGATAGAGGAAGTAAGAGATCTCTACTATGATTAAGATAGTCTTCCCCACCTAAGTTCTTTTCAAGTTCTTAAGTCTTCTGTTGTAAGATATGGCTATCATGATTCACTAAATGGGATGCATCAAGGCATCATAGAAGCATTGGAAGCAAGAGCTTGGGACATCATCATAGAGAAGCATGAAAGATGGTTAGAATATATGGAAGTCAAGGATATAGCTCTTGGGAATCTCATTGGAAACATAAGTGGCAAGGTCATCTAGTTCAAGGGTCATCATACATTTGTCAAAAGGAAACATCTGCTGATGGGGATACTTTAGATCCTCAATATTCTCTAATGGAATCTTCATTGAAAGGTTCACCGATCATGAGGGGAAGCAAGTGTTTCATCAAGAATTCCAAACTTGTGGAATTCATGGGATGATGGTATGATGACATAAAAGTGAAGCAGATCAAGGGATTGAAGCTCTTTCAATCAAGGAAGCTGTTGTAGGAAGTCTGGATGACCCAAAGGAAAAATGAGGTATGTGTGCTTACATTTGATATTGTGGAAGTCATGTCATATGGTTGCAGGTAACATGGATCAATGCTCTATCTTGAGAGCATAATCAAAAGAAAGGATCTCCTCCCTCGAAGGAATGCAGGAATGCATGGGTCACACATTCACTAGATGAAATCAACATAATATGTCCTCATATGAAGTATGAGGTGGTTGACAACAATTGAGGAACTTTGATTGGAAGCTCCTGGGAATGAAATGTGTGAAGAAAGGAAGGAAGAGATCGTGGAATATGCAACCATGGTAAAGGCAATCAACATCCGAAAGACCAAGAAGATTTGACTAGGATATCTCCATGAAAGATATGAAGACTCTGATGGAGTCTGAAAAAGAAAGAGACCCTTGACAATATATATCTTTGGGAGATGTGTCGATATGTATGCAGGATGCTGATGCAAACTAGAAGATGTCATGATGAAAGACCATCACAAAGGTAATGTTGATTTTAATGTTCATTCCTTTATTTTTGAACAAATATCTGGATGGGTTTATGTAGGGCTGCCGAGGGAAGATCTATGGATGTCTTCCACTACCGATGCACATGTAGTAGTAAACATGGCATGAAGAAAGCAACATGGCATGAAGGAAGGCCAGATATGCACTGATGGATCACTTTCCGATGATGACATGGCTAACTCATGGATGAAAGTGATGGATGGTCGGTGCCCTATGTAGAAGTCCCAAACATAAAGACTCCTAAATAACAAAAAAAAGCTAATGACATCGTGAGGATGAGTTCTTCAAGCAGCTGGTTGTCCCATCATCTCCACCCGAGGAGTTGTTGTAGGTCCCTAGTTAATAGGGAGCCTGGAAACAAGTTTCTTACTTGGAAGAAACTTGGAAATCCCTAAGCCAAGAGGGAGCTTAGTTACATTCCTTCCGTAGGAATGAGTACATTCCTTTATTGGAATAGATATGTCCTAACTCCTCCCTAAGTAAGAGGAAGAGACATACACATCATTCTTGTCTTCACTTGGGAAGATAGAATGGAGGATTGGGTAAACATCTGGCATTTGATGCTCTTTGAGGATGTATTAGGGCATCTAAGAGAGTAGTTGTTGAGGACCGATATTCTTTGAGGATTGGGAATCCAAGATAAGAATAGTCTTGGTGGAACACACCCTGAGAACCTTGGTGGGGTATGTTCCAAGAGAGACAATGATGAGGGTGTCTATACATCATTGGTCTCACTCGCATTGTGCTCAGATCTTGTGGAGAGATAGAGCGGTTAGTCAAGGCCTTGCTATGTGACAATGCTGGTTGATATGATGCTAAACAGATGGGTTACCAATCCGATTCTTCTTATGAGAAATTCTTCAGATTGAGAATGACCGAGTACCATTATTAATGCCTCCCTAGTTAAGAGGGAGTGTTGAAAAATGTAACTAGGTTCGGTTTTTATAATGATGTGTGGAAATATGATTTTATGTAATTGATGAAAAGAGGAAGAATAAAATTATTATTAATGCTTGTCTCATGGGTTTCATGAGCAAGGAATTTTATTTTTAGTGATGGCTCCCATTGTGAGCCTTTAGGATTTGTCATCTAGTCATACAAGTCAATTTGAGTCTATGTCATGTATGAACGACCCTTCTTGGACATGTTATATTTGTGTATGAGTCAATGAAAATGTCAAGTAGCCCTCCAAGACCAAGCATGAGCATTAACCTCAAGTCGGCTTCAAAGTGGAATTAATTATCTCCTCCAAACAGACATGTCGGCTCACCCTCTTCATGTCAGCTTATTTAAGGAGGAAACAACTATAAATAGGGCTGCTTGGCATCACTTCTAAGACATAATTTTGGTGGAACAGTGATCTGAAATAGAAGTGCGAAAAGGGTAAAGGGGAAGCCTCCCAACCTGCGAAGTAAAGAAGAAGAAGAGCGAGGTTCTTAGGGTACTTTATGGGACTGTTTTAAGGGCAGAAAATCCCTATATGTGCTAGAAGTCTGTTACAGCAGTAAAGGACGAAAATAAGTCTATTGCAGAAGTGAAGGCCGAGGAGAGGAGAAGTCTATTGCAGCAGTGAAGGCCGAAGAGAGGAGAAGTCTATTATAGCAGTGAAGGCCGAGGAGAGGAGAAGTCTGTTGCAGCAGTGGAAGCCAAGGAGAAGTGCAGTTCTCCTAGGGAAACGGACGTCTAAAGCAGAAGAAAGCCAAGGTTGAAGAAGTCAAGAAGGAGGAAGGAGCAGAAGGTTGACTATCGTTGACTAAGGATCTTGTGTCTTGGTCTTGGAGTGGCAGATAGGTCAAGGGTCTTGGTCTTGGTATTCGTCAATTGGAATCTCTATAAGAAGAATTTGTTCGGGTTTTCCTCTCAAAGAGTGAGAGGTTTTGGCCCTGGCTGATAGCCTATATTCTGTGTCTCTTGTCTCTTTATGGTTTATGCATTGGTAGCTGTTTGATGAAGAAGAACACTAATAACCTAAGTAAAAGAAGATCCTAATCTAAAGAAGTAAAAAACACTCACAAGCAGTTACTAATAGAAGAGAAATCACTTAATCTCTATGCCCTAGATTTCTCAACAGAAGTCTCCCCTAGTAGAGCACGTTCTCCAAGTGAATTGTCTACATGGCCATCATGAAGGGCGTCCACCAAACTGTTAAGAGAACTCCAATGCCTAAGGGAAGAATACCAAGCCGGCACCCTTCTAAGGTCAAGCAATCACTAAGCAAGCTATCGCTACTGTGCAAATCCCTTATGGACCATTTCCCATGCGTCAACCCATCTTGAACCATTGAGGGGCTGAACATACACCATGTACTCCAAATCCCATGGAGCAACCCAAACATTTTTGGAGTAACCTGAAAAACTAACAGAAAGCAGGGAGACAATGAACCTCTACTAGAATACTTAGAACACTTGAGGGCTAGATTAACAACCATCCTTTGCAGAACATATTTGAAGGACAGAGAACTACTCTCACTGCAAATAGTAGCCCCCTTTTGACCACAAGGTCTCAAATCTGCATCAGGATGGGAGAATGGTATTCAGCAAGGGCTTGCGGTCATCACCCCAGCCCAACAATGTCATTGTTCAAGGGTGAATGCTTCTGGACATTATCCAGCTTCACTGAAAGAGATCCTCCTAACATTGCTTCCACCATTGGTCCCTGGCACGATTTGTAAACAAAAATGGATTTTGAAAGCGGCTGTTGCATGTTAGTTATGTGGAAAATAAATCACTGATGTTTTGGATGGATACTGTTCAGGCAAACTAAAAGGAATATTTGTTACATGATATATGATTATCATATATTGGTTTTCACTTTTGTTGACTTCAATAATCATTGTTTCATGCTTTCTTTCAGAAGCTAGTATTCTAGAAGAGTACCTCTGATTCTCTGAGATTACCTTGTACTACAGCTTTACTTCTGGAAAAAGTATGTAAAGCCTTGCCTTTGGTTGTTTCGGTTGCTGGACGAGTGGGGTCTGAAACACCAATTATTTGCCAACACAGCAGTCTCAGAGGTGTTATTTTGGAGGAGACGGTACTTATACTTTTTAACCTTTTGATGGCTTTGTTTATTGGAAGTTTCAGATGCTGTTACCATATAACATGCTTTCTGTTTTATGTTGGATGAAGTAAAGTGTTGTGCTTTCATAATATTCTAGGCTGAGCAACATTTTTTAAAGCATAATGATGCGGGTTCATGGATTCAAGATTCTGCCCTGATGCTTTCAATAAGTAAAGAGGTCCCATGGTATCTGGTAATTGTTGCCATCTTCATCCTACCAAATTTGATGCATGTAACAATCAACGTTTTCAAGCGTATCAGAATACAAATATTTGGGCCCAGTGTTTCAGAACATTCTTGTGGGAATTGCATTACGAATCCTTATATAGCTATATTGCTGCAGGTCAGATGTTTTTATGTTCTGTATCTCAGATGGCTATTTATTTTCAGGAGGATGGAACAGGCTGTGTATATGTTGTTGGTGCTCGTGGGGCAAGGGGCTTAGAATTAACTGTTGCAAGTGAAGTTTTTGAAGAATCTGGCCAGTCACTTGTACGTGATGCACTAGACTATTTGCAAGGCCTTAAGGTCTGTGTTTCACACTTATGCTTTGTTAACAGTCTGTCATTTTGGCAAGAAATATTGAAGATCACTCATTGCGTTTGACTGGATTGTTATTACAACAGATGCTTGGAGTGAAGCGAGTAGAGAGAGTGCTTCCCACAGGCGCTGCTCTGACTGTTGTCGGAGAGGTAGCATGATTTAATGTTGTGCTTGATACTTGGCATTTATTTAAATCATTATATTAAATTTTATGATTGTTTATATATGTATCCCTTTAAGGTTGAAAAGCACTCTTGAGATTCTATGGTTTTTCTTGAAATGGTGCACTTGGCAGTTTTACTATGTTGGAGATCCCGATGACCATCCAAAGACAGTGGCAAGGGTTGAAAATTATTTCAAACTTATGTGGCACAGCATATTATGATACTTCATCTCAATGTTTTGACTTACTCTGTAGTTACACATGAGTTAAAGTCAACTCTATGGATGTTCGTTTTAGTCATTTTGTTTCTAGAGGGTTATGCGATCATGCCATGAAGTAAACCAGAGAATATATGTTGTGCCTCTGTTGCTAAGACCAGAAATATCTTTCTATGTCTAAACACCAAAGTTGCATTGAGATTATGGCTGAGTTGGTCCATACCCTGCGCTTTTGAACTTGGCTAGTGTTTGTAGGACCTTGAGATGGTTTCTCCTGATTTCAAAACCATTGCCTCTATCAAATTCTCTTCACTTAGATCAATTTGGTACTTTAAGCTCTCTATGCTTGTATTGAGATCCTCGAACACCTTTTATTTGAGGATGCTTGATCCTAATTCTTTACTAAATTAAAAACTTAAGAGAACTGAACAGACAAAAAATGTTGTTGTTGAATAGGGGCATACAAATTATTTTAGTAATTTTTGTTTCTTTCTGATCCTCTATGACTGTATGCTAACAGAAGTCTTCTTTCATCTAGTAAAGAAAAATTTGAGTACAATGATAATGTGGAAGAAATTAGTGGTTGTTCTAGAAAAAGTATATGTTGAAATAAATAACATGATTTTCTCTATGCTGTACTTTTATGTAGGCCATGAAAGATGATATAGGGACAATTCGAATTCAGAAGCCTCGCAAAGGTCCATTTTATGTCTCCCCAAAGAGTATTGACCAACTTATTGCAAATCTTGGCAAATGGGCAAGGTAGTTAGTTCCTTTGAGAATTTTGCATTACAGGACCCATTTTTTCCATGAATTTAATTTTTTTTGTTCCATATATTATTATATTGTACTGTCGGAGAAATTTGTTCATCAGGTGGTACAAGTTTGCATCTCTGGGTTTCACAATTTTTGGTGTGTATTTAATGACAACACATGCCATCAGGCACATTATGGAAAGGAGAAGAAGGTAAAGTACTTATATTAACTTGGGAAATTGTGGTGTGAATGAAAGGATTAAAAATACCTATTTGTTTGATGTCAACCCAATTATAACAATAACGATCACTAAATTTCTTTCTAGCAGGATAATGGAAGCTGCAGCTCACCGGATGCAGTGGAAGGCTCGTGAAGGTAAACTCCAGAATGTTGTTGCAGCTGCTTCAAACTTGTGCTAGAATTATCCTACATATAATGTCCAAAAAGGAATAATATTTTTGCTACAAATAATTCAGTTAATTTGAATTTTCCAGGGGACCGGAATGCTGCAGGGAGCCAACATGATCATGGTGTGAAAAGGGACAGTCTGTGTGTAATATGTTTGGAGCAAGAATATAATGCAGTCTTTGTTCCGTATGTTTTATCCTTCTGCCTCTACCGTGAGCCTCTTGTTGGTTCACAACTGTTTTAACTTTTCAGGCTTGTGTAACTTGGTGATTGCTTAGCTTCATTTTAATCTCATGAGTGGGTGTGCTCTTGGTGCAACAGGTGTGGTCATATGTGCTGCTGTACATCATGCTCATCACATGTATCAGATTGCCCCCTCTGTAGGCGACACATTGAACAAGTAGTCAGGACCTACCGGCATTGATGCTAATGTTACATTGTGAATGCCACAAGTAACTTCATATATGTATGGGAGGCATTGTTGGACCTTCAGTGATTTGGATGGTGTAATTCAATGTGAATCTCCAATTTTCATAGAGGGATAAATGACCATTTGTATTTTTAGCTGGGGCTAAACACTGGAACTCACTGAAAAAAATTGTAGCAGGTCAACCAATCCTTTTTCAATGTGGTGATCTAAGAGAGCTTGTACCATTGGAGATGACCTTAGCTTTTTCATACAAAATTGTAACAAAAATATTTTTTGCAAGTAGATTTTCAGCCCAGGGTTACATTAGAAGGTAGATCACAATATGTTCCTCCTAGGATGATTGAAAAATGTCTTATAACAATTACAGTCTATCGTTGTGTAAAATAAATTTGTGTCCTCTTGGAGGGGAGAAGTACAACCTCTCCTTTTGCAATATCTGTTAAACTAGCTTTCCTATGTGTACTAGAGAAGGTTGTGTGGAATGTACATCTTGATTCAGTTCCTTGCTGTCTTTTAGTTTTCATTATGTTGTCATACAGATGTACCCAACCCAATACATACACAGGTAACGAGGATATATAGTGCAGGCAACACAATTGCAACAAATTTTCACTTACAGAGGGTTAATAAAGGAATTCAGGTTGCTCATGGGCAGTCTCCAAGGGTGCCTCTTCACAACTCTATTTAGATGAGATTTGGGATCAAGTGACTGTTACGTACTTAGCATATTTTATCCATAACTAACCATAACCAGTTTTAACTACCAGATAGTTCTAACATCTTAAATATAAAGGTCGTTGCATTCAGTTTAAGTTTAATTTATTACATCGATTGATATATCCTCTCACACACTCGTTATTATGTTTATCATATTAAAATTTAAATCTATTATCATAAAAATCTGTGTGAAATCTTTCTGAGTTTCAGATATGGTTTCATTACCAGTTATTCTGGAAACTGACCAACCTTCAGCATTGGTTCATCTAATTTCGTTCTGACATCTCAAAGAAAACTTTTCAAGTGTCATGACTCAGATTACTCAGCGAAGTCTTCATACTATATGCTATCAACTTTCTGATATACAGCAGATTTTTCAAAATTGTGCTGAGAATGCCTCACTATTACTACCTCTCTCGGGAAAGATTATTGAGTCTTGGCACAACTAATATTGCTGAAATAGTGTCATATCAAAATCCTTTTCCTTTGGGAATCTCCCACATATCGAGTACCTTCAATTTTGGGTCCTTGTAAGTAACACTAGTTTTCATTATAACCAAGTGAACCTATATTCCCTATTGATTACCACTTCCAGTAGCACTTCCATTTGATTTATTAATGCGTTTTCGAAATTTGTACAATTAGCAGTTCTTAAATAATATCATAAATCCTTTTCCTCAACCTAGTCCATTGTTCGTTCCTTGCCATTTTTATGTTGACTAACCAATTCTTCCTTAGCATTAGTAATGTCTTTTAAGTTTTAAATGGCCTTACAAACTTGAACACTTTGCAGTAACATTTGTTTGGGCAGTGTGCATCATGATTTCCCTTGAAAGAATCCACTAACCTGTTGTCCTTTGTTCGATGATCCTTGAAATTCTGTCACTAACAACACCATTGTCATCAGAAGAATGTACCCATCTCAGTAAAAATGTGAGGGTACACAGTGCAAGCAACACAATAACAACAGAAGCATATAAAAAACATGGATTTGTCTTATTTATAGCCAGGTTACATAAAATATTTCATTGTTTCATGTACTATATTTAGTGCTTCAGATTAATCACATGGTCTCAACTTTCAAGTGATCAATATCGGTCTAGATGTTACCATGGTAACAGAAAATAACTAATTGTAAGAACGTTGGAGTATACAATCCTTGTAGTAACTTATATCATGGATCAGATTACAGTCATAGCATGATTTGTTAAATCCCATTTTACATTTTGTACATGTGGTTACTTATGCTTAGGTGGTGGTGCTTGAAGGACTTCAAACATTACTTGTTTGCTCCATATTTTCTATGTTGACCTTTAACATTAATTGGATCAAATCTTGCATTAATAGATTGTGTTATAGTATTGTTACCGCTCAATTTAGCAGGGGTCCTAGGAGGGGTTCCAAAGGGACAACTACTAGACCAAGTGGCAACAATGGGACAAGGACCCACTGTCACCTCAATCGATGTCCCCTACTCTTTACGAACTTTCATCGATGGGAGGAGTCCCGATATAAGGAAATCATAAGGAGGGATAAGTCAGTGATAGGATATATAGTGATTTCTAAGGCCCATTCACAAGAGAGACTCAGATAATAGGTTTGCTTTCTTTAGAAGCAAGGTTAGGGGCTCTCTAAGAAAGGCTCAAGGGAGGCTTAGACCTAGGTAATGATGGATCAATTTGATGGCTATGCCTAGACCAAAGCTTCCCAAGGAGAAGGGAATGATCTCTATTGAAGTTCTTGTAAGATGATTTGTCATATAAAGAATGGGACCATAAAGAGACCAAGGATACCCAAACAAGACCTAGGGTTTAGGGTGTAGTCTTCAACCAAGAATCTAGGTCAAGCGAGGGTGAAGAAGGGATCAATAATAGGTGAATTTCTTTCGAGTTTTCAAGCACGATAGATCCCTTTGAATGCCATTAACCTAGAGAACCAAGAACCAAACGATTTTGGAGCTAGGGCTTGGTGTTTCTCACAAACCGACTGTGGGATTGGCTTCAATTTTGGAGGGCATGTAAGAGACACCCCAATGCAGTTCCTCCCCAACTCACTGAGTAAGATGATGGCTCAAATGGAATTTGTTGGATGCCCTATCTAGGCTGTCTAGGGTTAGGGCAACAAAATTATGGAAAAGAGAAAATTTAGGGTGATCACCAAGGATTGAGACCAGTGCCTAACCAATTGTGGAGAATGGAGTCAAAGTGAATTGATTTTGAGATTTTTGCTCTACCAAGGAGCCCTATTACAACTTTGCTAGCCCTAAAGAGGCAGCGACAAGGTCACAACAAGGAATTTATACTTTGCTTTACAAATTTATGGAGTTTTAAGGTGAAAGGTATCAACCGACCCCTAGGAATAATTCAATCTTCTTGCCAAGATGAGTAACATATGCAACGAGCCAAGATTATAGGTGATCATGAATTTCATATCAATAATTAAGGCACAAACATAATCAAAGCATAGCGTTCCATACATTAGACAATAAACGTGAAAAATTTCGCATAAGAGAGCACTTACATGACAAACAAATTATATCCATCCATTAGATTTGCAATAATGAAGCTCCAAGATAAGATAACAATCATCCAAACATCCAAATGCGTCAATAAATCTCCAATTCGTCCATCAATAGTAAGTCTGAGTTCTTTTCTCCTAAGATACACAAATCCAAGTGATGATCAATGAGAAATGATGCCTCTCTTATATTTATACAATCCTCCAAGGGGTTCGAATAACCTAATTTAGCCTAATGGTGCCCCTATAATAAATAATATACAAAATAACAATACTTTTGGGGACAAGCCTACCAAATAGATTTATAGCATGAATAATTAGTCTCTCAAGAGGGTTGAAATGATGGAAAAGTAGCTAGAAGGGCCATTGGAAGGCCAAATGAAGTCTCTCATGTGCCATAATGAATAGGAGGGCAACAATAACAATGACGAAGGGGGTGGCCCCTTGATCTCTATGCAAATGACCTGTGGTGCTCCCAAGTGGTTGAGGGGGCACTAAGAACATCCTAATGGGTCTCCCACTGAACTGAACAAGCTTGTGCTCCATCTTTAAGGGCTAGAACGATGATGTAAGCCCTCCCTTTTCTCCTTAGGGGGAGACAAAACCCCATATGGGCGCTATATCAACTGCCAAGTGTGTGGTGCAAGTTTGTAGCCGGCTTGGCAAGGTGGTCCAAGTGAATAGTCATAATTGAACAAGTGGGACACGAGCAATTAATAAGTGGTGCTGAGGATCCCATGGCATGGCTATTTGCTCTCTGTTGTAGTGGAAGCCCATGGCTCTCAACGCTCACCCTATAAATGCTATTAAGACCCTATGGAGGGTTTGGATCCCATATAGGGAGAACAAACCCTAGGATGAAGACCCATCTCCAATCCTATATAAGATCCAATGCATCTCCTTGTCTTCCAGTGCAACGATTCATTAGTGCAATTGAGCAAATGAGCTTTCAAATTATGGAACTAAGTGGGCACTTCATAGTGGCATGCCCTTTCGTAATGGGTTTTAGAATTTAAAGGTGTCCCCAGGTTCAAGAAGGAGGTGTTGACACCTAATCCGAAATGGATGAGGTGAAGCCGGACAGTCATCTAGAAGATGAACTGATCCGTTTCTTTTGTATATAAATAATTGTTATCTAATGTGAAATATCAAGTTGTCTTGCGTTCATCAATAGCTGGAGTTACCCTGGCCTGACATGGTATCAGAGCACAGGTCCCAAATTGATTGTAACTCCTAGTCTGTTCTGTGCCTCTGCCTGCCCTCTCATGAGACTGCGCACTCTGCTGCTGAGGGATTCGTGACAGAGACTGCGCCCTTGCTGCTGAGGGATTCCTGACAGAGACTGCGCCCTCTGTCCAAGGTATACGTTGAAGCGTTTTCGATGCTGGTAAAAAATAAAAATAAAAATCTATCTCTTTCCGCTCAAATGAAACTGATGGTGCCTTCATGACTGCGTCAATGGTGTGTCTTGTACATCTGGAAAGCCTGCATTATGAATGTATTTGATGCAGCGTTTCGAATATATTTTATACTGCGTTTTTTCAATGGTGTATTGATGCAAGCTGAAGACTGCGTTTTCTAATGCTGGATGCTCATGACTGTGTTTTTTTTTTGAGAAATACATTGGGAGACTGTATATGGTGACTGGTGATACCTGCCTGCGTTGTAAAAACATGATATAAGCCTGCGTTTTCTAATGCTGGATGCGCATGACTGTGTTTTTTTTTTTTTGAGAAATACATTGGGAGACTGTATATGGTGAATGGTGATACCTGGCCTGAATGCGTTTAATGCTGCGATTTCACAAATTTGTTGCCGACTGTATGTTTTGAGGTTTGTTGCCGACTGTATGTTTTGAGGTTTCTAACGCTGCATGGTATAAGATTTGTCTAAGCGAGACATGGTATGATGAATACGGTGGCCGAGGAGGAGTAGGAGACCGCAAAGCGTGCCCGCTATATTAATAAGTTGCAGTGATATATTGAATATATTGGTGCGCCCAAGTGTGAAACTGTTTGAAATCGTTTTTTTATTGGCCTGACAGTATATACCAACAGTATATATATTCGAAAGGCCCATGGTGATGCATAAAAGGACTGGTGTAAACTTTTCATTGCTTGGCCATTAAAATAAGTTGGTATTTTACAGTAAACTCTCCTCCACTTGTATGAATTGTAAGTGGAGCGGTTGCATCTGGCTACTTGTGTGCTCTTGGTCTTCAAACGCGTATTCACTCTATATTCATGGCCTGTTGGTATTGAGAACAGAATCCCACGTTCATTCCAGCAAATCATTGCCAGACATCTGTGGCAACGAAGAGCGCCCTCTCTTTTAAACTGTGATATATGTTTTGTTGTGAGATATTGATGAGAGATATAAGATATAAGCCGTGAGCACCCTCTCTTTTAAACTGTGATATATTGATACGCCCTTGATTTTTTGTTCAGATAGTGATATATATTGAAGATACAGCGCTTTCCTCTTTTTCTCTGTTGAATACTGAGTTGTTATATTGACACCGGTTTGAGTAGTGCATAGCCACCGGTTTGTCTATGTCATTCAAGTCATCGCATGCAAAGTTGCTGTTGCATGTGGATATGAATGTTTATTTCCTGAGGTTTAATTTTCACATTTCACAGTTTTCAAAAGCAGTCAGAGTGATATATATATCAGAATCATTATATCAGTCAGAGTATCAAAGCTTATGTAGTATTGCAGTGATTTTCAAAGCATATGTAGTATTGCAGTGATTTGAGCGCCCTTGTTTTGATTGAACAGTGATATATATATGTGAGCAGTGATATATATATATGCTGATGGAATGTTAGAAGAAAATGCATAAGGCTATCATATAAGAATTTTTTTTCTCTCAACAGAAGTGTCTTTGGCAGAGATATTTTTTTTTCAGAAGGATTTTGTTTACAGAAGTTTTTGGCAGAGATATTTTGTTACAGTATGCATTCAATAGAAAGAAGAAGATACATCAGAGGCAGGGGGGGCAGACATCCTCAAGAAGAAAAGGCAGACTTACATTGCATTCGCTGCAAACAAAAAGGATCTCATGATGCTTCTACATGCAAGCTACCATGGGACAAAGTTGAGCAGAGAAGAAATCAGCAGAAAGGTAAAACTGATGACTCAGACAAAGGTAAAGCACCCGAATCTGCACACTATATTGAGGCACAATGTAATATTGGAGTAAATGAAGATTTGTTTAATGCTTCACTTGCTTCTTCGAAAAATGACTGGTTGCTTGATTCAGGAGCAACCTGTCATATGACTCATAGAAGAGATTTCTTTGAAGATTTCACTAACAATGTTGATGGAGCAGTATACTTTGCAGATCAGTCAAAAATCAAGCCATCAGGGCTTGGCACAATCAGGCTTAAACTGCCTGGTCTTCCAGACTTTCTTCTGGATCATGTTCTATATCTCCCACAGCTGAAGAGAAACTTGCTGTCCCTGGTTCACATCCGCCAGCAAGGTCACTCCATTCACATGTTTGATGGCAAGCTTGAGGTAAGAAAGGCATCTGACCACTCACTTGTCATGAGGGGTATAGAAGAAGAAAGACTCCTTAAACTGCAAGGAACCTCTGCTCATGCACAGCATTTCTCATATATTTCTCATCATGAAGAATGTACACTTCCATTAAGTTTATTATGGCATGCTAGATTTGGGCATTTAAACTATGATAGTCTCCGCTTGTTGAAGAAAAATGGTGTTGCTGGTTTGCCTACAATTCCTAGAAAACATAAACAATGTGATGCTTGCATTCTAGGAAAGCATAGCAAACAGTCTTTTCATGATTCACATTCAAGAGCACATAGGAAGCTTGAACTTATTCATTCAGATTTATGTGGTCCAATGCCTGTTCCTACTGCAAATGGAAATAAATATATCATGACATTTATTGATGATTACACCAGAATGTGTTGGGTTTACTTATTGAAGAACAAATCTGATGCTTTTCAAACATTTAAGAATTTTCATAAGTGGATTGAAAATGATGCACAATCTCATATTGGGTCTATTCGCACTGATAATGGAAAAGAATATACATCAAATGAATTTGAACACTATCTTCGCCAACATGGGATTAAACATCAAACAACTGTGCCTTATAATCCTCAACAGAATGGTGTAGCTGAAAGAATGAACAGAACAATTTTGAATATGGTACGATCTATGCTTTTCTTCAAGAATGTAAAGACAATGTTTTGGGCTGATGCTGTTCTATGTGCTGCATATATAAAGAATAGATGTCCATCCAGTGCTATAAGAAACAAGACTCCTTATGAATTGTGGTATGGACATGTTCCTTCGGTAAAACATCTCAGGATATTTGGTTCCACCTGTTATGCTTTAATACCAAAGGTACATAGAAACAAACTTGGTGCAAGAAGTCGTAAGTGTATCTTCCTGGGGTATTCAAACACATCTAAAGCATACCGCCTTTATGATGAAGTAAATAAAAAGTTTGTTTTATCTAGAGATGTAATTTTTCTTGAATCATCCAAATCTGACAGTGTTGTTGAGCGGCAACTTGATCGCTTGGATAGATTCACAAAACCGAAATCATTTCAAGAGTTTGATAATCAGATTCCACATCTTGAAGGGGGGATTCCTATACTAGATCAACATGTGGAATCTTCTTCTGAAGAACAATCTCCCCTGCCTGACACTTCAACAACGGATGATGCTTTAAGTGATGTAATTGATAGAATTGGGAGACTCAATCTTGATACAGACCCAACTCAATCAACAGAACAGCCTGGACCATCTCAGAAAGGTCCCCCAAAGTGGCTGACAAAGACACTTGAAAGTGTTCATCCTGATGAAATTGGAAAAACAGGAACCCGAAATTCAAATCGACAAGATGGAGGTGATGTAGATAACTCTAATTCACCTGTTGATATGGATGTTACTTATGATTGTGAATTGAACTTGTCTACAGATTTTGAACCAACTTCCTTCAAAGAAGCAGCTTCTTATGATGAATGGAAAGAAGCGATGCAGAAGGAGTATGATGCCCTCATAAAGAATGGCACTTGGAAGCTGGTTGATCCTCCATTTGGAACCAAACCAATTGGCTGCAAGTGGGTCTACAAGAACAAGTACAAAGCTGATGGCTCACTTGACAAGCACAAAGCTAGGCTTGTGGCAAAAGGTTTTGCACAGAAAGAAGGGGTCGATTACGAGGAAACTTTTGCTCCCACAGCAAAATGGGCCACCATCCGGACACTCTTTGCACTAGCTGCTCAGAACGGTTGGAAAGTCCATCAAATGGATGTAAAAACTGCATTCTTGAATGGAGATCTAAAAGAGAATGTTTTTATGTCCCAGCCTGAAGGATTTGCTGTGAAAGGACATGAACACAAAGTATGCAAACTTGTGAAGTCCTTGTATGGCCTCAAACAAGCACCACGAGCCTGGTATGAAAAACTAACTGAGCATCTTCTGAAACTCAACTTCAAACATTTTGATCTTGATGATGCAACTTTATTTGTCAAGAAAGTTGGCAAAACAGTTGTATATCTTGTGGTATATGTAGATGATCTTTTAATGACAGGGAACAATGAAAGCTATATTGCATCCATAAAGAAAGAATTAGGAAAAATTTTTGAAATGACTGATTTGGGCTATGTTCATTACTATCTTGGCATTGAAGTAACCCAACATCCAAAGTCCATATTTCTTTCTCAAAAGAAATACATTGGAGATTTGTTATACAGATTTGGCATGACAGAGTGCAATCCCCTTTCTACTCCAATGGAACAAAACTTGAAGCTCACATCTACTGAAGGAAAGGAATTTGAGGATGCAACAAGGTATAGACAGCTTGTAGGAAGTCTCATCTACCTCACTACTACCAGACCAGACATTTCATTTGCTGTTGGAATCCTCTCCAGGTTTATGCAAAAGCCTTGTGAGGGACATTGGTCTGCTGCAAAAAGAGTTCTAAGGTACTTGAAGGGAACTCAAGACCTTGGAATCAAGTATACACAGGTGGACGACTTCAACTTGATTGGATACTCTGATTCAAACTTCGATGGAGACAAAGAAACTGGGGTATCTACTTCAGGATATGCTATGAGTCTTGGATCAGGAGCTGTCTCCTGGAGATCACGCAAACAATCAGTACCAGCGGATTCCACAACAGAAGCAGAATACGTGGCAGCAGCTGAAGCAACGAAAGAAATTGTGTGGCTCAGGAAAATTCTTGAAGATTTGCAAGTAAAACAAATACAATCTACTCCACTCATGATTGATAACACATCTGCAATAAAGTTGGCCAAAAATCCAAAGTTCCATGATCGTACTAAGCACATCAATACTAAATATCATCTGATCCGACATCATGTTGAGGCCAAAACAATCCATCTCCGTCATTGTTCCACAAACGAACAAATTGCAGACATCTTCACCAAAGCGCTTGGAAGAGAAAAGCTTGAAAGATTCAGAACGATGCTTGGACTCACCAACATCCCTTCAGATTAAGGGGGGGAATGTTGACACCTAATCCGAAACGGATGAGGTGAAGCCGGACAGTCATCTAGAAGATGAACTGATCCGTTTCTTTTGTATATAAATAATTGTTATCTAATGTGAAATATCAAGTTGTCTTGCGTTCATCAATAGCTGGAGTTACCCTGGCCTGACAGGAGGTTAAGCAAGGACTCTATTAGGTGGTTTCAATCTCCAAGGGAGTGACAGGGCCATGGTACATTTTTCAGATGGTAGGTGTCATGTGAAATAGTGATGGAATAATGTGGGTAACATGGAAGGCTCCAAGCGACATGCCATGGTACAAGGGTAGCTCTAATGTGGGAAGCCCACACTTGGGTGTATAGATGTAAGAGGGAGAAATCATGCTACATGATTTAACCCGACCTTTGTTTTTCCACCCTTCTTCATATGTCTTTTTCCTTTTATTGATTTTTCTTTTATAACTGCTTGGGGCTCCAGGGAATGAGAATGTGTTGTGAATGATATAGCAGTGAATACCCCTTTAAGTTTGAGAAATCATTGCCTACCATGGGTTGGGACAATCATGGCTTCCTTAATGATGCAGGGTGCTCATATAGGGGCCCTAGGAACCAGGGTGATGGCCATGATAAGGGGTAGAGTTCATGTTTAGCTTTTGCCCACATGCTATTTTTTGTATGCCCCAACCATTTTTTTGCATTTTATGGTACATTTCTTGTTGTAAGTGGCCAAATTATGCTTTTAACTTTCTTTTGGTTGCATCAACCTTTGGGGCATCGTTCTAGGCTCGACCCAAAGTGTGGAAAAGGGGAGGGGGAGGCTAACTCCTTGTGGACCCAATGGACAAATGTGGACCTAGATGGGAAATATGTGAAAAGGGGTTATAATGAGTAGAGGGGAGTGATGTATGTGATGTCGGGAAGCGGGACCACACAACCAAAATCAAGATTTCCCATGTAGTGCCACTCCTAAATCTAGTAGCCAATAGAGGAGATCCCATGGGACTAGGATACAAGGTTAACCACCAAGTTGGACAAGGAAAGCCATACCTTCGGGGTTGGAAGGCCCACCTTCAAACATGTGATCATAACGAATGGACGAGGGCACAATAGCAGGCTCAGGTGGCAGAGATGGTGATGCATCAAGCTATCTAGTGGTTGTAAGGGGTTGTTGGCTGTCGGCTTAAGACAATCTAGGAGAAAAATTCTCATATGGATGTCACCCACAGGTGGTGGGTAACATCTGACTCCAACTGGGACATGATCTCTTAGTGGAGTGCACAATCGTACTCGAATAGGGAGTTCATGAAAACAACAACAATCTCTTGGGACTGTAGACTCCTGTTACTTGCACATCAAAGACTAAGCACACGGGGAAGCATGTTTTTGTGGTGTCTTATGATTGCCCATGCTTCTTTTAGGCCATAGAATTCAATAAAAAAAAATTCTTAAATCTAAATGCACCTAATCTAGCATGATAAAAGGACTATGATATTATTTCTAATGAAAAATGCTCATCTAATGCATCATACTCTAACATGCATATAATACATCGTCAAGTGTCAATGAAAGGGGTGATTCGACTTAATTTGACCAGTTCTGGCCAAAGTTCGTTGTCAAGTCTAGAAATATAATAATAATCCTCCCCAACCTTAACATGAATCTTGACGAGGATAGGATTTTTGTCAACCAAAACAACGCCCCCTACCTTGAATTCCCTTTTAGGCTTCCATTTCTTGCTTTGCTATAGATTCAACCTTTAAAGGATGTATATTTCTTGAGAGGGAAAGATAGGGGATGGTTTCTTAGCCTCGAGGATCTTGTAATATGGACTAGGACCCAATTTTACCACATGATTTGGGTACAAAGGTTCTCTACAGAGAATGAAAGGGGTCCCATCGAACTGCAGGATGGTGACATAAGATAAATCCATTTGAAGTTTCCCACCTACCGTAGCACCCAATTTCTTAGACAATAGCATTCCCCATATCTCAAGTATATCAATGACCACAACATCCATGAACAATGATATATCATGATTCATAACTAATAATACCTTGAGATATTTTATGAGTCCTTCTACTTCAACAAGTTTGGAGTTGAAATCACACACATTCTTGTACCTACGAGTGATGTTAAGATTGAGATGCTTCATGACTTTTAAAGGCATGATATTTGTGGAAGCCCCAGAATCCCACATACAATTATGCAATAGGAGGTCATTAATAGCTAAGGTGAGCAAAAATGGTTCATGACCGGGGTTAGTATTGGAAATGTGTATATTTTGTAGAGTGATTGGTGTGTCCTCTTCTTCAAACCCAAAAGCTTTCTTTGCTTGCCATTTTTGCTGTGGGCATTTTACTAGCTCCTTTATGGGAACTTGCATAGTAATCTTTCCTATAGCAGCACTCACATCAATATCAAGTTTGACCTCCTTACCTTTAGCTTTTTGTTTAGGCTCATCTTTTGGAAGATCCTTTTTGGTATTGCCCTTCTTGGGAGGATCCTTTTTTGTGGGTTCTTTCGGAGGAGGTTTCTTTTGGAGAGCTTGCTTAGGAATATATTCCTTTTTGTTAGGTTTCTTGGAACTAGTGGGGGTGTTTTTGCCATTCTTTCTTGAATATTGGACCCTTTTGAATCTTTCACTATTATCAACATTAGGGATCAACTCATTTTTTTCTTCTTTGAGGGTTACTTCATCACCCTCTTCATCTTCACTTTCTTCTTCATCACTTTGTTCATATTCGTAAGATGATTCTCGCTCCACAACATTAGTTGGGGCCAAAGTGTTAGGAACTTGGGATGAGCTTTGATTTCCTTCATCATTAGTTTTCTTGGGAAAAGGCTTGTTTTTGAGAACGAAATTTGACTTTTGAGCCTTTTCAAGAGTGGTGAACTTATTCATGTAATAAAGTTCATGGCCTTAGACAAATTTTCAAGCTTCTTAAGGACCACAACAAGAGTTTCCTCAGTTTGGTCTTTGAACTTACTCTTCTTGGCTTCCACCTTAGTTTTAGGATGCTCAAACATTTCCGTTTTGGAGATATTGAGGTTTTGCTCAACATCCGTAACCATTTCTTTGGCCTCAACAAGACTTTTAGGCTTCTTCTCCTTTAGTGCATATGTCAAGTGACCTCCTACAACCTTGGTGAACTTATCAAGGACGATTGCATCGGGAGGCCTAAGGTGATCAGGGATGTACCTAACTACCTTGTAAAATTTTTGGATGAATTCTTTAACGTCTTCCCTTCCCTTATGCTGTAATTTTTTTCAATGTTGAATGACCCTTGGGCGTCAAAGGACCATCTCATGAAAGCATCTTCAAATTGGTCAGGGTCATCTATACTACCCTCAGGAATGCTAAGGTACCATTCCCTAACTTGCCCTCAAAAGGTAAATCAAATAACATCATGATCATGTCATCATCATCGATTCCCCTAAGGAAAATCCTCCAACAGAAGTAATCAACATGATCATGAACACTTTTGGTGGCACCCCCTTTGAATTTGAGAAATCAACCATGATATTTCTCAGGCAAAGGTTCGAGATTGTCACTCAGTTTCAAAGGTCCAAAAAGCACTAGCCAAGTGCCTCTTGCTTCTTGGGACTTTGGATTGGTTTTGATTTTGGTTGGCATTGGAAGTGGTTGCCATATTGTGAGGTGAATTACCAACCTTTTCAAACTTAGGGAGAAGGTTAGTTCTAACAGGTGATGCAGTTCTTTCTCCCCTTTTTGTAGCAACCCTAGTTAGAGAAGAAATATTGTCACCTTCAAGCAAACTATGGTATTGGACAATGGATGGAGTCGCTAGAGGAATATTTGAAATGTCGTCAATGAATCAATTCATCAATGATTCACAAGGGAGCTAGACCCGCTTCCTCCCCGACAACGACGCCAAAAATGTCACTGCTCAATCCAGCAGGGTTCCTAAGAGGGGTTCCAAAGGGACAACTACTAGACCAAGTGGCAACAATGGGACAATGACCCACTGTCACCTAGTCGATGTCCCCTACTCTTTACGAAGTTCCATCAATGGGAGGAGTCTCGATATAAGGAAATCACAAGGAGGGATAAGTAAATGATAGGATATATAGTGATTTCTAAGGCCCATTCACAAGAGAGACTCAAATAATAGGTTTGCTTGCTTTAGAAGTAAGGTTAGGGGATCTGTAAGAAAGGCTCAAGGGAGGCTTAGACCTAGGTAATGATCGATCAATTTTATGGCTATGCCCAGACCAAAGTTTCCCAAGGAGAAGGGAATGATCTCTGTTGAAGTTCTTGTAAGATGATTTTTCATATAAAGAATGGGACCACAGAGAGACCAAGGATTCCTAAACAAGACTTAGGGTTTATGGCATAGTCTTAAACCAAGAATCTAGGTCAAGGGTGGGTGAAGAAGGGATCAATAATAGGTGAACTTCCTTCGAGTTTTCAAGCACAATAGATCCCTTCGACTGCCGCTAACCTAGAAGGAACAAGAACCACACGATTTTGGGGCTAGGGATTGGTGTTTCTCATAAATCGACCATGGGATTGGCTTTAATTTTTGAGGGGCATGTAAGAGACACCCCAACGCAATTCCTCACCAACTCGCTGAGTAAGATGATGGCTCAAATGGAATTTGTTGGATGACTTAGCTAGGTCGTCTAGGGTTAGGGCAGCAAAATTGTGGAAAAGAGAAAATTTAGGGTGATCACCAAGGATTGAAACTAATGCCTAGCCAATTGTGGAGAATGGAGTCAAAGTGAATTTAATTTTGAGATTTTCGCTCTATCAAGGAGTCTTATTGCAACTTCGCTAGTCCTAGAGAGGCAACTACAAGGTCACAACAAGGAATTTATACTTCGATTTGCAAATTTATGGAGTTTCAAGGTGAAAGGTATTGAGCGAACCCTAGGAATAGTTCGATCTTCTTTCCGAAATGAGTAACATATGCAACGAGCCAAGATTACAAGTTATCATGAATTTTACATGAATAATTAGGGCAAAAAAATAATCAAAGCATAGAGTTCCATACATTAAACAATAAACATGAAAAAATTCGCATAAGGGAGCACCTACATGACAAACAAATTATATCCATCCATTAGATTTGCAATAATGAAGCTCCAAGATAAGATAACAATCATCCAATCATCCAAATGCATCAATAAATCTCCAATTCGTCCATCAATCGTAGGTCCGAGTTCTTTTCTCCAAAGAGATACAAATCCAAGTGATGACCAATGAGATATGATGCCTCTCTTATATTTTTACAATCCTCTAAGGGGTCCAAATAACCTAATATAGCCTAATGATGCCCCTATAATAAAATAGTATGCAAAATAATAATACTTTTGGTGACAAGCCCACCAAATAGCTCCATAACATGAATATTTAGCCTCTCAAGAGGGACGAAATGATAGAAAAGTAGCTAGAAGGCTGTTGGAAGGTGAAATGAAGTCCCTCATGTGCCATAATGAATAGGAGGGCTCCAATAATAGTGATGAAGGAGATGGCCCCTTGATCTCCAAGAAAATGACCTGTGGTGCTCCCAAGTGGTCGTGGGGGCACTGAGAACATCCTCATGGGTCTCCAACTAAATTGAACAAGCTTGTGCTCCATCTGTAAGGGCTAGAACAATGATCCAAGCCGTCCCTTGTCTCCCTAGGTGCGATAAAACCCCATCTGGACCCTAGATCAACTGCCAAGTGTGTAGCTAGCTGGGCAAGGTGGTCCAGGTGCATCATTATCATCAAACAAGTGGGACATGAGCAAGCAATAAGTGGTGCTGAGGCTCCCATGGTGCGAATATCTTCTCTTTGTTGTAGTGGAAGCCCATGGATCTCAACACTCACCTTATAAATGCCATTAAGACCCTCTGGATGGCTTGGATCCCATATAGGGAGACCAAACCCTAAGATGAATACCCATCTGCAATCCTATATAAGATCCAATGCATCTCCTTACCTTCTAGTACAACGATTCATTAATGGAATCGAGTAAACGAGCTTACAAATTATGGAACCAAGTGGACACTTCACAGTGGCATGCCCTTTTGTAATAGACTTTAGAATGTACAAGTGCCCCCAGGTTCAAGAAGGAGGTTAAGAAAGGACCCTATTAGGTGGTTTCAACCTCTAAGTGAGTGACAGGTCCATGGTACATCTGCCAGAGGACAGGTGTCATGTGAAATAGTAATGGAACAAAGTGGGATAACGGGGAAGTCTCCAAGCCACATGCCATGGTACAAGGGTAGATCTATTGAGGGAATCCCACACTTAGGTGTATATATGTAGGAGGGAGCAATCCTGGTACATGATTTATCCTAACCTTTGTTTTTCCACCATTCTTCTTATGTCTTTTTATTTTTATTGGTTTTTCTTTTATCACTGCTTGAGGCTCCAAGGAATGAGAGCATGATGTGAATAATATAGTAGTCAATACCCCCTTAAGGTTGGGCAGTTTATTGCGCACCAGGGGTTGGGACAATCATGGGTTCCTTAATGATGCAGGGGTTGATATAGGGACCCTAGGAGCTAAGGTGATGGCCATGATAAGGCATAGAACTCAAGTTTGGCTTTTGCCCATGTGCTAATTTATTATGTCCCAACCATCTTTTGCATTTAATGGTACATTTCCTGTTGTAAGTGGCCAAATAATGCCTTTAAATTTATTTTTAGCTGCATCAACCTCTAGGGCATCATTACAGGCCTGACCCAAAGTGTGGAAAAGTGGAGGCGGAGGCGGAGGCTAACTCCTTGTGGACCCAATGGAAAAATGTGGACCCAGATGGGAAATATGTGAAAAGGGGTTAAAATGAGTAGAGGGGAGTGATTTATGTGATTTCAGAAAGTGAGACCATGCAACCAAAATCGAGGTTTCCCATGTAGTGCCACTCCTAAAGCTAGTAGCCAATAGAGGAGATCCCATGGGACTATGATACAAGGTTAATCACCAAGTTGGAAAAGGGGACACGAGTACATACCAAGCCCATTCTTTCTGTTGAATCACCCCACTAATCCATGCCCATAAGTGTCCATGATAAGTAAGCATAAATACCCAACTACATAATGAAAGCCATACCACATATGATGATAACAGATGGGCAAAGGCACATAATGGCGGGCTCAGGTTGCGAAGATGGTGTCACATCAAGCTATCTGGTGGTTGCAAGGGGCTACTAGCTGCTAGCTGAAGGCAATCTAGGAGAAAAAATTCTCATATGGGTGTCACCCATAGGTGGTGGGTAACAAGTATCACAACATAACTTTAAAATATGATAGCTCGGTGAGTGATAATAATTGTGAGCATCTTTTTCTTATTTATTTTGCATAAAGAGTTATTGATGTATGCTCACATTAATAATTACCGTCATGCATATTCACATCAATAGTTGATGTTATGTATCTATTATTGCCCCTCTCATTGATGAAATCCTTGTAACTTCACTTCTATCTAGTGATTAGTGACTCCCACTCATGTCAATCATCAAGGAGTTCTTATATTCCTCTAGTATGTAAAATTGGCTATAAAAAGGGCTCCCAGACATGAGATTAGGGGATTTTTTGAAGTGTGCTATTGTAGGTAGTCTAGAGAGACCATTAATGGCAGGACCAACAACATCCATACTACCTTGGATTTACTTTGAGTTGACATCCATACCTTCTGAGGAGAGTTTCAAATTATCTGTGTTGAGGATTTTGAGCATGAAGGAGTTTGTAAAGAAGATCAAAGATTGATGGAAACCTTGTGATGAAAAATTGAGAGAAACTACATCTATTCAGTTCCACCAATATCTACAAGAAGAAACAAAGATAACTACTCAAAAGATGATAGGATCCTTAAAGAAGTGGAAGAATCCCTAGAAGTACTTTACAATAGTGATGGGTTTGGCTATTTGAATGAGGACCATAAACTAGAGGTAACATTCTTGAAAGATAAAAAGGGAAATGTACTATTGGGAAAAGAGAAAGAATGGAGCTCAAGAGTATGACCTTGTGGTTACATGTAGGTGACAAGAATACTATTTTTTTCATAGATATGCAAATTCTAGGAAAAACATAAATTTGATTTGGAAGATAGATAAAAGAGATGGTATGTGGCAATTTTTTTTTCAAGGATATTGCAAATGGAGGATTCAATTACTTCTTGATCCTTTTCAAGGAGGATTCTTTAGCTACAAATGTTGAGGTAATAAGGCTATTAAACTAATTTCCTAGATTTTCCAATCATTGGACTATGAGGAGTTCATGAAAGAGGTTAGAAAAGAGGAATAAAAACAAATTTTACAAAGCTTTCAAAAGGACAAAAGTTTAGGGCTAAATAGCCTTCTTGTGGAATTCATTTTAGGTTGTTATGTTTTCATAAGAGAAGACCTATGAAGGTTGGTGGAGGCTATAAGAATGATAGGTAAAATGTTTGGAGCTTATAACACAACCAATGCATCCCTAAATAGGACAATTTGACAACCTTTGAAAAATTTAAGCCAATATCCTTATGCAACTGTATCCATAAAATTATCTCAAAGGTTATTTCTAGAAGAATGAAAAATATTTTACTAAAATATATTTTTGAAGAATGATTTGGGTTTTTTGAGGGAAGATGAATCCACTATGCAATTGGGAACACACAATAAAGCTCTCATTCAATCAATGTTAAGAATAAAATATGAAAGGTAATTAAAGTGGACGTCTCAAAAGTATATGGTAGGGTAAGTTGGCTTTACCTTAGACTCATTCTTATATACATAGTTTTCTATCATCATTTTGTGGTTTGGGTGATGAGCTAAATTATTTAAGTATATTTTGCTATCTTAATCAATGAGGCAACATCCCCTTTCTTCAAATCAGGAAGGAGTCTTAGAAAAATATTCCCCCTATATCCCCTCCTTTTCCTTTTAATTGCTAAAGGATTGAGTAGGTAAGTAAAAGTGACGTTAGAAATTGATAACTTCAAGGGGATAAACATTAGCACATCTTGTATCATCACACCTCTATTTTTTGTGGATCGTATCTTGATTTTCTATGATGACACAAGAAGGGAAATTGAGAAGTTCAAAGGTATATTGGATTTAATCTAATAAAGCAATATGCGTGATATAAACCTTGGGAAATACTCTTTTCTTATGGGGTATATCTAAGCAAGAAAAGGACTATTTTACTCAACTATTTCCCTACAAGTTGAAAGACATGGATCATCTTTTGTAGTACTTTGGGTTCTACTCGAATGTAAACCTATACAAAAAGTGTCACTGACTATTAGAGATCCTTAAAACCTAATAACTGATTCACAATTTTTTAGGTGTAAAACTAGAAATACAAACAACTGTTGCACTGGAAACTTAAATTTCAAATACACTGGGTTTTCTAACTTAGCATGCATAGCATAAAATAAATAAATCTAAAGACAAACACATTCAACGCATAGAACACAAGATATACCCATGAAATCCCAACTTTAGGGAAAACCTGCAACTTTGTGTGTCTTTTATTATCTTCAGCAAAAGGGTAATCTTTAGAAATTTTACAGCAAGGGAAAACTTCCCTTTCACCACAAGAAAACAATTGATCTGCTTCCAAGATAAATAAATCTCCATATTGCACACTTGATCTACTAAATGAATGCACATATCTGCCTTCCTCCACACATGTGCTAGTGGAATCACTGCGCCAAGGCTGTAAGAGTTGAACAACCCTCACTCGATCTCCTTCTTGGTCACTAAAGCTCCGTGATATGCTAAAACCCTAGTCTCTCCCTTTACTGATCTAATACATTACTTGTGCTTAGCTGACTGGCCACTGAATCACTCTATCTCCTCTTATAATTTCAACTTAATCCCCTTCTTCAGTCTTCAGTGACTGAGATTAGATCTTGATGAAGAGCTAAGATTAAATCTTAAGTTAACTTAGGATTCTTAAATTTTTCCTAAGTCCAACTCTAGGAAATAGTTAAAGAAATTAATATTATGCTAAGTGGCTATCTTGTGGGTCCTTCTGCTACCTTAACACCTAGGCAAGAAAAATACTTACATTTCTACTCCAATCAACACTCGCTCTTAGAGAGGAAGGTGTTCTGCACTACACCCAACTTCTCTCTGAGGTTAACAAATTATTCCCTAGAAATTCCTTTGTTAAAATGCTTGCTATATGCTCCTCTATTGCTAAGTATTGGGGTGTAACTATTCCTCTTTGAACAATATCCCTGATGTGATGATAATGCATGTTGATGTGCTTTGAGTGACTGTGAAACACTGGATTTTCAGAGAGCATGATGCAACCCTGGTTATCACAGTGGATCAAAGTGGGCTCCAACTATATCTCAAAAAGCCCACGAGAAGTTGCCTCATCCAAATAGCTTTGCACCCTGCCAAATTGGTAGCCATGTACTTGGCCTCAACTAAGCTAAATGCAACTGATCTCTGCTTCTGGTTGAACCAAGAAATAATTGTTGATCCAATACTGAATGTGCATCTCGATGTGCTATTCCTGTCTGTGGATCTCCCTACCCAATCTGCATCAGTGAAGCTCTCAAGCTTCATCTCATCAACCTGTCTATACCACAATCCAAAATCTATTATCCCCTTGAGATATCTCAATACGTGCTTGATAGCAACACAATGAACTCCAGTAGGTTCGACCATAAACTGACTCAAAGAGTTAACTGCAAAACATGTCCGGTCGTGTATTTACCAAATACATTAACGACCCTATTAATTGTCGATAAGTGAAGGATCTACTTACTCTGATATAGATGTATCCATATTCCTCTAGTTTTTTATTAGAGGCATGGTCATCGACATGCAATATTGCATGTTAAACCTCCTTAGAATCTTTAGGGCATGCTTTCCTTGCCCCAAGAAGATCTCACAATCACCCTGCCAAACCTCAAGGCCAAGGAAATAATGCATTAGTGCCATATCCTTCATCTCAAACTTACCTACAAGATCTCCCTTGCACTCTTGGATGAACTTATCCACACCTGTCAAAATCAGATCGTCCACATATAGCACAAAAATAAGCGGCTCACCTCCAAATACAATGTAGTAGACATTGGGGTCTGCTTCACTCTTGGTGAAGCCCAATCCCTGAAGGTATATTTCAATCTGAGCATACCATGCTCTTGGATCCTGTTTGAGCCCATATAAGGCTCTCGAGTCTACAAACATGAGTATCCCTGTTATGTGTCTCAAATCCCTTTGGTTGCTCACTATAAATCTCCTCCTCAACAACCCCATTGAGGAACGTTGTTTTAACGTCCATCTGGTGGATCCTCCACCCATCTGCATTACAATAGATATAACCTTGAAATACAAGTATATAGCCACTGGGGAAAAGGTCTCATCATCGCCGATCCCTTCTACCCGTGAGAACTTATTTGCCACAAATCTTGCCTTGTATTTCTCGATTCTCTAATCAATTCCATGCTTATGTTATAGACCCAGTGAGAGCCCACCATAGATTTCTCCTCTAGACTTAGCACCACATCCCATACATCATTCTTCATGATGGGGGCATACTCCTACACCACGACATCTCTCCACAACTATTGAGTGGCTGCCTCCTGGTAACTAGAAGGCCCGACATCCAACAATTCGGTCATAATTTCCATATATCTCATGTACCTTTGTGGTTGTCTACTCTGTCTAACTTATGTGCTAGGAGCACCAACTTGCTCCTATGCCTTCTGGATTAGCTGATCTACCCATCTCACTCTCCTTCTCCCAATTTTGGAAGTCACTGCCTGAGTGGGCTCCACTCTCTCCTCTAATTTTTTGTCCCTCTCGTCCTTATGCTGCTCAACCTGCCCATCAACATGTATAGTTGTAGTCTGAGGTAATGGCCAAGCCTCCTGCTTGGGAGACTACTACTCCTCTTCCTGCACTATAGTCAACTCACACTCTAAGGACTTGCTCAAAGCCCTTCCCTCCTCAAACTTTACATCTCTCCTGATGACTATCTTCTTGAGTGTTGGTATATATATATATATATATATATATATATATATATATATATATATATATATATATATATATATATATATATATATATATATATATATATCCCATATGCCTTAGATGTCTAGTTATAGCCCACAAAGATTCCTTTCTTTGTTATGGGCTCCGACTTCTTCCTTTTCTTTGCTGGTACATGGTAGTATACCAGGCTGCTGAATATCCAGAAATTAGAAACAACTAATTTCTTCCCTATAAATGCCTCCTTCGTTGTAACTCACCCCAACACTGTGTGGGCTACGGTTCTGTAAGAAATTTTTTATATTGCATGCCTTAGCCCAAAGAAACTTGGGCAACCCCTGGTCATGCAACATGGATTTGGCCGCTCCAACTATGGCCTTGTTTTTGCGCTCTGCTACCCCATTCCATTGAGGATTATAGGGTGTAGTCATCTCCCGCCCGATGCCCTCTTTGGCACACAACTCCTTGAATGCATTCAAGGTGTACTTCCCACCATTATCAGACCTCAACGCCTTGATTTTCTTGTTAGTTTGGTTCTCAACCAAGGCCTTAAACTCCAAAAACTTCGAGAAGACTTCATCTTTATTTTTCATGAAAAGTATCTAGGTTTTCCTCGAGTGATCATCTATGATGGTGACATAATATTTATACACACCGAGGGATGTTGTAGAGAAGGGACCACAAACATTTGGATGAAAAAGGTCCAAAATACCCTTGACCTTGTTATCTTTGCTAGGAAAATATTTTTTGGCGTACTTGTCAAGTGTGCAACCCTTGCACACCTCATGCTGGTCCACGCTGCATTGTCGCAGCCTTGTCACTATCTCCTTGAGAATATTCAGTGCACTATGGTGCAAATGCCCCATGTGCCTATGCCATAACTCCCCAAGCTTTCCGCTTGAGTCATAAATCTGTCTGTTGGATAATTCGATGATTGTCTAAAACTACAATCGATATAGGCTCTTATGCCTAACACCAATATGCTTAGCCACCTTGGAGTCTAATGGTTTTATAAAAACCCTAACTTGTTTGAAGGTCACATCATACCCAATATCCTCCAATGCTGAAACTGAAATGAGGTTCTTCTTGAGACTAAGTACATAAAGGACATCTTTGATAAACAAAGGGTTTCCCGGCTCCCTCTCAAATCAAATTGTACTAGTACCCTCGAATTGGCTCTTTCCATCATCTCCCATCTCAATGTCAAATTGCATGTCCCTTTTTGTCAGCGCGTTGAAATACTTCTTATTTCCCAACATATGACATGACGCACTACCGTCTACATACCACAAACTGGTAGCCACTAAGCTTTCCATGCAAGAAATGAGTAGAGAACTCATCTTTCTCTGTAGACGCTGCTACTTGGTATTATCTATGAGTAGAGAACTCATCTATCTATCTATGTAGGGAATTTAATAACATAATTCCTAAACTGGTGGCACAAAAATCACTTGATATTGTTGAGATTCTTTCTCTTCTTCTCAGCCTTGGAGCTTGACTCTCCACCACCACTGCTCTTTTTTCCCTTGGATCTATCCCCTTTGTTGGCTAGGGAAAATTTCTCTTCATCATCTTCGATATTAACACAAGATTGAAATATCTATTTAGAATTGTCTCGCCCACACCAACCAACTCTTCCCTCACCCGAGTAAACTTGGTGAGGTAAGACACCACATAATCATACTTGGACATTTTAATGTTCCTAAACCTGTCCTTCAATACTGGATTTCTAGCCTTGCTCAAACCCTGATAAAGACTAATGATGGATGTCCACATGGCTTTAATTGTCTTCTTTCCAGCCAAGTGAGGAATAATGTGGTATTTGACTCCCTCAAATATGATTCTTCTCGCCTTAGAATCCTTCTTGTTATGTTGATCCAACTGCTAAGGATTAGTGGGTGCAACTGGGACATTATCAACAAAATCCCATACCCTTTGCTCCTCCAACACCACTACTATCCTCTCATGCTGTGAATTGAATTTGGATGCACCGTCTAGTCTTTCTTAAAATCTGAGACCTAGATACGAAAAACTGCCAAATCACACTGCCCAGAAACCCTATTAGCCAAATCGTTATGATAAACTCGCTCTCTCTGAATTGCAACACCTACTCCTAAAGATTAAAAGTGTGTTTGGTCTTCAATAAGATGCTATGCTCTGATACCATGTTAGAAATCCTTAAAACCCAGTAACTAATTCACAATTTTCTAAGTGTGGAACTAGAAATACAAACAACTATTGCACTGGAAACTTAAATTGAAAATACACCAAGTTTTCTAACTTAGCATGCACAATGGAAAATTAATAAATATGAAGACAAAAACATTCAACGCATAGAACACAAGATATACCTAGGAAACCCCAACTCTTCGGAAAACCTCCAATTTTGTGTATCTTTTATTATCTTTAGCAAAAGGGTAATCTTCAGAAAATTTACAAGGGAAACTTCCCTTTCACCACAAGAAAACAACTGATCTGCTTCCAAGATTAATCGATCTCCCTATTGTGCACTCGATTTTTCAAATGGTTGCGCAGATATGCACACATGTGTAAGTGGAATCACTGTACTAAGGCTGTAAGAACAACTTGAACCTCACTCGATCTCCTTCTTGGTCGCTGAAGCTCTACGATATGCAAAAACCCTAGTCTCCCCATTTGCTGTTCTGACGTAATGCTTGTAATCAACTGACTGGCCACTTGCTCCATCACCTCTTATAATTTCTAACTAAGTCCCTCCTGCACTCTTCAACGACTGAGATTAGATCTTGATGAAGGGTGAGATTATATCGTAAGTTAACTGAGGTTTTTTAAATTTTTCTTAAGTCCAACTTTAGGAAATAGTTAAACAAATTAATATTCTACTACGTGGTTTTCTTGTGAGTCCTTCTTCTACCTTAACACCTAGGCTTGTAGAACCCTTACTTCTGTACTCTAATGAACACTGACAATGGTTGATTTCCAAAGTGGAAAAAAAATTAAATACTGGGTGTAATTAGTGGCTTTCCAGAGGGGGCCAAATGACACTAGTAAAAGCTATACTGGAAGCATTTATAGTACATTTAATATTGCTTGCAATAACAAAAGGTGTGCTAGAAGTCATCAAAGGACTATGCTACAAATTTATTTTGTCAGATGATGAAAAGAAGAAAAACTTGCTTTGGCATCTTGGAAAAAACAAGCTTTACCAAAGGCAAATGGAGGTTGAGGGGAAAAGATATCGTTCTCTTCTCCAAGGCATTAAAAAAATTTGTATGGAGATTAATTCAAGGAAAAGGACTATGAATTCAAGTAATAAGAGCCGAGTAAACTACTTATGTTTTTGTAGAGGATTGGATAACGAAACTTGTAAAACAAGTTCATAATGCCTCCATAACCTAAAAAGTTGCTAACTTGTCTTCTCATTTGGTTGGAAACTAGTTGATTTGGCAATTTCAAAAAGGAGATGAAGTTTAAATTGGTTTAGACCCATGGGTAGGAAGCAAGGAATTACACAAATTACTTCCTCATATGATCCAAGAGATTAAAGTGAAGGATATTATATAATTAGACAAGTTGTGAACCAGTAGAGGGCTATAAATTTGCAATGATACTAGTTGACTTGGGAGGAGATTGGGTTAGAGGAAGAACATGTTGAGGCATGGAAGAGATATATAGACACATTAAGGTATAGTAATGTCAAAATAAGAGAATATGATGACAAGTTATTGTGGTAATCAAACTAGAAACTATGTGCCCAAAATAGATTACAAAGCTCTTACTAAGGGAGTGAAGGAGAACAAATATGGTGGTGGAGAGCCATGTAGAGACTAAAATTCCCTTCAAAAAACAAAATTTTCATGTGGTTGATTTAAATAAAATAGTTATCCCACTTGGGAGGTTCTATAGAAAAAAAACTTCAATGGATCTTGTTGGCACAACTTATGTCAACAGGTAGCAGAAACCATTGTACATTTAATTATGAGCAATACCCATGCAAAGGAGGAATGGAAAGAGGTGGAAAGTTTGATTGGATTAAGAAATGTCTAGAAATGGAAGACATAGAAGAGGCACTTAGGTCATGGTATGAAAAAAAGGATACAAAAAATATCAAATCCCTTTCTCTTAACATAGTGTGGGGAGTAATTTTAGTTAGGAACTCTAAGCTATTTGAACGAAGGGAGACTCTTCTACTTCTTAGATGCGTTATTTGGGCATTAAACATATTGAATGCTTACCCATAGATCCAAGACAAACAAAATAAGCATGAGTTGAAAAAATAAATAATTAGTGAGGATAAACCATGGGCATACTTTGATGGCACATCATAGGGAAGCCCTCCTTGGGGAGGATCAGTGGGAATTTTATATTTATTTACAAATCAATGCTTTTCTCTAAAAGTAAGCATAGGATAAGAAACTAATAATTAATATGAATTGATGTCTCTCAAATTAGTTTTGAGGTTGGCCCAATAGTTTGGTGTATCACAATTTAAAATATTTAATGACTACTCCTAATTATTCAATTGCTGTGAAATGAAACACCATTGAGGAATTGCACTTTATAAACATTGTGTGATGTTGTGCAACATCGAATGAAATTTTTTTCATATATGTTTTTGTCTCAAATATACAAGGGCATGAACAAGATAGTAGATGGACTATCAAAATATGGGTTAAGACCATGGTGAGGAACTTGGATTATATCCACACTTCAGGATGGACACATAATTTAACATACTCATGAAGCTTGGATCTAAATTTATAACTTTAAAGATTTTTTTTTAAAGCCAAAGGATAGTTTTAGATTTCTAGTTTAAACGTTGTAATTTATGTCTTTTTGAGATGGCTAACAAACATAATATTATCACTACAATTTTATGTTATGCATAAATAGGAAAGTACGAAGAGTTGTTTTCTCATATGGCTTAGTGCACTCTTGAATGCTTTTGGCACACAACTATGTAATTTTGTTTATATTCAATAATATTATAGATTTTCCTTGGAAAAATGATCCAGGTGGACATCGTTGGCCACCCACCTCTTCCACTGTCTCAATGATTCTTTATCTTCTTGGTAGTTGCTTTCTATGATTTTTGGGTCCCAAACTTCTAGAACCATTTGAGGCCCTAAATGATGCTTTTTGACAAGTCAAAGAGCCAGGAATTGCCCTAGCCAAAAGTTGTAGTCCTCAGATAGATTTTTCTAACGAGTTATCATGAGGCCCAAACATATATTATATGCAAAAGTTGCGCCCCTGGGAAATTGATATAACCACATCGGGGCCCATTAATCTTTTGGTGTTTCATATTCTAGGGTTAGGGTTTTTTACCTCTAGGGTTCATTGTTTATGTTAAAAGGTGATTATTTCAACCTATTGTAACAAATTTTGCGAATGCGCATAAATGCCATATATCTTTGTTTAGAAAGAACTAACACTATTGTAGACAGTTCGTGCTCTACAATATTCCATTGTCTCATTTATTAATAAAAGTTGGGCTTTCACTATATTATTGCGCTTTTTTCTATATTTCTTTATTATTGTGTGTGTTCCATTTACTTTCTTGTAATTCATTTCATTCCTTTTACAACTTGGATTAGTGGTGTCAAAGCAGTCTACTTGTTTTTTCTCAGTGCATGTCCCCAACGAGCTCAGGGTACAAAGAGTTGGGTCTCGAGATAACTTCGCTTGGGAACGGTTGCTTTCACAAACCCAAGAGATTTCCTATGGAAGAAATAAAGAGAGATGACAAAGTAAGATATCCTATCAAGTTATTGGTCGAGGAAGCACTACTACGGTACAAGAATGAGATGGTGGACATTTTCGCCAAAATCCTTTGATGATTTCCAATAGCGGCCGAGGCACTTTCAACAAGAGGCAATTTTGGAGGTGTGACACCCTTCAAGGTACAAACTAAATTTTATATCCCCTTATTCAAAGTCCAAATAAATGTGAATTATTTGGAGAAATGGTTAAACTTGTTATAGGGCTATAACTTTGTCCAAAATTTTCCTGAAAATGGGAAGATCACCTTCGAACTACTGAAAGTCGTTCCCCATGTCAAATATTAGTAGGAAGGTTACTAGGAGAGACACAACAAATATGAGTCTATGATGTTCAATGCATGACCCATTTGGGCCATTTTTGTTGATTCCCTTAAGGAGGAATTCTATCCTATAGGGAACTACAGTTAACAATACACAACATGGACAAATCTGTGACAAGATAGAGACCGGATGGTGTTGAAATACAATAATGATTTCCATACCTTGCGCTCAAAGTTGGGTATTAGAGATTTCGAGCAACACCTGGTCTTTGAAATAATGTAGTGGCCTACATAGGTACATCCAAATGGAGTTGGATTTCTTGGACATATCCTCTCTAGGAGTTGCTTATCAATATATTGTCAAAATTAAGTAGAAATTGAAGTAGTGGAATAAGCGAGAGTTCATGTTTGCAAATCCTTTGCAACAAAATCCTGGAAAAGGTGGCCCTAACTCACAAAACAAGGGACAAAGCAAAGTGAACCAACCTCAAGACAACCATCCCAAGTTGTTGGCGAAGAAGGGTAATGGGAAGTGAAAAGAGGACACTAGAAAGTGTTGTGAGTTCCACAAAATCCCTTAGCACAACACCAATAAATGTTGCTTGAAACAATCATTGTTGGTGAAACTTAAATAAAAATATATAGACTTATTTAGAGCGGGATATAAGAATTCTACCATCATGACTACAAAAATCCAACCAGAAGATCTAGAGGAGCTTGAAGAGGGGAGAGCCTCTTCCATTCACAAATGTGGGTGAAGGGGAGCCCACTACATTTCATCATTGATAGTGGAAGCCAAAAGAACCTAATATCAGCTAAGGTCATCAAGAGATTGAAGATGTTGATAGTGCCACTCCCCCAACCATATGTTGAAATGTATAACTAGGTTTGGTCTTCATAATGTCTATTCTAATCACGATTTTATATATATTTGATATCAAATAGAATATTTTTTATTGTAATTCTTGATACATGGGTTTCATGCTTAAGATAAATTTATTTATAGGTCAAGCACCCATTGAGTGCTTCTAGGTTTGTTATAGAATTATGAAGTCAAAAGAGTCATTATCATACATGTAAGACCCCTTTGGGCATGTTGTATCTTGTCAAGAAAATTTTTGTAAAGTCAAAAGTGTCATAAAGACCCTCCAAGACCTTGTCAAACAAGTCAACCTACAAGAAGGATCAAGTTGGCCTAATGGACAACAATTTGACCTCCTAAAAAGCCTATATATAAGGGAACCTCGACTTCATTTGGAGTTATATTTGATCAAGAAAGAAGCAAGTTCAATCTCCTCTAGAAAGAAGCTAGAAGACAAAAGTAAAAAGATGAAAATCAAGGAAAAGAAGAAGAGAAGCAAGATCGAAGTTTTGGACCTCTTTCTCTCATGTCAGGGTTTCTAAAGTCGCTGCTATACTGAAGTTGTAGAAGAAGTTGTTAGGGAAGTCGAAGTTGTTGGGGAAGTCGAAGTTGCAAAAGAAGTTGCTGGGAAGTCAAAGTTACAGAAGAAGTTGTTGGGGAAGTCAAAGTTGTTGGGAAGTCGAAGTGGAAGTTGTTGGAAGCTGCTAGGTCAAAGTTTCTCATCAATAAGGAAAGTTGACTTTGTCTTGGAGGGGTCTTTGAAAAGGCTCTTAGGTCTTGGAATTTTTCATCTAAACATTTTATAAGAAGATAAGAATTCTTGTGGGTTTTCCTCTCAAGAGGAGAGGTTGTGACCCTGACTAGTAACCTATATTTTGTTTCTTCTTGTCTCAATGATCTTCATTGTTTGGTAGTTGTTTGATGATAGAAACACAATAATAATCAAGAGAAATAAGAAGCTAATAAAGTTAAGTAAAAATACATCACAAGAAATTATCATAGTAAGAGAAATAACCTAATCTCGCTGCCCCTAGATTTATCAACATGGAATCAAAGCTATGGTGACAAGACAAGAAGAGGCAGCTTGAAGATCATTAATTGAAGAAGCATATTGTGGTCAATACGACAAAAACCCTCCAAAATTTTGTCTACACTCGAATTTTGGAGCCTATTGTGGATCTTGTGATGGGTCATTCCGTAGTCACTTCTTGGTCAACTGATGATTTTGTTTTTGTTTTTTCTCCCTTCTTGGATTATAAGTGTCGAAGTCACTTGCTCACACATGCTTAGTTTGCAAAAAGTCCATGAACACATTATTTTACGCGAGCTTGAAAAAGCATAGCACAATCCATCAAGAATGTACCTATGTGATGTCCAATCCATGTCCACTGTTAGTGTGCACTGACGTCGACAGTGCCTCACTTTGTTTGTGATCATACTTCTATTTTGGTGAGTTTCTCCAACTGTCGCTTTTGCACACTTTCCCTGCCGCAAGTGTTTTTTTCATGTTAAATACTACTGTCGCTTTTGATTTCTTTCCCTTTAATTAGTGTCGTTTTCATGTTATGTTTGACCTGACATGTGTTGTTTTCATCGTCATTTACATATCGCAAGTGTCATTCACACTTTTATTTTCATATAGAAAGTGTCATCCTTTGGTGTGGAAATTTCCGCTTATCATGTAAAGTGGAGTTTTTGTTTTTTTCATGGGGAAATATTTGTGATATGAGTTGTTTTTATCATGTAGGCATTAGTTTCACTTATTCCCAAAGTTTTAAGCATTTTCAAACAAGTTTTGTCACAGTAGTCGCAAAATTCCCTTAGTGTCGCACTTGTCGTAAAGTCATCACAAAGTTGTCGCATTGAGGGAAATATGTTGTTAACATGTCCTGGATGATATAGTTTGTTTTTTCATCAAGTTTTCTAAGTGTGTGATCACAGTCAAGTCATATCACTGTTCACATCACTCTTAATGATCCCACACTTAACCAATTTTTAGAGATTTCCTAGCAACTTAGCCTGATACGACCTTCCTCAATTGTGCATTGTGTGATTCCAACGCTCAAGATGAAACCTTGTCCCTTGAAACTGCGTAATGCACAGTTCCTTCCTCCCAAGATTGTGCACTGCGCAATTCTGGTGCTCAAGCCAGACCTTGGTGCCTAGAATTGTGCAATCCAGCCTTCAAGCCTAGCCTCAATTGTGCATTGCACAGTCTTTGAGATAAATCTTACACTCTAAGCTCCTGAGCTACTCAACTGTGTAATACCTAGGCCTACTCTGCCTCCCAGAACTGTGCAGTTGGCCCAAGCAGTGCAAAACCCTCAGCTTAGTCCACTGAGCGCCAACACTGTGCAATCTATCTTCCTAACCCAACTTGAACTACACATTGTGTAGTCCTTGACCTCAAGCTCACACCTTGAGATCCTGAGCCGTGCAACTACACAATCCCTAGGATTTCTCTACCTCCCAAAACTACGTAGTTGGCCCAAGTAGTGAAAAACGCCTCAACTCAGTCCACTTAGCCCCAAAAATGCACAATCTGTCTTTCCAACCTAGGCTGAACTACATAGTGCATAGTCTCATGGCTCAAGCTTCACCCCTGACTGCCTGAGTTGCGCAATTGCATAGTCACTGATCCTCTCTCTTAGTTTGTAACCTGGTTCCATCTCATTCAGTGAATCAACATGCACCAACTTAGACTAGGGGTTTATTGGACTGATGTCGTCTCATCATGAGTGAATTACAAATGCAGGTACTCTATCATACCACGACATGATGATGAAGAAGGAGATGGAGAATGGAAACATGCTAGAAGACACCTTTGTAGTTGATTATGCAAGCTGATCAATCATGCGAAAGAAAAGGGACACCATTTTGTGACCACAACTTAAGACTTGATACCATTGAAGACTCCTTACCTCTAAGCCATAAGGAGGTGAACATAAGAGCATCCTCAAGAAGACATACAATAAGGATCATCAGAAGTGGCTTGACATTGCCATGTCATCAAGTAATCCATGTTAGTAGTGTCATGTATTGAGTTTTCATATGCCACATCATTTTTTTTTTCTAAGTAAAAGTAATCTATTAATATGTACAGAAAGATACAAAGAGGACAAGGCCTCGACCAAGGTATCGTAGAGTATTAACAAAAACTGGACTGCCCCAACATTGGGGAAACTAGTCTAGTGAGAGCATAAACCTCAAAAATGGTATCACTTCTCATGTCTAGACCCCACAAAAGAAATAGTAAGATGGTTCCTTAATGAATAGTCCAGGTAGGAACCCAGAACCCATGCAACACTAGAAAAACCAAAAAGACCAGATAATGAACAGCTAGGCAGCCACAGCCGGCCTCGAACTATCATCAGGCAGCCCTTGCCTATACTTCGTCAGCCACATCCGCTGCTTGGAAGTCACATCACCTTAGTTGAGGTCAGCCGGAATGGGCTCCTCGATGATTGGGCAAGCCCACTCATCCGCCATGTCATCCACCACGTCCCTAGAAGCGCTACCGTGTGGCTCTCGCCCACCTCTGTGAGTCTCTCCCCCACCTTCGTTATTTCATTATATATCGAAATACATTGAAAATGCATTGAAACTGGAATTTCTGCAGACCTCAAATATTATCAAATAATATTTAGAATACCATTGGGTCCGCATCATCGCATCGCACATATGAAGGTGTAAAGGCTTCGCCCCTTGTTTACCGCCGACGCGATATTGCGATGCGATTTGATCGTAATCGCATATTGCTGTATGTAAAGGCCATGCCCTTTGGGCTCCCCATTCTACGATCCACCAATGTGGTTTGGGCCGTCGATCCGCGTGCGCGATCGACGATCCTTGTTTAATCGCCGATCACCATAGCCATACCAACTTGCATCATCAAATCGGGTCCGCATCATCGCATCACACATATAAAGGTGTAAGGCTCCGCCCCTTGGTTTCCACCGATGCGATATTGCGATGCGATTTGATCACAATCGCACATTGCTATATGTAAAGGCCTTGCACTTTGGTCTCCCCATTCTGCAATCTGCCGATGTGGTTTAGGCCATCGATTCGCATGCGCGATCGACGGTCCTTGTTTGATCGCCGATCACCATTGCCATTGCAGCCTGCATGGCAGGCCTTTCAAAACTCGAACCACCATGCTGAATGCCACCGAACAGGCCATGCGAGGTGAAGAGGGATTCATCCATCGCATTCTTACCAGTATCCCTGCAATTACTGCGACTAGGAGTGCCTTCTTGAGTCATCTCCTTCTCAACTATTTCATTGAATTCCTTCATCTGTGCATCAGTTGCAATAGAAGATAATTCATTAGCTTTCAGAGTAGTGTTACTCTCCACCCCTATGTTGGCAAGAAGGTCAGCCACCTTATTGCCTTCCCGACGAATATGTTTGAAATTAACTACTCTGTGGGCTCTGAGCCAATCTTCAACAAGTTCCAGTCTTTCGGCTAGTCTCCAACTGTTGCCAATTTTGTTTGAGGGAGTCCCCTGCATAATTTTGTTCACCATATTTATTAGTATTTGAGAGTCGCCTTCAATGATGAGAGGTAAAAAATCATGTGACTGAGCTAAAAGGAGTCCTTGCCATAACCCTTCAAGCTTTTCTAAGTTATTAGAGTCCCATCCTTTCGAGCCTAGAAAAGTTAGAAGGATGGCCCCTTTATGATCTCTGAAAATTCCTCCAAACCCGGCTTTACTTGGATTGCCTTTTGAGGCTCCGTCGAAATTCAGTTGGAACACATTCTGAGGAGGAGGGATCCATTTGTCTGAGATTGGACTTTTTGCTATAGTTTTGGCTGAAATTTTCAATTCTTGATTCCAATGTAGATTCCAGTTGTCCCAAATAGTCTTTTCCTGTGGCAGTGAGGGAAGGTCATCATCATGCCAAGATTGGAGTAGAAGAGTTTCCTTGAGGTTTTGATAGACATTGTTCCAGATGATGTCCATAGGCATTGACTGATTCTTGAAGATGCGTTTGTTTCTCTCCTTCCATATAGTCCACATAAGCAGGCCAGGGATAAGCTTCCATAAGGAGTTAAGAATCTTGCTCTTATAAGGATTTCTTACCCAATTGCGAACAATGGTAGGGATGTCTTCCTTGATTCTGCTATCCCTTTGACATCTAAAACTGACTTTTTCCCAGAGCTTATGAGCCAGAGGGCATGTGTTCATGAGATGCAAAGTGGTTTCTTCTTCCTGATTGCAATTGGGGCAGATGGAAGGTCCATGAAAGTTTCTCTTCCGTAGATTATCCCAGGTGAGGATTTTGTTCTGACAAAGCAGCCAGAGGAAAGTGGACACCTTTGGCCATAAGTTGGGAGCCCAGATAGCTGTCCACAGTGGATCTTTGAATGCAGATTCTTTTATGATTATGTTGTAGGCTTCATGTGTTGTGAACATTCCCCTGTCTTCATATCCCCATCTAAGTACATCCTTCTTTTCTGAATATCTGATTTTCCAATTGGAGAGTTCCGTTCCCAGGATCAGCTGATCTGACTCCAGGCCATTCCGGATAATGTGATCAGGATTGACCCATTGCCTGAAGCCATGCGATAGGGTGGGCTTCCAATATTGATTGATCTTATCAAACCTGTGAGCTTCCCAATTGGGAATTTGGTGAGGATTAATCAAATCTTTTAATCTATGTTGTTGCTGCCAGGAGTCCTCCCAGAATCTCGCAATAGTACCGTCCCTGACCTCCCAGAAGCTATGCTGTTGAATTAGATTTTTATGTTGCTTTGCTGCATTCCAGACTAATGAACCCAGTCCTATATCAGTGAGTCAGATAAGATCCTCAGCAGGTCTGTTATTGGCATATTTGGCTGTCCATAGAGTGGCCCAAGGAGTGTGGGGTGTAGTGAGCCAGTTCCACCAGATATGTGCTCCCATTACAACATTGCTATGATGAGGATCACAAAGCCCAGTGCCTCCTAACTGCTTAGGAAGGCAAACTTTTTCCCATTTAACCAGAGCCCATTTGCGTTTCTGACCTGAGTTACCCCAAAGAAAGGATCGTTGGAGCTTTTTTATTTCTTTGAGAACCCATTTAGGCACTGCTAAGATTGAGAAAAGATACAACGGCATATATTGAAGAACAGATTTGATTAAGATGAGGCGACTTGGCAAGTTGAGGGATCTGTGAGTCCAGGAAGAGAGACGCGCCTCTAATTTTTCAAGGAGCAAATTCCATGAGGAGTGTTTCAGGGCAACATCAGTAAGGGGAGTGCCTAGGTAGTTGGATGGAAGAGCGGCTATCGGGAAACCTAGAATTCGAGCAATGGAGGCTTAGGTAACTGCAAGGGTATGAAAGAAGAAAATTTGGGATTTGGCTTGGTTTATAGAAGCTCCAGAGGCAACTGAAAAAAGGTTTAACAAAGATTTTAACTTGCGAGCTTCTTGGACTGAAGGGTGCGCATAAAGCATGTTATCGTCTAAAAATTGCTGATGGGTGAAGGGAGGGGAGTTGGGAAAGGAGAGGCCTCGTAGTTGCTGTGAGTGAAGTGCATCTTTGATGCATCTACCTAGACCTTCCGCCATGGTAACAAACAAAAAGGGAGATAAGGGATCTCCTTGACGAATACCTCTAGAAGGATGAAAGGGGTAGGAAGGAATTCCATTGATTAGGATGGAGAAGAAGGTGGATGAAATGAGACTCATAACCCATCTAACCCATGGAGGGGAAAAACCAAAGGCATTTAGCATTTTTTGAATATAACTCCAGCTTAGACTATCAAATTCTTTTGATAGATCTATCTTAAGTAGCATACCTGCTTTTTTATGCTACTTCAAAGAGTGGATGATTTCGTGCGTTAGGATAATGCCATCCATGATTTGCCTGCCCTCCACATACCCTGATTGATCTGGGGAGATAAGTAAAGGGAGCAACGGTTTAAGCCTTGAAGCAATGACTTTGGAGACTATTTTGTAAATGACATTGCACAGCGCTATAGGCCTGAATTTGTCAGGGGTTCTAGACTGCGCTTCTTTAGGAATGAGGGTAATGAAAGTGGCATTCATGGATGGGAGCATCCATCTGTTGGCTCTAGATTCTTCCACGACCTGCCAGACCTCCAATTTGATCATCTCCCAGAAATTGTGAAAGAAGTTAGAGGTAAACCCATCAGGACCTGGCGCCTTTCCTTCTTTTAGCTGTTGGACTGCTTTTTCCACCTCCTGTAAAGTAATCGGCTAGAGGAGCAACTGATTATGTTCCTCAGTGATGATCTTTGGAATGGATTGGATTATTTTATCAATGGCCTCTGTCCTATCTGTTTGAGTCTCATGATGAACCTGTTTGAAGTATGTCAGAAGTTCTTGTTCTATGGCTGCATGGTCCTCAACTTTTTCTCCTTGACTGTTCTGTATATGGGTAATGGTGTTGGTCATTCTCCTTTGGATCGTAGAGCGGTGAAAGAACTTTGTATTCTTTTCACCTTCCTTTAGCCACCTGACCCATGATTTTTTCCTCCAAAGAACTTCTTCTTGCTTGTCTCTTTCCAGGATTTGAGATTGTAGGTGTGTTTCCTGCTCCGAAAGCTGCTCTGTTCGCCCTTCTATGATGATTTTCTGTTGCAGTTCTGTCATTGCTTTATTTAGTGCTGTTTGTGCCTGGATTATATTCCCAAAGGTAGACTGGTTCCATTGTTTGATATGAAATTTGAGACTTTTTAGCTTTTGGTGGAATTGGAACATTTTTGATCCCTCCAAAGGCTTGAAGCTTTTCCAGATCGTGTTGATGAAGTTGTTGAAATTTGGATGTGACAGCCAGAAGGCTTCAAAGCGAAAGGGCCGACGTGTAGTGTTGCCTGGTCTGGTCCATTGGAGTGCGATTGGCCAATGATCAGAACCTGTGAGGGGAAAAATTGAAGCTGAGAGGTCTCTGCCTAAATGGATAGCATTATTAGAGAGAAGCAATCGATCTAATCGTGAAGCTATTTGATGAGGCTCTGCTCTTTTATTGTTCCAGGTAAAAACTCCATTATTGAAGGGTAGATCAATGAGCCAGTTATTCTGGATGAAGTCCTTTAGATGACAACTTTCTTTATCTAGTCTGCTTCTGCCTCCCCTTTTTTCCTCCAATTTGGTAATCATGTTGAAGTCCCCCCCCGTGATCCAGAGTGGGTGGGTCCTTTCAGTGTTGATTATTGATAGAGTATTTAGTATGTCTATCTTTTGAGTAGCTTCCTGGGGAAAGTAAACATTTGTTAAATGCCCATGGATATTTGTACCTATTATATGGAACGAAGCCTAAATGAAGTGCTTGTTCGCTTGTAAGTTGGAGAGCGTGATTGTCTGTGCATTCCTGACGAACTCACCAAGACCATTGCCAATATCTTGTAATGATGCCTCATCCCAATACTCCAAAGGGAGGGAGTAGAGGCGGATCCAGACCAGAGCCCAACTGAGATCCTCTTTATTTGGGTTAAATCTCTCAACCCAATCTCTGAGGTACAGGCCAGCGGTGTTAAAGAAATACAACCCTCCATCAATGATTCTATTTCTATCCTCCAGACAGTTGAAAACCACTGTGAAGAATCCCTTGGGTCCTAACTGCAGGGTAATGTGACCTTTCAGCTTCCATTTGGCTGCGATCCATCCCTGCAATGCTTTTTCTGTGGGCCAAAAGCCAATAAACTTCCCTATCAGGGCATGATCCTTCATATATTGGATTTGTGTGTTGATCCTACAACTGGGTAGCTCGATCTTTGGTCTCGTGGCTGCAACTGGCTTTCATGTGGTGGAGGTCGCTTTGGGGACCTCGTTAACTATTTCTTTATCTCCTTAAGAGTCTTGTCCTTCTTCCATTTCCTCGTGGAATGTTTGTTTGCAGGTTTCCTCCTGCATTGGAACCTGTTCGTTGTCATTTGGGGGAGGCTCTGCGCCCTCCCCCTAAGGTTTACCCATGATTCGCTCACCTCCTTTGTCCGTTATTAGTTTGTCTTGTAGCTGTAAGATTTGGCAAGGTTTACTGCAAACCCTGTGGCCTAACGTTGCAGATTAGTCCTAAACCCTAGCTGCCATGAACGCCGCTCCAGCTCCCATTTTTCCGATGTTCTGACTCCTCTCATATGCCACATCATATTGTGGATCATGTAATTATGTATTTGAAAGTGTATTATAAAGTTGAAGTCCAAAGGACACAATCATAATATGAAGAGTCATGTAAATGTGAAAAGTCATGGAAGTCAAATAGTCATGAGGGTAGTCAAAGAGTCACAAGGGAGGTGAAGCATCACCCCATTGGTTATATATACACCCTCGTTGTATGAACAAAGGAATTTTCACCCTGGCTCCTCCCGAAGGCATTAGAGAGACAAGATAGTTCTTTTGGGGAGCAAGGAGTGGCTCCAACGCTCCACTATTGGAGCTAGTGGTGTTCGTTGTATACATGTCTCTTGGAATTTTTACTTAATATCAGAAGCCTCATGGCCAACACATTTTTCTTGAAAGGATTATGAATATTTGTAAGACTATTATGTGAATGTTTTTAATTCATTTTTGCTTTCATCTGTGATAAATTAGTTGAACTATTTTGATTATTTTAGTGCTTATCATATTGAGAATGTGTTGTAATGGTTTCTATAGTTTTTTCATCTCTGTGAACTATTCCACTGGATGTTAGAAAGATCTTTCATGTTTGTTTTGGTTGCATTGACCATCATATCTTTGTGGAATATTCTGCTGGATGTTAGATAAATCCTTCTTTTTTGCGTGTGTCTCTACTAGGGTGGTATTATTACACTTTTCTCCCTCTCCGTAGTAGAAGAACCTTGACACACCAACAACTAAACACTCACCAGACACACTTACTTACTTTTCAAAGGCATATAGTATTTCTACCTCTTGCTGATAGTTAAAGCCAAGGCAAAGCTTTGAGAAAATGGTAACCGAGATGTATTCCGGATGGGGATCCTATCCCTAATGGTGTGAGTTCTAATTGGGACAACATATCGGGGGAGACCCCCTTGGTTGACGAATTTACAAAAACTTTCAATAGATACATAAAGGCCGAGCACACAGAGGAACATCAAAGAGGATTACCCATCTCATCACAAGGATCATACCATCTAGAAGCAACAACACTTTGAAGAAGAATAAGACCTAAAAGACCCCACATCATTCAAAAAAAGACTCTACATTTAAATCAACTTGGGAAGCCTCCAAATTCTACATTATCGCCAAAAGGAAGGAAGAAGAAGCATTGCCATCATCATCAAAGAAATCAAGGTGACCTCTCTCACATTGAAGCAAAGATCACATCTCAAACATCCTTGAAGAAGATCATCAAGTAAGCAACATCATCAAGAAGGCATCAAGTTGAATATATGATCATCAAAGGAGCATCTCCACTTGACAATTAAGAATTTTTATATTTATGTGTGAATCTACTATCAACATGACTTCATTTTGCAAGGAAAGCAACAAACTGGTTGGGTCATCAAATTTCCTTGCATGGAAGAAGAGGATAGATTTGATCCTCATAGAAAATGAAGTTATTTAATATGTTAAGGGTTCAATATCCAAACCATCTCAAGAGCAAGCTCAAGGACTATCGAAGTATATGAAAGGGGAAATAAGGGCTCAAAAAATCCTCATCGAATCAATCAATGATCCCCTCATCCCTTATGTAGAAAAGTTGGAGAAATCGAAAGAAGTCTATGACAAGTTGGTATGTAAGCACTCTAGGAGAAGTTATATCACTAATAACCTAACTATACAAGACGAAGGTATCAAAGGAAGGATTAGCCCCATACCTTATGAGGTTATCTCAAATAAGAGATAAACTACAAGAGCTAGGAGAAATAATGTCCGATAAAGAAATGACCACTATTGTGCTCAATGCACTACCTAATAAATGGGGAAAATTTATATCAAGGATATATGGAAAGAATGAAGCCACTCCATTCAATGAAATTTGGTCATTATGTAAGATTGAAGAAACTAGGTTAAAAGTAAAAATTGATGTTGGATCAAATGAACAAGTTCAAACATTTGCTGCCATGGCTACAGAGAAAGGAAAGTTTGGAAAATTTGATCCTTGAAAAAGGAAGAAGATCGACATGTCAAAGATCCATTGTTATGAATGTAATGAATATGGGAATTTCAAATCAAATTTTCCTAAACTCAAAAAGGACAACAAGAAGAGAAAGGAAAGAAATGAAGCCCATGTCACTGAAGAAGAACCTGAAAAGAAGAAGTCAAAGAAGGAGGAAGTGATAGACCTCCACTATTAAAAGGTCTCTCACACATTTTTCATGTTCATAAAAGTTGGCAAATAAATGTAGGAAGCATTAAGTATGATATATGCATTAGAGCAGAGATAGGGATGACATCATCATAAAAACATGGAAGGATAGCCAAAGTAGAAGTCTACATGGTTGAAGTTTTCATCATGATAGAAAGAAAGTAGCTCATGACATAGAAAGACAATTGAAGTAGGGGGATATATGGTTGGACAAAGTCATCTAACAAGAAAGAAGATAAAAAGATCATCATACATCAAAATTATTAGAAAGGAACATTTGCAGAGTGAGGATCATCAAGATCTTCCATTATAATATTTATGAGAAGGTTCACCTCTACTTGGACGAAGAAAGTGTCTCGTTGATAGCCTACAATTGTTAATTTTAGATAACAATGGTATGTTCTATGCTTTAGCACAATTTACTTCAATGTTTCTTATCAACCCAATGAAAATTTCCAATTAGTAGAAATCACATTAATTTAATCACATTGATAGTAAATGCAAATAGAACATAAAATCATGTGCAAAAAACAAGCCAAGAGTAGAGGACACAAGATTTAGCAGATGCCAGGGAAAATCCCTTTGATCAAATCTTCTTCTTATTATTCAATAGTTTAGCAGAGAGAGAGTACAAATATCAAATTTACTTGCCCAAAACAACCCTGACATCCTATGCATATGTCAATCTTAGGGGAAGGTGAACCACTCACCCTACATAAATGTGTTCGAAATCGTAGGGGAAGGTGAACCACTCACCCTACACACATGTGACCCATCACGGGGTATCACAGGGGAAGGTGAACCACTCACCATGTATCTAGCGCACCACTAGGGGAAGGTGAACCACTCACCCTGTGGTCACTCATATCTCTAATAAGTACCCCAAGCCCTCAGGAGCTCCTAGAGCTTGTAGAAATTTTGAATGATATAACACTTATTCACAGAGATTATCCTGATTATGCACTATTTGCGGAATGCATGCATAATACATAACCTCCTCTACGTTGATCATCAATTTTGCAGAATTAAGAAACAATCGCATGCGCACATTGAAACATCAATCACACATATCAACACATTATGTACTGGGGAAAGAATACAATTGAAAACCCCCAACTATCTACATATTATAATGATAGAGAACATGCAACAATACACAGTACAATACTCCTCACAAGTACTCAATACTATCCCCACCTGCTGCACACAAACTAGCTCAGATCTGAATCAAGTCACAGGTTCAAATCTCTCCACTGTTTTCCTGCCTCTACTGCGCAATCCAAGTTGAGAATAGGAATGATCCAAGCTCGTTTTCCCTTTTGTTGTACTGCGCAATCCTCATTGGCAATCTCAATCAATGATTGTGCAAATCTCATGCACAACTATAGTCACAACTGATAGCAGTCTCACTCTTTCACCCACCTCTAACACTTGTCTCCACTGAATTGTCCATGCACTGAGTTAACTGATGTATTCTTTAGTTGATTTATGAGTTAATAATTAGTGAATTAATTAATAATTAATTCACACCACTCATCACTAGTGTATTTGGCAGTTAGACTAAATACAACTAGTTCAACTAAGTCAAACTGAACACAACTCCATCAACTCCTCAATCAACTCCACCAAACACAATCACTTGAGTTCTAACTGAAGTCCATCATGCAGTAGCTCAACTAACCCATAGGAAAAGCGTATTTCCTTCTGACAGTTGCATGTGCCACATCTGTAGCTCGAACTAAAGTGCTCCAAGAGGATAAGATAATGTTTATAGTCCAAATATTATTAAGAGCTAATAATATTCGACTGTTATATTTTTAGACTGGCAGTCTAAACATAGACTCTGCCCATATGTCTAAAAATAGAAGTCCATATATTTTTACCAACATGACCAATCATCCACAAATATCATCCTGCAACTCATAGACCATGATCCATATGTCTAAAAATAGACATAGTCTAAAAATAGACTTTGCGCCAAAAATAGACTGCGGGCCCACTTAGTGAAGGCGACTTCTTTTCACTAAGCTCCATCATCTTGTTGCATTTTCAACACTCCCTCTCAACAAGATATGGATTATCTTCAATCCCTACCCTGCAACTCTGGAATGTTCTGCATGTAACACATTTGCTCGGTCCACTTGCTCCAACAACACTTGGAACAAAAAACACTCCCAACTGACCACTCTGTTGGGCTAGGAACATACTCTGATGCTGAAGCTCTACCTGCTACTAACAAGTCTGACATCTGCGCTAATGAAACATCTCCATGCATCTCGCACCATTGCACACCTCTCTGTGCCACCTAACACTGTGCAAAACACTTGTGCCTCTCGCATTGCTGCAGCCTGCTAGCTATGCGCTGTCCTGGGATTCCCTGCATTGTCACTTTCTCTTCTGCTCCATCCGCATCTGTCTCTACCCAATCAGTCAGTTCCTACTACTCCACATCGGGGCTCCTGTAGCAAGGTCTCATCCAAGAGGTTGGGTACCTCAAGGATCCTGCCCCTCCTCCTTGGGACGATCACTCTATATCGCCCCACCTCCTACCTGGAGGTATGGCTGCATGTGATCCCTCAGCCCACTTGGCTCGAAGTTTTCCCCTACTGGAGGTCTCTGGATGAGTAGATGTCTCTACTCAATCTCCACTCAGCTTCCCTTGTTGTGGCTGCTCCACAACCTCCTGAAGCTATTGCACCAATCGTGGCTCCTCCACAATCGTCTGAGACTTCTTATGGCTCTGCATGTTGAGAGGTAATATACGCTCCCTCTCAACCACCAAGTCTCCATCAGTTGCCTCGCTGCTCAAGGCTTTGCATGCATCTTGAACCTCAAGAGCATATAGGTTCTTGACCCGTGAACCAATCTGCTTCACCTGTCTAGTGATGATGTGTCCAAGGAAAACCTTTCCCTTACTGAAGACTACATCATAGCCTCTGTCTTCCAGCATCGCGATCGACACCAAGTTTCTCTTCAGTCCTGGTACATACTTGACATCGGTCAAGGTAAGGCGAGCTCCATGCTCCCTCTGAAAAATAACCGTGCCTACACCTGAGACACTATACTTCTCATCATTACCCATCGCTATGAGTATCTAGAGATCTTTCTCCTCCAAAGTACTGAACAAACTCTTATCACTGGTCATGTGAAAAGAAGCTCCACTGTCAAGAAACCAACCACTTCCCACCATGGATGAAACCATGCATGCAAAGAGTGTGAAATCCATCTCAAACTGTGAAGCAAGTGCCTCACCTTCAGATCCTTCCCCAGATCCCTTCTTGGATTTCCTCCGTGGACAATTTGCAGCATAATGGCCCACCTCATGACAACGAAAGCATCACACTTTCGATTTGTCAACCTTCTTCCCATCATTGGAAGAACTGGATTCAGAAAGAGGAACCTTCTCCTTCCCCTTCTTTGCTTTGGCAACCAAAGCGCAATTTTCTTCATCAGATGCCTTTGATGAAGATCCGTCCCTGGTATTCCACCTGATCTCCTCTTGCACAAGATCCAACCAAAGTCTCTCCCATCCTGGCAATTTCTCCCGACCATTGACAGAGTCCTGATAGGAATGCCAACTCTTCGGAAGACCAAGGAGAGCCAAGCTCACCAAGTCCTCATCATCGACAGTCACCCCCACACTTCCCAGCTCATCCCGACATTGGGTGAACTTCGTGAGATACTTGGGCATATTGTCTCCATTCTCACACTTAATGTTTCTGAGTTTATCCTTGAGCGCCAACTTCCTCTGGTCACTCTTGCTTTGGAATAAATCTGTCAACGCTTTCCACATCAAGTATGGAGAAGCCTTTCCATGCAGGTTGGATACAATGTGATCCTTCACGCCCTCCAACAGAATCCTTTGACACTTTGCTGTCTTCTTTTGCCAAGCCTCAACGTGAGCAACATCAGTAGGCTTTGGGACCTTAGCCTCTATGAACTCCTTCAACCCATTGTCATCTAACACCGCCTCCATCCTGTCTTTCCATGCAATATAGTTCGAGCTGCCTTCAAGAGCATACTCCAATTTCAAACCGTTGAAAGACATTTCAAATTTGACACCAAGAAAACACTGCTGCAAATTCGAATTCCACCAGCTCAAAACTCAACCGCTTCTGATCTAAAATTCGTGAGAACATAGTATTTCTCGTACAGAGATTGAATGTATGGGCTTTTACCGGATATCTCACCTTCCAAAAGAAGGATGAATCCAGAGGCTACCTGGCCTGATTATAGACTCTGCCTGAACAAAAAAAATGTAATCACTTTCTGAATAATAGATCTGATGATCAACTCTGCTCTGATACCATGTAGAAATTTTGAATAATATAACAGTTATTCACAGAGATTATCCCGATTATACACTATTTGCAGAATGCATGCATAATACATAACCTCCTCTACGTTGATCATCAATTTTGCAGAATTAAGAAACAATCACATGCGCACATTGAAACATCAATCACACATATCAACACAGTATGTACCGGGGAAAGCATACAGTTGAAAACCCCCAACTATCTGTATATTATAATGATAGAGAACATGTAACAATACATAGTACAATACTCCTCAGAAGTACTTAGTACTATCTGTTAACGGGAAAAGTGTCTATTCAGAACGACCCTATCCCACTAAGGTGTGACAGTGACCTTAGAAACAAACAGAGAAAACTACTTTCGTATTCTTCTTTATGAACTATAAACGAAGAGGAATAGGATGAACCAACCTGTGTCTTGCGCTAGTCCTTTGATCCAATCTCTCTCCTCTTTGACAGCTTCCAACTACCTGCTCCCTTACTTGCCCAGCTTCACCAAGTTCCTGTAAGATCACAGAAGAAGAAAACTATACAAAGACATGGATTTATATTCATAAATAGCTTAGGATCAGATTTAAGCTAAACATACAAATGTAACAAACATCAATGATACACAAGCATGTAGGAGAAACTCAAATAGTTTTATTGATATAACAAGAAGGTCCAGGAGGAGTTACAACCGATGATTCCTGATCCATCATCAACCTCCCAGCATAGAAGTCCCCTCTTCACCTCCAACAAAGCATAAATCACCCAATACTCTGATATCTATCTCAAAACCAACAACAATTCTCTGCAATGTACAAAATTCCAGCCTCTGGATCTCTGGGATGAGGGATCCATATATAGATGTATGCAAAGAGGATGAGTCAGCTTATGATCTGACTAGTGGCTTCTCTCTATTAGTTCTTGCTTCCACTTGGAGACTGAGAGCCTCTTACTCATCCTTGGTCGAACTCAATGAGGCAAGTGTCATTGGGGAAGATTCTGGAAGCTTCCATTGTCTGTCCACCTCGCGGAATGACACTGCCATTTGTCATTTCCCGCTCAACGCACCCTGGTAGTGCATTTAGGTGCGTTGCAACGCACCTAGCTAGTGTACTTGGGTGCTGTGCAACGCAGCTAGCTAGTGGAGCAGCTGAAATGATCCTGATTTGACTGATTCTGAGCAGTTTCTGGTGGAGAACTTCTGGGAGAAGCTGTAATTTGTTGACCTTGTTCCTTTAGGGGCCGGAACAACACTTTTAGGGACTTAGGATCCCTTGGTTTATGGACATTTCATGCTTAGAGCTGTAAGGCACAAAAATGTCTATAACACTATCTCCACCTGCTACACACAAACTAGCTCAGATCTGAATCAAGTCACAGGTTCAAATCTCCTCCATTGTTTGCCTGCCTCTACTGTGCAATCCAAGTTGAGAATAGGAATGATCCAAGCTCATTTTCCCTTTTGTTGTACTACGCAATCCTCATTGGCAATCTCAATCAATGATTGTGCAAATCTCATGCACAACTATAGTCACAACTGATAGCAGTCTCACTCTTTCACCCACCTCTAACACTTATCTCCACTGAACTGTCCATGCACTGAGTTAACTGATGTATTTTTTAGTTGATTTATGAGTTAATAATTAGTGAATTAATTAATAATTAATTCACACCACTCATCACTAGTGTATTTGGCAGTTAGACTAAATAAAACTAGTTCAACTAAGTCAAACTGAACACAACTCCATCAACTCCTCAATCAACTCCACCAAACTCAATCACTTGAGTTCTAACTGAAGTCCATCATGCAATATCTCAACAAACCCATAGGAAAATCGTATTTCCTTTTGACAGTTGCATGTACCACATCCATAGCTTGAACTGAAGTGATCCAAGAGGATAAGATAATGTTTATAGTCCAAATATTATTAAGAGCTAATAATATTCGACTGTTCTATTTTTAGACTGGTAGTCTAAAAATAGACTCCACCCATATGTCTAAAAATAGAAGTCCATCTATTTTTACCAACATGACCAATCATCAACAAATAGCATCTTGCAACTCATAGACCATGATCCATATGTCTAAAAATAGACATAGTCTAAAAATAGACTTTGCGCCAAAAATAGCCTACGGGCCCATTTAGTGAAGGCGACTTCTTTTCACTAAGCTCCATCATCTTGTTGCATTTTCAATAGAGCTAAGTGTTCAACTGATACGGGACCCTCATAGGAGGGTATTTCCATGAATCCAAGTATCTCTTGGAGGGTTAAGAATATAACCTTCCCCAAAGGCTTCGTGAGAATGTCTGCGACCTGCTCATCTGTCTTGATGTGTTGGAGCCTTATTTCTCCTCATTGTGCCATATCCTAGATAAAGTGGTACTTGATATCAATGTGCTTGGAGTGATCGTGGAACACAAGATTCTCTGATAGGTGAATCCCACTCAGGTTTTCATAGAGTATCATGGTGGTATCTAGTACATGCTCAAATAGCTCATTGAAGAGATTCCTTGACTAAACAACATCACAACAATCCATACTTGCAACAATGTATTTGGCCTCGGTGGTGCTTAAAGCAACTGATTTCTACTTCCTTCTCATCCAGGGTACTGAAGGAAGCCCCAAAGAAAAGCAGCACCCAAAGATGCTCTTACAATCCACCACATTGCCAGCCTAATCATCATCTGAATATCAATGTAGCCTCAAGTTCCCGACAGTGTATCTCAGTCCATAGTGAATTTTGCCCCAGAGATATCTCAAGATATGCTTAGCAGCAATCGAATGAATGTGATGAGGCTCAACCATAAATTGACTCAACATGTTCATAGTGAAGCATATGTCAGGATGGGAGTTGACCAAGAACATCAGGGTGCCCACAAGTTGACGATATTTAGAAGGTTTGCTAATCCGGGCCCAACAATACTTCCACATAGCTTATTGAAGTTGAGTTCCATCGGAGTAGATACATACTTGCAGTCCACCATCCCACATCTCTCAAGTAGCTTCACAATGTATTTTCCTTGATGAAGGAAAATATCACCTGGCTTTTGCCAAACCTCCAGTCTTAGGAATAAGTGCATCAATCCCAGATCCTTTATCTTGAACTCGGAAGCCAACTTCCTCTTGCATTTATGAATGAGACAGTCATCACCTATTAGAAAGAGATCATCCACATAAAGGACCAGAATGAGAGGCATGTCCTCTTCAACCTTGAAGTATAGGTTTGGTTCATCATCACTCCTTGAAAATCCCATCTTCATAAGATAACTATCAATCCTCTCATATCAAGCCTTGAGGGCTTGCTTCAATCCATAGAGGGATTTCTTCAACCTGCATACATATGTCTTACGATCTTGAACTTCGAACCCCTCAGGTTGTTCTACATAGACTTCCTCTTTAAGCAAGCCATGCAAGAAGGCAGTTTTGACATCCATTTGGTGTAGGTTCCAATATTTCAAGGCAACAAGGGCTATGATCGAATGGATGGTGGTATATCAGGAAACCGGTGAAAATATCTCATCATAGTCTACTCCTTCCTTTTGAGAGAAGCCTCGAATAACGAATCTGGCCTTGAACTTTTCAGCACTCCCATCAACTCCATGTTTGATCTTGTAGAGCCATTTTGAAGTGACCGCTGACTTGTCCTTGGGTATAGGAGCCACATCCCATACATCATTCTTCATGATCGACTCATACTCATCGTTCATCGTATCCTTCCACACTTTATGTTTCACGACTTCTTTAAATGTACAAGGTTCAGATTGTACAATGGTACTCATGGAAGCTATGTACCCTTGGTACCTGCTCGACTTCTTTCTTTCATGAAATGTCCCCCTTGGTGCAATGCATTTCTCAGCATCTTCAAGAGTATGTTTGAGCCACAAATGTATTTTTATTGAAGTAGAGGGCTCACTAGGAGGTGGATCAATGGGGCCCATCAGGCCTTCCACATCAGGCATTGGGTCATCAGATGGAGGTTCATCCTGCTTTCCTGCATCATCATCATTATTGTCCTTCCTAGGGATATGAAGGTCTTAGACTTTCCTAAGGGTAGAATCTTCATCGAAAGTGACATCATGACTTATTTCCACTTCTATTTTGACCAGGCACATATATTCTATATGCCTTCGAAGTTTCACTATAGCCCACAAACATTCCTTTCTTCTCTGATGCATCTAGCTTGTTTATTTTCTCTTTCGACACATGAAAATATACGGGACAACCGAAAATTCTAAAATGAGAAACATCATGTTTCTTACCGGTGAATACTTCTTCGGGTGTCTTGAATTCCAATGCTTGATGTGGGAATCTATTTTAAACATACACAACGGTATTGGCAGCTTCTACCCATAAGAACTTTCGATAGACCTTGGTAATGAAGAATGGCACAGGTGCCTTCTATGATAGTTCGATTCTTCCTTTCGGCAAATCCATTTTTCTTAGGAGTATATGTAGTAGTGGTCTCCCTCTTAATTCCAACTTCTCTACAATAGTCAATGAATTCAATTGACTCATATTCGATCTGATTATCGGTCCTCAATATTTTGATCTTCTTCGCTGTTTGATTCTCTACCAAGGCTTTGAAAGAGCGAAACCATTTGAACACTTTTTCTTTCTTATTTAAGAAATAGATCCATGTTTTGTGATAAAAGTCATCCACAAAAATTGCATAGTACAAATATCCACCCAAAGATGTCACAGGAAACATATCTGATAGATTATAATGGACCAATTGAAGAATATCGATAGTTTGACTTTGACTTGGGGGAATGGTCCCCTTCTATTTTTTCTATATGCACAACCCTTACACACTCCTTCATGATCTAAGTTGAATGCGGGCATACCTGTGACCATCATCCTTATATCAGGTAAGGCTTTGTAATGAAGGTGAGCAAATCTTTGGTGTCATAATTCATATTGAAGAGAAGTATCACAAGTCATTGCTCCTAACTTCCTCCAACCTGATAGAGACCTTCAACCCTGAATCCAAGAGTGAGTGCATCTATTGGGTTCCTTTGCCAAACATGAACCTTTCCATCAATGACAGTCACCTTGAAACCTTTATCTTCCATCACTGAAATAGAGACCAAGTTATTTTTTAGATTAGGTAAATACAACGGTTCTTGTAAATGAAGGGTTTGACCTTGATTTAAGTGAAGAGTAACAGTCACAATTCCTTTCACGGGATAAGTGACAATATCCCAAAGTATAATCTCCATATTTTTATACTTTTCAATCAAGTTTGAGAGAGCCTCTTTGCACCCAATGAAGTGCCTTGAGGCACCACTATCAATCAAAAAATGATCCAATGTATCCGGAAGAGAGACAATGGTGAGGGAAGAAATAAGATAAAATTGTTTTTTTATTTACAACATTAACTTCTTCATAACTGGAGTTTCTCGACTTATTGGGAGGATGACCATTTCCATTTCGAGCAGCGGGATCATTCCTCTTTCCTTTTTTGTTGAACCTATTGTTCCTTTGATTGCCATTGCCTTTGAAGTTGTTGTTATTATTGTCATCATCTCTTGGAGTATCCTTCTTATGAGGACACTCTCTAGAAAAGTGGCCAAACCTGTTACAATTGAAGAATCTTCCTTTTCTTCTTTATTTGAATCTTGGCTTGAACCATTGACCCTGTCTTCTTGGATCAACATTGTTCTTCCTCTTAACATGAGCAGAGAAGGTGGTAGGATTGTTTTCATTGGAGGGCTTGTCTCTTTCCATCATCCTTATTTCTATGCTTTAGCACAGTTTACTTCAATGTTTCTTATCAGCGCAATGACAATTTCCAATTAGCAACAGTCACATTAATTTAATCACATTGACAATAAATGTAGATAGAACATAAAATAATGTGCAAAAAACAAGCCAAGACAAGAAGACACAAGATTTGGCAGATGCCAGGGAAAAACCCCAATGTGGGGAAAACCCTTTGATCAAATCTTCTTATTACTATTCAATAGTTCAATAGAGAGAGAGAGTACAAATATCAAATTTACTTGCCTAAAATAGCCCTAACAAATCTGTAGTATCTATAGTCAAACTTCAACCGTAATAAGAAAGTCAACATTGGTCAAAATGGCAGAAACATTTCATTATTGCAGCTCGGTCAAACCAAGTCAAAATTGGCCTGAACAGGAGGTCAAATTCAGCCCCAAACATCTTGATCAAACTCAGTCAAAGGATAGAGAAATAATGTTGTAATTTTCTACGGTTAAATATGAAGTCAATGTAGAAGTCAATGCTGGTAAAACTGCCCAACACACCTCAGTTTATGTGCCCAACAACTCGGCCTAGGAAGATTGAAATTCTTCCCTGAAAACCAAAGTCAAAGAAGGTCAAATGAGCCTTGGTCAATGCTGGTCAATACTAGTATGTTTCTCTGAAATTCTACCTACACTCAACCCTGAAATTTTTGTCCTCTTGCCACACGTGCGAAGAAGAGAGCAAGGCTTCCCAAGCTATATGAACCAATCAAGAGAAGAGGGAGAGGATTCCCAAGCTATACGAACCAATCAAGAGAAAAGAGAGAGGATTCCCAAGCTATACGAACCAATCAAGAGAAGAGAGAGAGGCTTCCCAAGCTATACGAACCAATCAAGAGAAGAGAGAGAGATGAATGATGTCCAAATGAGGAGAGATGTCACTTTTATTTATATAATTCATTGAGGGTGAGGGGACACATGCATTGGGCCTCTTGAGCCTACATTTGATTTAGGCCCACCTTGACAATTTGTGCATGAGACAAAATAAATTCAAAACTACACTTCTTCTTGTCAGAATGAGATGATCTTTATATCAAAATTGGACCTTTCAAAAATAGGAATCCAATGCAATAATAATATCCATCATATGAGTTGTCCTAAGGTGGAATTTGGCCCTAGTTTCCAATTTTAACAATAGTCCACCTTGTGTGGGATCCATTGTTTATAAGGATGAAGGTATGGTGACAAAGTTGTGCAACATGTAAAGTTGGTTGAAGTATTATCATGTTTAAGCAAGGAAAGAAATCCGCTGAAGGAAAGTCTATATGACCACATAAAGGAAAAGGTATGTATATATGGTAATGATAGATGAAGTCATGTCATCATATGATTATAGATAGTATGGGTTAAAATGATCTATTACATGAGAATGATGAAATATGAAGAATATCTTCCATTGAATGATGATGCATAAAGGCATGTAGACAATGTGCCTTGAACTCTTCTATATTGACAACATGAAATCAACATAATATGAGCTTATGGACAATTGTAGGTGGTTGGAAACTATGATTCTTATGATGAAGGAACCATATATAAAAGATTCTAAGAGAGAAATATGTGAAGAAGGTGAAGTAATATTTCATGAAATATGTATCTATAGACACATAAGATAAGAAAAGTGATCAACATTTGATAACTTGAAGGATTAGCTATGTCATATCCATGGAGAAGGTATGAAGATCCTGATATATTTTGAAAAAGGAGAAGATCCTTGATATTGAATGTCTTGGAGATGGATTCATACATGTGCAGGATGTTGATGCTGGGAAAAGCTAATGTCATAACAAAAGACCATATTTATAGAGTTAACTTTGATTTGATGTTCATTTTGATTTTTGAAAGCATTTGGTTGGATTGTTACAGGGCTACCAAAAGAAGATTGTAGAAATTCACCTACAAATAGTATTCATGAGATTGGATGGAATATCCTAAAAACTACTTTAAAAGAGTAGTTGTATAAACGATAACTAGATGTGGACTAGAATATCACTTTCCTATGAAAAGAGGGATGACATGGCTTTTGATTCATTGAAAAGAAAGTGATGTAGAAGATGGTTGATGCCCTACAAAGAAGTTCTAAAAGAATAAGGCTCCATGATGAAGAAGTTGAAGTTCATGACATAATGACAAAAGGAGGATCCCTACAAAAAAATGATAGTATGATTATCTCCACCAAGAAATCTGATAGCTATTGATGATATTAAGTCCTTGATTAAGAGGGAGGTTGAGCAAGTCCCTGGTTAAGAGGGAGATCGAGTATATTCCTTTTGTAGGAATGAGTATATCCTCCCTAGTTGAGAGGGAGAGATAGACACATCATTTTGCTAATTTTAAAAACTAGGGTAAAATTACACCTTAGACAACTCAAATAACAAATATAATGATTTCATTAGATTCCTCTTTTCGAGAGGACCAAAATCGACCTAAAGATCACCCAATTTGGTTAAGTGGAAGTTGAGTTATGAATTATTTTATTCACACATGTTTTATGGAATGGGTCGGCCCTAACCACATGAGTAACGGCTTGGGTCAATCTTAATTCCAAGTGACCCCTCAGTAAATCCTATATATATAAGATCCCTCAAGATCATTTGGACACATCATCTCTTCTCTTTTGTCTTGGTTCGCACATGTTTGACGGAAGGAGTTCGCTCAAGGGTCCGAAATCATAGGTGAAAGGTTCTCTCTGGGTTAGGGTCTTCTGGATCTCGGTCGCTCACATAGAACAGGGCATTCTGGTCCCTGTTCGTTGGCACACAAACCAATGAGAGTGAATATGGAACCTTGGACATTGGCATGGAGGCTTATGGGAGTGACCCTAGGTTCAGAGGCAGATCGGAAGGTTTCAGTCCCCGGTCGCTCACACTAGGTAGCCTTGGGGGCAACCCTATCATCTCGTTTGCTCGCACAACTCAGAAATGGTGCAACTTTTTGTCGGTCGCTCACATAGCTCAATTAGGGAGCGAATTTGGGTCTTTGGAGTTCAGTTCTAAAGTCACACACATAGAGATCTCTTGGGAGCAACTCTGCAGTCACAACCGCTCGAACACTATATTCGTGAGAGCGACCCAAAATTTTCAGTCGCTCACAGACAATGTTGGTGAGGGCGACCCAGTTCAGATCTAGGGTTAGCGATTTGTTAGATCTAGGTTTCTCCCTTCTGGTATACAGATCTGTAGATCTAACTTGATAGTTTCCATTGCAAACATATCTATTGGGCTCATTGACAGTGACATCGGTACTCAATAGTAATTGGCACAATGACATCTATAATCACCAGTGTTCAACACAATGACAACAATATACAATGGTAGACATCAGTTTGTGACAACACATGATAGCCATCAATATGAGGGTTCTGATTCCTAGCATGATTAGATCTATTTCATAGATATCATTATTGTTTCACAACATAGATAAAGTGATGGATAACTGTACTCTCTTTTGCCGCATCATTTGATTACGATCTAAGAAGAAGAAGATTTGCAAGGGTTTTCCCTATAGTGGGTTTCCCCCTAGTATTAGACAAATCCTGATGTCTCTATGTGTGTGCATGCTTTCTTCTACCATTCCTTTTATATTCCGCTACATTGATGATGATGGTGATGTTATTTCTTTCTATGTAATTGCATATGCTGATGTATAATGGTGTATATCTAAATAATGTAATGATGATATGGGGTGAACTTAATGTATTTATGATGAAATGAAACTATGATAGCAAATAACAATGTCTCCCTTCAAAAAATTAACATGGAATCAGAGCTGTGCTGAAGAAAAGCCATGGAGATCAACCCGATGATGACACCATTGATGGAAGTAAGAAGAGGATGGTAGAGACCCAAAATAATTCTAGGGTTTGAAGAAAACCCTGTGCACATTGATGATTAGGGTTTGATGGATTATATGAGGTTAGGGTTGGAGAGAAAACCCTCGTTTATGGAAAAGTCTTGAGATTTTTTATATGAAACTCTAGCATGATCTATGTGAAGATGCTCAAGCATTTGTGGGAGATTTGATGAAGTTCTAGATGGGATAATCCTTAGTAGATCTGGTTAGATACTTGAAGATAACATTGGTATATGGACCATGGATATTGATGGCTCTTGAAGTTTGGTTCAAGAGGGAGAGGATCACCTCTCATTGAAGATAAGTATTTCTTCACTTATGATACTTCTTACTTAATAGATTTATGGATTTGATGATTATGTTATTGCTTTCACTTACTGCATATATATTTGAGTATGTGTATGTTTCTAACATCCTTAATGAGATGTGATGAGTAGATCCTCTTGAGGATCATTTTTAGATGCATATCTAGAAAGAGATAAAGAGGTACTTGATGAAACGATGACAAAGTGCTTCAAGTGGCCTATGTCTAAGGAGTAGGTGCTCAGGTATTTGAATATCACAAGGTATGCATGGTATGTTGTGTTTAAGCTATTAGATTGGTAAGCCCTAAGGTATGATGACAATGCCTCTTTATTTAATGGATCTTACATTCATATGAAACTGAAATGGATATATGTATCCTATGATGATATTATAAACTTGCTGTTGAACATTTTGACCTTCTTGAATTCTATGAGGGTATCTGGTGTTGATACATTGGTACACTTGATGTTTGGCTAATATCTATGATCTATCTGTTGGATATCTTGATCCTATAAATAAGGCTAACACCTTGGCTCTAGAAAATGATACTTGGGATGATGGATTTCATATAGAAGGATAGTTCATTGACTCCTATACATGAGTCTGTTGGTAATTCTTGCGATAAGCATGATGAAAGCATATGGAAAGAGTGATTGACACTCTTGTTGTTTTGATAAATATTTATTGAATGACCTAATCTGATCTCATTGGTCATGAAGTGCATGTGAGAGGTATAAGTGTAAGATTGATATTCTAGATCTCTTACTACCTTGTCTTGATGGCATATGGTTAAACTGGATGTAGTAACCTGATGTAGTGACTTGATAGAAAGTTCTATTGTGTTCATAATCTTTGAGATCTATCTGCTTTGAGTCTAAGCCTTTGATGAAAGATTGATGTCATGATGTTGATAGCCATATGTTTATGATCTAATAGATATGATGTTGCATGAATCTAGTAGAGATAGGTTGCTTACATGAATGAAGATGAATGATGCAGATCCCCAGTCAGAGGGAGAATCACTTCTCAAGATTCTTACCCTTATTACTATTTGTGTTATATGCTGTTGAAGTATGATTTATGTGCATCTGATAGTATTTATCTGCAATAGAGTCTTAGATATGAAGCCCATTCAGAAATCATGGTTTCTGCTTCGGTCACAGTCACAGATCTAGGAGATTTTTTCCCTGGTCGCACGCATACTAAGGCCTAGACATCATCCAAGTAGCTAAAGTCACTCTCATGCTAACCTGAAGAGAGCAACCATAGGTCTGACTATTGTTGACCATCATTTGAAGCTTTCTAAAAGCCTGTCTAAACTCTGAATCATGATGTTCTTGACATATTCTTCCACTGTTAACTAATTTCTGAAGCTATTGAGTTAAATTGTTGATCATATAATGACATATTGTGCATGAAATTAGATGGTCACCTGGAAGATATCAGTACCACAAATGTATTGCAGATAACAACAAGGTATGCTAGCAAGAAAAGGTTTAATATTTTCCATAACATGAACATGTAGATTGAACTTGTTTTTGCAGGTGACTGGGACATACATATAGATATGTTGCTATGTTTGTGCTTTTGAAAATAGTAACAAGAAATGATAAAAATAGAATCCAGAATATTCCAATTTTAATTTGTCATTGAATTAAAATTGTGAATTAAATTCGAATTTAGTCTCACCGCTTGCTTGAAAATTAATTAATTAATTCATTACGGATTAATTAGTTGGAGAAATTCAAGTTAGAAGTCTTTCTGAAGTCATGCAACAATTATCCCTTAAATTAAGGAGATTATCCCTTAATTAAGCAGATAAGATTGAGTTATATTTGAGTTGTCATTAGTTAGCTCAGTTTACTGAGTTAAGTCCAGTTAAATTAGTTCCAAACTGTTTGAGGAACTAATTGTGAGTTGTCAATCAGTTGATGCATGCATGCACTCAACAAGTGTACTCCAGATAACTGAAGATTCTCTCTTCAAAAACTCATGCATGTCTATTCTGAGAAAGACCCAGTTGAGCTAAATGTCAAGGACATGTTACTATTAGTTGAATGTTTTTTCCTATAAAGGAAACTCATCCATGCAGTCAAGGGAAGGTTCCTTGAGGATTTTGCAGTTCTGACAGTGTGTTAGAGCAGTGTTACACTGGGTGAAGGAGATCCTACCAAAGGTAACTACGCAATGAAATAGCAGCTTGGAGGGCAGAGGAGAAGGCTTGTGAGAAGCCAAGTTTGCTTATGAGCATCCAGGAGGATTGTATTGAGAGCTGGCTAGCTGTGAGAGCTAAGGCTTTGTATAATTCTGGATGTATTTCCACCTTGTGTGATAATACATATAGTGGGGTTTTTAGCTAAGGTTTTCCCCTGAGTATTTTCTATGTTTCATGTGCATTGATTCTTCTTCTTCTGGTTATATGTGTTTAGCTTGATCTTGCTCATTTAAGCTTCCGCAAAGAAAATTGATAGTAGAAGTAGGTTATAGTATTTTGCTTTGGTATATTGCATTATCAGGTTAATCTACAGTCAGATTTTCTATATAGTCTCAGAGTGAGATTTGTAGAGAATTTGCAGGAAATTCTACATGGTACCAGAGCTAGCTGATCTATAGAGAAATTTCTACATGGTATCAGAGCCAAGTTTATCGAAGCTGTGAACAGTATACAAAGAAGAGAATTTGAAGTTTGAAGTTCGGGGTTGCAGGTGCAAATCAAATTCATATCATAAAAAATGAGATGGGACATTATGTGACCAATTTCCCATCAAAGAAGTCCAAGAAGGGATCTTCGGATGGATCGGAAGCTGAGGCATTAGCCTCTCAGTTCGAAATGGATTTTACTCTCATCACATGCATGGTGTCATCGATGATGAGTTGTGGTTGGTTTCTTGACAGTATAGCCTCATTCCACATGACTGGAGATAAAATTTATTTAGTACCTTGGAGGAGAAAGACCTCAAGATGCACATAGATATGGGTGACAAAAAAAGGTTTAGTGTTTCAGGAGTGGGCATGGTTGCTTTTAAGAGGGAGCATGGAGCTCCTATCACCCTGACCGATGTGAAGTATGTGCCTGGACTGAAGAGGAACTTGGTATCGGTCATGATGTTGGAGGAAAAAGGATACGATGTTGTCTTCAGTAAAGAAAGGCATTCCTTAGACACATCACCACAAGATAGGTGAAACAGATCGGTTCACAAGTAAAGAACCTGTATGCTCTCGAGGTTCAAGATGCATGCAAAGCCTTGATGAGTAAGGAAAATGTTAGAGACTTGGTGGTTGAGAGGGAGAGTAAATTACCTCTCAACATGTAGTCCTAGAAGAAGTCTCAGACAATTGTGGAGGAGCCACAATTAGAGTCGCAGAGTGATCACATGCAGCCATACCTCTAGGTGTGAGGTGGGGCAATGTGAAGTGATAGTCCCAAGAAGGCTGAAATTGTCAGGGTCCATTGAGAGGTTTTATCTCATGGACTGTACCTTGCTACGGGAGCCCAAATTACACAGTAGCGGGAGGAATCGGTGGGATTGATGCAGTCAGAAATCAAACTGACAGAGGCTAGAGTAGTCAGATACTGAAGAGCTTAGAGAAGGATTGACAACAGTGCAGAAAGGTTGAGTCAACAGAAGTGCAGAGTTTTTCAGTTGACAGAGGCAATAGTAGTCAGAGACTTTGATGACAAAGGCATCATTCTGATTCAGGTTGGATGTTTTTTTTTTTTTGTTTCTGGAGTTTCTGGAGCTACAACACTCGAGAGAAGTGTTGCGTGTAGAACATTCCAAAGGTTCAGGATCAGGATCAAGTTGAATTCCTTTCTTGTTGAGAGGGAGTGTTAAAAATAGCAACAAGAAATGATAAAAATAGAATCTAGAATATTCCAATTTTAATTTGTCCTTGAATTAAAATGTGAACTATATTTGAATTTAGTCTCACCAGTTGCTTGAAAATTAATTAATTAATTCATTATGGATTAATTAGTTGGAGAAATTGAAGTTAGAAGTATTTATGAAGTCATGCAACATTTGTCCCTTAAATTAAGGAGATTATCCCTTAATTAAGGAGATAAGATTGAGTTATATTTGAGTTGTAATTAGTTAGCTTAGTTTACTGAGTTAAGTCCAGTTAAATTAGTTCCAAACTGTTTGAGGAACTAATTGTGAGTTATCATTCAGTTGATGCATGCATGCACTCAACAAGTGTACTCCAGATAACTAAAGATTCTCTCATCAGAAACTCATGCGTGTCTATTCTGAGAAAGACCCAGTTGAGCTAAATGTCAAGGATAGGTTACTGTCAGTTGCATGTGTTTTCTTATAAAGGAAACTCATCCATGTAGTCAAGGGAAGATTCCTTGAGGATTGTGTAGTTCTGACAGTGTGTTAGAGTAGTGTGTGAGAGCAGTGTTACACTGGGTGAAGGAGATCATCCCAGAGGTAACTGCGCAAGGAAATAGGAGCTTGGAGGGTAGAGGAGAAGGCTTGTGAGAAGCCAAGTTTGCTTATGAGCATCCAGGAGGATTGTACTAAGAGATGGTTAGCTGTCAGAGTTAAGGTTTTATATAATCCTGATGTATTTCCACCTTGTATGATAATATAGATAGTGGGGTTTTTAGTTGAGGCTTTCCCCTGAGTATTTTCTGTGTTTCATGTGCATTGATTCTTCTTCTTCTGGTTATATGTGTTTAGCTTGATCTTGCTCAATTTTAAGCTTCCGCAAAGAAAATTGATAGTAGAAGTAGGTTATAGTATTTTGCTTTGGTATATTGCATTATCGGGTTAATCTATAGTCAGATTTTCTATATAGTCTCAGAGCGAGATTTGTAGAGGATTTGCAGAATTTATGCATGTGCTACAAGAGGTTGGCATGATTTTGCATTATTGGTATATATGAAAAGTGTTTTGTCATGATGCTTGACAATAACTTTGAATTGATGATTGAGATGGCCTTTGACTATAGATCTCTCTACGATAGCAATTTGGACTTGACCTGATGTATAGTGATTTGATTTGATGATTGTTGATTTACCCTGATATCGATACTATGAGGGCATGATGAATTATGTGGGTATTTGGAGATTTGCCTCCTTATTCTTAGCACAATGGTTGGAATGATGATAGTTGTGATTTGGCATGAAAAATGGAACCTGTAGGACTCATCCTTGATGTATGCATTTGCACCTAGTGACATGATGACTTATATTAGGCTTATGAGAATTACTTGATAAAGATGCATGACTTGTTGGGATGATGAAGTCTTGATTTGATATGAGCTACACCTCTCTCCTAGTTGAAAGTCTTAGTACTATGATAATTTTGAATTTGATAATAGTCGTGATTTGGCTTCTAAACTCCGATGAGTTGAATTTTTTGTTGATGGTACAACATTGAGTTATGATTATGTTGGCTTAGCAAGGCTTTATGCTTTGAGCATTGTAATCCAGATATGTCTAGATTTGACAGTTATCTGATGAAGTCAGGATGATGATTTCAAAGGTATGGCTTTGATATTGATTATGGTTTTGGTTTTATATCCTGATGATCTACTTGTGATAGGTAATAAGCCTCTAATGATATAATCAGAGGGAGATGGATTATGAAGCCCAAAATAATGTATCATGGCATGATGAATCGATTTCTGGAATTTGGGAAAGAAATTCCATATTGCAAAGCTATTGGAAAATGTTTTGAATAATGAAAATGAAAATGAAAATCCTTGGATACTATGATTTGAACTTGACATGGCATCCGACGGTTGAAGCATTGATGTTCCATTTTGAACATCCATCTGTATATGTATGATGTGCATAGAACCTTAATTAATTCATGAGTGAATTGCTTCACTCACATAGAGTTTCCATGGAGCATGCTTTGAAATATCTGCATGAGGTATTCTATTTTGAGAATGACATATTTCTCCTATGATATGTATCTACACAAATGTATTGTTGATATTTGATATTGTTGTTGATAAGCACATTTGGATGCTGCTCTAGTATAAAAATCTTCCATGACATCTTGTATGAGGGGTTCATAACATGACTGAGGTTGCTTATGATGTTTCTAGCATGGCTAGCTGTGAGGCATGGCACAAAATATCCTTAGAGAGTTTTTTTAGTATGATTTGGATATAACATGGATACATTGTGATGATCCGATTAAGTCCCATATTTATAGATGGGACTGAGATACTCTCATACAATTAAGATAGTGTAGTTGTTCAAAACAAGCTTAGGCTTGTGGTTGGCACCTCCTTGAGAGGGAGAATGATTATGGTATCATTTTTTGATTTATATGATTATGTATGATCTAACATGATATTTGATTTTTTGTATGAACAAGAAACAACTGCTATTGAGACACGCTAATGATGAGAGTGGCACCGATTGAGAACATTGAGGAAACTATTCCTCCCTGTTTGAGCTCCCAGAGTGAGGAATTGAGGGATAGGGGCTCCTGGGGTTGAGGGAACTCTGGACAATAGGGTGTTAACCCTATCTGTTACCCATGGGGTTGAGGGTTTTACTCCATTGTCTCATCTTTGCAGAGCATACCCCAGTTGGCATCATACCCATAAGCAGGGCTTTTTGGGAATATTACTCCTCGTTTGGCCAACGAGTTGAGGGTGTACAACCCAAGGAGATGATGATGCAGGTGTTCTACCACATGACTATTCAGGGTCATTTATGGGAAGATCAGTAGGCAATAGGATTCTGGGTTGAGGGTAAATCTCCTCGATGAAATTATAGGTTGAGGGTAAAGCTCCCTGATGAAATTCCAGGGTCATGGGTGTACTCCCCTGTGTGATCCAGGGTCGAGGGTTTACTCCCCTGTGTGATGTGTTATCCTATTGCTCGATATAGGTGGAAGCTATTGTTCCCCGATGTGGTTCCAGGTTGAGATGTGCTCCTTGATGATATGCTCTCCAATGACAATTGATGATGATATTATGGGTAGCATCCCGATAGCAGAGATTCCATATAGTATTTTGATGGATAGAGGGTGGTAGCTTGAGCTTCCCTCTAGTATCAAATTATTCTTCTTCTAGATCCAAGAATGATCAACATACAAGCAGGAACAATCAAGGGATAAGCATGAATAAGCAAAGGATATATCAATATGTACAATGATGATTGATGATGATGAGACACTTGAGATGGACATGACACAACAAATACATGATATAAATGATCCGTGATGATTTGTGATGACACTTGAAGATTCAAAAATGGCATATTGTTCGATGGACAAATATTGGCAGGTGGAATTCTCCCTAGTTGAGAGTGAGTGTTAATTTTTGAAACTGCAATAAAATTCCACCTTGGATAGCTCAATAACCAAGATAATGATTGAATTTGATTCCTCTTTTCGAGAGGACCAAAATCGACCTAAATATCACCCCATTTGGTTAAGCGGAAGTTGAGTTATGAATTATTTTATTAACATATGTATTATGGAATGGGTTGGCCCTAACCACATGAGTAACTGCTTAGGTCAATCTTAAGCCCAAGTGACCCCTTAGGAAATCCTATAAATGGAAGTGACCTCAAGATCATTTGAACACATCTTCTCTTCTCTTTTTTCTTGGTTTGCATAGGTTCAATGGAAGGAGTTCGCTCAAGGGTCTGAAATCATAGGCGAAAGGTTCACTCTGGGTTAGGGTCTTCTGGATCTCGGTTGTTGGCACATAACAGGGAATTCTTGTCCCTGGTTGCTGACACACAAGCCTATGAGAGTGACTATGGAACCTTGGATGTTGTCACAGGCTTATGGGAGTGAATATGGGTTTTCAGAGGTAGATCAGAAGGTTCTAGTCCCCGGTTGCTCACACTAGATAGCCTTGGGAGAGACCCTGTCATCTCGGTCGTTCGCACAACTCAGAAATCGTGTGAATTTGGTTTATCAATCACTCACAAAGCTCATCTAGGGAGTGAATTTGGTCCTTTTCATTTTAGTTCTAGAGTTGCATGCATTGAGACCTCTTGGTAGCGACTCTACAGTCATAGTCGCTCGCATACTGTATTCATGAGAGCAACCCAGAAGTTTCAGTTGCTCGCAGACAATGTTGATGAGGGCGACCCAGTTCAAATATAGGGTTTGACATCTTGGCATCAAATGGCTTTAGTGATCTGGTAGCTTTGGGTTTCTCGCTTCTGGTATACAGATCTGTAGATCTGATTTGTTAGTTTCCGCTGCAAACATATGTATTGGGCTCATTGACAGTGACATCAATACTCAGTAGTAATCGACATAGTGACATCAATACTCAGCAGTGTTCAACATAGTGATAACATTATACAATAGTTAACATCAATTTGTGACAACACATTACAACCATCAATGTGAGGGTTTTGATTCCTAGCATGATTAGATCTGTTTCATATATATCATTATTGTTTTACTACATAAATAATGTGATGGATCATTGTACTCTCTTTTGTTGCATCATTTGATGACGATCTAAGAAGAAGAAGGCTTGCAAGGGTTTTCCCCATAGTGGGTTTTTCCCTGGTCCCAGACCAATCCTGGTATCTCTATGTGTGTGCATGCTTTCTTCTATTGTTCCTTTTATATTCCGCTGCATTGATGATGATGGTGATGTTGTTTCTTTCTATGTAATTGAATATGCTGATATATAATGGTGTAGATATGAATAATGTAATGATTATATGGGGCGAACTTAATGTATTTATGATGAAATGAAACTATTATAGCAAAGAATAATGTTTCCCTTTGAAAAATTAACACATTATTGTCTTCATGTTATGAAGAAATAATGGAGGATTGGGTAAGCATCTGGTTTCCGATACGCTTTGAGGATGTGGTAGGGCATCCAATAGGTAAGAGTATTCAAAGAGGAAATTCCTTGAGGATGTGTTAATCCAAGACAAGAATTTTCATAAAAGGACATACCTTGTGAACATCCGGGTGGGGTATGTGCCTTAAGAGATAATGCTGATGGTGTATATCAGTCATTTTGTCACTAGCATTCTGCTATGATCTTGTGGAGAGATAGAGTTGTTGGTCAAGGTGTTGTTATGTGACAATGCTACTTGATAAAATGAGATGCACATGTATAAGATGATAAGATAGCTTATGAGAAGGCTTAGCAATCCATCTCTTCTTGTGATAATTATTTTGTATGAGAATGTCCAAGTACCTTGTATGGATTATGAATACCTCCCTAGTTAAGAGGGAGTGTTGAAATGATTAACTAGGTTCGGTCTTCATAATGTATATTTTATATATTTGATATTAAAGAGATTTCATTTTTTTATTTTCATTCTTGATGCTTAGGTTTCATTCTCAAGATAAAATTATTTATAAGTAGAGCACCCATTGAGTGCTTATAGGTTTTTCATAGAATTATGAAGTCAACAAAGTCATTCTCATACATGTAATACCCCTTTGGGCATGTTGTATCTTGTAAACATTTTTTTTAAAGTCAAAAGAGTCACAAAGACCCTCTAAGACCTTCTCAAACAAGTTAGCCTCGTGGAAAAAAATTTGACTTGCTAAAAACCCTATACATAAGGGAACTTCGACTTCATTTGGAAAGACATTTGATCAAGAAAGAAGAAAGTTTGATATCCTCAAGAAATAAGCTGGAAAACAAAAGGGAAAGGACAAAAATTAATGAAACGAAGAAGAGAATCAAGATCGAAGTTTTGGACCTCTCTCTCTCATGTTAGGGTTTATAAAGTAGCTGCTAGACTGAAGTTGCAAAAGAATATGCTGGGAATTCGAAGTTGTAGAAGAAGTTGTTGGTGCAGTCGAAGTTGCTAGGAAGTTGCAATTGCTGGAAGCTTCTAGGTTGAAGTTGCTGGAAGCTGCTAGGTCAAAGTTTCTCATCAAGAAAGAAAGTTGACTTGGACTTGGAGGGGTCTCTGAAAAGGATCTTAGGTCTTGGAATACGACATTTGAACATTCTATAAGAAGAGAATAATTCTTGTGGGTTTTCCTCTCAAGAGGAGAGGATTTGGCCCTAGCTTGTAGCCTATATTTTGTGTTGTCTTGTCTCATTGATCTTCATTATTTGGTAGTTGTTTGATGATAACAAACAAAATAATAACCAAGAGAAATAATAAGCTAATCAAGTTAAGTAAAAATACATCACAAGTAGTTATCAAAGTAAGGGAAATCACCTAATCTAATTGCCCGTATATTTCTCAACACCATACACCATTGGTTGGTTGAGCCATGGATGATACCTCTGTGTTAGCTAATAATGTCGTCTATATTACGACATCAAGCCCTTCAAAGATGATGTATTGTATGATGTTGCCCCACTTGAGTTTTTTATGTTCTTTTAGGATAACCTTATAACTGGAAACATCATGTTATTTATGATTTTTGTCATTGTAGTGTCATTGTTACTCTTAGAGGTCAACTCTATAGGATACCATAGGTAGTCTTAACTACTGAAATTTCATTGATCTTAGCAAAAACAATGCCAAAAAGTAATCTCTTAGACTGCAAAATTTTTTCTCTTCATGGTTTGATCAAAAGGTGAAATGAAGGTCACCTCAACCACTACAACCTCCTCATCTACACAAAAAAAGTAAGTGGACAAGATTGTAGAGACATACAAAGATATTTTTGCTCTGTTGAAAAATGGCAACATGAAATTCCAGTTTAATTTGTCCTTGAATTAAACTGTGAATTAAAATAGAATTCTTTTCTCATAGCAATTTGAAAATAATTAATTAAGTTTAATTAACTTAATTAATTTAGGAAATTCGAATTGGAAGTCTTTTAGAAGACATGTATATGTTCTCCCTAACTTATAGGAGTTGAAGATGAGTTATGAATGAGTTGTAATTAGTTAACCCAATTTATTGAGTTAAGTCTAGTTAAATTAGTTCCAATCAGTTTCAGGAACTAATAGTGAGTAAACAGTCAGTTGGGTCACTAGTGACCTAATTAGTGCTACTCTAGTTAACTAAAGATTCCACCATCAGAAACTCATGCATGTTGATTCTGAGAAAGACCCAGTTGAGACTAGAGTGCAGGGACAATGTACTATTTGTTTTAGGTTTTTTCTGAGTTGCATTGATAGTGCATGTATTCAGGAACTGATCCTTGAAGGATTGCACTATTTTTAGAGGCTTTATTTCCCTTTAAATACAAGCTATTGTCCATAGGAATTACACATTGGAATAAAGACTTAGAGAGATTGTGAATTGGCTAAGATTTGGCCTTGAGCTTGCTTATGAGTTGAAGATTGAATTTGCTGAGTGTTGGGATTCTTCTAGAGAGAACACACATTGTAATTTCATCTTGATTTTCTGGATTAATACAAAACATATAGTGGGGTTTTGAGCTGTGGCTTTCCCCGGATATTTATTGTGTTATGTGCCCTTGATTCTCTTCCTATATTGATTATTATTTTCTCGATGTTTATGTGCTTCTTCTTTAAAGAGTAGAAGTAAATTCTTGTCTCTTGTTTTAGTAGATTACATGAGCTTGTGAATCTACAGGTTTTTCTATGTGGTATTGGAGAAATATTGTTTTTTGGGCCGAGAGTTTGTAGAGAAGTTCTGAGAATTTCTATGCAAAATTTTTAGAAACAAATTGCAAATTTGGATTCCTTGGGAAAAGATACCCAAATTCAAAAAAGCAATCAGTCGAATCGGAGTTAGGATGAAGGAGATATCGCTGATTTAAAATCAACTCTCTAGAGGATATTTCAAAGTTTTGAGTTTGTGGGTTACAGGTGAAAGTCGAATTTGCATACATACTTCAGGATCGGCAGATGGAGTTCCATGGGTTGAGGCTTGAGTATGCCTTGGAAGGTAGCTCAAATTTTATAGCCTGGAGGGATAGGATAGAGGTTTTGCTAGAAGATATAGGCTTGAAGGAATTCATTGATCAAGAAGTCCCCAAGCTAACAACTACGGATGCACAAAACTTGGCCGAATGGAAGAAGTATGTGGCAAAGGCAAGGCGGATAATCCTTGAGGGAGTTTGAGACCACATTGTATCGAGTCTCCATGGCAAGGAAACTCCACATGCTATGTGGAAAACATTGACGAACTTATATCAGAATAGCAGTGATCAAAGGAAGTTCGTACTAAAGGATAAACTTCGTAAAATAAAGATGGAGAAAGGCGAGATGATCCCAAAGTACTTGACTAAGTTCAGTCAATGTCGGGATGAACTTGGAAGTGTTGGAATCAAAGTTTCCAAGGACGATATGGTGAGAATTTCACTTCTTGGACTCCTAAAGAGTTGGCATAGTTATCAGGACTCTGTCAATGGTCAGGAGAAGCTACCAGATTGGGAATGACTATGGTTGGATTTGATGCAGGATGAGATTAGGAGGAACACCAGGGATGGCTCTTCATCAAAGAGTGATGATGAAGAGAATTGTGCCTTAGCGATTAAGGCAAGGAAGGGGAAAGGTAAAATTTCTTGTTCCAAATAAAATTCTTATCATGGAGGTAAGAAGAATGACATGACGAAAGTTAAATGATTTCATTGTCACAAGATGGGTCACTTTGCTACAAATTGTCCATTGAAGAAGTCCAAGGAGAAGTCCTTAGCAGGAGTGGCGAGTGAGGCTTTGGACTCCCAATTCGAATTGGACTTTTCCCTCATTTCATGCATGGTGTATTCAATGATGGGAAGTGTTTGGTACTTAGACAGTGGAGCTTCTTTACACACGACTGGTGACAAAGAGTTATTCAGTGAGCTGGGGGAGAAAGATCTGAAGATGCATATTGAGATGGGCGATGACAATAAGTATAGTGTTATTGGTGTGGGCACTATTACTTTTCAGAGGGAGCATGGGGCTCCACTCACATTGAAGAATGTTATGAATTTACCCGGACTGACGAAGAACTTGGTATCCATTTCCATGCTTGAGGATAGAGATGTGATCTTTTCGAAAGGAAAGGTGTTCCTTCAACACATAGTCGCGGGTCAAGTAAAGAAGATAGGGATTCTAGTTCAGAATCTCTATAAGATAGAGGTAGAGGATTGTGTTGCTTTGAGTTCAAAAGAAAAAAAAATGTTGAGCTGAGGCGTCGGTGAGTTGTGGCATAGGCGATTGGGCCACTTGCATCATGGGGATTTGAAGATATTGCAGCAAATCTCTATCGATCTTCCCAAAGGTACGTTTGAGAAAGTTGATACATGCAAGGGTTGTACTTTGGGAAAATACACCAAGTATTCCTTTGGAGATAGAGACAATTGAGTAGAGTCTATTCTGGAGAGAGTCCATTCAGATGTGTGTGGATCATTCTCGACAGTATCCACCGCCAAACATAGGTATTATGTTATATTTGTAGATGACTATTCTCGTAAATGCTGGATATTTTTCATGCAGAGAAAGGATCATACATTCACAAAGTTTTGTGAATTCAAACCATTGGTCGAGAAAGAGTCAGGAAAGAAGGTTAAAGCTCTATGGAGTGATAACAGTAGAGAATATGTTTCCAATGGGTTTAAGAACTTCTGTGCAGCAAAAGGGATTAAACAAGAGTTGACGACACCTCATAACCCTCAACAGAATGGGGTTGCCGAGAGGAAGAACATAAGCATAGTAGGGGAAACAAGGGCGATGTTTCATGATCAGGGCCTACCACTACACTTGTGGGATGAGGCATGGAACAAAATGGTTTATGTTCAGAACTATAACCCACATCAGATACTTGAGAGTCAAACACCAGAAGAATCTTATTCTGGTAAGAGGCCAGATGTTGGTCACTTCAGGATTTTTGGGTCATTGGTTTATTTCCATGTGACCAAATATGCATGGAAGAAGCTTGAGCCAACAACAGAGTTGGGGATCTTTGTGGGGTACACTGATACTCCCCACAATTATCAGGTGTACATGCAAATGAGTCGGATGACAATGGTTCACAGGGATGTCAAGTTTGATGAAGAGAATTCCATGCGAGTATCCCTTGAGAGGGAGCTTGAGCTACATGTGGAGGAGGAAATTTTAGTTCCTAAGGTTGAGGAGCCTCAGATTGATGTGGAGTAGCCACATGAAGAGGTTTCGAGAGTGGAGACATCCACTAAGGCAGAGTCTTCTAGAGAGGGAAGAAAGTGGACTAAAGAGGCTGACAAATTGTTGGATGATGCACAAGAGAATGTGGGAGCAACCTCTTCTCAGCGCAGACAGAGGAGGTCACCAGAGAGGTACACTGGATACATGGCATTTATGGGTGCATGTGTTATGACAGAGCCATCTTCCTTTTAGGAAGCAGTGCAACATCCAGTTTGGGTTGATGCGATGGTGGAGGAGTATGACTCCATAGTTTGAAACAGTGTTTGGGATGTGGTCCCTAGACTGGAGGACAAGTCAGTTGTGAGCTCCTGTTAGATTTACAAAGTAAAGCAAGCTACAGATGGTAGTGTTGGGAAGCATAAGTCCAAATTTGTGGCCTGTGGATTTTCATAGGTAGAGGGGATTGACTATGATGAGACCTTTGCTCCTGTCGCAAGGCACTCATCTATCAGATCTATTTTGGCACTATCTACACAGATGGGTTGGAGTATCCATCAAATGGATGTGAAGAATCCCTTCCTCAATGGCATGATTGAGGAATAGGTGTACATAGAGCAGCCCGAAGATTTTGAAACCTTGGACCGTGAGTCGCATGTGTTCCAACTCAAGAGAGCGTTGTATGGGCTGAAGCAAGCACCTTGTGCTTGGTACACCAGGATAGATAACTACTTCATTGGGTTGGGCTTCACAAAGAGTGAAGCGGATGCGAACTTGTACCACATTGTGGTGGAAAGTAAGCTATTGATCATTGTACTTTATGTAGATGATATCATACTGATAGGTGATGAGAAGCTCATCAAACATTGCAAGGAGGATCTTTCAAGAGAGTTTGAGATGAAGGACATGGGACTCATGCATTACTTTCTTGGCATGGAGGTATGGCATGGAGATGAGGAGTTGTTTGTTTCTCAAGGAAAGAATGCCAATGAGATACTCAGGAGATTCCACATGGGGAGCAGTAAACCCATGGAGACTCCTCTAGCTGGTAACTGGAGGAAGGAGGACGCTAATTCAGGGGAAGAAGTGGAAGCTACTATTTACAAGCAGCTTCTGGGTTCACTCATGTATTTGGTGAACACACGACCAAATATGTGTTATACAATTAACCATCTTAGTCAAGTGATGGTTAGGCCTACCAAGCTATATTGGAAGGCAACAAAGCATGTATTGAGATACCCCAGAGGTACTACTTAGTTTGGGTTGTGGTACAGACAGACAGAGGGATTGAAGCTTCAAGGCTTCACCGATGCAGATTGGGCGAGGAGTCCATATAGCAGGAAGAGCACATCAGGAGGGATCTTTAGTATTGGGTCAGCTGCAATTTCTTGGTACAATATGAAACAAAGATCGGTTGCACTCAGTTCGGTAGAGGCAGAGTACATGGCTGAAAGTCAAGCAGTATGTGAGGCTATCTAGATGAGGAAGATCCTAGTTGGTTTCTTTGGTCAGCAGATGGATCCGACAGTGATTTATTGTGATAATAAAAGTTGTATCAAACTCTCTAAAAATCCATTTTTTCATGATCGGTCCAATCATATAGATATCTGGTATCATCATCTTAGAGATTGTGTATTGAGGCGGATCATGTTGTTAGATTACATTCCCATGGAGGAGCAAGATGCTAACATCTTGACAAAGGCATTGCCAAGATGATAATTCGAGTTTCACATAGATAGGATTGGGGTAGTGGATAATCCATTTCTTGTTGAGAGGGAGTGTTGAGAAATGGAAACAAGAAATTCCAGTTTAATTTGTCCTTGAATTAAACTGTGAATTAAAATAGAATCCTTTTCTCATAGCAATTTGAAAATAATTAATTAAGTTTAATTAACTTAATTAATTTAGGAAATTCGAATTAGAAGTCTTTTAGAAGACATGCATATGTTCTCCCAAACTTATAGGAGTTCAGGATGAGTTATGAATGAGTTGTAATTAGTTAACTTAGTTTATTGAGTTAAGTCCAGTTAAATTAGTTCTAATCAGTTTTAGGAACTAATAGTGAGTAAACAGTCAGTTGGGACACTAGTGACCTAATTGGTGCTACTCTAGTTAACTAAGATTCCACCATCAGAATGTCATGCATGTTGATTCTGAGAAAGACCGAGTTGAGACTAGAGTGTAGGGACAATGTACTATTTGGTTTAGAATTTTCTGAGTTTTACTGATAGTGCACACATTCATGAACTGATCCTTGAGGGATTGCGCTATTTTTAGAGGCTTTATTTCCCTTTAAATACAAGCTATTCTCCATAGGACTTACACATTGGAATAGAGACTTGGAGAGCTTATGAATTGGCTAATATTTGGCCTTGAGCTTGCTTATGAGTTGGAGATTGAATTTGCTGAGTGTTGGGATTGTTCTAGAGAGAACATGCATTGCAATTTCATCTTGATTTTCTGTATTAATACAAAGAGGATAGTGGGGTTTTGAGTTGTGGCTTTCCGCTATATTTATTGTGTTATGCGCCTTTGATTCTCTTCCTCTATTGATTATTGTTTTCTTGATGTTTATGGGCTTTCATTGTAAAGAGTAGAAGTAGATTCTTGTCTCTTGTTTTAGTAGATTACATGAGCTTGTGGATCTATATGTTTTTCTACATGCTCCACCTATGGAGGTGCCTCTACACTAACAAGTCAAACACTCAATTGACTTGATAGCTTGTGCTCCTTTTCCTAATGGTCCAATATATAAACACTCTCTCTTGGAGAATGAGGAAATAAAATTCCAGATTCATGAGCTCATTGAAAAGGGCGACATCTGACCGAGCTCCTCACTTTGTGAGAGTCCAATTGTGTTGGTAGAGAAGAAGGCTAGGACATGGAGATTGTGGATTGATAATAGATCCCTAAGAAAAATCATTGTTAAGAATAGATACCTGATCCCTAAGATTGACGATCTTCTTGACCAAATTAAGGATGTAGAGTTCTTTAGTAAGATTGATATGAAGTCATGCTACCACCAGGTTCCAATTGAACAAACTGGTGGATGGAAGACAACATTTCAACTTAAAGAAAGCATTTTTCAGTGGTTGGCCATGCCCTTTGGCTTGAATAATGCTCCAATGATGTTCATGAGGATGATAGATGATATCCTACGACCATTCACAAACTCTTTTGTGGTTGTATTTTTGGATGACATCCTCATATTGAACAAAACCTCGACGAAACATTTGCAGCAAATTCAATAAGTCTTGAGCACCCTACGGAAACAAAAATTATATGCAAATATGGAGAAACGCTCATTTGGCATGCAAAGAATTCAATATTTGGGATGCATTGTGGATTAACACAGGGTGCATGTGGACCCAACCAATATCCGAGTAATTCGAGATTGACCAACCTCGACGAATCTAATAAAGCTTTGTAGCTTCTTTGACCTTGCTAACTTCTACGCTAGATTCATTTTGGGGTTCTCTCATATTGCTTGGCCCTTAAGTTAAATAACCAGGGGTGGAGAAAAAGCAAAGTTTTCTTGGTTCGAGTCACAGTAGAAAAAATTCGAGGAATTGAAACACTTCATTTTCTCTGCATCACTTCTCATTCTACCAGACTTGCACCAAACATTTAAGATCAAGACAAATGCCTCTGATTATGCTATTGGTGTGGTCCTCACCCAACAAGGACATCCGGTGGCCTATCAAAATGAAAATTTTTTAGATACTACTTGTAGATACCCCACTTATGACAAGTATATGTGCTCCATTGTGTAGGCTTGTCAACAATATAAGAATTATATTTTGGGAAAGGAGACAATCATCCACAGGGATCACAGGTATCTATAATCTATGAAGACACAAGGGAAGTTACAAATTGACTTCCATAAAAAAGGTCCACATATAACAACGTAAACTTTGAAACGGGAACTGGTACTGTTACCCGTTTTGTAGAGATAACAAAAAAGTGACCCGATTTTGAAAAGGGGTGATGAAAAACACACACGTTTTTTTTAGAGCACAGTTTTTGGCACTATAATTTTTTTTATGTACATTGCGTTTTAGAATGGTACTGATTTTGATGTTGATTTAAAAAAGTGATAATTCTACACCATGCCCTTTTTTTAAAAGACTTTTTTTTTTTACTTTTAATTTTATAATGTATGAAATGTAAATAATTATTTTGTAAATTTAATAATTTTGGAAGTGGTCTTCTTCTTCCTATTTTCTTGTTTTTATTTATTTATTATTTTTGTAGTGAGGTTTTTATTGTTTTGCATATTTAAAGAAGAAGGTCGATATTTTGCATTTTCGATATTCTACATATTTATACATTGTTAATTAATTTTTCAATCCACATGAAATAATTGTCTCTAAAAAACAATATTTTTTAACAATTGACATAAAAATAACCATTTCTAACATAAATATAACTAAAAAACTAAACGTTTTGATAATTTTTTGCTAGAAATGACATGTCAAAATCACAATTTTTATAGGAAAATTTTAACTAAAAATGGTTAAATAATAGCAGCTTTATTATTATTATTATTATTTCTTCTTATGAATTTCATGTCAAAATAATAATAATAATAATCATTTTTTTTTTTCTTTAAAAAATAATGATTAACTTAAAAATTAATGTGAAAATCTCATAATACAAATATTTTAATTTTTTTTAATTAAAAATTAAAAAATTTAAAATTATTATTATTATATATATATTTTTAAATATCATAGTTTTTTTAACGCTTTTTTTATTTTCATTTTTTTATTTTTCATTAAAAAAAAAATTTGGCTGTGGCCCCTTCACTCGCTCGTCGGGAATCACCCGCCCGCCCCCTAGTCGCTTGTGGTGGCGCGACCGTGGGCGAAGGGGCCTGCACGCAGACCCCTCCGCCCACGGCTGCGCCACCACGGACGACCAGGGGGTGGGCAGGCCATTCGTGCAGGCCCCTCCGCCCACGGCCACGCCACCATGGGTGGCTGAGGGGCGGGCGGGCAATTCCCGACCGTGCCACCATGAGTGGCGGGTAAGCAGAGGGGCCACAACCAATTTTTTTTTTTAGTTGTAATAAAAAAAATTCGTTATAAAAAATTAAAATTTTATTTTATTTTATTGTTTAAATAATTTTTTAAATTTTAAATTAAAAAATTAAATTTGTTTAAAAATTTTTTAAATTTTTTTAATGATTTTATTTTTATTATTTTTTTAAATTAAAAAAAATGGTTTAAAAAAATTTTTTAATTTTTTTTATTAAAAAAAACAAATTGTTTAAATACTTTTATTTTATTTTATTTTTAAATAAAAAATACCTATTTCTTTATAAACTGTAAATGTTTATTTATTTATTTTTTTCATTTGAAAAGTCATTTATTTTATGCTATTTTCATATTTTATTTATTTATTTTTTCAGTTTATTTTTGTTTTTTTAATATTTATTTTACTAGTTTTTTAATTTTTTCCGTTAAGTTTCTATTTTTATTTTTATTTATTATTATTATTATTATTATTTTATTTTTTATTTTTATTTTTATTTTTAACTAGTTTGTTTTTAATTTATTTCTTTTTTCCTAGTTTTTGCTAATGTTTTTTTTTTGATTTCTCTATTTTTACTTACTTAATTTTTTATATATATATTTCTAAATTTTGTTTTTTTTTTTTTTTCCAAATTCTTTTATGGTCTATGAGATACTTTTTTTTTTTTTAACATTTTATTTTTTATTTTTTATTTTTGTCCTTTTTATATATAATTTTATATTTGTTTTTTTTTATGTTATCAACATTTTAATCTTAATTTTAGTAGTTTTTAATTTTTTTTGTTTTTTTTTTTCTTTTTAGAGTTTAGACTTCTGTGATCCATAATATGTTTGAGAGAATAATTTCAGCAAAATCACATAAAAAATCAATTGTCGACGCGTTTCGAACCAACTAGTGTGGTTCATCGTCAGGACAAGTTGAAGATCAAACCTGAGCGATGCATTAAATAGGTAATGCAGGTTATTCCAACAGCTATATTTGACCGGGCAACGGATAAAAAGACTTCTAACGGCTATATTTGACCAAGGCCCAGGGGGAGGGGTCAAGGTTGTTAAAAAATCTTTTAAATAAATTATTAAAATAAATTTATATTATTAATAATATTAATAATTTGAATAATATTAAAAAGTATCAATATTATGGAATAATCCTGTTAAGAATAATATACAGATATTATAATTCCTAATATCATGGTAAATCCCATATTTTTAAGTGACCATTGTTTTATATAGATGTTAATAAACATTATTGCTATTAATTACTTCAAGTTAATATTACTAGTCTAGGGTAAATAATCCAATATTACGAATAATTCCACTAATATTATTAATATTAACTATTTTATTTATTTAATTATTATTATTATTATTATTTATTTATTTTTTTCATAGTAATATAGTTATAATGCTTATTATAATGGTAAATTTATTTCCAAAAACAAAACAAAAGTGACCTAATGTTATTTTAAATCTATTTTGTTTTTAATTTTAATTTTTTATTTTTTAGTCTTTTGTTAATTTTTCTATTTTTACCTACTTAATTTTTTTTTTAATTTTTTTTTTTTAATTTATTATTTATTTATTTCTTTATTTATGCTTTACAAGATAACTTTTTGTTTTTGGTTTTTTGTTTTTCCATTTTTTTAAAATATTTTTTTTACTATTTATTTGTTCATAATTTTTATTTTTGTTTTTTAGTTTTTTAATTCTTATCATTAATTTTGTTTTTTTTTTGTTTTTTTTTAAACTTTTTTTTGTTCTATCTTTTTTCATTGTTTTAATTTTTAAATTTTATTTTATGTTTTCATTAATTTTTTTTTTTTAATTTTAATGTTTTTCGGGGTCATGATAAAATATTTTACGCCATTGTTTCGAAATGTTGAAATTTTACTTTTGAAAAAAAAAGTGTTTTCCCAGCGTTAACACTTTCCGTTTTGAAGATGTTTTTTGGACAATTTTTGAGCAAAAAATTGGTTTTCACCGCCATTTTTAAAAGATGTTGAAAATTTACCCAAGAAAAAAAAAGGTGTTATTCCAACATCAACACTTTTCGTTTTTAGCACTGTTTTTGATGTTTTTTCGGGGTATTTTGGCCAGAGTTCCCGTTTTGAGTTTATAGTTCATGTTTCAAAGTTTACATTGTTATGTCTACAACAATTCCCTTTAAACATCAATTACTAGAAGGGTAGCACCAATCATGTCATAGATTTCCTCAGTCAACCCTTAGTTGTGGCACTAACCACAATTATTAACTCTTGTGGGCACTAGACCTCTAGGTGGACATAATTATATAACAATAAATCCAACTTTGTTGCCACATATCATATGTTGAGCGCAAACAAACAAGTTTTAGAATTCTACCTCCAGGATGCACTCTTGTGCTACTTGGGACACCTTTGTGTTCCTTCAAGCAACCATGCCAAGTTGGTATAGAAGGCACATTAAAGTCAAGTGGCAAGCCACTTTTATTTGGAGAAGACAATAACAATACTTCAAATATATTTCTACTTGCCAAATATTTGACATGAACTCCAATGATATATCAGATCGTGCACTACTTGTGCCATTTCAAAACCAACAATAAAGAAGAAGGGGTTGTACACTCCTTTACTTATGTCACACACCCAATTCCAATAATGACTTACAAAGGTTATGGGGTACCCAAAAATTTCTTCTTCTTTTTACTCGCTTGACAATAAGCTCTGATACCACTTTTTCATATACTCCTTACTAAATTTATCCTAACCACACTTGCAAACACTTTATTTTCATCTCTAATACATTTTTTCAAACACTTTACATGTAAACCTTTCTTCAAATACTTTGTATACAACCAATTAAGTAGTATTTTTCTTGTATAAATTATTTCAAACATTTGTTATGAAATAAAATAAGAAACATTGCTTTGATTCCACCTATAATAGTTTAAGTGAAATATACTACTCAACCATGCAACTTTTGTTTTCTCTCTTTGAGATATTTTATCAAATAGTTTGAATGCAAATTGTAGCAAAACACCTATAACACATTTCTTTAAATTATTTGCATGCAAATAGGCATAGATCAGCTACAACAATACATACAAAAATGTTAACATATAACAATACTATCCCCATCCACAAAACAACATTTTCATTGCGAAACTTCATCAAACAATTTGTATGTAATGAATCATTAAACAATTAGGCATTGCTTCAAACACTTTGCATGCAAACTAATATATCAGCTTCCTCAAGGCATATCCCTTAAATTATAGAAGTCTAAGTTCTAAAAACTAAAGTATATGATCAATGGAATTCTCCTCACTATGGTCCAATTTTTAACCCCTTGAACCTTTGTAACACCCTCCTCCCACATTTACCCAAGTAACTGGCCACCCGAGGTAAACATGTGACGATAAGTTACTATGATATGATTTGACCTCCTAAGTCACTTTAAGGAAGTGGAACCAAAGGAAACACACCATACAAACCTTCAACATTAGCAATAGGACCCCTAGGAACCATCCCAAAATTTATACTAACTAGCCCCTGGGTCCCACTGATATTTTAAATTATTAAACCTCTAAACGCTCCCATGCTATGGGCATGCCAACATCCAAAGAGCTATAGATGCTCCCACAAGACTGCATGCCTGCGTCCAAGGACCATTTCCAGTAGACCTATGCTAGAGTCGAGGAATTTAAGTCACCTTTTAAGCCTAGAATTCCAACCACTGCCCAAAACTTGCTGTAACTTCCAGAATCCATTAAACACATGATGGAAAGGATAAATGAACCAAAAACTAACTCTAGGACTAGGCCTGACTATCCTCAATGAGGACTGACATTATTTCAAACAATTTGCATGAATGAAATCTATAGGTGTAAACAACAGATTTAAGCATAGAGGTCTCATACTTATCTGAGATTTGCTATGAGGCATTGTTTCCTTATCACTTTAACTGCAGTTTCATCCATTAAGCCATAGATATATTGTTCATTCATATACAAGTAAAAACATGATGGTATCCATATATAGCCACTTTCATAATACACATTCATAACCAACATAATAGCAATAGAAATACCAAGGATACAATAGCCATAGCATCCACATAAAAACCTGTAAAATGCTCATGAGATAACAAGGATAAATAACCTCATACTAATGATGCAAAATCCAACCTGGTATGGGACTACCATGTTCCAAGCGACCGTAGAATGGCTGAGCCAAATCTATCTCCAACCATTCACCCCCATGCCATATTCCAAGCATGAATGTGGGATCTCACAGAACACATCAATCCAAAGCCATCCAGTTCTTCCAGAGGCCATCCACCTCAACCCATCAAATAGTGATTCCACCTCATGGACGGACATCACAAAACCATCATCAGATTCATCTCCACCTAAGCCTTCCAGGGCTCCAGAGTGTTTGTTCCAACCTCACTTCCAGGACTAGTAACTCAACCCACAACTGCTTCCAGGCTCCAGAGCATTTGTAAAACCAAGTCTCTAGGACTAGTAACTCAACCCACAACTGTTTTCGGGATCTAAAGCGTTTGTCCAACCAAGGCTCCAAGACTATTAACTCAACCCACCAAAGGCTCCAGAGCATTTGTCCAACCAAGGCTCCAGGACTAATAACTCAACCTAAGCTATGACAGGGCGCTAGAGCACTTTTCCAACCAAGGCTCCAGGACTAGTAACTCAACTCAAGCCATTACAGGGCTTCCAGAGTGTTTTCCCAACCAAGGTTCGAGGAACTAATAACTCAACCCAAGCTAAAGGAATCATTAGAACTAACCAGAAACAATAAATAAACCCACAACACCATGGCTATCCAGGAAAAGGAAAGGCTACGAAAATCCACTATCAATCGAAGCAATCCTCCATGCCAATGACAGATCATGACCAATAAACCACATGCATGTGCCATGCATGCCAAAACTAGTGAGAAATACATAAATGCAACTCAGTACCTACAATCGAAACCTACTATAGCTGTTAATCTCGATGTCCTCTTACGCTTTCCTAATCTTTCTTTTCCTTCTTCCTTCAAAACTCCAAGTATGCCACTCTCTCCAAGAAAACTCTATGTCCAAGAGTGAGAGAGAGAAAATAGAAGTGAGTGCCACCAAAACTGAATTGACCAAGCTTACCCACTGATCCTCAAAATCCTTTTTATTAATGAGGCCTCTATTTTATTCATTTTCCATTATTTTCCTTCAATTTCACCCTCAAATGAAACATGTGACCTCTCACCTCCCTTTTCTCTTATTTCTTTTATTTTCATAAACAAATGTGCCAAAATGCCTTTTTTTCCTTTTTAATGCCTTTTCCAATTCCCTCAGCCATAATAAACTGAATGAACACCCACTAGGATGTTTTCCACACCATTCAACTTATAATACATGTCCCATGACCGTGGTCTTAAATATTTTTACATGAATTTTTAACTAAGGTTACATAGAAACCCCCCCTTGGGGGAACACTGTCCTCAGTGTTCAATGACACCTATAACCAACAACATTGCTAAAACAAACCATACTGCCATGGAGATTTATAACACAACTCGTTGCTGTATTTACAATAACCATATGCTAAAACATGACAAACCAACCATTTACTGGAGCTTTATAACACAATTCATTATGATATTTACAATCTGCATATAGTTATACACATTTTCTTCAGCCATCAAATAACCATACTGTCTATGGAGCTTTATAAACTAGCTCGATAAAATATTTACAATAATATACACATATATGCATTTGCTCATCTAGAAAATAAAAGGATATGATGCCCGTATCAATCAACAAGGGAATCCAGAGGCTCACACCTCCACCCTCAAAGGTAGTACCAGGATTCACCTCCTTCCCAAGAAGTCCAAAATTCACTATCAAAGTCAAATATGCATCCAATGTCTAGCACTACAATTATGTGTCACTTGTCATCTCAGGGAACAGTTACCGACTCCTTGTTCTAGGGCACACTCCCAATGTGCATTTGATTCCATCTAGAAATGATAATGACCAAAACAAGTCGTTCCTCAACCTTCCCTTCCCTACTACAAAATCCCTCGGGAAATCCGGTCACCCCCTTCCGTGCAGTCACACACCTTCCAAGTTCTGTGGGCACCCAAATCCTGGGTAGTTCATCCCTTGGCAAGGTTTCCTCACATCAGAAGGTTAGAAAAGCAAGGCATATCCCTGTCTCAAACCATCATACTGGTCATAGCATGCTCATGGAAATCAATGGACACTATTGGGTACCAGTGTCCCATAATGTCCATGCTCCTGAATTCTTTACTAGCATACTGTTTCCTGTTCCAATTTCTTTCTTTGATGCTTCTAATTATTTCCATTAGTTTCGATCACCCAATCGGGCATTTCATGTTTCCTGTACCAAGCACATAATTTCCATTAGATTCCAAATAAATTGAATAATTTCAAATCATACCTCATTGTTGGTTCGTCAATAAGGTACACTTGTACTTATATAGGCTAGAATCATAGATCACATGTAATCATCATAGACCAGAATCATAAATAACATGCATAATTAAACTGAAATAACATACTAATACTTATCCTTTAGTCAATCCTTAGCTTCTACCTTTGTCCTTATTCTGTACACACATAGGATCGGTTGCCACACTTAAAAAACACCCAATGCCTTCTCCTCAACCATGTGCACATACACACAATGTGCATCACACACATACAACCACACACGACATAAAACACCATGCAATACATGCACCTACACTTGACATGCCACACATACATATACACCCAGTGTACAAAACAACACAATACATATGTATACATCCAATATACACCACCAAACAATACATACTCCTACACCTGGCGTGCAACACAACACAATAAATCTATACCCGATGTACAACACCACACAATACATGTATCTACACATGATGCACAACACAACACAATACATGTACTACACATAGTACAACACAATGAGTACACATGTCACGATACCACAACTACACAATGCACATACATAGTACCACATGCCTACAACACAACATGTATGAAATGCTCACAATACCACATGTACATTAGTACCATATGTACAACATGTACATAGTACTACCTATACACCGCACCACTTGCACAACGTGTACATAACATCAAATGTACATGGAACCACCTGCACAACGTGTGCACAGTGACACATGTGCATCATACCACTTGTACAATGTGTACATAATGCTAGACATACACAACACCACATGCACGACATGTACACAACACCATATGCACAACATGTACACAACACTACTTGTACACAACACCACATGTACAACATGTACATGACACCACATGCTCACAATACCACTTGTACAATCATGCACACAACAACATATGTACATAGCACCATATATACAACATGCACACAACATCATATGTACATAGCACTTCATAAACAACATGTACATAACATCATATATACACAACACTGCATATCCAACATGCACACAAAATTGCATATCCATCATGCACACAATACAATATGTACACAACACGACATATCCAACATGTACATGGCACCATCTATACCCAACATTGCGTATGCAACATTTGCACAACACTATATGTACCACCCTGTTCATAACATTGCATAAACAACATGTACACACACTATATATAAACACAACACCGCATGCGTACAACATCATAGATGCAACATGTACAACATATTCAACATACAATAGTAGTATCACATACCCAAAACCACATTGTCTCTACTAAGCAACCTTGTTTCTAGTGTCTTATCCATGCTTGTCCCAGCATGTCGCAGACCACATCACTTTCCTTCCACTGATGTATCTATCAGCATTGGCCTTTCCATAACATAGACATAATATAATCACATAATATCAACTCATAACCACATGATATTGACCTCATATATTTTTCACGACTACTCTTCCCACTTGATTCCTCATAAACCAAGAACCTATTCATGTCATTCACCTGCGTAATCAATCATTCCTCCATAAGAATGATTCCTAACAACCCTATCAGACAACAACATACATACGTACATACATGTATATACATATAAATATTAGCATTAAACAATCTATCAGACAATTACATACATATAAATATTAGAATTAATAATCATGATCCATAATGACCCTGTCATACATGACATACATACATACATACATGTATACATATATAGACATCATCATAATCATGATCAAAACATAATTCATAGATATCATAAGGTCAAGGTTAAGAGAACTCCCTTTATATGTTCCCAACATGCACAATATTGAGAACAATGATTCCAAACATAGCCAAGGAATCATATGCCTCACATCCATTCACTTTATTTTTCCTGTTATCTTTCTCATGATTGTCCTGTCACCATCCATTTACACTAATGGACCTAACCAACTTAGCCAACTAGCATCCTCTTACCTTTAGTTACCCTTACACATGCACTAGATTCTTCCAAGTCTCATATTACCTAATGGGTTTCATTCAACTCTCCCAAAGTTCCATCAATTTTTTTTATTTCTCAACCAATTCCTAAGATTCAAAACATAAAAGGAAAGACAAGAACCAAACAAGAAGGAAACCATCAATAACAATACGACACCACAAACAAGTGGCAAGGCCTTGCACCAAACATAACAAATATGCAATCGATCACAACCAAATCACAAAATACCAAATCACAAGTGTAGAAAAAAACACCATGATTCAATCCCCATGATTCCTAATGCTTCTTAAGGAAAGCTCAACCTAAGACTTCTTCAATATTTCATGGCAACCTCTCTTGCCATGCAACTCCCTACATCAAACTACCATAAACACATAATTGTCAGTGCATAAATAAATATAACCATACACCAATTACCTTGTTGTGCCAAGCACGCTGCCTTGTAACCGAACACCTCCACGTCATCTCTTAAAGGATTCTAATCCTTTAACGAATCTAGCCATAACTAGAACCAATTGTTATACCTGTCAAATACGTATTTATGAACATAACACATATCCTCATAATGTTAGACAAATTCAAGGTTAAGAAGACTTCCTGTGTGAAAAGCACTCATTAGTTTGGAATTAGGGTTTCCAAACATATCCAAATAAATTCTTATCCAATTCCTTTCTTTCACCATTTACCTTGCTGTTATTGAGTCTTATTATGTGCTATCACATCATCCAACTGTTAATTATATAAACAAGTCAATTATTACCTTGTCACGCTAATACCAAGCATGTGACACCCTACAACTTCTCACACATGTCAGTCTTACGCTCCAAAGATCAAGACATCATGTATATTAATTTGAAATCAACCTTTACCAAGACTAACAATCATGTCATAATCAACTAATAGCCATAAGACATAATGCTACAACTATCACCTACTTACACTCAAGTACATATCAACTGTCTCAACACATATGTGTTAGTACAATAATCTTAAAACAAGATCATTTGAACACATACTCATATTATGAAATTCATCAAACATTCAACCAACTTGCAAACATACCATGTTAAATAAACAAACTAGACAACATAATAGACACCAAACACTCAAACACCAAATAGACGACATAATCAAACAATGAAGCACCAAGTATACTACCTAAGTAAACTCATACCTTAATGTATCTCAGGGGAGGCTATCTTGTCTGCACAATCAATCTAGTTAGCATGATATAACTTCACAACATATCAAGTCAAACATAAATAAGGTCATGATATCCATAATAATAACTAGCTAACATGTTCACACCATAATCTCATAAACAATTGTCATTCATACATAATATCACCTCTGCATAGTTAGTCTAGATTAGTATGACATATTATCACAACATATTAACTCATATCTGAATGTCATAACCCTAACCATTTGCATAGACCAATCCAAATTCGTATGATACATATAAAATCAAGATCTTAATATAATAACCCTAATTATCAAGTTACTGGCATACAACAACAACAAGTTAACTTATAACATACTCATCAACAACATATAACATAATAATCAATTTATCTAACATAAAAAAACAATAGCAATGCATACAACCACAAGTTACTATCATTCATGACTATCCGGCACATGTGCATATGACTACACTAATCAACTAACATCTATCATGTATGTAACCATAACATCAATAGAATGAAAGGCATTAACGTAACCATAATGCATACAACAATCCTTAACCTACATACTTGCATGCCCAACATGCAAAGCTGTATGACAACATGCTCTTGCCTCAAGGTCCAATGCTGAAACTTCGCTTTGATGGTCTGCATCTCCTACCCTATTTCAGCCAACACATTAGCATCATAACATACCAATAGCATCATGATGACATAAAATGCATAGAATGACCTCACAATGCATGTTTGACATACTATACATGAATAACCATAACCATGACAATGCATGCATAATAACATATAGACACTTACATGCATAACAAATTCATATACAACCATACACTCATGATGACACATTCCACAACAACACCATCAATATTCACATGGTGACATTACTACAACCATGATCAACACTATGCAAATGAAACAAGCACATGGACTACAAGCATAAGTGACACATATGAAACCAACATGAATGCATGACCAACACACTGCCCATTCAGCCCGAGGAGTGAACCATGATTTGATAACACTCTGTAACACCTATTGGGGCAAAGTGATTGCCTATCATTTAATTTTCAACCCAGGGGTTTCGTAAAATTTGCGAAGTGTGCGTGCACTATATATGTTAGAAATTAACTTCTAATTTAGATCAGTCTAACTATTAAACCAAATAACGATAAACCAAATTCACCTATTCTAATTCAACAATTAATTCAAAGGAAATTATAGTACACTGTTTGGAATTGAAATCTTAATCTATCACACTTGTAGGAATTGAAGTCTTAATCTACCACACTTGCGGGAATTGAAAAGCACACCACTCTTTCAAAAATGAAATTGCATGAAATAAAATCTACTCTAAGGGATCATGTGTGCATTATCAAATCAGGATCCTATGAAATGAATAATCAAAACCACATGATATTAAATGAAAGCAAAAACAATAATTCTTAACCTCTAGATATGAAAGCAAATAAAAAAAATCACTCTTAACCTCTCACACATGAAAAGATATGAAAGAAATAAATCTTAATCTATGAAAGCAAATAAAAACAATCACTCTTAACCTCTCACACATGAAAAGATATGAAAATAAATAAATCTTAATCTATGAAAGCAATAAATCTCACACATTATAGATGGCCAATCCAAAAGAATGAGAGATGGCAAGTTGAGAAGCTCCAAATGAAAGCATAACCAAATCAAAGTGAACATCATTCATGAGCATGGTGCCAAATCCAAATTCTATATTCAAAACATGAGCATTTCCCCAACTTTACACATGCCTTTTAAAGGAAAAGGCTCTCCTATTTATACAAAAACATAAGAAGCTACCCTATTTAATGAAGTTACACTAAAATCTCATATAGTTACAACCAAATAGCTCATAATGAGACACATATCCCCTAGGTGTCTCATAGAGGTCTAATCCAATAGGAAATGATGAGACACCTCATAGAGTTACAATCCAAATAGGACACATATCCAAATCTCCTTTAAACGGAATTCGAATTTGAGCATTGGAGGCCACATAAGGGTGCATTGGAAGCTTCCAAATGACCTACACATGTCATGAAACTCAAGCCACATATATAAATACATGAAACTATGTTAATTTCCTAGTTTTTAATTATAAATTCACTTTAAACACATAAAATAAATAACTTTGATAAATAGGGATCCTAACCCATATATTTATGAAAATGGTGGCTAATGAAAGGTTATATGGTTATGGAGATGTGACATGTGAGTGAAATGATGGCGATAAAGGTGAAAGTGGATGTCATTTTGAAGACACTTTGGAGGCCCAACATACTCCCCAACTAGAGTAATTGCATGTCCTCATGCAAATATTGCATTAATTGTTTGTTTTGCTTGCAATGACTTTGCTTTTGAATGAGCTTGGCTTATATCATATGTCCTTAAACTTTGCATTCTTATTTTTATTTTTATTTTTGCAAAGTATTCCTTGTCATACATTGAATTGCAACATTTTTGGTTGGTTCTTGTGTTTCAACCAAATTCTAATTGGTATTGGTTCTTGTGTTTTAATACCTTATTTCTTTTTGTTGTAGCAAGATTTATTGAACATATTTAAGAATGCATTTTTAAGATCAGCCATATAGTGTGCTCTTAATCTAGACATTATTTACAAATCATATAACTTTTTGAACCATAATGCAATCATAATTGATTAGGACAAGTATGTTAGGATGAAATGAAAATGTGTAATGGTGTATGATATATGAATATGAAATGATGTCCCTTCCCCCCAACTAAAGGTATGACAATGTGAAAGAGGAAGTGAGGAATTTCCCAAAGTTACAATTTTAGTATTTTAAGGAATTGTATGACTAAAAATTAGAAAACCACATACCTTCACTTACCTTCGATGTGCATGAGTTATGGAAATTGAAGAGTGTGGTTGCTTCTGGATCATGGAATGTAGAACTCATCTGCTTCTTGGTTGCATAAATAGTGGATGAGGTTGTGAAGTGGATCTTTTATTTCTGCTGCTAAATCTATTGTATTTGCTGTAAAATGTTGAAATGATATAGTCTTCAATCGCTATAAAACCAATGGTACAGCTCTAGTCATGCGAATAAATGTGTCGGTGTCGAGCATGAAGAGAGGTCATTGGATTACCGACCATTGATGAATGTCGTTAACCAATGCGAGGCAAACTCGCCATTAATGTCAATGAGTGCCAAGGTACCTAAGTACATCTTGCAAAGGGCGAATAAGTGAGCCAATGTCAAGCCACTTGCAAGATCCAATGATCAAGGGACATTGATGTATTCCCATGATTGTTGGCGAGAGAGCTTGTCATTAAGGCATACAAGCCTCAAGGTACTAATGAGGACTCTAGCCTTGGACCTAGATAATGTGTTGATGTCGATAGGCCAAGGCTTGTTAGAAGGAAGGGCTTAAGGAATCCTCCATCATCTAACGTGAGCATGAAACAATGATTTTGAAGGACTATGAATGGAAAATTTTGCAATGGATCAAGGTTTATTTAACGAAAAGGAAAATGACAAGTGAATGGAAAGTAAAAGGAAAAATCAGCATGTAAGTGAGCTGAATGTCTTTATGAAAATGGGTTATGAGTTAGTGAAAGCAAGGCAAGAAAATATGAGATGAGAATTTTATTGACTAACTAAGTGAAATGCAATGCGACTGCAAAGGAAATGAGATGAAGGTTTTATTGACTGAAGGAGCATGGATTCAATGGAAATACCAAAATTTGAAAGGCTTGCAACTTCTGGATCTGATATGCATTAGCATGTGCTCATGCATTGATGTTTCATCTCTATTGCTGCTCTGATCATTTTCTTGTGAAATAAATGTGGTCTTTGAGAGACACTATTTGCTTATGGTCATGTGTTCTTCCTCCTGAAACCTAAAAAAAGCTAGTACTTCTTCTCCAATGGATTGTAAGGCTATAAAAATAGAGAGGTGATCAATCTCTCTGTTAATGACATTTACATAAAAAATAAGAATCGGTACTATAAAACAAGTTCATGAAATAAAACCAAAAGAGTTTATACGTGTGTTGAAAGTAGTGCCTCAAGTTACCTGTTGTTTCTTTTCAGCAATTTCTTCATTCTTTACTGTTTCAAAATCTGATAATAGCTTCCTCATTTTGTAGATCTCGTTGAGATCTTTCCAACGATGCTTGAATCATCGAATTCCGATGTTGTATGAGAAAGTTAGATTGTTTTGAAATTTTTATTAAATAGTGAAAATTGTCATGTAAAATATGGCATGGGAACATGATGCTTCAGTGAAAGATGATGTAGGTAGATGAAATGGCTAGAATGCATTGTTTGACAAATAAATCATTGAGTTAAATGCATAGTTGCAGAATTGTTTTCCAGATTGTCAATTAGCTGCAGAATGGAATCAGCTGCAGAATGTGCACAGTTTCTGTAGCTAAAATCCTGAACAAATAACCCAAGTTAGTAAATATCCAAAAATGAATTCAAAGAACAAGAAACAATGTTGTGGTTTATTGGAGCCAAAATCCAGTGATAATTGCAATGCCTCTTATTAGCAATTTTTTTTTTTTTTTGCCCGAACTAAACTATATTATCTTTCACAATAATGTAATTTACATCTAAAACCCTGACATCACCATGCTAAATATAGATGGTGAAACACTGCTGCAAAATACACATTATGAAAAACAAAAGAACATAAGTTTTAACCCCAGTGTCCATTTTGAATTTGCAGCAGTGGAAACAATAAGTAGAAAATCCTCAATGGTGGCACTAAAAAAATAATACATCGTCAAAATTTCCAGAGATACAGAGTGCGGTAGGTGAAATTGTACATACAACCAAGAGAAAAACAAGGTCATGCCTAATATTCGTGGTCTATAGTTGCTCAATCTTTCATCATCTAAAATTCTCTGTTCTGACAATAAGCTCCTCAAGGAAAACACTCTTCTTCCTGCAATTCAGTGCTTATATTGTTGATCAACACACAAGCATTTTTGGTTCAATCTATTCCCACGGCATAGCTAAGATGTAATTTGTAGTCCAGTCCATGCATGTGGTGACCCAAAAGCATGCACCTGTACCCCAATAATGTCGAGATATTGTAGAATTACAATCTCAGCCAGCAACAAAAGATTCAACAACAAACAAGCACATGATAGTTGGTGAGATAAAACAAATTTTCGTCACTGCATAGCAAACAATAGCTTAATGCCACAACCTTCTCACAGAGTCGGATCGAATCCAGACTATTCCACCAATGTCAAACAACTTCCTCAGCACAATCTCAAGGCAAATCCCTCCTTTGTCTCTCCTTTTTACACGTTTCTCCTATGTGGCAGCGAATGCGTGGATTTAGTGACAAAAAATCACAATCATGTTTCCTTAGACCACCATAGCATCACAAGAATTGGATTTGATGGTCGCACTGCTGTCTCTGTGTATTAATTTCAAATCCATTTTTTTCTCACACAGGACATAGTGTCTCGAAGAATCCCAGATTTCTCTCAATTGGTTGAGAAATTGAGGAAACCATTTTTGGGTTATCTAATTCAGCCTATCTTGAGAAAAACTCATGTTTCGGTTTTCCAAAATTTGTTTTCATTTGGCTGGAAATTGCATTTAAAATTTGACTTTTTTAGTTGTTACGTATTTTCTCTGCCAGGTGTATGGATTAGCAACCGCATTGGTGGATCACGACTACCAGGTGCATGGATTAAATCAGATTGTTGAAACATTGGATTGATTAGATCATGGGATTGTTGGTTCACTAGAGTCATTGGATCACTGGTTTGTTGGAATAGTTAGATCATTGGTTCACTGGAATTGCTCAATTGCAGGTAAGGTGAGGTATCTGCCATGTCTACATTGAAGGTTAGATCAGAGGTTGAGGAATTTCGTTTCCCAATTGAAAGCTTGGTCGATAGATCTAAATATTGTATGACATGAAGGTAACAATTTCTAATGCTAGTGGAAATCGAAAGCTAGCTCATGGGATTCTTATGAAATATCTTCAATACAGGACCAAAATTTCTTGGTTCTACAAAGAATCTAAAACACAGAACAAGGATCTGGTCACACCATAGATCTTTCGTCAGTTGAATAGGCAGGGAGCCAACTTTTCCTTATGACCGAACGAAGCACAGGGGGACAGTGCGTATAGGCAGGTAGTGATGAGCGCTGACCTGATTGCAACCATGCTCCAACTGGGATTCAAACCCGCAATCGTTCATTGTTTTAATCAATCAATTGCAACAACAAATACCAATGATTAGAAGTTGAATTCTACAATTTGCACAATTGATTTTTAAAAATGTTCTTGCAGGTTTTCTATCAAGGCCGCAACAGAAACTGGAATTGGGGATTGCCATTGGTTGTTTCTTTTTTTTTTTTGGGCATCCATTCAAACCCTCAATGACCTCATTCGAATTGGTGTTGTGCTCATTTTGATTATATCATGCAATGGGTGGGATTATGGCCTTTATGCATTAGATTTATTTATTTATTTTTATTTTTCAAAGTTTTGTTTGTTTGTTTGTTTTTTTTAATATTTGTGTTTGGTTTTTTTTAATTGATTTGTTAATAAAATTATATATGTTATACTTTCAAAAAAATTAAAAATATACATATATATTTCATTAAATAAAAACAAATATATATATTTTAAAACTAAATCGAATGAAATGATTAAACATAGATTAACTGCATAATTGCGTTCTGTATACTAACAAAACAATTTATTTTTTTAATCCTCTAGGTCACACAAAGTGCAGGAGGAGAGCATACTTGAGATTTTTTTTTTTTGTTAGCATAGTCAAGATTTTATCAATCGTTTCCTTTGTAAATTATGCAAAAAAAAATAAAATAAAAAGGCTTGATCTCATACCTTAAATTATCATTTACGATCTTCACTTGTGCTCCTTGTTTTCAACTATTTGTTTTATTGCAAATTTTTCCTACCAAGGGTTAGTAGATGGGTGGTTCTTACTGCACCAAAAAACATCAAATTTATCCTAAAAACTATAAAAATTTATTTTTATTTTTCCTACCTATCTAAAAACTATTTTTTATTTTTTATTTTTTAAGTATATTCATACTTCCAATGAAGCCATTTATAGATTAGAATTTTTGAAATGCTCATATCCCAACTTGAAAAATGTACCTGATTGTTTGTAAGGATATGCAAAATCGACTTGACCTTTTGATTTGCCGCAAGGATCACTTGAAGAATTGACAAATATTGTGGTGTAACTACTTCTTGATACCATTCCTCAATGTAGTCTTTGGGCTGCATTCTAGATCCTTTGTCCATAAATGGTTAATATCGCGCATATATATATATATATATATATATATATATATATATATATATATATATATATATGATATGCAACTAAAGGATTTATGCAGCTACATGCTTCAATCATGAATCTAGAAAAAAATTGAAAAATATGAACTCTAGACTGAAAGCTAGTTCCTATGCACACTTGCCTGGCAATGGCGCCAAAATGTTGGGGCAAAGTGATTGCCTATCATTTAATTGTCAACCTGGGGGTTTCGTAAAACTTGCGAAGCATGCGTGCACTATATATGCTAGAAATTAACTTCCAATTTAGATCAATCTAACTACTAAACCAAATAACGATAAACCAAATTCACCTATTCTAATTCAACAATCAATTCAAAGGAAATTATAGTACAGTGTTTGGAATTGAAATCTTAATCTATCACACTTGCAGGAATTGAAATCTTAATCTACCACACTTGTAGGAATTGAAGTCTTAATCTACCACACTTGCGGGAATTGAAAAGCACACCACTCTTTCAAAAATGAAATTGCATGAAATGAAATATACTCTAAGGGATCATGTGTGCATTATCAAATCAGGATCCTATGAAATGAATAATCAAAACCACATGATATGAAATGAAAGAAAAAACAATAATTCTTAACCTCTAGATATGAAAGCAAATAAAAAAAAACACTCTTAACCTCTCACACATGAAAAGATATGAAAGAAATAACTCTTAATCTATGAAAGCAAATAAAAACAATCACTCTTAACCTCTCACATAGGAAAAGATATGAAAATAAATAAATCTTAATCTATGAAATAAATAAATCTTAATCTATGAAAAACAATAAATCTCACACATCATAGATGGCTAATCCAAAAGCATGAGAGATGGAAAGTTGAGAGGCTCCAAATGCAAGCATAACCAAATCAAAGTGAACATAGCTCATGATCATGGTGTCAAATCCAAATTCTATATTCAAAACATGAGCATTTCCCCAACTTTACACATGCCTCTAAAAGGAAAAGGCTATCCTATTTATACAAAAACATAAGAAGCTACCCTATTTAATGAAGTTCCACTAAAATCTCATATAGTTACAACCAAATAGCTCATAATGAGACACATATCCCCTAGGTGTCTCATAGAGTTCTAATCCAATAGAAAATGATGAGACATCTCATAGAGTTACAATCCAAATAGAACACATATCCAAATATCCTGTAAAGGGAATTCGAAGCATTGGAGGCCACATAAGGGTGCCTTGGAAGCTTCCAAATAACCTACACATGTCATGAAACTCAAGCCACATATATAGATACATGAAACTATGTTAATTTCCTAGTTTTTAATTATAAATTCACTTTAAACACATAAAATAAATAACTTTGGTAAATAAGGATCCTAATCCATATATTTATGAAAATGGTGGCTAATGAAAGGTTATATGGTTATGTAGATGTGACATGTGAGTGAAATGATGACGATAAAGGTGAAAGTGGATGTCATTTTGAAGACACTTTGGAGGCCCAACAACACCCTCCTCCCACATCTACCCAAGTAACCGGCCAACAGGGTTAAACTTGTGACAAAAAGTTACTGTGATATGATTCAACCTCCTAAGTCACGTTAAGGAAGTGGAACACATGGAAACACACCATACATACCTTCAACATCAACAATAAGACCCCTAGGAACCATCCCAACCTTTTTGCTAACCAGCCCTTGGGTCCCATTTAGTTTTTAAGATATTAAACCTCTAGATGCTCCCATGCTATGGGTATACCAACGTTAATATAGCTCTGGTTTCTCCCAAAAGCCTACATGCCTATGTCTAGGGACTATTTCTAGCAGACTTGTGCCAGAGTCTGAGGAATTTAAGGCACCTTTTAAGCTCATAATTCCGGCCATTGCCCAAAACCTGTTGTAACTTTTGAAATCCATTAAACACATGATGACAAGGCTAATGAACCAAAAAATAATTCTAGGACTGGGCCTGACCATCCCCACCTAGGACTAACATTCTGTAAAACACTTGAGATGAATGAAATCTACAAGTGTAAACAACAGATTTAAGCATAGGGTCTCATACTTATCTGGGATTCGCTATGAGGCATTGTTTCCTTATCATCATTTTAGCTACAGTTTCATCCTTTAAGCCATAGATACATCTTTCATTCATATACAAGTAAAAACATGATGGGAGCCATACATAATCACTGCCATAATACATATTCATAACCAACATAATAACAACAAAAATACTAATGATACAATAGCCATAGAATCCACATATAAACCAGTAATGTACTAATGAGATAACAAGGATAAATAACCTCATATTAATGATGCAAAAGCCAACTTAGTATGGGACTACCACGTTCTACCCGATCGTAGAATAGTTGAGTCAAATCTCTCTTCATCCATTCACCCCCGTGCCATGTTCCAAGCATGAATGTAGGATATCATAGAACACATCAATCCAAAACCATCTGGGGATTTTGTTATCACTCTAAAATTTCCCTAGGGTTGTTATCTTGTGTCAAAGAAATATTAGAGGTAACCACAAACCTACTTTGGAGATTAGTATCCAGCCTTCCTAATGCTCAGAGAGGGCTCTCTCTTTGTGATTTAACTTTGTTGAGTTAATTGATTTTAGGCTAGTTATTTAAGCTTTTGATTGGGTTTTGATTTTGATTTGGTGGTGGAATCAGTGACAGATGGATAGAGGGATGTCCTTTACCATTGGGCTATGGGGTCAAGTGTTAAGAAAATAGGTCCGAATCAAGTTCTAAAGATAATGTTTACAAGGAAAGGTAGCTGAGTAAATTAAGATCTTTTAGGCTGGAGGGTGAAGTGGTTTTCAATTGGGGTCAAGGAGCAGTTAAGGGTTCCTCAAACCGGATAATGAGGGAAATGACAGAGGCCAATCGAAACTAGGGAGCAATGAAGGATTCCCTACTCTGGATCTCAGAAGAAAACATTAAAATTAATAACTGTTTAGGATAGAGTGTACTTAAACAAATTCTGTAATAATTTTACAGTTATTTCATTCAATTTAGATAACATGCAAGTATGTGAAAACACTTAAGAAGATAACAATTTGACAAACAGAAAATACTCACTGAAGTGGCCTAACACATGAATCCTATAATGCAATGCCTTTATTACTCAGTCCAGTCTGCTGACTTGAAAAAATGATACAATGAACCCTTAGGTTTCAGATCAATACAACTATAGAAATGTTTAAGCAATCCACCCTCTATACTTCGAATTATGAAGTATTTATACAAAAACTTATTACAAAATATCCCAAACTATTTTGGGAATTATTCAAGGAAAAAGAAAAATCTTCATGCAAGAAGATAGAGACAGATATGTAACTGCTGCAAGATGTCCTTGTTTATTTGGCTCTGTTGTCAGATCTTTTGCTGCTTTTTCTCCTTTGCTATTTGTCTTCCACACTAACTGTTCTTTTACTTTGCCTTTTGACTGATACTCTTTGACTCAGTTGATTTGCTACTTTTGTCTCACTGCTCTGTAAGCATTGTTTACCTTGCATTTTCACAGTAAATCATTTATTTTTTGCCAAGTCTCTATATGTGGTAATTTAATATTTACCTTTCTCCTGTAAACTTCATCAGCTTATGTGTATTTTACAAAGGTGGGCTTATTTACAAAAATATGTTTTACCTCATGTTGGAGGTAAAAAAAGGTTCTCAAAATTCTGGTAAAGAGCCTTTCTTGTAGGCATCCCTTTCATAGAGGAACTATTTTCTTGCTCCCTTGCCACTTCTCTGATTTTCTTGTTATAGTCTTCATGTGGCATTAACCTGTCATTTATTACCAATGGATTTGGAAAACCTTTCTGCCTCAGAGCATCAAATTTGACATGAACCTTCCTATAGCTAGCTCCATGGTTTGACATTTGTCCTCAAGCTGCATCATCAGGTTCCTCTTGGTGATTACTTTCTTCACCTCTAGTATAGTGCTAGTCCTATCAGCTATGTCAAGCTCTTGCAATTCATATTTATTCTTTGAGTTAAGGAATTAGATTATTCTTGAGGCTTCTTCTGGCATATTTCCAAGTTCGGCCTTAACTCTTTGAATTGCTTCACTAGCCTCTTTGACTAAATCATTTTGTTCAAAGATAACCTGTATAGATGGCCAAATATCATTGACAGAGTCAATGATATTGGCCCATAGCTTCTCTTTTGCTTGGGCAAGTGGCTCCTTCAATGTTAATTCTTTTTGCAAGTTCTTTATCCTCTCAGTCAACCTGTTTTACTTATGTACTTCATTTTTATGCATAATTTGAGCCAATTTCTTCTCATCTTCTAGAGTTGTTATCTGTTCTTTAAGTTTATTTATTTTAGTGGTCTGAATGGACATGTCCTCCATGGATTTGACCAGTTTACTTGCTTCATCACTTGGATGAGCTGCTGTTTTTGTTGAACTTGTCGCTGATGTAGTTGATGTTGCAGTTGGAAGTGTTGTAGCTAGTGGAGCTGTTGGGGCCAATGAAGCTACCAAAGTTGAAGGAAATACTATAGTAATTGTAGGGATAGCAGTGGCAGTAGCTATCTCAAGACTGGCTTGTTTCAACTGTATTAACACGTCCAATTCCTTCTCCATTTATTTTAATTGAGCATTTAATTAAAGAATGAGATCCATCATTTCTTCCTATTGGGTTTGGCTCTCTAGGACCTCCTTGGCCCGTGGATGTTCAAAAGAAGGCAACTTTAGTTGTTTCTTCAAAGCAACAATATCCTCATTTTTTTTCTTTATTACTTTTTCTGCAGCCTTGATATAATTTGGATTATATCCAATTTCAATTACCAAATATTCCAATGACTTGATTCTGTTATCCTTGGCCTGTGAGGATGCCTTTTCTAGCTTAAACTATGTTGTGATGTTGTCCAGAGAGCTTTGAAGTTTCTGCACAGTCATTTATTTGTTAGTTATTGTAGAGTAAATCATTTCACCTGCCTGCTTATGGAATTCAATTTGGTTAATAGGGTGAAAAACCCTAGCCAAAAATTCAAACTCTATCTTCCTGTAGTCTGCTAATGATCTAGGCTGCTGGACTGTAGGCTGCATAAGGTAATTTTCATTTTACCAATTTTAATGTCAATGACTAACTTTAATCTATTATGATTGGCAGGTGTATGTTTAAAGTACTGGACATATGTTTTAGCCTTTAATGCCTCATTCCTCAACTTGATTTACTTGTACTTCTATTTTATATCTTTCTCTTTATCCACTAGTTTGCTGGATGAAGAGACTTCAATTCTAAGCTGTTTTTCAATAATTTGAGTATTTGAGGTAGAAGGTTGATGAGTTTCCTCTGAAACTGCTGGACCTTTACTCTTTCCAACCATTGTGTCAATATCAATGTTTTCAATTGTCTCAATGGTGTCCTCTTTCTTAGTTACAAGATTAAGCTTGGGCTTCTTCCTGTAACTAATTTCAAACCTATCATCTGTAGTATCCATTCCAGAGCTAGAGCCTTATTCCTTGGTTCTCTTTACATTTTTGTCCTGCATGGCTGGAGTTTGTAGAATGGGACTAATACCCATATGTTCCTATAGGGTTAGAACCTGTAGAAAGGAACTAGTATCTATCTGCATTTCCACATCGATTAAGGTTTTTTCCACATATATTAAAGTATTTTCCAACCATTATGATAGGTTAGCATATCTTTCAATGTCTGGCCTGGGCTCATGTATGAAAGGAATTAATTTCAATTTGAGCCTTAGTTTGTTTATGACTCCATTAGGGTCATATTGCCACATAAAACTGCTATTGAAGTTCATTTGCTGTAATATTTTCTCTGCTTCTTGTCCAACTTCCCTATTATTACAAATGAAAGGACCCAATTGATTTTTGATCTTGAACTGAGTTTTATTCCTAGCTGACAAAAAATTGACCTCATCTGAGTTTATAATCTACCTGAAATACTCTAATGCAAATATCCTCATGGGGAGGTATTTGCTTAGTTTGTAGGGAGTGAGCTAGCATCCATATATCCTAATTTTTGTGTGGTCCTGGTATAGATACCAGTCTCCCACTTTACTATTTTTAGACAACTATAAAACTCTCTTAATCTCATCATTGATCCTCGGTTGATTTCTACTGGTTAGCATGTTTACAACTAGATGAACAAAGGAAACAATGAACTCTTTATAACTAAAAACAGTGGAATATCTTTGGATTAATGGTGTCCAAAAAATGACAGATCTTGGATGGCCCTTAGTGTCTAACTTTTGGATGCTGAATGGAAACCTATCTGACTGAAAATATAGAAACATGTGAAACAAAACTGAAGAGTATTTGAATACTCTTTCATTTGGAAATCTGATAAACTGCTCATGGATTCTGTCTGCCAAGAACTGAGAAAAGTTAAAAACTGTAGCTGGAGGCTTGCCTAGGAAAAAAATAGATAGGAAAGCAAGCATAACCTCATCTACATGCTCATTAGTGGTGTATCCTAGAATACAACAGAGCATGGTTATAATTTGTCTGGCTCTCTTAGAGAAAATGGTGGCAGTGTATGGAGGACTATATGTAGGAGTATGCGACTCTTCTATGATGAAAGTATGACAGATTTGAGCTCTCTTGGGAAGGTCCAACTTTGTGTAGAGTTCAAGTAAGGCTCAAATGGAAAGTGGGGTCTCATTTGGGCTTGGCTGGATCTGCAATATTTGATTTATTGACTCTGCAATAATGGTGAATAAAATTTGTTGGTTAGGAGAGACTATGGTTCTTTGACTTGGGACATAGCAAGCTTGGCAGAAGTGGATGATTTCTAGGAATAGGTATACCTGTGGGAAAAAGTACTTGTGAAAATTTGATTCCCATAGGTGAATGTCATCATTCTGGTTCAAGAATTTATCTTTACTCCAACAGTGGAGTTTCAGTAGGTGGCTAAGGGAAACAATGTCTTTAATTTGAAAATCTTTGTCGACCAATGGGAGGTGGTCAATATCCAAGTGAGGGGTTTGCAAGGGTCTTACATCCAAAGAGATTTGGGAAGCCATAATTTGGTTTATTCAACTAAATTACCTTTTCTCTGGCTTTAGGAGTAAGGTTAGAAGCTTTGGAACAATGGGGGAGGGTAATTATAGAAAAGGGCTTTTGGATGCATAATAAGGGTTTCTTCAATCTAGCAAGGTTCTTTAATTAATTAGACTTTTTATAAATACTGTGTATAGCTTAAATTACAAGGCCGTTCTGGTTCTTTCAAGAATACCTGGAAAATGACGATTTGGTGCGCAGACAGGGTTCAGTGGTAGTAGCAGAGGCTTCAATTGTCTAATTGCTACTTCAATTTGGTGTCTGCAGCGTCTTCTGGTTTCAAAAGGTAGTTAAAATGGTTGGCAGAGGTTCAAGGTTTCAGAATTGGTTAATAGAGGCTTTTTGCAGTGAAAATGAGTGAAAAGAGTGAAAGGGGGTTTTTTCGGCTTTTTAACCAATAGTGATTACATTTTGGCGTGATATTTTGTAAATGAATAGTGGGTAGTTTGTTTTACGTGGGGAGGTGGTTTTATGCCATATCACATTGCTTTTAGGTGGAGGGTGATAATTTTCGCGAGCATGCGATATAACCTGGTGCCGCCACGTAGTGAAACAGTGCTCGGCCTCGTGTGCTTTTGGACCTTTAACTGTCGGATGATGAAACTACGTGATATGGATATGTGCCGTTGGATTTGGAGGTGGGAGATCAAAGGGTTATCACACTGCGGAGTTGCAAAGGCAGAGATGGGGAGTGGGTTCAGGTTTTAATTATAATGAAATGTAATTAATTAAAAAGTAATCACATGATTTTAATATAAGCAATGGGTTAATAAAGGATGGGGACCATGGGTTATACGGCAGAGGTTTTAACTATACACCAAGCTTTGGTGAGTTAAAAGGGTGTCGGGGAATTATAACGTGGGGGACTTTAATTACATAAAGCGAGAGTATAGTTTAGGAAATAACTTAGGATAAAGGGGTTTAGGGGGTTTTTAAGGGGAAAAAAGGGAAATTAATAAGGGGGGAATGTATTATTTGTGATGGGAATGGGTTTTACACTAGGGAAAGGGGTTTTGGGAAGGGGGAATGATTTTAAAAGGGCAATGTCTAGGGAAATGTGTGAAAAAAAGGGAAAAAAGGTCAAAATGAAGGGAAAGGGTTCTCACAAGGGGAAATGAATAGGGAGGGGTGCTTTGGAACCAAGAAGGGGACAACATTAAGGGATGAAAAGCAATGAAGGGATAATGAGGGGAAATTAATAAACTAAGTATGTAGGGGTCTAGTGAAATGAGGGGAAATTAGTAAATAAGCTTTAGTGAATGTCCTTTCTCTTTGACAATTCCTCCTGCACATGAAACATAGGATTAAGCATGATGAAGGTGCTTTTGACTTAGAAACCTTGTGCACATGCGAAACTTCTTCTACCTACCCTTTATTTACCCTAGCATTTTCTCTTCATTCATTGGGTGCATTCGAGGTTGCTGACCCTTCATTTTTTTCTTTGATAAGAAAACTATCTAATTCTAACCTTATCACTTCCAATGGCTTAGATTAAACTGATGTGCTCATTATTATTCTCTACCTAACTACTGATCTACCAAGATTAAATAGTTTGGCTAGATCTTTATTCTCTATCTATCAACATGAAATTTAAAGCATGAATGAATCAAGATTAAACTATTTGACCATCATGGATTGTGGCATTTTTGACAAGCTGCACACAATATTATTTTGCAAAATAAAGTAAAAGGAGTGGCATTTGAATTTGCACACTTTCATGATCTATTATTATCTCTTTTTGGGGTTCATATTTTATATCTTTTTGATATTTTTCTTTCTTTTGGTCCTTTGATTATTCTTTTAGGACTTACCCTCTTTACATTTTTTATTTTTAATATGGGAAAACATTTTGCAGAAAGCAAAAGTATGTACAATATTACAAGACTAACCATAGCCAATTCAAAATTATGAATCCTATTATTATAGGACCCTAACAGTGGCTCCACATGGGGATGGCATTTCCTGGTGAAATGTCAAGAACTTTAAGATCAGTGGCCTTTGAAAGTTTGACTGCGGTTGCCTTGTAATTGATTCTCTACAATCTACTTTATTCATACATATGATGGTACACCTTTCAAAGCTCAAGGCATTCTCTTTGGGCTTCAACCTCAAAAGATTATCATCCAATCCAAACTAAGCTTTGCAATGTTATGTACAATGAACAGAGTAAACAAATGTACTAATGTTAATTTGAGGACAAGTAATGCTTCAACATTCTACCATTGACTGGTCCACCTGGTAGATCTATTCCATCTAGTTACCTCAAGAAAAATGCATTGTTACCTCTGTAACCATAATTGATATAAGGGCCTTGCCACAGGAAATCAAATTTACCATGTTTACCCTTTTCTTCTCTTCTGGAATCCCATTTGAGTAATTTATCACCTATTTAAAAATCATCAGCCTTGGTTTTCTTGTCAATTTTTTTTTTTGATTTTATCCTGGATCACTTGTGATTTGACATAGACTTCTTCTCTGGTTTGTTGCAAATGTATTGTTTGATTTATCCTCCTTTGGATATCATTTGGTTCCACTTGCAATTCTTGAATCATTTTCATCACTGGTACTCCTAAAGAGGATGGATAAACAACATCCATTCCATATACTAGTTGATAAGGAGATGTACCAATGGACCTTTTGGTAATTAGTTTGTCTGCCCATAAGGCATTAACCAACTTTTTGTTCCAGGTCTTCTTATTATCTTCTAACAGTTTCTTGATGATATTAACATGGCTTTTGTTTGAGGATTCTACAAGTCCATTACCTTGAGGGTAATAGGCAGTTGAATGGCCAAGGGTAATGTGATCTCTGTTACAAAATTCTACCATTTTCTCGAATTTGAAAGCAACTACATTATTAGTAATGATCTTTTGTGGGCATCCAAACCTAGAAAGGATGTTGTTCTCAAGGAATGAAATGATGACAGAGTTTGTGGCTTGTCTAGAAGGGATGGCTTCTATCCATTTAGTAAAGTAGTCAGTGGCTGTCAAAATCCATTTATGTTGGGCTAAGGAGGATGGGTGAATTTCCCCAATGAAGTCTAAACCCCATTATTGAAAAGGCATTTTTGTGGAGATGGGTTTGAGAGGTAATGGTAAGAGTTTCTTTTTGCCTTCAAATATTTGGCACTTGTGACAAGAGGTCACATATTTCTTGACATCTGCAAAAAGGGTGGGCCAGTAAAAACCTACCCTCAAAATCTTATCAGCAGTTGTTTTCCAGTATAGGTGTCCTCCACAATCTCCTGCATGAAATTCTTGCATAACTTTGTCAACTTCATTTTTTAATAAACAATTCAATAAAATGCCACCATTATCATTCCAAAATAAAGCATTGTCTATGATACAATATTTCATTGGTTTAATTTTCAAGAATCTACCTTTAGTTATAGGTAAAACAGGAGGTGCTTGTAAATTTAGTAATACAAATATGATATCTGCATACCAGGGTGAATCAATTAAAGCTTCATTGATTTGTGGAGTCGTCATCTCTTCCTGATCATCTAGGGCACCAATGAAATTTATATCTAAGGCTTGATAGTTCGATTCAGCCATGAGTTTAGCTAAACCTTGGCCTTTGATAAGTTTTGTAGTTTTTATTTCAATTTCATATTCCAAAATATTGGCAATCCATTTGCCTCTCTTTCCTTTAGGCCCATTCTATGTTAAAATGTCCTTTACTACTGAATTTGGAACATATGAAATGATGTGTGAGTATAAAATGTACACCCTGAAATCTTTAATAGCCTTTACTAAAGAAAGTGCTTGTTTTTCCATTATGTTGTACTTTAGTGTAGCATATCTCAAAGATTTTTTGAAAAATGCAATAGGCTGCTCATAACCTTGGTCATTCTTTTTCAACAATACTGCTGCAATGGTATGTTTTGAAGAAAAATAAAAAAATATAAAATCATTTTTGAAATTAGGACTTATGAGGACTGGTGTTTTAGTAAGGGCTTCTTTGATTTCCTCAAAATACTGTTTAGCCTCTACTGTCCACTTAAGTGTTGGATCCTTCTTTAACATGTTATTTAATTCTATGATTAATTCTGCCAAGTTAGAAATGAATCTTCTAAGAAAAATTATTTTACCTAAAAATGATTGCAATTATTTAATGTTCCTAGGATGACTGATGTTTGTTGCCTCTATTCTAGCTGGATCTATTCTAATTCCATATTTTGATATTATGTGTCCCAAGGGTTTACCTTCTTCTAGCCCAAAGAGTGTCTTTTTGGGATTCAAGGAAATACAATTTTTTTTGCATCTAATAAAAACTCTTCTCAGGTGATCTAGATGTTTATTATCTGATTTGGAAAACACAGTGATGTCATCTTGGTAAACAACTAGAAATTCATGGATTTATTTTGCAAAAGCTATGTCCATTGCTCTTTGGAATGTTGCTCTAGCACTCATTAATCCAAAAGGCGTCTTTAAATACATGAAAGTACCTCAGGGAGTGGTAAATGCATTATTTTCTTGATCCTCTGGTTGAACTAAAATTTGGTTGTATCTAGAAAACCCATCAAGTAATGAGATTCTAGACGACCCTACTATCCTCCAGAGAATGTGGTCCATTTTAGGGAGGGCATAGTTATACTTTAGTGATACTTTGTTCAAGTTTCTGAAATCAACAAAGAGTCTGATTTCTCCTATTTTCTTTCTTGTGGTGACTAAATTAGAGACCCAATCTGAATATCTAATTGGTGCTATGATTTGTGCATCATACATCCTTTTTACTTCTTCTTCAATTAATGGATTAAAAACTGGATTAATTCTCCTAAGCTTTTGTTTAAAGGGTTTCTGATCTTCTTTGATGGGTATCTTATGTTGAATAATGCTAGTATCATAAGACTTGAGGTTTTCATAACTCCAGGCAAAGACATCTTGAAATTCTTTAAACAAACTATGTATTTCAGCTTTTCATCTGGACGTAATGCTTTGGATATTTTGATAAGCTTGGGGTTTTCTTCTGTTCCTATGTTACATTCTTCCATGTCTGATCTTAAAGGCTCCATTTTGGTTTTTTAGCTACATCATTTGAATTAAAAAAATATTCTAATGGGACTAATCCCTTAGGAAAAAAGTTATTTTTAAGGTTTAAAATCTCAGAATCATCATTGATTATTTCTTCTATCTCTACTTTTTCTAAGTTATCTATTTCTACTTTAGTGAATTTAGTGGGTTTATCTACATCTAAAGCATTTATATATATCTCACTATTTATGATGTTATCTACTGTACAATCACTATCTATGTTACAGTTTTTGAATTCTCCCTCAACATTCATGAAATCATAGATTTGAGAATATTGTGAAAAAAATCTGCCAATATTTCAGATTATTAGGTATAACAGGTCTGTGTCTTACTTCTACAGTGTACTGGTGGTTGGGCTGAAAAGGTAATTTGCAAGTTCTAGCAAAAGTAGCCAAACTGTGAGCTTGCATGTTCTGTTTCCTAGGAATAGCAACAAAATCAGTTTCAAGAAGTTCCTTAATCAGATCTAGAACAGTCTCTCTGTATTGGCTAAGTCTAGGATTATTCATAGAATACTCTCCTTTATTTTTTTTATGATAAATTCTGAGTCTCCCATGATAGAAAATCTCTTTGCTCCAAGTTTTCTTACAATTTGCAGTCCTAAGATTAAAGCCTCATACCCTGCCATGTTGTTTGTGCATTTAAAGTTTAATCTAAAGGCATGACCTTCAGAATGATTATTTTCCATGTTATGAATCCAAACTCCTGCACCTGCTCCTAATCTATTAACAGAGCCATCAAAATCTAAATTCCATAGAGACTCATGTGTTATGTTTTCACAATCAGGTGCTTTGTATTTTTCTTCTATATCAGTGATTTCATTTTTTCCATTGTCTGAATTATACAAGATAAATGAGTCCATATCAAAATGCATGGAGTATATAGGGTATTTCTGTGGTTTTTCTACACTACTTACCATGTATTTCATCAAGGTCTTTCTATAAGGATTTCTTTGCTGACCAAATACAGAGATGGTAGCATATGACATGTCTAACTGTAGAGATCCCTACAATTTCGCTCCGCATGAGCAAGATAATAGCATTCCATACTTGGGTGGGATATCATCAACTACTATATCCATAACAATACTCTTTGCTGGGCACTGGAGTAGAGTTACACACAAATCTTTAATTAGGCCAAGGAATTTGACTTGGTTAGAATCAAAGGAAAATAGGTCCTTGTAGGGTCTGGTGATATCTAAATTTAATCTTTCCATGATTGCTTTAGGCATTAAGTTATGGGATGCCCCTGAATCTAGCATAACATTATGTAAGATTTTATCATGAACATTTAAGCTAATGTAAAATGGAGGGATACACCCTTGTTGATGTGTGCCATTTACTTCTAGACCAAATAATAACTCAGGTTGATCATCATTAAGGTTTACATCTTCGCCTTGACCTATGTTTAGTATTTGAGTGATTTGTTCTTTGTATGATTCATTTTTCACTAACTCGGTCAAAGGAACTGATATTTTCAATTTGGCTATCTCCATCTTAAAGTTGAATGGAAATTGAGTTTTTCCTGATTGTATGAGATCTTCCTTAGCAATTGTGGCCTGTGTATTTTTATCTTCTTTATCAGCACTTGGAAACTCAGTTTGTGTACCAGCAGTTTTGTTTTGAATTTTATTATTTGGAATAGTTTGAGTAACAGTTGAATTTTGAGTTTCAGCTGAAGTTATGTCGACAATTTTTGGGTTGGAAGTCTCCTTAGTTCCTCTAGGGAGAATTTGTAGAACTTTGGTCATAGGAGCTTCTGCTATTTTTTTAGTTTGGGTTTGGACTGATTTCTTAGTGGGAAATTTTGTATTCTTTTTTCTTCTAAGGCTATACTGCTCATGAACTTCATAGATAGCAGATTCATAGCCTTGTTTGTAGTCAAAGGACTCTCCAGATTCTAATTGTAATTGTTGTAACATATACAATTCCTGTTCTTCCTGAGTAAGAAAAACAACATCATTTTTAATCCCTAATAAGTTTATCTGGGTGTCTTCCTCTTCTTCATGGTTTTGTGAACCTTCAACATAATTTTCCTAGAAAGGTGGTCTAATCTGTTGATCGGGTATAGCATCTCTTGTTTTTCCAGTATTAAGATTTTTCCTAAAGTTGGGGTTTCTAATTGGGGGTCCTTGTTGATTTTCCCACTGAGATTTTCTTTCCATATTTTCTAATCTATCCATTATCCTTTCTACACTTTTAGCTAAACTGTCTATCTTACCATCTGAAGTGGATGGTTCCTCTTTAATGGTAACTCTTTTCTCATTTCTCATCCTAGCTCTCTTAGCTAATAAATTGGCTTCTACACTAACAACATTACTTTGCATCTGTTCCAATGTTTCAAGGTTTCTTTCTCTCAATTGGTAAGACATATCAGTGTCAAAACCATCAGGAAATTTGATTAGTGCCAAGTCTGGTGGAGGTTTGATATTTGCAGGGATTGCATTATAGATACTATTGAACCTAGTACAATAGTCCTGAACATATTCATTTGGAGCTCTTCTAATGTTTTCATATTCAGACAATATTTGTAAAGGGTTTTTCTTTCTTTCCCATCTATTGATAAACAATCTATGGAAAGCAGCTAAATCAACAATATGATTAGTAGGTAAACCTTTAAACCATATTTTGACATCTCTTGCTAATGTTTGGGCAAATAATCTCATTTGCACATCAGACTCATCAATCTCATGTAACTCAAAAAAGTCAGTCATTTTATTCACATGCTATTGGGCAGTATACTGACCAATAGCTTCAAACATAAAATTTTTACTTTGGTAGTCTTGGGGCGTGGCATGTAGTTGAGTTGGTAAGACCAAAGGTGAATATCTATCTGCCATGGATAAGGCTTTGGTTTGACTGGGGGGTAAAGTAGTGGTGCTTGAAGAAGAACTTGAGATGGCTGTAGATGAGCTAGATGAACTTGAGATGTTCGGTTGGAGAGGAAGTTGAGGTATGAATGGTTTAGGGGAATGAACTATAGTGGATATTATAGGTGAGGTGGTAGTGAATGAAACTGTATTTACAATTTTTGAAGACTCCATAGAAATTTTAGGGGTAGCAGCAGTTAGGGTATCTAATTCAACTGATTGTTGAAGATAGGTTTTGTCTATATGCCTTATCAAAGTTGAGGTTAAAGCTTCTAGTTTGTCAAAAGTATCCAAAACATGTTGATCTAAATCAGGATGTATAGGAACCTTTTTTGATTCAATAAATTGAATAAAATTGGGGTCTATTACAATATCATGAATTGAATTTTCAGATTTGGTATGAAACAAAGAAAGCTCAAATGATAAATCAAATTGAATATCCTCTAAACTTGATAACTCTTTAGGGAGTGAATTTTCTTTAATTAATTGACTACTACTTCCTTGAGTTTCTACCTTTTTTGGTTTTCTTAAAATTCTGTCAGGATCATCAACTATTATAGCAGGGTTTGGATCTAGATGTCCCTTGGTATAATGTGTTTTTTTGGAAGCCATAATTTTATTTTTTTAAGCAAAATCTCTCAACAACCCTAAAATGACCTTAAGGTGCAGAGATGAGATTTAAGATTTCATTTAAGGTTTATTATACTCAGGACTATCCCTAGTATGGTCGCCACTATGTTATCACTCTAAAATTTCCCTAGGGTTGTTATCTTGTGTTAAAGAAATATTAGAGGTAACCACAAACCTACTTTGGAGATTAGGATCTAGCATTCCTAATGCTTAGAGAGGGCTCTCGCTTTATGGTTTAACTTTGTTGAGTTAATTGATTTTAGGCTAGTTATTTAAGCTTTTTATTGGGTTTTGATTTTGATTTGGTGGTGGAATCTGTGACTTAGATGGATAGAGGGATGTCCTTTACCATGGGGCTATGGGGTCAAGTGTCAAGAAAATAGGACTGAATCAAGTTCTAAAGATAATGTTTATAGGGCAAGGTAGCTGAGTAAATTAATATCTTTTAGGCTGGAGGGTGAAGTGGTTTTCAATCGAGGTCAAGGAGCAGTTAAGGATTCCTCAAACCGGATAATGAGGGAAATGACAAAGGTCAATTGAAACTAGGGAGAAATGAAGGATTCCCTACTTTGGATATCAGTGGAAAATATTAAAATGAATAACTGTTCAAGATAGAGTGTACTTAAACAAATTCTGTAATAATTTTCTAGTTATTTCATTCAATTTAGATAACCTTCAAGTATGTGAAAACACTTAAGAAGATAAAAATTTGACAAACAGAAAATACTTCACTGAAGTGGCCCAACACATGAATCTTGTAATGCAATGCCTTTATTACTTAGTCCAGTCTATTGACTTGAAAAAAATGATACAATGAACCCTTAGGTTTTAGATCAATACAACTATATAATTTTTTAAGAAATCCACCCTCTATGCTTCGAATTATGAAGTATTTATACAAAAACGTATTACAAAATATCACAAACTATTTTGAGAGTTATTCAAGGAAAAAGAAAAATCTTCATGCAAGAAGATAGAGACAGATATGTAACTGCTGCAAGCTGTCCCTGTTTATTTGGCTCTGCTATCAGATCTTTTGCTGCTTTTTCTCCTTTGTTTTTTGTCTTCCACGCTGACTGTTCTTTTACTTTGCCTTTTGATTGATACTCTTTCATCTGATACTCTTTGACTCAGTTGATCTGCTACTTTTGTCTCACTTCTTTGTAAGCACTATTTACCTTTCATTTTCATAGTAAATCATTTAATTTTTCCCAAGTCTTTGTATATGGTAATTTAATATTTACCATTCTCCTGTAAACTTCATAAGCTTTTGTGTATTTTGCAAAGGTGGGCTTATTTACAAAAAGATGTATTACCTCATGCTAAAGGTAAAAGAGGTTCTCAAAAGAATGGTAAAGAACCTTTCCTGTAGGCATCCCTTCCATAGAGGAACTATTAGTTTGCTCCCTTGCCACTTCTCTGATTTTATTGTTATAGTCTTTGTGGCATTAACCTGTCATTTATTACCAATGGATTTGGCAGATCTTTCTGCCTCAGAGCATCAAATTTGACCATGAACCTGCCTATAGCTAGCCCAATGGTTTGGAATTTGTCCTCGAGCTGCATCATCAGGTTCCTCTTTGTGATTACTTTCTTCACTTCTAGTATAGTGCCAGTCCTATCAACTATGTCAAGCTCCTGCAATTCATATTTATTCTTTGAGTTAAGGAATTGGATTATTCTTGAGGCTTCTTCTAGCATATTTCCAAGTTTGGCCTTAACGCTTTCAATTGCTTCACCAGCATCTTTGACTAAATCATTTTGTTCAAAGATAACCTATATAGATGGCCAAATATCATTGACAGAGTCAATGATATTGTCCCATAGCTACTCTTTTTCTTGGGCAAGTGGCTCCTTCAATGTCAATTCTTTTTCCAAGTTCTTTATCCTCTCATTCAACCTGTTTGACTTCTGTACTTCATTTTTATGCATAATTTGAGCATGTCCTTCATGGCTTTCACCGTTTACTTGCTTCATCACTTGGATGAGCTGCTGATGTAGTTGTTGTTGCAGCTGGAAGTGCTATAGCTAGTGGAGATGTCGGGGCAAATTAAGCTTCCAAAGTTGAAGGAACTACTGTAATAACTATAGGGATAGCAGTGGCAGTAGCTGTCTCAAGACTGGCTTGTTTCAGCGGTATTAACTCATCCAATTCCTTCTCGTTTTCTTTTAATTGAGAATTTAATTGAAGAGTGAGATCCATCATTTCTTCCTACTGGGTTTGGCTCTCTAGGACCTCCTTGGCCTATGGATGTTTGGAAGGAGGCAACTTCAGTTGTTTCTTCAAAGCAACAATATCCTCATTTTTCTTCTTTATTAGTTTTTCTGTAGCCTTGATATCATTTGGATTATATCCAATTTCAATTACCAAGTCTTCTAGTGACTTGATTCTATTATCCTTGGCCTATGAGGATGCCTTTTCTAGCCTAAACTGTGCTGTGATGTTGTTAGAGAGTTTTGAACTTTCTGCACAGTCATTTCTTTGTTAGTTATTGTAGAGGAAACCATTTCACCTACCGGCTTATGGAATTCAATTTGGTCAATAGGGTGAACATCCCTAGCCAAAACTTCAAACTCTGTCTTCCTGTAGTCTACAGATGATCTAGGCCACTGGACTGTAGGTTGCATAAAGGTATTTTGTGTTTTACTAGTTTTAATGTCAAAGGCTGACATTAATCTATTCTAATTGGCAGGTGTTTGTTTAAAGTATTGGGCATATGTTTCAGCCTTTAATGCCTCATTCCTCAACTTGATTTCTTTGTACTTCTCTTTTATATCTTTCTCTTTATCCACTGGTTTGTTGGATGAAGAGACTTCAATGCTAAGTTGTTTTTCAATAATTTGAGTATTTGAGGTAGAAGGTTGATGAGTTTCCTCTAAAACTGCTGGACCTTTACTCTTTCCAACCATTGTGTTAGTATCAATGATTTCAACTGTCTCAATGGTGACCTCTTGCTCAGTTACAAGATTAACCTTGGGCTTCTTCTTGTAACTGATTTCAAACCTGTCATTTGTAGGATCCATTCCAGAGCTAGATCCTTCTTCCTTGGTTCTCTTTACATCTCTATCCTGCATGGTTGGAGTCTATGGAATGGGACTAATACCCATCTATTCCTGTAGGGTTGGAACCTATAGAAAGGAACTAGTGTCTATCTGCATTTCCACATCCATTAAGGTTTTTTCCACATCTATTAAAATATTTTCCAACCATTCTGACTGGTTGGCATATATTTCAATGTCTGGCCTGGGCTCATGTAAGAAAGGAATTAATTTGAATTTGAGCCTTAGTTTGTTTATGACTCCATTAGGGTCATATTGCCACATAAAACTACTATTATAGTTCATTTGCTGTAATATTTTCTCTGCTTCTTGTCCAACTTCCCTATTATTACAAATGAAAGGACCCAATTGGTTTTTGATCTTGAACTAAGTTTTCTTCCTAGCTGACAAAAAATTGACCTCATCTAAGTTTATAATCTGCCTAAAATACTCTAATGCAAATATCCTCATGGGGAGGTATTTGGGTAGTTTGTAGGGAGTGATATGGAATCCATATATCCTCATTTCTGAGTGGTCCTGGTATAGATACTAGTCTCCCACTTTACTGTTTTTAGACAACTGTAAAACTCTCTTAATCTCATCATTGGTCCTGGGTTGATTGCTACTGGTTAGAATGTTTACAACTGGATGAACAAAGGAATCAATGAAATCTTTATAACTAAAAATAGTGGAATATCTTTGGATTAATGGTGTCCAAAAAATGACAGATCTTGGATGATCCTTAGTGTCTAACTTTTGGATGCTAACTGGAAACTTTTCTGATTGAAAATATAGAAACATGTGAAACAAAACTGAAGAGTTTTTGAATACTCTTTCATTTTTCAATCTCATAAACTACTCATGGATTCTATCTGCCAGGAACTGGGCAAAGTTAAAAACTATAGCTGGAGGCTTTCCTGGGAAAAAAATAGATAGGAAAGCAAGAATAACCTCATCTACATGCTCATTAGTGGTGTATCCTAGAATACAAGAGAGCATGGTTATAATTTGTCTGGCTCTCTCAGAGAAAATGGTGGCAACGTATGGACGACTACCTGTAGGAGTATGAGACTCTTCTATGATGAAAGTCTGAAAGATTTTTTCAGGCCAGGCAGTAACTCTCCAAAGGCAGAAAAACTGATTGATGTATTATTCCATAGGTAACCCATTTTTATATACAATAGGGAGTGATTGTTCAGTTCATCTCCCGATGACTGTTCACCTTCCCAATTTATTTATTTACATAAAATTCCCAATCATGAAGATTAGGTGTCAACATTCCCCCCCTTAATCTGAAGGGATGTTGGTGAGTCCAAGCATCATTCTGAATCGTTCAAGATTTTCCTTTCCAAGTGCTTTGGTGAAGATGTCTGCAATTTGCTCATTTGTGGAACAATGACGGAGATGGATTGTTTTGGCCTCAACATGATGTCGAATCAGATGATATTTAGTATTGATATGATTTGTTCGATCATGGAACTTTGGGTTCTTGGCCAACTTTATTGCAGAGGTGTTGTCAATCATGAGTGGAGTTGATTGTACTTGTTTTACCTGCAAATCTTCAAGAATTTCCTGAGCCACACAATTTCTTTCGTTACTTCAGCTGCTGCCACGTATTCTGCTTCTGTTGTGGAATCTACTGGAACTGATTGTTTGCGTGATCTCCAAGAGATAGCTCCTGATCCAAGACTCATAGCATATCCTGAAGTAGATACTCCAGTTTCTTTGTCTCCATCGAAGTATGAATCAGAGTATCCAATCAAGTTGAAGTCGTCCACCTGTGTATACTTGATTCCAAGGTCTTGAGTTCCCTTCAAGTACCTTAGAACTCCTTTTGCAGCAGACCAATGTCCCTCACAAGGCTTTTGCATAAACCTGGAGAGGATTCCAACAGCAAATGAAATGTCTGGTCTAGTAGTAGTGAGGTAGATGAGACTTCCTATAAGATGTCTATACTTTGTTGCATCCTCAAATTCCTTTCCTTCAATAGATGTGAGCTTTAAGTTTTGTTCCATTGGAGTAGAAAGAGGATTGCACTCTGTCATGCCAAATCTGTTTAACAAATCTCCAATGTATTTCTTTTGAGAAAGAAATATGGATTTTGGATGTTGGGTTACTTCAATGCCAAGATAGTAATGAACATAGCCCAAATTAGTCATTTCAAAAATTTTCCCCAATTCCTTCTTTATGGATGCAATGTAGCTTTCATTGTTCCCCGTAATTAAAAGATCATCTACATATACCACAAGATATACAACTGTTTTGCCAAATTTCTTGGCAAATAAAGTTGCATCATCAAGATCAAAATGATTGAAGTTGAGTTTCAGAAGATGCTCAGTTAGTTTTTCATACCAGGCTCGCGGTGCTTGTTTGAGGCCATACAAGGACTTCACAAGTTTGCATACTTTTTGTTCATGTCCTTTCATAGAAAATCCTTCAGGTTGGGACATAAAAACATTCTCTTTTATATCTCCATTCAAGAATGCAGTCTTTACATCCATTTGATGGACTTTCCAACTGTTCTGAGTTGTTAGTGCAAAGAGTGTCCGGATGGTGGCCCATTTTGCTGTGGGGGCAAAATTTTCCTCATAATCGACCCCTTCCTTCTGTGCAAAACCTTTTGCCACAAGCCTAGCTTTGTGCTTGTCAAGTGAACCATCAGCTTTGTACTTGTTCTTGTAGACCCACTTGCAGCCAATTGGTTTGGTTCCAAATGGAGGGTCAACCAGCTTCCAAGTGCCATTCTTTATGAGAGCATCATACTCCTTTTGCATCGCTTCTTTCCATTCATCATGAGAAGCAACTTTTTTTGAAGGAAGTTGGTTCAAAATATATAGACAAGTTCAATTCACAATCATAAGTAACATCCATATCAACAGGTGAATTAGAGTCATCTACATCACCTCCATTTTCTCGGTTTGAATTTCTGGTTCCTGTTTTTCCAATTTCATCAGGATGAACACTTTCAAGTGTCTTTGTCAGCCACTTTGGGGGACCTTTCTGAGATGGTCCAGGCTGCTCTGTTGATTGAGTTGGGACTGAATCAAGATTGATTCTCCCAATTCTATCAATTACATCACTTAAAGCATCATCCGTTGTTGGAGTTTCATGCAGGGGAGATTGTTCTTCAGAAGAAGATTCCACATGTTGATCTAGTATAGGAATCCCCCCTTCAAGATGTGGAATCTGATTATCAAATTCTTGAAATGATTTCGTTTTTGCTAATCTATCCAAGTGATCAAGTTGCTGCTCAACAACATTGTCAGATTTGGATGATTCAAGAAAATGACATCTCTAGATACAACAAACTTTTTATTTACTTCATCATAGAGGTGGTATGCTTTAGAGGTGTTTGAATATCCCAGGATGATACACTTACGACTTCTAGCACCAAGTTTGTTTCTATGTACCTTTGGTATCAAAGCATAACAGGTGGAACCAAAGATCCTGAGATGTTTTACCGAAGGAACATGTCCATACCACAATTCATAAGGAGTCTTGTTTCTTATAGCATTTGATGGACATCTATTCTTTATATATGCAACACATAGAACAGCATCAGCCAAAACATTATCTTTACATTTTTGAAGAAAAGCATGGATCGTACCATATTCAAGATTGTTCTATTCATTCTTTCTGCTACACCATTCTGTTGGGGATTATAAGGCACAGTTGTTTGATGTTTGATCCCATGTTGGCGAAGATAGTTTTCAAATTCATTTGATGTATATTATTTTCCATTATCAGTGTGAATAGACCCAATATGAGTTTGTGCATCATTTTCAATCCATTTAGGAAAATTCTTGAATGTTTGAAAAGCATCAGATTTGTTCTTCAATAAATAAACCCAACACATTCTGGTGTAATAATCAATAAAAGTCATGATATATTTATTTCCATTTGCAGAAGGAACATGCATTGGACCACATAAATCTGAATGAATGAGTTCAAGCTTCCTATGTGCTCTTGAATGTGAATCATGAAAAGACTGTTTGCTATGCTTTCCTAGAATGCAAGCATCACATTGCTTATGTTTCCTAGGAATTGTAGGCAAACCAGCAACACCATTTTTCTTCAATAAGCGGAGACTGTCATAGTTTAAATGTCCAAATCTAGCATGCCATAATAAACTTGATGGAAGTGTACCTTCTTCATGATGAGAAATATATGAGAAATGTTGTGCATGAGCAGAGGTTCCTTGCAGTTTGAGAAGTCTTTCTTCTTCTATTCCCCTCATGACAAGTGAGTGGTCAGATGCTTTTCTTACCTCAAGCTTGCCATCAAACATATGAATGGAGTGACCTTGCTGGCGGATGTGGACCAAGGACAGCAAGTTTCTCTTGAGCTGTGGGAGATATAGAACATGATCCAGAAGAAAGTCTGGAAGACCAGGCAGTTTAAGCCTGATTGTGCCAAGCCCTGATGGCTTGATTTTTGACTGATCTGCAAAGTATACTACTCCATCAACATTGTTAGTGAAATCTTCAAAAAAATATTTTCTATGAGTCATATGACAGGTTGCTCCTGAATCAAGCAACCAATCATTTTTCGAAGAAGCAAGTGAAGCATTAAACAAATATTCATTTACTCCAATGTTACATTGTGCCTCAATATAGTGAGCGGATTCCGGTGCTTTACCTTTGTCTGCATCATCAGTTTTACCTTTCTGCTGGTTTCTTTTCTGTTCAATTTTGTCCCATGGTAGCTTGCATGTAGAAGCATCATGTGATCCATTTCGTTTGCAGCGATTGCAATGCAGATCTGCTTTTTCTCCTTGAGAATGTCTGCCCCCCTGCCTCTGAAGTATCTTCCTCTTCCTCTTCGTCCACCTCTTCCTCTTGTAGAATCTTGAGCAAGATGCTTTTCTTTATGAGCAAGGCAAACAGTCTCTTCAGAAGATTCAGGGACTGTCTTCTTTCCAAAGGCTTTCTCTCTTTCAACAAACATTTTCACAAGAGAGTCAAAGGTTATATCTTTAAGATTTCCATTTGCTTGTAAAGACTCAAGATAATTGGAGTAGGTAGGATAGAGTGCCTTGAGAAAAGAAATAAGAGGGATATCCAGCTCAACCTTAGTGGATTTAATATCATGCATTATAAACTTTACTTTAGATGCAAGAGCAAGAGGATCATTATTTTTCAGTTCAAGAGTGAAGAGTTTAATCATGAGCTGAACAACTTCAAGTGCAGAATGTGAGTCACAGAGTTCTTTAAGCTTTTGTAAAGCTTCAAAGACAGTTGAATATGATGAAATATGGCGACTTACTTCTTCATTTACAGATGCTGCGATTAATGCATAGGCTTTGCTGTTCTTGTTTTCCCAAATGACGAGCTCTTTGTCTGATGTAGGCTGCACTGGGTCATTTTCTCCTTCTCTGACACAAACTCCTTTCCACAACTCATTGAAGATGAGGGTGTGTTTTATCATCCGGGACCATTCAGGATAGTTCTCCTTGCCAGTGAGAACTATTCCTACCATAGAGATGATTGAATGCATTCTGTAAAAAAAATACTTCTGCTGATAAAAAAAAACTTTTGCTGATAAAAAGAACTTCTGCTGACAAAAACTAGAAGTTTTGTTGCAAGCTTTCCTAGCCTATTCCTTCTACCACAGATTCCAAAAAAAATTATCAATCTTTAGATGTTTAAGACACTCGTTCCTTTATAGCCAAAAACTGTCTCCAGGGAAACAACACATGCTACAGAGTAATTCTATACATTTTGACTTGTTCTCGGCACATTGCAGTGGTACATTGGTACATTATTCTATGTATCTATCCTGGTAGCACACCTTTCTCTATGATTAGCATTTCGGTTTTGGCTCTGCGTGTTTTGTTACCAACAAATTGGTTGATTACATTACTTTGGCTTCATCAACAATTGAAAAACATGTCGTTGGGACCTTTGCTTGGAAGTCGGAGGGCGAATTCTCCGTACCACAGCACGGATGTGTTGGATCTCTCTGAATTCATGGACTTGTGGCTTCTAACAGGCCGTCCAATGTCCTCGAGCATTTACACCTTCCGGTGGACTGGAAAGAGACCGCAACGACACATATCATTAAGGCCGATATTCCTGGTTTGACGAAGGAGGACGTTAAAGTTGAAGTTGAAGAGGGCAAACGAGTGTTGAAAATAAGCGGTGAAGTATCGAAGAAAGAAGTGCAGAAAAACGAAACATATCTGTATTTAGAAAGAATGCAGGGAAGTTTCTCGTCATAGACAAGTATTGATTACACTACACAAGCTTGCAACATTCCGTCATAGAAAAGTATTGATTACACTACACAAGCTTGCAACATTCCGCACTCACGGCAGGAAGAAAAAGGGTAACGAACAGGCTAGATCTGATACCATGTCAGGCAACGTTCAACAACGTTCACAATCAGGCAGCGTTCAACGATCTTGTCGATGGCGTTTTCGCTGCGCATGGAATCCCTCAGAATGGTGAGAGCGTTAGGTGAGAGAACGGTGAGAGCGTTAACAACCATGAGCGTTGGGTGAGAGCAAAATGAGGCACCAACGCATCTCTGGGTATGTCAGGCCAGCGACAGAGGCAGAGCAACGCTCAGCACTGAGGCAGTGGCAGACTATTTCAGGACAGAGGCAGTGGCAGAGATGAAGGGAGTTACGACTATTTTTAGGACTGGCTCTGATACCATGTCAGGCCAGGCAGTAACTCTCCAAAGGCAGAAAAACTGATTGATGTATTATTCCATAGGTAACCCATTTTTATATACAATAGGGAGTGATTGTTTAGTTCATCTCCCAATGACTGTTCACCTTCCCAATTTATTTATTTACATAAAATTCCCAATCATGAAGATTAGGTGTCAACAGATTTGAGCTCTCTTGGGAAGGTCCAACTTTGTGTAGAGTTCAAGTAAGGCTTAAATGGAAAGTGGTGTTTCATTTGGGCTTGGCTGGATCTGTAGCATTTTATTTATTGACTCTACAATAATGGTGAATAAAATTTGTTGGTCAAGAGACACTATGGCTCTTTGACTTGGGACATAGCAAGCTTGGCAGAAGTGGATGATTTCTAGGAATAGGTATACCTGTGGGAACAAGTACTTGGGAAAATTTGATTCCCATAAGTGAATGTCATCATTCTAGTTCAGGAATTTATCTTTACTCCAGCAGTGGAGTTTCAGTAGGTGGCTAGGGGAAACAATGTCTTTAATTTGAAAATCTTTGTCGGCCAATGGGAGGTGGTCAATATCCAAGTGAGGGGTTTGCAGGGGTCTTACATCCAAAGAGATTTGGGAAGCCATAATTTGGTTTATTCAACTAAATTACTTTTTCTCTTGATTTAAGAGTAAGGCCAGATGCTTTGGAATAGTGGGGAGGGTAATTATAGTCTATAGAAAAGGGATTTTGGATGCACAGTAAGGTTTTCTTCAGTCTAGCAAGGTTTCTTAATTAATTTAATTAATTAACCTTTTGATAAATACTGTGTATAACTTAAATTACAGGGGCATTCTGTTTCTTTCAAGAATACCTGGAAAATGAAAATTTGGTGCGCAGATAGGCTTCTGTGGTAGCAACAGAGGTTTCTGAGGCTTCAATTGTCTAATTGCTACTTCAATTTGGTGTCTGTAGTGTCTTCTGGTTGCAAAAGGTGGTTAAAATGGTTGGCAAAGGTGATGAGCACCAAAAATGGACAATTATTTGGGCTCATTCAACCTCCTAAGTTGACTTAATCCACCATTCTCATTGGTTTATTGCATGTTTTTGATTATTTTTATGTTAATAGAGTGAATTTGGTTAGTCATTATGCCAACAAGTCTAATGGGTGCTTTGTGTAGCCTTTTTGGTCAACTTGGAGACAAAATTGAAGGTCTTAATGAGCACTTGGCAGCCAAATTCGTGGGAGAACAAGCTAGAGGATTTGTAGGAAGGTGTCCCCTTCATTTATGGGCCCTTACCTCGAATTCTCCACCATCAGTTCGGAGTTCAAGGGCCACCGAATCAATCAACACAAGGGCAGCCAAGCAAGTCAAGTAGCACTGCTGTTAACTCCAAGTTTTGGGCAGCCGAGTCCCTAAATTTTAGGAGGACTGTTGGGTCCTCAAATTGTATAAATAAGAGGGCTTAAGACCTCATTTCAGTTAGTCAATTTGGTTAGCTAGTTAGTCATTTTGTTTTAGCCATTAGTTAGCTAGTTTGTAGTTCGATTTTTATGCAATAGATTAGCTTTGCTTTCAGCTCATGTTCAAGTTCTTCTTGTGGACAGTTTTGATGTAACTCTTCATTTCTTGATCAATAAAGATGAATCTAGCTTTGCACCAGCTCTAAATCTCTCTTAGGAGGCTGTAGCTCTTGGGGTTGGGCCCATCTCAAGCGCCCAATACCTCCTTCGTTTATCTTTATGTGTTTGCTGCATTCTTAGAATAAAATCTGCTATTTGTATTTAAATCTTGCTTGGTTATTTAGATTTCTTTTGATGGTTAAAATAGCTTCTCATGGTTAGAATAGATTGGTAGGATAATAACAAGAAAAAGGCTACCAAACACCTTGGATCTCACCTCCCCCTCAGTGGAATCATGAGCTGGGACCAATGTGACTTTGCTGCCAACAAAAACGCTGTTTTGCTTTGCCATGCAATTCTTAGTGTTGGAATCCTCTTTTGTAGATGCTGATATTAGTAGTATTTAAATGCTTCAGTTGATGATTTCTTAGTGGCATAAGTTAGTTCATGCATTTCATTTCGAATAAACTTCTGTTCATTTCCTCTTGTTGTTAGGTCAGATTAGAGTGAAGTAACTAGGTCATAGGTTTTATAACTAGATCTTTGTTTTCTTGCATGTCTTTGTTTGTTCAGTTTGAAAAACCACTTACAGAGCACCTGTACCACTCCTTCATCTGCTTATTCTCCATCAGCACCATCCACTCCACCCTCTACTTAGAACCCTTGCTTCACGTTTGCCATTCGCTCCCAAAACCCTAATTTTTGTGCAGCATTGCTTCACTCTCCCTTGAACAAATTGAACCATCCTCGCCATTCCTTAGCTCCATCCATCAGCTCCTAGGCCAATTCAGACCCCTATCCTACCTCCATATCCACTCATGCATCTTCCCTCACTCACCCATGCTCCAAAATCCTCTCTTCAGAACATCCTGTAGAAATCTCCGAACATCCTGTAGAAACCCCTGCAGACATCCTGTAGAAGCCTGCACACTCGGTTGCCGAGCACCTGAACGTTGTGGACTTCTGTGGAATGATGTTTTGGATCCCCTGGAACCTCTCCTAGCCCTCCTGACCTTTCCCAAGCTTTCTTTCCCTTCAAACCACCCCTGCACAGTCAAAACCTAATAAGAAACAAGTCATAATAACTCCAACCACTTAAGCAAAAATATAAAAACAATGTTCTTTTCAGTAGAAGTAGTTTAAATTCATGCATCTCATATCACTAGAAGTAATGGCATCATTTCTAGAAGTTTGCACTCCCACCATTGCATCATAGGGATTAGACTAGCCAGATTAGGGTTTACTAGGGTTTCCATGTTCTGTTGGCTTTCAGTTCATTCTTGCAAAGTAGGTTAATTTCCTTTCAGATAGTCTTCGTTCATCATTTAGAAAGCTTCTTCTGAGAACATATAGAAGTTGGCTTGAGCCCTAGCGGACTTGTGCCAGCTGACCAAGTGACAGCTGCGACAAGAGCTAGTACTTGTGCATACAACACCGTCGCTTCCAAGTTTGTTACGAACTACCGGGTTGATAAAATTAGAGATAGGAAGCTCCAGGAGTTGTAGCATTATTGCTACAATACTGGAGCCCACCATCTTTTTGGCGCCGTTGCCGGGGAAGCGTCAGAGTATTGGTGATTGTCGCTTTTCTTCTATTTTCTACTACAACCTTCTGCTAAGTAGTTTATTTCATTTCCATTATGCAATTTCGTTTCTGCAAAAGTAGATTAGAATTTCCCGCTTTCATAGATTAGCATTTCAATTCTGCAATTTCAATTCTGCAAGCGTAGACTAGCATTTCATTCCTGCAATTTCATTTGAGCAAAATAGATTAGTCCTTTACTGCTTTCATTTCAATTCCGCATTTTCGTTTCAGCAAGGTAGTTAGTTGTAGTTCAATCTATTTCAGTTTTGCAAGTAGAAGTAGAAAAAAGCAAAAATCAACCAAAAAGATTTCATTTCATGCCTTGTAGGAGTAGAGATAAGTTAGAAAAATGATTGCACAACACCCCCACTGCTTCACACAGCCAAGATTCTCTCTTCTTCGATGGCTGTGATTGAAGAACCCCTGGGTGGACATCAAGGCATATTTAAAGAACCTCTAGGGGAGAAGAAGAAGAAAACATTCCTCTGGAGCAAATGGCTACAAGTAGAAATGTTGAGAGCAACATCTTGTCCAAAGATGAATTTGAAGATCAGATAGAATATTTCAAGAGTGATATGAGGCAGTTTCTTGCCATGCAACTGGATACCTTGCGGATCCAAAAGAAGCAAGAAGAAGCCAAGAGGGCTTTGGTCATGTTTTGTCCTAGGTGCACTAGAAAGCATCCTAGGAATGAATGTCCAATGCACTCCCTAGAAGTGTGTTTCATCTGTGAAGAATACCATCCTACAAATCAGTGCCCTTCCTTGCCTGGACTTAAAGTTGCATATCAGAGAGCCAAAGGAGCCACTGAACCACTCCATTATATGAACCAAAGTTGGCCGCATGGACCTAGATCTTACCAGCAGGAACTGCAAGGGACACCCGAGACCTATTATGACCCCTATCAAGCCACTTTCATGCCTTCTTGGGGTCCCCCTGCTCATCCTTCCTGGTTCACACCTCCTCCTTGTTCCTTCACAGATCCATATTATGCCCAACCAGTTGCTCATTCATTTCACTCTTATGCTCAGCCACAACCTCAGTGGAATGCACCTCATCAAGGGTGGAGGCCTCAGTACAACTCTCATCCCGCTCATTTTCCTCCACCACCTGCTCATCCACAACCATCGCCTCCTCCTCCACCAAGGCAACCCCAAATGCCTACCCAACCACAATGCCATCCATCTCCATCTCAATTTCCCACCTCCACTCAACTACCCGTACCATTTCCAAAGCCATACAATGGAGCAGCTTAACCCCATTGCAAATCTGAGGCACAACATATGCAAACAACTCCTCTCGAGCTCAATGATATTCACCATAGCTCAGGAAAAGCATTGCAAAAAAGAGATCATCTTGACAGCATTGAAGGATCACATCCAGCAAAAGAAGGTTCCAAGGAGGAGATCAAAGAACCATGGGCTGCACTTGATGAAGAGAAGAGACCTAAAAAAGAGATCGAGAGAGTTCCCTCATGGTTATCATCAAATCCTCCATGTACTCAAGAGAAAGATCAACAAAAAGAGGAAGATGAGAAGGTCATGATAGAAGGTGACATGAAGAGTGATCCAGATCAGCAAAAGGACCAAGGATATCAAAGCTATATTGAGACATGGTTCCAAACAGTCACTAAGTTGCAGCAGTACTCTCTTCCTCAGCTATGTTCGATCCATTCAAAGTCAGATCATTTTGTCTCTGAGATCTGGATAGTTGTCCAAGCATGCATTTCGAGCCTTCACATCATTTTGTCTCTAATCTCGATGTGCACATGGCTCCATTGGAAGTATTCTTATACTTGAGAATGATTTTGTTTTTCAAGTAGGGTAGGGTAGGAAAAAAAGAGAAAAAAGGAAAAAGAAAAAAAAAAAATGAAAAAAGAGGAAAATAGAAATCTAAGGTGAAAACCTCCTCGGAGGCGCCTTAGATTGGCTCATTGATTGAAAACCTCCATGAGGCGGTCAATGGGTTGGAAAAAAAAAGAGAAAAGAGAATAAGATCTTTGGGTGAAAACCTCCCTTGGAGGCGCCCAAGGCAGGCAATTAGGGTGAAAACCTCCATGAGGCGCCCTAGTTGTTTTTCAAAAAAAAAAAAAAAAGAAGAGAAAAAGAAAAAGAAAAATAAAGCTAATCTCCATTGAATAATTTCATGTTGCAACAATGACATTGCAGGTTGCAAGAAGGACGTTTCATGACAGGAGGAGCACTCAAATAAAGGTCAAAGGAATTTCTTGTGCCTTCTACAGGAAGCTCTGTATTTCTACAGGAAACATCCTGTAGAACCTTTGGACGAGCCAAATCCAATTTCAAAAGTGAATCTAATGGTGGGAATCTGTTGATTAGGCCTACAAGCACTCGTGTGTCCATCCCCTGTCTTTATCCATCATTTTTTTTCCTCCTTGTGCTTCTCATTATGCTTCTACAAGAACTTCTTGTAGAAATTGTGGGAAACTAGACATGGATTTCAAAAAGTGGTTTGGCGAACATGGTAGCTTCCTCAAGGGTTCAGAAGTCCTCATGCAATCTTCCAACTCCTCCTCCATCATCTCCATACCTGCATCACAGCCCAAGCTCAGTTTTCCCTTCCATGCAAGCACATGCAAAAAGCCTTGAGGCAAAAATCCATAGAACAAAATTTGTTTTTGCCATAACTTGAAAACCATGTATCCATTTGACAAACCATTTTATGGGGAATTTTACAAGGGTGATGGCAACACGCTTGAGTAGTTTCAGCCAATTCCGGTGCACGGTTTCCAAGAAATCAGCCTCCATCACCATCAGCCATTTTTGCATTTTCTCCATAACTGTGCATCCGTTTTAAAACCTGTTTCATGGGGAGATGTACATGGGTGATAGTAGCCTACCCAAGCAGTTTCAGCCGATTCCGATGCACGGTTTTCGAGAAATCGAGCTCTGAAATATTCAGCCATTTTCCATTTTTCTCCATATCCGTGCATCCATTGATCACGATTTTGCTATGGGAGATGCATAATGATGATAGGAAAATGCTCACCGAGTTTCAGATCAATCCGCTTCACCGTTTGGGAGAAATGGCGAAAACAAGTTCTGGTCCTGTGAAAATTCAATGGCAGCAGCTTGAGGGTGCAGATCTGAACGTGGAAATGAACTCTTGTTGCATGCATCCGGCCAGAGGACACCTGTACAAGGAAAAGCAATCAAAATCATCAGCCAAGCCTCATGCAATCAAAGGATCCAAGCATGCAGCAGCAGAATCAGAGCATGCAGCAGCAAAAAGCTTTACGGCAGCCATTCAACTTCGAGGTATGTGACTGAAACTCATTCCTCTATTGCATAAACTTAATTTAAAAACTGCATGAATTGATGGAATGGTGGGATTAAGACACGAATTATCAAGGTTAAGCTGATTGTCTTCTCTAGCACTCACGAGGAAGTCACGCAGCATGCATGGGTCAGTCATGCACGTGAAAATTAAAAAAACGGACAGTGTGGGCAGCCTAACTCCAGTGCAACTGATGGATGAGATTACAGGCAGAGAACACACAGTTAACCACTGCAGTTCATGATAGCACAACAGTTGCATGGGCCAGCACCCGTCTCTGCCACCTCACTCCAAAAATCACGCAGAAATCTAAGCGCTCAGCTAAAACTCATAGACTGCTGTTAACTTGCACTTGCATCATGTTCAACTCGAGGTATACATCCTCTGCTTCCACAATCGGCTTAACCTATCGCTCTCCGCTGAGTTTCCTACCTGTTCTCGAATTTCACTCGTGCATCGGGCTCACTCAAAGGCAGAATCACATTCTACAGGAAACGGGTGGAGTCTTCTACAGGAAAGTGCAGCAGAGTCTTCCAGAGCAGAGAAGCCTAAGGTTCATCATCCAGTCTACTGTCATCATCATATGGAACTGAATATTTGCAAGCTTTGGGATAAGAATTGGTTTTAGTAACAATCTCTTCCACTGTAAACCACCATCTAAAAGGTAATTCAGCTTCTAAAGGTGTCTCTTGTTATCCCAAAAAGACCACCAATTCTCAACTGCTTCAATCCGTGCATGCTGCATTCTCTGTGTGCTTTGACATTTTTTTTACAAGTACCTGTGCAACAAAGTGAAAAATGAACAAGTACTCATGGAACTCCAGAGACGCTGAAAGATTCAGTTGACTTTGTGCAACACCTTCTTGATAAGTATGACAAAATTATTAGCATGGCATTTAGCAATGATAAAACTTTCCAAAATGCTTTGAATTCATCATTTGAATTCTTTATTAATTTGAATACAATGTCACCAGAATATATTTCTTTGTTTGTTAATGATAAACTTCGGAAGGGTCTAAAAGGAGTCAGCGAAGAGGATGTAGAAGTAATACTTGACAAGGGAAAACTGTTTCAGATGATGCTGAGAGGAGTCTAATTGTGAAATTGAAGACAAAATGTGGTTATCAGTTCACTTCGAAGTTGGAAGGTATGTTTACAGATATGAAGACTTCCAGGGACACTATGCAAGGCTTCAATGCATTGCTGGCTGGCTCCAATGAAGTCAGCGAAGAGCCTACTTTGGCCGTGCAAGTTCTCACAACAGGTTCATGGCCAACACAGCCAGGTGCATGTTGCAACCTGCCCACAGAAATCTGGGCTGTGTGTGAAAGGTTTAGGGGATACTATCTCAACACACACACTGGTCGGAGATTGACATGGCAGACTAACATGGGAACTTGAGGAACATAAAGTGCTTCTGGGTTCAGTGAAGAATAAAGAAGAAGCAGTGACTAAGGGAACTGGGCGTCTGTTGGATAAGCCAACAAGAGGGAAAAAGAAGATTGTTTCGTTGCAGGAGGATGATGAGCTTGATGCAGCGTTGGATGCAGCAACTTCAGGGCTCATTGAAACTAAACGTGAAAGGTCTCGCCCAACAGAGGATGATGGGGACAAATTTTCTTTAAATTCTGTCTCAAAAGCTTCCAGATCATTGTCTGCACTCTCAACAGCTCGACATTCAACAAAGTTGCTTGATGCAGGAGATTTACCTAAACTGAATCCTCCCACACATGAATTCCGAAGGCTTAGAAGGTCTGTCAATACTCAAGAATCCAACGAGGTTGAGAAACCTCCAAAGGATCAAACAAACCATTTAAGAAAGCGAGGAAGATGACCTGTACCTGATCAATACTGGAGGAAAGCTACCTCAAGTGATGATGAGCCATGGAATGATTCTGATCACCATGAAGGCTGGGAAGACGACATCTTGCAAAAACAGAATGATAGGAATGGACAGCAGGAAGTTAGCAGACTGTTTCTACAGGAAGACAGAGGACTGTTTCTACAGGAAGCCAACGAACTGTTTCTACAGGAAGTTTGAAAAGAGGGAAGCCAAAGGAGGAATCGGCCGAGATGTTAGCCAAAGAGGCCACCAGGGCCATCAAAGATGAGGAGAGAGATTGGTTGCTCAGAGGATGAGCAACACTTTCAGTAGGGGGGTGATGATGAGCACCAAAAATGGACAATTATTTGGGCTCATTCAACCTCCTAAGTTGACTTAATCCACCATTCTCATTGGTTTATTGCATGTTTTTGATTATTTTTATGTTAATAGAGTGAATTTGGTTAGTCATTATGCCAACAAGTCTAATGGGTGCTTTGTGTAGCCTTTTTGGTCAACTTGGAGACAAAATTGAAGGTCTTAATGAGCACTTGGCAGCCAAATTCGTGGGAGAACAAGCTAGAGGATTTGTAGGAAGGTGTCCCCTTCATTTATGGGCCCTTACCTCGAATTCTCCACCATCAGTTCGGAGTTCAAGGGCCACCGAATCAATCAACACAAGGGCAGCCAAGCAAGTCAAGTAGGACTGCTGTTAACTCCAAGTTTTGGGCAGCCGAGTCCCTAAATTCTAGGAGGACTGTTGGGTCCTCAAATTGTATAAATAAGAGGGCTTAAGACCTCATTTCAGTTAGTCAATTTGGTTAGCTAGTTAGTCATTTTGTTTTAGCCATTAGTTAGCTAGTTTGTAGTTCGATTTTTATGCAATAGATTAGCTTTGCTTTCAGCTCATGTTCAAGTTCTTCTTGTGGACAGTTTTGATGTAACTCTTCATTTCTTGATCAATAAAGATGAATCCAGCTTTGCACCAGCACTAAATCTCTCTTAGGAGGCTGTAGCTCTTGGGGTTGGGCCCATCTCAAGCGCCCAATACCTCCTTCGTTTATCTTTATGTGTTTGCTGCATTCTTAGAATAAAATCTGCTATTTGTATTTAAATCTTGCTTGGTTATTTAGATTTCTTTTGATGGTTAAAATAGCTTCTCATGGTTAGAATAGATTGGTAGGATAATAACAAGAAAAAGGCTACCAAACACCTTGGATCTCACCTCCCCCTCAGTGGAATCATGAGCTGGGACCAATGTGACTTTGCTGCCAACAAAAACGCTGTTTTGCTTTGCCATGCAATTCTTAGTGTTGGAATCCTCTTTTGTAGATGCTGATATTAGTAGTATTTAAATGCTTCAGTTGATGATTTCTTAGTGGCATAAGTTAGTTCATGCATTTCATTTCGAATAAACTTCTGTTCATTTCCTCTTGCTGTTAGGTCAGATTAGAGTGAAGTAACTAGGTCATAGGTTTTATAACTAGATCTTTGTTTTCTTGCATGTCTTTGTTTGTTCAGTTTGAAAAACCACTTGCAGAGCACCTGTACCACTCCTTCATCTACTTATTCTCCATCAGCACCATCCACTCCACCCTCTACTTAGAACCCTTGCTTCACGTTTGCCATTCGCTCCCAAAACCCTAATTTTTGTGCAGCATTGCTTCACTCTCCCTTGAACAAATTGAACCATCCTCGCCATTCCTTAGCTCCATCCATCAGCTCCTAGGTCACTTCAGACCCCTATCCTACCTCCATATCCACTCATGCATCTTCCCTCACTCACCCATGCTCCAAAATCCTCTCTTCAGAACATCCTGTAGAAATCTCCGAACATCCTGTAGAAACCCCTGCAGACATCCTGTAGAAGCCTGCACACTCGGTTGCCGAGCACCTGAACGTTGTGGACTTCTGTGGAATGATGTTTTGGATCCCCTGGAACCTCTCCTAGTCCTCCTGACCTTTCCCAAGCTTTCTTTCCCTTCAAACCACCCCTGCACAGTCAAAACCTAATAAGAAACAAGTCATAATAACTCCAACCACTTAAGCAAAAATATAAAAACAATGTTCTTTTCAGTAGAAGTAGTTTAAATTCATGCATCTCATATCACTAGAAGTAATGGCATCATTTCTAGAAGTTTGCGCTCCCACCATTGCATCATAGGGATTAGACTAGCCAGATTAGGGTTTACTAGGGTTTCCATGTTCTGTTGGCTTTCAGTTCATTCTTGCAAAGTAGGTTAATTTCCTTTCAGATAGTCTTCATTCATCATTTAGAAAGCTTCTTCTGAGAACATATAGAAGTTGGCTTGAGCCCTAGCGGACTTGTGCCAGCTGACCAAGTGACAGCTGCGACAAGAGCTAGTACTTGTGCATGCAGCACCGTCGCTTCCAAGTTTGTTACGAACTACCGGGTTGATAAAATTAGAGATAGGAAGCTCCAGGAGTTGTAGCATTATTGCTACAATACTGGAGCCCACCAAAAGGTTTAAGGTTTCAGAATTGGTTAACAAAGGTTTTTTGCAGTGAAAATGAGTGAAAAAAGTGAAAGGGTATTTTTGGCTTTTTAACCAATAGTGGTTACATTTTGGTGTGAGATTTGGTAAATGAACAGAGGGTAGTTTTGTTTTACGCAGGGAGGTAGTTTTATGCCATATCACACTGCATTTGGGTGGAAGGCAGTATTTTTCGTGAGCATGCGATATAACCTGGTGCTGCCACATAGTGAAACAGTGCTCAGCCAAAACCGCAAATGTCACGTGCTTTTGGACCTTTAACTATCGAATGATGAAACTGCATGCTATGGATATGCGCCATTGGATCTAGAGGTGGGAGATCAGAGAGCTATTGCACAACGGAGTTGTGAGGGTGGAGATGGGGAGTGGGGTTAGGTTTTAATTATAATCAAATGTAATTAATTAAAAAGTAATCACGGGATTTTAATATAAGCAATGGGTTAATAAAGGGTGGGGACCATGGGTTATACGACGGAGGTTTTAACTATACGCCAATGTTTGGTGAGTTAAAATGGTGTTGGGGAATTATAACACGGTGGACTTTAAATACATAAAGCAGGAATATAGTTTGGGGAATAACTTAGGATAAAGGGGTTTAGTGGGTTTTTAAGGGAGAAAAAGGGAAATTAATAAGGGGGGAATGTATTATTTGTGATGGGAATGGGTTTCACATTAGGGAAAGGGGTTTTGGGAAGGGGGAATGATTTTAAAAGGGTAATGTCTAGGGAAATGTGTGAAACAAAGGTGTTACACAAAAATATCGTCACCATGATTATTTGCAGTCAGTATGGGTCTATCATCACTTGTACTATCCTCTTAAGCAAGTCTAAGACCTCAGCTCTTCAAATCAAGCTTTAGAAGTGAGAGAAAGACATTAAATATCAATGTAACTCTGGTTCCGCACTTTCTCTCATGGTCACCTGCGGTCCCGCACCTTCTATGTACAAAAGCTGTGTACCTACCCGCTCTGTTCCTAACCGTGTAGGTGCGGACCCCTGTGAAAGTCAAAAGGCGCAAGTTGTATCTTAAAAAACTCACTTTGGGTTAATTCTAGAGTTTTCTAGAAGGAATTTTGACGTGGATTGTTCGCTCTGAGGTGGTTCATGCATCCCAAAAGAGAAGGAGCTAATCCCTTGACTAAAGGAGCTATCCCTTTGAAGGAGGGCTTTATCCCTTTGAAGGAGGACCTAGTAACTTCCCTCCATTGCACTATAAATATAGGCATTGGGGTGAGGTCTAGAGAGGTTAGAAGCTGAACATTTTGAGGGTAAATGCTGGTGAAATTGAGACTCTTTGGTTGAGCTTGAGAGGAGAGATCACATACCTCTTGGTTCCATTGGAGAGTGAGTGAAACTTGTCAAAGTAGAGGAGACATCTTGTTGGACCCTGGGAGGAGCTTGTACAGCGTCAAGGCAAAGGTTGTAAGGTTCTTCTTCTTTTGAATTAATACAATCAAACTCATTTTTCTCAACAAGTATCTTATGTTATTTGTTTCATGGACTCCTTGACTTTCATGTTAAATATGTTTTATGCAATTGGCTTTTCAGGTGCTATTTAATTTGTTTGCCTTGTTTGTGTTTGCAGATTCGCGAAAAGGAGCTCATTTGGATCAAAGGAGTGAGGGCATCCACAAGCTTGCGTTGGACCAAAGGTAGGCCCTAAAAACACTTGTTTGCTAATTGTTTATTGAAACATATTTAGAGAAAGATAGTGTCTGGTTGGTTTGCTTGTTGTTAGGTCTTCTTTAGATTCTAGGAAGGTCTATCTTGTCCGCAAGAGAAGGGGACTTGATTGTTTTCTTTGTCTATACTTTGACTTGAGAAACTGTATTTTCTGTTTCTGTTTTTGACTTGATGATTGTGGGATTGGGTGAATTTAGTTAATTTTGAGTTAGTTTTCATTTTTCATAGTTTTGGGAGAGGTACACACCCTCTGAGTTAAGCACAGTGCGTACCTGTACGCACTTTTTCTTTGTGCACAGAGCGTGGACGCACCTGTGTAAATGGGTTGCTTGCGTACCCTGTCAAAAATTTGAAAAATTTTAAATTTTTCTCTTTTTTATCAGTTTAGAATTTGTTTATAGGTTTTAGCCATTGCCCAGACCTGCATGTGACTTGTCAGAAACTTTCCTTGGTTAATTCCATTGGCATTCCTGCTTTAAGCTTTTATCAATTGGGTGCTTTGAGTCTCTTTTTAGAGAAATTCTAAATTTGATTTCCTTTGGTCATTACTTGGAGGTTTGTCTCAGTCTTTTCACAATTTTGCATCTTTTTGCTTTTGTTTTTGCAAAAAAATTTCCCCCTCATTCGCCAGGGGGGGCTAAATTGTGTATGAGTGTTAATCGCCTTTGAGTGTTTTTATTTGTTGATCTTTGGAACTCTCACCCAATTTTCTCGACTTGCACTTGATTGGTTCTTAGATTACATTAGAATCGTCTTGTGTTTGAGAATTCTCTTGCATAGATCACATTTGCATAATTAGAATTCTCATTTTCAGAATATGAATGAAAAATGTGCATAGATTACATTTGCATACTTTTCAAGTGAATTGTGCATAGATTACAATTGCATAGTTTACATTCTGAAAAATCAATCGTAGATTTAGATCAGTTTTCTTTGATTTGAATTTACACAAAAATAAAAATAAAAAAACTATTTTGGAATTGATTGCATTAGTTTTTCTTGATGAAATTAGTGCATTAGAGAATTTGTTATATTTTCTCTTAGTGATCAATTTTTTGCATTGTTGGAAGTGAATGGAAACTCTCTCCTTACTTTAGTTAGGATTCATCGAATTGAAAGGATTACATTATCATATTCGATTGCATTCAGTTTTCAGTCGGGTCATAACACCATTGGTTTCGTATCCATTTACCCCTTTGAGTAATAACAGCCTAAATAACACAACGCTTAATTAAAATTCATCTAGTAATTTTTACATTTCTAGGGCTCTGATACACCAACATAGCTTAGGCTAGTGTCTTGGAGTAGGAGAGTAATTAACTATCCAAGATAGTAAAAACAAACAAGTAGCTATATCTTGTGGTAGGGAAGAAATCCAATTGTTGCATTTATGCTCTGGGAAAGCTCCTCTTAAAGGAGAAGCACGAGATCGTGTCCGAACCAGTGTGGGAATCAATCCTTCCTCATTGGGAACGACGCCAGATATTCACGTATTAAAAACAGTAAACCTCGGATTAACCATTGTCGAGGAGCCCGGGGTCACTTGTTGGTAAACCTTGGATTATGTCAAGGAGCCTTCAAGGGGATTGAGCTTGCTACTCTGCCCTTGCGTGCGTATCGGATCGTAGACTGTTCCCCCAGGTGTATTTGTCTCAGTTGGTAACCTTAGTGGCCATATTCTTTAGGATTCTTCCTGAGGTGACAGTGGTGGGAAGATCCCACTGTACCTGGAGCAGACGTCAGCTAGACTCACTTGGATTTTCTGGGGGGTTCACTTCACTCGAGATGGTTAAGTGGAGGAACTTGTGCCAGTCTATTCATTAAGCAGGTTGCCGGGGTAACTGTTCCAACCGCCATTTCTGTATTGAATTCTGCGAGGTTGGATTTCATCACCAACTAGTGTTTTCGGTACGGAAAGTTACTGTTTGTGTGTGGTTTGATTCCTAGATTTGATAGCGCGTGTTAATTTGTTGGCTTTTACTTTTAGAGACCATAGGTGTGAATTGTGAATTTTAATTGTTAGGTGTGAATTGTGAATTGTTAATTTTAGTTTTAAATTGTTAATAAAATTCACTGAAGTTGAATATAATGGCAAATGTTTTGGAATTTACCGACTAAGGAACCCCTCTTAACGAGGATCCTAGTACTTTTCCTTACATTGGAAATGTTGGTCCTCCTTATATGGCTACTTTGTCATTACCTGGATTTACAATAGGTTTACCAATATGGTTATTTTCAACTTCGTTGGCCCCAAATACTCCAATTGTTCCACCTCAACCGAATGCTTCACCTCAACAGAGTTCACCATCTCAACATCACCAACCTTCTGTTGACCCTTTGCCTTCTTCACCTAATTTTTCTTCCTCCATTTCTTCCTCTTCGCTTGGTAAAAGCCTTGATGCTAGTAACCATGTGGCTAAGAAGAAGAAGAAAGGGAAGAAGAAGAAGAAGAAGAAGAAGCAAGATAAGAAAGAAGTCAACCAACCAACTATGGCTGTAAGTGTTAGTTGTGTTGAGGAAACCTCCAACATGCATCGTAAACCCAAATACCCTTGCAGGCTTTGTAAGGGTGACCACTTCCTTATCAATTGTCCTGGTATTCCAAAGGTCTTGGAAGTATGGTCAGAAAAATCTCATCAACTTTCCATTGATCCATCAACCAGTGATAGTCAGGTTCCTAGGAAAAAGGGTAAAGTTAGGTTTCCTTGTAAGTTATGCAAAGGGAGTCATCAAACTCACATTTGCCCTCACATGGATGAAGCCTCAAAATTGTTGGAAAACCTTGCTGTTCCACAGCAAGAATTTCCAACTGGTTACCGTAAAATTTCTCCCAACCTACCGTCAACTGACGGAGTGATTGATCTAATTTCAAGTACAGTCGATCACACTCTTCCATTGGAGAGTGAAACTCATGTCACTCAGGTTGATGATCCATTAGTTGATCAAGTGGTCGATTCAATTTCACATTCGGTCGATCCCACTTTCCCTTTAGAGAGTGAACTTCATACTGCTCAGGTTCTTTTTGTTACATCAGATTCCTCTACGCCGGGGGGCATTTCACCTGTTTCTATGGAACCCCCTCCAAGTACTGAGGTCTTTTCCTTTGATTGGAATAGACTGACAGAACCTTGTCTTCCTTCCTCCATCCCTTTCCAAATCATTGTCAAGGCTGGTGGTAGGGACATGCATCGTACACAGGTAGATGAAGGTGGTTCTGTTAGTATTTTATCCTCAACTGCTTGGAAATCTTTGGGTTCCCCTCAGCTTGCGCCTATTACGCAGAATCTGAAAGCTTTTAATAGAACCATTAGTGAACCTTTAGGGATCCTTCCTAATTTTTCCATTACCTTGGAAGGTAAAACTATCTGTATTGATCTTATGGTAGTTCGAGGTCCCTTGGATTTCAATTTACTCCTTGGGCGAGACTATGTTTATGCAATGAAAGCTGTCGTATCGACACTCTTTCGCGTGATGTCTTTCCCTCACAATGGAAATATTGTGATTGTAGACCAGCTTTCGTTCCCTAGTCCTGCTTCAACTACCAATAATATGACAGCCCTAAATGTTCCTGATTCTCAAGTGGTATCTACCCCGCCACGGGTTAATTATGTGGCAACTGGTCCCATGTTTTCAGTTACCGATGTAAGTGAGCTTCTCACTGTTTGCTCATCTTCCTTTGATTGAGATCCGGGAATTGACATGGAAAACTCTATGGGATTTCTTGAACACGATGTTCTTATCCCTTTTGAGTCCCTTGACATGTGTTCCTTCCAAAGAACTATTCTTCCTTCTGATGAAGACCTCTTGGAAGCCATGATCAAGGTGTGTCCATTGACATGTCTTTCTTCCAGTTGGAAGCCATGATCAGTGAGTTATGAGGACAATTCTTTTCCTGTGTCAACCTCTTTAAAAAATGAAACAAGGGTTTCGAGGAAATTTCCTTTTACTGTGTCGACCTCGTTAAAAAATGAATCAGTGAGTTCGAGGAAAGTTCCTTTTACTGTGTCGACCTCGTTAAAAAATGAATCAGTGAGAGCGAGGATAGTTTTTTCCTGTATCAACCTTGTTAAAAAATGAAACAGGCTGTCAGAGGATAGTTCCTTGTCTTGTGTCAAGCTCGTTAAAAAATGAATCAAGGATTTTAGAGCATAGTTCCTTGTCTTGTGTCGAGCTTGTTAAAAAATGAATCAAGGTTTTTTAGAGTATAGTCAATTGTTAGGTAGATTGTAGAGAGTAATTATGAGCATAGTTCCTTATTTTGTGTCAAGTTCGTTTAAAAAATGAAACAAGGGTTTTGAGGATAGTTCTTTTCCTGTGTCAACCTCACTAAAAAATGAAACAACTCCCACGAGTCTTTCCAAGATTTCGAAAGTAAACCTTCATTTCATCCACCTGGTTGAATGCAATGAAGCTTGGGGGGCATGTACCTCGATTTGCGTCATTATGTTGGGGGCATGTGAACTTATAACAAGCATAGTTTTTCGTTTCAAGCTTGCATAAACATGAAACTGAATCCGAGCATAGTTCTTTTCCTGTGTCAAGCTCATTAAAAAATGAAACAAATCCTCCTCTAATTGAGTCGAGTTTTTGGCTAGATCTCATAAATGTTAAGTTGTATATTTAGGTTAGTTATTTCAGTTTTTTGCATAATTTTCTTACAGTTGTAGGTCAAGTCTTTCAAATGATCTTGTAAATTAACCTTCATTCCATCCAAATATTAATTACCAACAGTGTACTTAGTTGAATGAAATGAAGCTGGGGGGGCATGCGCTCTAGCAGTTACGCTTAGGGGGCATCAAGCACAGTTTTCTCTCTGTTTCAAGCTTGTGTAAAAATGAAACTACTTTGAAGCATAGTTTTTCTCTGTTTCAAGCGTTTGTAAAAATGAAACCTATCTCGAGTCAATTTCAGTTATTTTCAAGACTCGTTAAACTCATGAAAATCCTGAGATTATTTTGCTATCTTTCATTCTCGTAAAACAAATGAAAATGCCGAGTTCTTTCCGTCTTTTCCTGCTCGTAAATTAAATTGAAATTCGTCCATATGAGTACATTTTTATCATTTTTTCGAACTCATTAAAACTTACGAAAAAATGAAAACCATGAGTACATTTTTATCATTTTTTTCAAACTCGTTAAAACTTACGAAAAAGTGAAACCTTAGAGTCATCTTTAAGCCCTTTTTTGACTCCTAAAATATGAAAAGATTGCCGAGCGTTTCTTTTACACTCGTTAAAATGGAATTAAAAGGCGGTCCACTTACAACTCTTTTCCGACTGTAAAAACATGAAAAGATTGCCGGATTTTGTCGTTTTGAATTCGATATTGGTTATAAAACGACGTGTCATTGATCGCTTTTTTAATTTTTTGGATCAATGACACTAATAACGAAAAGTACTCCTTGGTCGTAAAAGATCAAGCGGTTCTCTCAAGTATTATTTTATACTTTTTCGGGCTTGGGAGACACAAATTTACGAAAATGGTCAACCTTGGAGTCTTCTTAAGTTTCTTCAGACTCTCTAAAATTGAAAAACGTCGAGTTTCTCCTATACTGGACTCATTAAAATTTCACAGTAAAGGACCTGTTCAATTGCAAACAGGAACGAACCACTCCTTCTTAGGGTTCGAATCTAAACTAAGTTGGACTCATCCGAAGGATGAGCTTATAATCAAGAAAATGTTATCCTCCTCAAGCTTGTCAAAAATAAAGAGGTACTTGCCAGAAATGGTGGGGGAAAAGAGAGAAAAATGAGTCCGTTTGTCATACTTTGTAACCACTCTTGAACACGACACTTTTATTCACCTGGGTTGGGAAATCCTTTGCCTAACAGTTGGTCAAACCACATTGAAAGTCTTCAGCCGGTTTCTAGGTATTAACTTTGGGTCAATTGTTACCAAGCCATCTGTCGTGTCGTTATGTGTTCAAGAGGTCACTGCCAATAAGCCATTCATCTGCAAAATATCTGTCATCCATCTTGACCATCCCTGAGTCAGTCCTTGCAACTAAAGTTCTTCAACTTGATCTATGATTTCGTGTTGTGGGCTTGCCTACGACGGATCGCTTTCTATCGACATCAGCTCATTATCTAGAAAGATGATCTAGGAATCGTCAGTACCTTGAGATCTGCATGACTCAATGGCAGGTTTCTCGCCTTTGACGACAGTTTACATCATTGACTTTCGATCAAAGGATTCCGTGATATGTTCGACATCAACACATTTACTCACATCTCATGGATTGTACTGGGTACTTTGAGAGCCATTGACGTCACTGGAGTTTCTCTCACACTTGTTAACAGTTTACATCATTGACTGGTAATCAAGTGGTTTCTACCATGTTCGACATCAACACATTTATTCGCATGGATAGAATCGTACTATTTCAGGAAGTAGAAATGAAGACCCTGGATCTAGTTTCCACCATCCAGGCTGCGAGGAATTTTGTATTCATTATGTTGTGGACTATTCATAAACAGATGGATGCATCCATACTGTGTTCACACGAGTCTATACTTATGATGTTTTACAAGATCATTCCTGTATCAGAGCAGTAGATAGTTTCTAGTTAGTTTTGATCTGAGTATGGGAATGCCTACCTCAGCGATGATATGATCTCATATATATATCTTGCATTGAATGTTTTTACAGGTTCTGACTGGGCTCTCCACAAGATAATCCTCAAAATGATAAAGTACTTCACTCTTCCTATATGATAAATGAAATCCTCATCTACTATAGACTTCGCACTTTAGGGGGCAATCTGTTACACAAAAAATATCGTCACCATGATTATTTGCAGTCAGTATGGGTCTATCATCACTTGTACTATCCTCCTAAGCAAGTCTACGACCTCAACTCTTCAAATAAAGCTTTAGAAGTGAGAGAAAGACATTAAATATCAATGTAACTCTAGTTCCGCACTTTCTCTCATGGTCACCTACGGTCCCGCACCTTCAGTGTACAAAAGCTGCGTACCTACCCGCTCTGTTCCTAACGGTGTAGGTGCGGACCCCTGTGAAAGTCAAAAGGCACAAGTTTTATCTTAAAAAACTCACTTTGGGTTAATTCTAGAGTTTTCTAGAAGGAATTTTGACGTGGATTGTTCGCTTTGAGGTGGTTCATGCATCCCAAAAGAGAAGGAGCTAATCCCTTGACTAAAGGAGCTATCCCTTTGAAGGAGGGCTTTATCCCTTTGAAGGAGGACCTAGTAACTTCCCTCTATTGCACTATAAATACAGGCATTGGGGTGAGGTCTAGAGAGGTTAGAAGCTGAACATTTTGAGGGTAAATGCTGGTGAAATTGAGACTCTTTGGTTGAGCTTGAGAGGAGAGATCACATACCTCTTGGTTCCATTGGAGAGTGAGTGAAACTTGTCAAAGTAGAGGAGACATCTTGTTGGACCCTGGGAGGAGCTTGTACAGCGTCAAGGCAAAGGTTGTAAGCTTCTTCTTCTTTTGAATTAATACAATCAAACTCATTTTTCTCAACAAGTATCCTATGTTATTTGTTTCATGGACTCCTTGACTTTCATGTTAAATATGTTTTATGCAATTGGCTTTTCAGGTGCTATTTAATTTGTTTGCCTTGTTTGTGTTTGCAGATTCGCGAAAAGGAGCTCATTTGGATCAAAGGAGCGAGGGCATCCACAAGCTTGCGTTGGACCAAAGGTAGGCCCTAAAAACACTTGTTTGCTAATTGTTTATTGAAACATATTTAGAAAAAGATAGTGTCTGGTTGGTTTGCTTGTCGTTAGGTCTTCTTTAGATTCTAGGAAGGTCTTTCTTGTCCGCAAGATCGACACATTCCGTGCGACAAAAGGGAAAAAGGTCAAAATGAAGGGAAAGGGTTCTCACAAGGGGAAATGAAGAGGGAGGGGTGCTTTGGAACCAAGAAGGGGACAACATTAAGGGATGAAAAGTAATGAAGGGATAATGAGGGGAAATTAATAAACTAAGTATGTGGGGGTCTCGTGAAATGAGGGGAAATTAGTAAATAAGATTTAGTGAATGTCCTTTCTCTTTGACAATTCCTCCTGCACATGAAACATAGGATTAAGCATGATGAAGATGCTTTTGACTTAGCAACCTTGTGCACTTGCAAAACTTATTCTACCTATCCTTTCTTTACCCTAGCATTTTCTCTTCATTCGTTGGGTGCATTTCAGCTTTCTGACCCTTCATTTCTTTTTCTTTGATAAAAAAATATCTAATTCTAACCTTATAACTTCCAATGGCTTATATTAAACTGATGATCTCATTATTATTCTCTACGTAACTACTGATCTTCCAATATTAAATAGTTTGGCTAGATCTTTATTCTCTATCTATCAACATGAAATTTAAAGCATGAATGAATCAAGATTAAACTATTTGACCATCCTGGATTGTGGCATTTTTGACAAGCTGCACACAATATTATTTTGCAAAATAAAGTAAAAGGAGTGGAATTTAAATTTTCACACTTTCATGATCTATTCTTATCTCTTTTTGGGGTTCATATTTTATATCTTTTTTATCTTTTTCTTTCTTTTGGTCCTTTGATTATTCTTTTAGGACTTACCCTCTTTACATTTTTTAGTTTTAATATGGGAAAACATTTTGCAGAAAGCAAAATATATACAATATTACAAGACTAACCATAGCTAATTCAAAATTATGAACCCTATTATTATAGGACCCTAACAACTCCGAGAGGCCATCCACCTCAACCCATCAAACAATGAATCCACCTCACAGACGGACATCACAAAACCACCATCATATTGGTCTCTACCCAAGCCTTCCATAACTCTAGACTGTTTGTTCCAACTTGGCTTCCAGGACTAGTAAGTCAACCCACAACTGCTATTAGGCTCCAGAGTGTTTGTCCAACCAAGGCTCTAGGATTAGTAACTCAACCCACCAAGGGCTCCATAGCGTTTTTCCAACCAGGGCTCCAAGACTAATAAGTCAACCCAAGCTATTATAGGGCTCCAAATCATTTTTTCAACAAAGGCTCCAGGAATAGTAACTCAACCGAAGAAGTTACAGGGCTTCCAGTGTATGTTTTAACCCCGTACAGAAATTACCTGCATACGAGTTCTAAAACATAGAAAATAAACAATACAAGAGAATAACACATAAAACACATATACACAGAGATTTTCCCCTGGATCCCAAAACTGGGACTATTAGCTTGATTTTTCATTATGTTCCTTTCAATGTTACAATACATATATATACATGCTGAAGCATCCAATAACATGGACCGAAAACCATCGCACCCAAAACCATGTGCGAAAACCATGCACAAAACCATGGTAGGTCTGCCCACCTAATATAGGGTCCAAAAAAATTTCCCCTGGGGCACTACCTTGGACCTTGTAGAGGGGGGATAACCTCCCCCCTCAAACCCCCTGTGACCCCTCTGCTGCACAATTTGCACAATGAAGGGGGGGCTCCACCCCCCCTTTGACCCCCCGGTTAACTAGGAGGGCTAGACGTGGAAAGAATATAACACAACCCAACATTATCTCACTTGTTGTTTTCTTTCCACATGGGCCCACAGGAGAGTCTAGTCATTTATCCCCATTGTTTCTCTACACCAAGAGAAATTCTCAGAGCTCACAGATTTTGTCAATGCATCTACAGTTTTCTTCAAAGTGTCTACCTTTACCAGCAACACCTTTTTGTCTTCTATCATATCCCTCACAAAGTGATATTGAACATCAATGTGATTTTTATTTGAATGGTAAGCAGGGTTCTTTGCTAAGAAAATTGCACTTTGGCTATCATAGTCTATCCTTATAGCTCCCTATACTAATCCCATACTTGAACACAATCTCTACAACCAAACTACTTCCTTGCTTGCATGAGTGGCCACCATGTATTCTGCCTTTGTAGTTGATAGTGCCACTACAAATTGTTTCTTACTCATCCAACTTACTGCCCCTCCAATTAGGTTAAATACATACCCACTTTTAGATATTCTTTGATCCAGATCTCTAGCCCAGTCTACATCAACAAAGCCATGAATATCCAAAACTTTGTCCAATCCGGGTCTTCCTTGGTAGCATAAACCATAATCACTAGTGCCATGCAAATACCTGAAAATCTGCTTCATTGCTGTCCAATGCTCCTTCCCTGGTTTTCACATAAACCTACTCGTTACTCTCACTGCATGTGCAATGTCTGGTCTAGTACAGACCATCACATACATCAGGCTACCGACTGCACTTGCGTATGGAACACGGGCCCTGTCCTCTTCCTCTTTTTGTGTATTAGGACACTGTTCAACATATAACTTTACACCTACAGGAATAAGAACCTTCACCGGTTTACTATCCTGTATATTAAACCTCTGCAATATTGTCTTGACATACTTCCTCTAGTTTAACCAGATCTTCCTCTTTGCCCAATCTCTTTTAATTTCCATGCCCAAAATATAGTTTGCAGCACCAAGATATTTCATGTCAAATTTGGAGGAAAATTGGGTCTTCAAATCCTGGATAATTTCTTTGTCATTTCCAACCAGCAACATATCATCCACATACAAGACTAGATAAATAACACAGTCACCAATTAACTTAAAATACACACAATGATCTTCTTTGCTTTTGGTGAAGCCAAGTCCCCATATAAATGTATCAAATTTCTAATACCACATCCTTGGTGACTGTTTTAACCCATACAGAGACTTTTCTAACTTGCATACCAGTTCTTTCTTACCCTTCACCGCAAAGCCTTCAGGTTGCTTCATGTAGATCTCCTCTTCCAGATCCCTGTGAATAAATGTTGTCTTCACATCCATCTGTTTTACCTCAAAATAAAAAGCAACAACAACAGATAAAAGTAATCTAATAGAAGCTACCTTGGAAACCAGAGAAAAAATACCACTAAAATCACTTCCCGACACTTGGGAATAACCTTTTTCTACCAATTGAGCTTTATATTTCTCCACCTTTCCTTATGCATTTGCCTTCTTCTTGAACACCCATTTTCTACTAATGGGTTTCCTTCCAGCCGACAACTCCACCAGATCCCAAGCCTCATTTTTGTGTAAAGATTCCATTTCATCAACCATGGCCTCTTTCCAAAGTTTTCCATCCTCTAAATGTACTGCTTCCTTCATAGTTCTGGGGTCATAATTAGTAATAGATAAAGCAAAATTTGAACAAAAAGTAGATGGATTATACCTTTCTAGCTGCATTCTTTCTCAAACTGATCTTCTCACAACCAGAGTTTGTGGCTCTTCATCTTCCTATTCCTCTTTTGCTGTAGGGTCTGATTCTTCTTCCTTTAGCTCAAACTCTATCTTCTTAGGTTCCTTTGGTTGGAATTCATGTTTAATAACATATTTCACCTCTCTGAACACCACATTTTGGCTGTACACAACTTTCCTTGTCACTGGGTTCCAAAGTTTATAACCCTTTAAACCATCCTTATACCCAATAAAGGGCATTTTTCATATTTTCTATCTAACTTTGTTCTTTTCTCCTTTGGAACATGTACATATGCATCACATCCAAATACCCTCAGATGTGAAAGAGAGGGTTTCTTACCAGTGCATACCTCTTTTGGAGTCTTATCCTCCAACACTGATGAAAGTGATCTGTTGACCAAGTAACATGCAGTCTCCACCACCTCTACCCAGAATTCCTGTCCTAAACCGATACCACTGAGCATGCTTCTTGCCCTTTCCGTCAACGTCTTGTTCATTCTTTCTGCTACTCCATTTTGTTCAGGTGTCTATGGAGTAGTCTTCTTCTGTGCTATACCACACTTCTTATAGAATTCTCCAAATTCCTTCTTGCAAAACTCTCCACCATTATCTGTCCTCAACACCTTTATCTTCTTCTCTATCTGGTTTTCTACTAGAGACTTAAATTCTTTAAACCTGTCAAAGACTTTAGATTTCTTCTTAAGGAAATATATTCATGTATTCCTTGAGAAGTCATATATAAATGAAACATAGTACACAAACTTACCTACTGATGTAAGCTTCACAGGTCCAAACACATCACTCTGCACAAGCTCTAATATCTGTTTTGCCCTCTTACCACCAGAAGGGAAACTCACCTGATTCTGCTTCCCATATACACAATTTTCACAGAAATCAAAATCTAGAGAGCTATTAGTCATACCTTCTACCATACCTTTACCATGAAGTATTCGAAGGCCCTTCTCTCCAATATGTCCAAGCCTTTGGTGCCATAGCATGGTCTTTTCTCCAAAGACCACTAGATTTTCTTCTCCACTTTTAGGAACCATAGAACTGTTGCACCCATAAACAATAGTGCTACCTTGCAGCTTGTACAAAGTTCCAATCTGAACTCCCAACATAAATACTAGTGCCCCCCAAACCATCTTGTAGGTATCCTTCTCGAACACTGTTTTTACACCTACATAATCCAACTTGCTTACAGAAATCAGATTTCTGGCCAATGCAAGAATATGCAGAACACCCGAAAGAGTTCTAATCCTTCCACCTTGCAAATTCAACTTAACTTTCCGCGAGCAATGATTTTAGCCTTCTTGTCATCCCCCAAGAAGACATCACCACTGTCATATTTCTCATACTCACAGAACCACTCTCTATGGGGAGTGAAGTGAAAGGATGCACCTGAGTCAATCAACCATGCCTCATGATCTACATGTGTACTTGAAGAAGCCAAGTACACATCCCCACCTTCATCTAAGGTGGTTTTTGCCTCTGCAGAAGGAGCATCATCAGATCCCTTTCCTTTGTTAGGAGCTTTAGATTTATAGACCATTTTGTAGTGCCCTTCCTTTCTGCATTTCCAACACACCTTTACAGGTTTTCCTGGAGATTTAGATCTCCCACTCGATGACTTATTTTTGTTTCTATTCTGGGACCTTCCTTATACAAACAAGGCATCACCATTCTGGCTCTCCATATTTTTTCCTCTCATTTCCTCCGTCAGTAAGGATGAGACTATTTCATCAAACTACAAGGAATTTGCATTGCTACCTACTGCAATAACCAGACTATCCCACGAATTTGGTGGAGAACACAATAAACTAATGCACTTATCTTCATCTAAAATTTTAATAGTAGCATATAATAACTGACTTACCACATTATTAAATGCGTTTCAATGCTCTGTCACCGAATCTCCATATTTCATCCTCATGTTATATAGATTTTTCCAAAGGAACAATTTATTTACCAGAGACTTAGATTGGTACAAAGTCCCTAACTTGTCCCACAAAGCCTTTGTTGTAGCTTCCCCTGATACATTAAACAATACTGAATCTGAGACACACAATTGGATTGTGCTCTTTTCCTTCCGATCCAATTCTTCCATTCTTCATCGGACACTCCTGTTGGTTTAGTATCTGGATCTACCACGATCCACTGATATTTATCCACCAATAGATCCTCCATCTTGAGTTTCCACAACTCAAAACTCTGAACATTAAATTTCTTGATCTCTATCTTTCCACTACTCGCCATCTTCTTTCACCACTAGAATCAACCGCTGATCTCTCACTGAACAGGGTCTACCATAGGCTTGAGCGAAACCCCTCAACAACAAAGGTGTCCCCTTGAATCCAAAACAACTCTGATACCAAATTTAGGTTTTAACCCCGTATGGAAATTACCTGCATATGAATTCTAAAACACAAAAAATAAACAATGCGAGAGCATAACACATAAAACACATATACATAGATATTTTCCCCAGGATCCCAAAATCAGTACTACCAGCTTGTTTTTTCATTATGTTCCTTTCAATGTTACAATACATATATATACACGCTGAAGCATCCAATACCATGGACTGAAAACCATCATGCGCAAAACCATGTGCGAAAACCATGCACAAAACCATAGGTAGGTTTGCCCCACCTAATATAGGGTCCAATTTTTTTTTCCCTGGTGCGCTGCCCCGGACCCCGTAGAGGGGGGCTAACCACCCCCCTCAAACCCCATATGACCCCCCCTCTAACCCCCCATTTAACTAGGAGGGCTAGTCGTGGAAAGAATATAACACAACCCAACATCCAGAGCATTTTTCCAACCAAGGCTCCAGGAACTAATAACTCAAACCAAGCTAAAGGAAATATGAGAACCAACCAGAAATGGATAAATAAACCCACAACACCATGCCTATCTAGGAAATGGAAAGGCTATGCAGATCCACTATCAACCTAAGCAATCCTCCATTCCAATGACAGATCATGAACAATAAACCACATGCAGGCCAAAACCAGTGAGGAAAACATACATGCAACTCAGTACCTACAAGAAAAACCTATTGTACCTGCTGATCCCATTGTCTTCTTGCACTTTCCTACTCTTTCTTTGCCTCCTTGCACCAAAAATCCAAGTATGCCACTCTCTCCAAGAGTGATCCAAGAAAAATCTAAGTGTCCAAGAGTGAGAGTGAGAGAGAATATAAGTGAGTGCCACCAAAATTTAATTGACCAAGCTTACCCACTGATCATCAGAAGCCTTTTTATTAATGAGGCCTCTATTTTCTTCATTTTCCATTATTTTCCTTCAATTTCCTCCTCACATGCAACATGTGACCTTTCACCTCCCTTTTCTATTGTTTCCTTTATTTTCATAAATAAATGTGCCAAAAATGCCTTTTTGCCTTTTTAATTCTTTTGCCTTTGCCTTTGCCAATTCCCTTAGCCGAAATAAACCAGATGAACACCCACTAGGGTGTTTTCCCCACCATTCAGCTTCGAATACATGTCCCGTGACCATTGTTTTGTATATTTTTACATGGATTTTTAACCAGGGCCATTACAACCTCCCATATGAAATGTTATAGCAAAAATGCCAACATGGTCCATTTAATGCATGATTTTAGGAGAATTCAGGAAGCTCAACTTCCTATGATCATATCTCCTAAAATATTGTGACCCAAGATCTAAAAGTTGGACCAAATGATTAGTGATATTTCTCTTCACTATGGTCCAAGAGTCAACTGCTGGAACCTCCCAAAATAAAATTTATAGCAAAAATTTGCCCATGACATTTTTAAAGATGCATTTAGTAAGCCCAACTTCCAATGATCATATTTCCTAAAATTTCCCAATCCAAGATTTGAAAATTGGACTAGAGGATAAGCAAGATTTCTCCTCATTATGGTCCAACTTTTAGCTTTTGGAACCTCATAGAAGAAACTTTTTAGCAAAAATTCCAACATGACATGTTTCAAGAAGAATTTAGGAAGCCTATCTTCTTTAACTAGTGCCATTACAAAATTTAATACATATAAAAATCCACAACCAATAGCATAACAACTACAACCATGATAAATTTGTTGAAGGGTAAATGCCTGTACATATAAACTTACTGAGAAAGAGTAATTAAATAATCAAGCATGCCACTAAACCATCTATACTTGAAAGATCAATAGCACATAAATACATATTTATTTATTGCAAGCCCTAAGGGTTATCTCAATTGGTCGAATTTTCTCATTAAAGTACCTTGCTAATGGGAGGTCACGAGGCCAATTCTCCTCAAATTTCTTGGGGTTAGGATCTTCTAATGAGTCGATAGAAAGTTATCCCTTCAGGTGGATCTGCTTGGATTGTTTCTGTGGACGCAACGACCACCGATCTCCGTGTCTGTGAGCCACACATAAAAAAATATTTATCTATTGTAGCCTAAAAAATACTAGAAACTAAAGTAGGGTGAGCCATGTTCCACCCCATCATAGGCTCAGTTGTTTGGAATTTTTCTCACAGCTAGCCACTCCCATGCCATATCTTGATGCCTTGAGAGAAAAATTAAAATCAAGGATTTAGCACACAATTTTTATACCATATTTAACAAAAGAAGTGAAGGCCACTCTCCTCTACAGACAAGAAATAATCTGAGTGTTTAGCCTTTATATTTCTTAACCAGGCCCAAATACATTCACAAATGACAATGTGGGTTTGCACAACCCAAGGAAGTCCTTCTATGATCTTTGCAGTCTCTCAACCCTCCCTTCTTCACCGCTCTTGATGCTACACATAAACATGATAACTCCCAGTCCCTAAAGCTATCTAGTCCAAGGAAAAATCAATACAACACATTTAATTCCTATTAAATAAGTTGTCACCAATTCTCATGCCAATTCAAACTTTTGAGTGATAGAGGGAAAAAATGAGTGTATGAGAAGAATAATGGAGTAATTCTTATGACAAAAAGGAAAAAAGAAAAATATCCTCAATGGATTTTCTCTTTCATTCTTATAAACACACCTTGACTCTTCATCTTCCCAACCATCACATTAAGGGAGTTATTAATTCAAGATATGTATTTTTCTCTCAACACATCATAACCTGTTGGTTGTCCCCTTTATTTGGCTCTAGCATTTTTATTAATAAAAATAAACATTACGTCATGTGATATAGTTTGTAATCACAGAATTAATTTCAATACTCCAACATTATGTGTTCTTTATTTTTTTCAATAAGAAACAAACCAACACTTTCATTAAATTAAAATTTGTTTAGATGTGCATGATTGTCTAATATGTCTCATATTTCCTATGATCCAAGTCTTGGAAAATATGGGCATCAAAATATAATGCCACATCTTTCAGACTATGCTTCTAAAATTGTATCCCCATCACCTTTAAAAATATAATGCCTATCAAATTTTTCGTTCCATCACTTTATATAATATATTTTTAACATTTAGCATGCTTCCTTTGAAAATCTAAAAAGAAAAGAAAAAGCAACATAACTATGTTGTCATTTACAACAAGGATAAGGCTGCTTAAGAAACAATAATACCCCCTATTCTTTGGAGGGTTTCATTGGAAAACACCGAGTAATTAATCTTCCCCAACATCTTGTTTGATCCCTCCTTGGACAGTGAATCTGATACAAAATTATGTTCCCTGAAAATATGTGAAAACGTCACTCTAAAAACTATTGATCAACACTCTAATGCGATTCATATAGTTTGTCAGCATGCATAGCTAAAAATTTGATCTCTTCAGAACCTAATCGATAACCACTTTGGAATCTCCATAGACATATAAGGGCTCAATAGATAACCATTTTGCATAGAATAAGACCCCCTAAAGAGCTATAGTCTCTGCTTGATTATTTGTACCAACCCCACTATTCCAACTAAAGTAATAAAAGTTACCATGCTTCAGAACAATATATGCCCCACTGCCACAAACACAGTTGGATGCAACCCCATAAAAAAATCAATTGGATATCTAGACCACACTTCCACTATATGGGTATTTATCTTTGGGATAAGAATCTATCTTCAAACATGTGTTTCCAATATCTTCCATAATGCCTTAAAAATGTGAGCATTCCGACTTCTCCATATTCCCCATAGAATATAAAAAGGGAGGGCACATAATTCCTTATAGTTTGAGAACCACTGTTGCAGACATGCCCCAATATAACTTCCATCCCAATCAACATAACTATGAAGCATATTCAATACCCCATACCAAATAGAGACTACAAAAGGACAGGTAAGGAAAAGGTGCACCACACTTTCGTGCTCCAATCTACATAAGACGCAAATCCTAGGTATAAATGGAGAATATGCTTATCCCATTGTTTAGGGAACATCTCAAATAGGGAAATATCCCTTGCTTTAATCTATAAATGTGACAATTAAAAGGAACCATGAGCCACATAGATTTGGTTTAGGAAATAAAGACCTTTGCTATGTATGTACTTGATGAGAGGGGAAAATAAGGTATGATCACCACTAAAACCTTTAATGGGATCCAAACCGATCTCCATGTTGGAAATAATACTGAGAGGGGGGGTGAATCAATATTATTAGGTCAATTATTTTTCATTTCACAATCAGATTTTCATACACTATTTCAGCTAGTGAAAACAGCATATATACGCAACTACAGTTAAGGAAATTCGCGTATAAGTTGCAGACTTGTAATTTAATTTATTATTCTGATGTTGATCATTAATCTGTGAGTCAGAACCATATAAACAGTAACCAAGAACAATAAAAACAGATCAGATAGTCACACACAAGAACACAAGATATAAGGTGGAAACCCAATGTGGGTGAAAACCACCTGTTGCAATTTGTCTCCATCTTCTTTCAATTAGAAACTTCTTTTTACAATGGATCTGTACTAGTGCAGTCTTATACCAACACAGGGTTCTACCTGTAGAAGGCTACAACCTTCTCTCATTCTCCAGCTTCTCCTGGAAGGGAGGTACAACCCCCTTAGCTCTTGTACTAGCTGAGGTACTAGTATGTAGGTGCTGACCTACAGAAGGCTACAACCTTCTCTTTTATTCGAGGGACCACGTTTCATAAATTTTTAGACTGGATCCATGAATAAAATTAATCAAACATCAAGTATATCTACATCAACCAATATCCTTTGCACCAAACAAACTGAATCAAATAGTCACTTCTCTGAATGTTGTACCCAAAAAATAGTAACAGTAACCAGACACCAATTCTGAACCCAGAACACTGCAGCAATAAACAAAAGTAGCTAAAACATATTTCAAGAGACGTACGCTACTTCAATATGCAGAAACTTGCGTGCATACGCTTTTGTATTAAGGCCAACCAGCGTATACGCTGTTTTGATTTACTGAACCAGCGTGTATATGTGCCTCTGATGTGTCGAACCTGTGTACAGATCTATAAAAGATAATTCACTCTTTCAAATATTCAGACATCATTTATACCCAAAGTATCAGATTTATAGATAAAGTCATGCGCCAAATATAATAGATCAAAATCACACAAAGATACTACTATTCAAGACTTGAGTTTTGACCCATCAATAGAACTTATCCATCTTCTTGCGCTCAGGTTCCTCCTTGATTCAGATTTAGCTATGCACCATAAACCAATCACCAGTATTCCAGATCTTTCTCTTCATAAGATATTCAATACTTGAGTCTATACCTTTGCCAAATGATCTCCTCCTTTTTATAGTCTTAGGCCTTACTCAAACCATGGTCCAAAACCATAGAGAACCAATACTAGGGACCCAATACCCGGGTTCAATACTTCAGATGCAATACCAAGGTACAAAACCATAGGTCCAAATATCACGGACCCAAAAATAAGCTTTCCCACATGTATGCGCTTTTCCGTGCATGAAAGTGCGTGCATACACATATGCGACTTTTGATCATCAAACCTGCGTGTATACGCGATCTGGTTAAGAGGAACCTGCGTATATGTATTCTTCTTCCATTCTGAGAGCTTGAACTGAGATCTGCCATCTGAGTGAGTTGCCATCAAGGACAACACCTGTGCCATAGTGCCAAACCTGTGTCATAATGCCAACACTCCACCATAGAACCAAAGTCTACCTTCCATCACAGGTTCCCTATCAACCAATGTTTAATCTTCATCATGCTCTTCTAGATATATGAAGTTGTATTTTGAACCCAAGATCCTTATTTTTTCCACATCACAAAATGCTTATTTCTTAGGTACTTTTCTTTAATGATCAGCTTCCAAATGCCTTTTTCATTCAAATCCCGCCATAAATTCTTGACCACCAAAGCCCAACCAAAATGTTCAGTAGCTTTAATACCACATCCTCCATCTTCCAAGCATCGAGAAATCTCATCAAGATGAACGAGATGGATTTTATTAATGTCCCTTGTTCCTGCCCATAGGAACTTAGTGATGAAGGAATATATCCACTTAATGATGCATTTAAGAAATATAAAGGGATGCATTCAAAATACTGAGATACTCTGCATGACCCACTTAATCAGAACCAATCTCCCTCCCATAGTGAGCCAATTATATAATCAAAGCGATAACCTCTTCTTAAAATTTTATATCATCAATACCCAATATTTAAAGCCATATTTATTAGGTTTTAAAACAAATATGATGTACCTAAAACCACAGTCCATTGAAATAGTCTCAACATAAAAAAATCTAGATATTTATGATATCATTACCACATCCAGGGACGTTGTAATCAACGCTGATTTAGTTTTATTTACAAAGAGGCTCAATGCATCACTAAAGGAAGAAAAAATATGATGATAAACATTCTATTAAAAAACAAATATCTCCCTTAATAAAATGACATCATCTGCAAACATGAGGTGAGTAATGGATATTTGTTTAGTGATCCAGAATCCATAAATAATACCATTAGTTCTCACCTATGAGATCTCCCTAATAAGATCATTAATGACTAGCATGAATAAGAGAGGGGAAAGAACACATCCTTTTCTTAAGCCTCTCAATTGTTTAAAGAAACATGTAGGTGCCCCATTAACTAAGACAACACAATTTACATAGGTGATACATGCCATTATCCAGTCAACTAATCACACCAAAAGACCAATCCTATGAAGGATCAAACTTAAAAATTCCTAATCAATACAAACATATGATTTTATCAAATCAATTTTCATAAGACACATATCCTTCTTTCATACCTTTATAGAGTGAAGGAATTCTTAGGTAATGGACATTACATCCTGTATCTATCTGTTGGCTAGGAACCCAAATTACTCAAGAAAAATTAATTTTGATAGGGATGATTTAATTTGGGAGGCAATGAACTTTGAAATCATTTTGTATATAGTGTTACATAAACATATGGGCCTATAATCCACAAAAGTGGATGTAATTGGCACTTTTGGAATAAGAACTATGAATGTAGCATTAAGAGAACCATTGATCGAACAAAGAGTATGTGACTCCTCAACCATATTAAGAAGGTCCTGACTTGTGATCTTCAAAAAGTGAAAGAATAATTTGACTATCCATCCATTTGGGCTTGTATCTTGTCCCTGCCCAATGGTTTTAAAACCATTGTCATTTCGTCCTTTGAGATCAGCCTCCCAATAAAGTCACTTTCCTCTACATTAAATATTTGTGGGTACAATTGAATGAAATCTAGTTCATTCTCTATATTTTCACATTTAGTTGCTCTATATTGATTGTTAAAATAATGCACTGCTTTTTATTCCAAGTATTTTTGTGAAGTAATACATTTTCCCTCACCATCTGATAAACCTCATATTGAATTTTATTTCCTCCTTTTGGAAGCATGATTATGAAAAAAAATAGTATTTTTGTCTCCTTCAACAACCTAGATAGCACAAATTTTCAACTGCAATTCCTCCTCTTGATACCTTAATATTTGAATTTTGTGCCCCTCCAGAACATTGTCTTCTATTTAGTGTCTTCATAGAAATATTTCAGGCCGAATGGATCATATAAATCCTTAATTTGACATCAATTGAAATTAATTCATGTATACTCTCCTTCTTTTTCCTCGTTCCCATATACACACATCCTGTTTCAATTTTGATGACTTGTGATAAACAATGTCCATCCTAGAAGTCATGGAATAGGATATATGTTTGGACCATGAATCCATCACCAACCCTTCAAAAGCCTTGTCCTTTAACCAAGAATGGTTAAATTTGAAAGGAATACCCTTCGAACCACTCTCCCCAAGAAAATGTAGAAAAATAGGATCATGGTATGATATATTGGAGTGAGAAATCTGTGATCACATATTTCTCATGTTTTCTACCAAACCTTTGTGCACTAAGAAATGATCCAGCTGTTTCAAAATGCCTTCTATGCAAATATGACCATTCCTCCATGAAGGCATTTTTGGTTCGGGATAGATATCCACTAACAAATTATGATCAAATAGTTCCTTAAAATGGTCCCCCATTAAATCCAACTTGCATTTTGTACCCCAAATTTCATCTGCAGGCACTGTCAAATTAAGATCTCCAAGCATTATGAGGGAGCCTATCTTCAATATACTACAATTGTCTAGGCGATTTTAGAATACCATTATGGAGGAATAAGCGGTGTAAGTGTTGAGTATATGAAGACAAATTTTAGATCCTCTAGAAAATACTAAAAGGATAATCCCTGCAAAAGAGTTGTACGCCCAAAAATTAATGAATTGAGGGTCTAAAAACATCGCTAATCCTTGAAACTGTCCAGTGGTACTAGTCACAAAAACGTTTCAGCCAAAACAATTTTTTAATAAATAGGCCCATGCCTTCTCCCGAGTCACCATAGTCTCATGGATAAGGACAACCGTAGGCCTCTGCATCTCAATAAGACTTCATAGGGAACATATTTTAGGGGCATTACCCAAGCCCGAAATGTTAATATACATAATAATCATGGAAGCAAGTTTAAAATGGGTGAAATCCCTCTAAGGACCTGTGAACCAGAAACATCAGAAACTAGATATGCAACAAGAAATAGAATAGGGCCATCCTGAACCTCCTAGAAATATGTGGCCAAGGCATATAATAGAGGATAGAATGAAGACACCTTCTTGGAATTGATCCCCCTCTTCTTTCTAATATGAAAATTTTCCTAGAATTAGGGTGAATGTGAATGTCCTTTGAAGGGAAAAAATAATTTTGAATGGTGAGCAACTCCAAATCTATAGACGCTTTTTGTTTCAAAAATTCCAAATTTGAATCAATAGAATTGGGAGAAGAAGGAACCCTCAAAAAGGACTCAAGACATATAAGAGGAGATAGGATATTAATAGATTGGTGATGTTCCCCATCCCTCCAGCCAAGGTCTGTGGCCACCAGGGAGGGATCAGTACAAATATGTTCCGAAAGCCAATATTCGGGGCTCGAAAGAGAGAAGAAGATAAAATGGAAGAAACCCCATGTTTACCCTCATGAATCATAGGGCTCTGTTGTCACTGCGAAAACAACCCTCCAATTTTTTTTCATAATTGAATTTTGGATCCTACGTGAATTTTCGTTCAAATATGCCTTGTGTTGTCACCTTACCTTTAGAAGCACTTGTGTTATATTTTTTTAAAGGTGGTTCACAGACATTGGGTGACCGATACATCCACAGGAACAATATAGGTAGATCAACCCACCGACCAAACAAGCAAGGCCTAATCCCAAGGGTGTCGAGGAGATTTGACCCCGTGATCTCACAATTGGCGAGGTACTTAGCAACACGGGGGATTCACTCAATGAACCTCTAACATAGCATGTGCGTTCTTGGCATAATTAAAAATATCCTTAATTTGACTACATATTGGAAAATACCTCTAAAAATAACATTATTTAACCCCTTACCAATACCGACCTAATACATCTACCCAATTTAAAAACCCCTAGTTTCACTAGATATTGTAGGTTTCCATTTTTCATTAGCATTTTTTTATACCCCTTTATATTTTTTCATTAACTTTGAGTTGCATTTTTTATACTTACCAATATTAAAACCCTTTACCCCCAATTACATGCTCAATATATTGTGTCATATTCTCATCAATATATATCCCCCAATATGAGCCCACGTGGTATGATATTTCTCTCTCACTGGAGCCCCTATGCTTAGCAACGAGAACTCAACCAACTGAGCTAACCCTTGAGGCTTCAAACTTGTGTTATCTTATCTAAGGATAGGTGAATTCATAGATTTTCTTGACTTAGTAACTAGCCTTATTCACCATGCACACACACAAAAATAATACAACAACAAAGAAAAACACTTTTAAAGCAAAAGCACACTTCAAGATGATGAAAATTTTCTCTCTTGTTGAGCGCATTCCTTCAGGCTAAACAACTGTGTCCTCCTTGGAGTGCACTCGTTCATGCTCATCTAGTGCACCCTCATTTGAGCACACTCCTTCGACACAAAGGCTTTCACCCTTTCAAACTAATGCATGCACTTTCTTGTTTCATGTGGGTGCATTCCTATAAAATAGGAGCCCATTTCACTTTGATTAAGTAACTCATTCACTCATCAACAATTGGCGAGCATGCATAGAATGGATTTGCAATTAATCTATTTATAATCAACCTAGTTAATCATTGTTTCTCATAATCATTCTCATTTGGGTTGGGCACACATATTTGGATGGAGGAGCTCTTTGTTGATCTTCATTCCAAGTAAGTTTTTCATGATGATTCTATTGGTTGTCGTTGATGTTTTTGTTGTTGATCTTAATTTCCTTGTTGGTGTTTCATTTCTTTTCAGTTCATTTACTGGCACTTCAGTTCATTCTTGCTTCTACAAGTGTCAAATTGCTATTGTAGGTTGTGACTCTTCATATTCTCTAACTCCTCATATTCTAGTCATGATTGCGACTGAATCTATAAGAACTTGGAAATATTTCCTCTCAACATTTCTATCATTCTATATTACTTTTGAACTTGTCCTTGAGCTATTCTAAGACAAAGCAAACTCTAGAAGAAAAGGCATGACTATCTCAGAAAACTGAGCAGAGAAAAGAAAATTTTTCCTCAAGAGCGCACTCCTTCATCACGAAGAACTACACCCTCCTTGAGTGCATGAGAACACCCTAAACACTTGAGTGTTTTCCCTTTTGTCTCTTCAACATTCACCTTCGCACCCTCCTTTTCCTCTTGAGTGCATCTTGAAGGCCTAAAGCCCAACCATTTTTTCCTTCAGAGTGTGCCCTTGATCCCTCTTAGTCTCTTTGAGCACATGAGTGCACCTTGAAGGCCCAAATGATATTTCTTCGTGCTTTGTTAGTATACCCTATGCCATTTATTTTCTCTCTCTCTTTCTTGAGTGCATGAGTGCACCTCAAAGCCTCAAATTTGAAATTCTCATCATGCTCTGATGGTGTGTCCTCCTTGTTTTAATGCATATTTATTACCTGTACTAGTAGCCATTTCCTGTTGTTGATAGGTTCATAATATCAATTACATTTGATGGCTCTTTGAATATGATTTTATAAGCTAGTGCTTGTAATAGATATAATATTTTGTAAAGCTAATCTTTTTCACCATGAGTGTGTTTCCACATATAGGTGTTTAAGTTGCTAGTCTCATTACTCTTTCATCATCTATTGGGAAGATCCCTCTTGTTACATGTTGAGTGGCCTCAAAATAAGCCTTAAAAGCAATAACTGAAGAATAAGTAGAAGTCACAAAGCCTACCATTCCCATTATTTCAGATACACAGTACTTCATAGATAAGTCTACTAAGGTCACGTGGAAAGACATCACATACACATTCATGTAGAAATAGTTCTCTGAAAATATGGAAGACTTGGAAGTATACATCAAGTGGTCTAGGACACATAGGATTGCATGCAGGTCCCTAATCACACCTCATGCAAAAGTGATTCAATGGATTCTTACACACATGGATGATTTAGATCTCTTGCTTCATAGTGAAATCAATGGTCAACTCTCCACCTATTATAGAGAAGACATGTAGACCTATTATAAGATGAAAAAGGCCACATAATATGCCAATAATCACTTTTACACTAGATGAGGTGATCATGATACAAGTGACATCATCAAATCTTGGTGTCGAGATCCTGCTAAGTTCCAACGCTGCCCATCTACAATTTACATGACTAAGATTCTCAAGGATGTGTATTAGTATCTCATTTCTATGTTTTGTAGGATGCATGGGAGAAAGAATGCAGAAGTATTTGAAGATAAATGGATATATATGCTCAACATGGTGGTCACCCATGGAAAAATCTTCAATTGGGCAGATATACTTTCTTTTGAGTTGCAATGTCATATTGGGTAGGCTAAAGCATCTATAAGGTCAAACTAGGAACCAAATTTCTACATGTCTACATTTCTCTTGGATGGGATATTTGCATGATATGCATTCATAGGAATGTATTGGAACTGGACCCCATAGGATGATTTTCCAGTTTACTTCCACTACAAGGTGTTGTCAGATTTGAGTTTCAGAGGGGCATATGATAGGTTGGCAGAGCATTTCTTCATAGTCATATTCCATATGATATATGTGATCAATCCTCCTCGCATGACTGACCAAGTGAGGGAGTCATTACATGATATCACATATTGGTTTGCTGTGCCTAAAGTTACATACATTTGCTGCTTTGGATGCCATATTTCTCCTCATATCATGCCACGATATGTAACTAATAAGGCGGTACTGCAAGAAATGTCTTATCAGTTGAATAAAGGGTTATCAGGAGTCCTTCACAGAAGGAAGAAAGGCCCATGTCATACTTTCCCTTTGAGGATAAGATTGCATGAGATGAAGAGGCATAAGGTGGTGGAGGAAGAAATATAGGAGCTCGACTTCTTGCAATTTGTAGTAAAGTATTTTTACGGATATGACCCCAAGGGAGTGTGTAGGAAACATTGTGAAAGGATTGGTTTTGCTTGGGGATATTCATCAATGTATACAAAAAAGGTTGAGAAGGTGAAGAAATGGTATAATGCACTAAGGAAGACACATCCAATAATTTTAGCCAATTCCCCCCAAGTTTCACCAACTCAAAATGATTAGGTATAGGAGGCACCACAAACAACTTCTCAAGAAAAGAGTGCAGCTCCTAGGAATCCTTTGAATAAGGGAGCCATTCAATATGAACAAGAGAGGAGATAATTAGAGACAAATATGAAAAAAGAAGAAGAGGAGAAGAGGAAGTAGGATGAGTCGCTTAGAAAGAAGGATGAAGAATAAGAGGAGAGAAGGAGAGGAGAAGAAGAGTAGAAAAAGAATTCACAAGAGGAGGAAGCACACAGAGGCTGGAGGAAGAACAATTGACTTAGGAGACAGAGGAAGAGTTGGAGGAGGATGATACCATCAAACCCATAGATGATGAACCAAGTTCTTCAAAAGAACCTCCTCTTATGGGTGATCATCTCCCATTTGGTGAACTCGGAATAACACCTCCACCTGAAGATAGAGTCATGGATGTGTGTAACATCACGTTTGATCAGCTCAAGAAAAGGATTATGAAGAAAAGATGAAGATACTTCCAAAATGGTCATCAAAGTCCAATCTCTATGTTCATGGAAAAGGCTATAACAACTAATACTAGGAGGAATCCATGGGAAATCATGGTGAATAATGTTGCTTTTGCTACAACAACATAGGAAAACTCAAAGTATTTGTTGAATGTGAATGTATGATTGAGGAAATATTTAGCTACAGTAAATAAAAAAGAACAACATGTCACTGCGAAAAATCAATGACTATCTTCCCACATCTTTAACACAATAGAATGAAAGTTAACCATACAAGAGGAATTGGCGCCAATGGATGATACCATGGCACAGTGTTATGATGAAATTATACTTCTATAGGAAGTAGTGGCACCCATTGTTGGCATTCATAAGGAAGCACAAGAAGTATTAAAGCTCCTAAAGGTGGAAAAAATATTTTTTAATTAACTCTAGGAATGGGCTGCCAAATATCCAGATGCTCCACAATAGTTGGTTAGAAAAGTCAAGATTTCCGTTGAGATAGATAGAGTACAATTGAGACTCTAGGATCAGAACTACATCTGTCTTGGGGAACAGTTGTCTAGCACCATTGCCTCTTATAGTTGACTACAGAATGATTTTGAGTCTTGAGCAATGAAACATGGGATGCCATCAATAGGATCACTCAGAGAAACAAGAGGAAAGGAAATAATATTTCAGGAAGAAAGGGAGTACATAGAGAAAATCAAGTGAGCATCAGAACAAGAAGGCCTGGAGATCACTAAAGACATTATTCTACAATATGCCCTTGCACCAATCAATGCTCACATGAAACTGTCATGGCTATGGAATAGTGTACAATCAAGCTCCAAGGCCATATCGACAAAAGCACTAAAGGTGAAGATGTGGTTTGCAATGGACTTGCTGGTTCGGGTTGAAGTCACCTCTACAAAGTTTAGAGCATGGCATACATACATTATGAATTAGCTCCATGAGGAAGCCAATAACTTGTCAATTTAATAGCATTTTTGTCTTCTTAGCAGTTTTGTACCATATAACCACTACCTTATATGTATTTTTTCTTTTGTAATAAGTTGTATATAATGGAGTCCAAGAGACACATGTGGGATGTGAAAAGACACATGTGGAATGTAAAAGGTCATGTATAGAATATGAAAGGTTGTATGGAAGCCCATAGGTCATAAAAGTTGAAGAGTCATGAGGAAACTCAAAATTTATTGTCATTTGTTATAAATAACTCCTCATAACTCAAACAAAGGTCTTGGATTCTTAGAGTCTTGCCTTGGCTTTTCTTGTAGTGCATAGGAGATAAATCATTCTTTGGAGAAGCAAGTTGTGGCTTCATGTTCCACTACTGGATCTAGTGTTTCACCTATGTAACAATGTACTTGGAATATTTCATTTATAATCAGAAGCTCCATGAGCCAACACTTCTTCATGCATGTATCGTGGATGTAGTAAGATTATTCTTGTTATGTTTGTGATATATGTTTCTTAATTACATACTAAGACTAATGAACTATTTCATTGCTTAGATATGGATATTGTTGAATGAGTGTTGTTATGTTTTCATGATTGTTGTTTATCTTGTGAACTAATTTGCAGGTAATCAACAAGCCTTTCTCTTCGCCCTTGGGTCTCCCTTAGGATAGTACTATCACTTCCCTAATCAGAGGTTCATTTTCCTTTACCAGTTGTGGAAGTTTCCTGTTCATTCTACTTTTGGTGTCACACAAAGATTATGTACATGCTTTCCCAAAGGGGTGTTTTTGATCTCTTCTATATGTGTCATAACCAAATTTTACCTCTAAAAACTTTTCAATGGTGGCTGAACCATATAGCCGGATGGGAATCCTACACCAAACTGTGCGAGGTCTAATTGGGACATCATATTGGGGAGATCCCCTACAAGTTGGAGATATATAACACCATCCATAGGTTCATAAAATAATTATATTGGAAAGTCTCGTTATTCATTGGATTTTTTTCTTGAAAATCCATTCAAAATTCATAATCAAGTGCATTGAATTCAATAGGATTAGAGGATGGAACATGTTAAATAATACCTGAAACCGAGCGACTATGCATAATAGATCTCTCATCTAGTTACAACCCTAATTGTGTGTGCTTTGAAATGTTTTTCCTCTCTACAACTAGAAGAACATTAGCCTGTCGAGTTGTCCCAATCCTTCGAGGGAAATCCAGAAGAAGGTGCCCCATTGAGTGGCATCCCAAACACCAAAATGGGATTCCCCAGAGATCGATCCTCTATGAAAATTAATTGGAACCCCAAATGAGAACAATCTCCGCTAGGAGACCACCAATGAAATCATCCTCAACCAAAACCCATGCAATTATTTTATCCAAAACACAAAGAGTCCCTTCCTCCAGAAAGAAGAAATTGCTTATGGAATTCATAATCACCATTATTTCTTGTCTGGACCACAGCTCCAAAGGAAGTTTAAGAAGTTTAACCCATGAAAATGTCCTCCTCAGTATTTCCTTAAATGGATTGAAACCACGAACCAAAGTTGTCAAGAGAGGAAGCCCCAATCCCTAATCCATGGAATAACAATAATTTTCTCCACATCCTCCGTGTGAAGAAAATGGGAAAAAAACCATACGTTGAACAAAATAATGAGCTTAGGTTTGTGTTTGGTAATGGTGAACCAAAATTTTTCCACCCAATCCTTCATTTGTGAGCTAGACATATGAGCAAATTCCCAATGGTCGATAGCGCTATTTGTTTTAGTCCAAACACCTAGTCCCAACACATATCCATGCCAAATACAAGATTCTAAAATTTGTTTGCATGTTTAACAACCTTATCTCTCCTACCACGTGAAATTAGGAAAAAATGTAGATTCCTATGTGTCACTAGTTGACCTTTGGAATCAATAATACGAGAGGAAAAATTTGTACCAGCACCTGCTCCTAGAGATGAATCGAAGAATTGGAACCTTGAAAAACACCTTCAATTTTGTTCTGCCTCCACTGTAATCTCGATAAGTTCCTTCATGTATGGATAATTTTCCTTCCACGTGTTATCACTAGGTGGTAGACATATATGTGGCCATCAAAACCTGAGCACTCAGAAAACTGGAGCCCTGAAAAATGACAATGTTTAATCCCACAGGTAAAATGAAATGTGCGTTGGTAACCCAACGAAAAAGGAAGATAGATCCCCCTTGAAACCAACTGAAAACCTCTCCTTGTCTAGGAAATATTTGAAATTACATAAGATCATAAATGAGAAGTGATGTGCACCACCTTAACAAGACAAGTGCGATCATTTATTTACCTCACTGCCAGATAAATGTATGTTCTTAATGACATTACAGAAATTGGAGGTAATGAAGGGGGTATCACTACCTACCCCAGACAAGCCCTAGGTATCAATATCCATGGATTACATGTCATCTTTTCTATCTTCCAAGCATGGTAATGATTGTTTGTTTGTGGTGTTCGAACAATTCTTAAAGGTGGCCATCTTGCCAACACCATGCAAGAAGAGCACCACAATTGAAGCCACTAAAAAAGTATCCTTTGAGAGTGTCTGGGTTCATTTTGGGCTACCTCGGATGATTATTTCAGATAGGGATAGTAGGTTCCTCAACACCTTTTGGTCCAACCTATGGTATCTTATGGATACCAAGTATAAAAAATCAACTCTCTTTCATCTACAATTAGATGGAGAAATTGAAGTGGTCAACATGATGATTATGCATATATTGTTCATGTGCAACTACAATCATCCAAATACATGGGACAAAATCCTTCCATATGTTTAGTGTAGCTATAAAAGAGCCCTCCACAACTATATTGGCCACATTTCTTTTCAAGTGTGCTTGGGGTTCCAATGATTTACCCCAATTGATGTAGCTATGTGCATTAAATCTTTACCAACAAAATCCTCCCATGATCAAGTAGAGGAAGATAGGATAGAAAAATTTGTTGAATGGATCTAGCACCTCCAATAATAGGACCACGCTATCCTACACAAAGCCAATGCTAGGTACAAGAAATGACATGAATAACATAGGATTCCACATAAGTTTCAAGTTGGTGCTAAGGTGTTGATGGTGCTGGAAGTTGCCAATAGGGAAGGGGGTATCCCCAATGTGAAGTCCCAATTAGACCCCAAACCATTTGGATTAGGAGCCCTAATTGGAGAATGACTAGTTGCCAAAGTGGTGGTTTCAAAGATGTGCTTTAGTTGCGATAAACACATAGAATGATATATACATGACTTTGGTGAAAAACAAGTGTATGAAATTTGTGAAGTATCAAATGTAATGCATGAAAGGTTCCATCACATCAAAGTGAAATAAGTGAGTCCATTAGAAGCAAGTAATAATACAAGCTTAGAAGAGATGAATGAGCAATAAAAGAGAATCGTTAGTTAACCTGCAAAATAGTTCACAAAATAAAAACAATCATAATAACCTAACAACACACATTCAACAAGATTCATAGTAAAGCAAACAAATTATTTCATAAGAATTAACATAAATTAAACAACACATATCGCAAATATAAAAAGAATAGTCTTGCTACGTTTACGACATATGCATGAAAACATGCCAACTTTGAGCTTTTTATTCTGGAGTGAAAGTTCCATACATAAAATTACATTGACAAGACATTAGCCCAATAGTGGAACATGAATCCAACACTTGCTTCTCCAAAGAATGATATTCCTCCTATGCTAAACTAGAGAAGCCAAGGCTCCAAAGCAAAGCTTCCAAGCCTTCGGTTCCAATCCCTTTGTTGAGTTATGAGTGTTTATTTATAACAAATGAGATGACTCTTCATCTCCCTTTGTGACCATTGAGCTTCCCTCATGACTCTTTTACTTCCTTTGTCTTTTCCTAAATAATGAATTTTCATATTTGACAATAGACACTTGGACTTCCACTTACATATTTTATTTCAAATACAATAATACAAAAATGCATACGAGACAAAAATGGGTAGAGCCTAATAAGGCAAACTAAACACATTAAGCTTGAGTTTGAGGAAAATCTAGCTAAACAAATTCAATTTGTAAATATTTAGTTACATATTGATGCCAAGATTTGTATTGTGCGATGGTCTCCTCGAAATTTGCAAGAAGATTAGGTTGATAGTACACTCAAGCTTTCGTTGCATCTGGGTAAACAGTTTTGGAACCGATTTTTGTCTCCTTTAATAAGAAAAACATAGTATTGATATTAGCAAGGCCAACGATATACTTCTGCATGGTATTTCTATTAATCTCCAAGTATTCTTTGGTAGCAATATGCTTCAGCTAGTCCAAGTATTCTGAAACTTCCTACTTGACTGTATTTCTACCCTTTGCCTCTGTAAATATCTTGATTGAATAGATCTTATGAGATTTTACTAGGGAATCAACACTATTGTATAACTATGCATAAGAAGACAAGATATTTTCTATGAAATTGTTGAGATATTTATTATTTTCAATAAGCATTCCGACTTCAACTTTCTCCAACTCAGCTTGCTGCCTTGTTTTCCTAGCCAATTTTAGTGGTGCACCTCTGTACTTCATTCCACATTCATGTACTATAGTGATAGTTGCATGAATGACCTTCAAAGCTTTTGCATTCTCCTAGTATTTCTTCTACGCAAGGGAACAACTTCTTTATGCACGATGACCAACTCCTCATAAATATTCATCATAGCATCTCCCAATGCTTTCACTTCACCATATATAGTTTCCTAAAGCTCTTTCAAGTACACATATGTGGAAGACAACTTCTGAGTGTTTTCCTGGAGTTTTTCTATCTGCTGTCTCGTAGCTTCCAAATCCTTTTCCATTTGTTTATTTTTTTCCATTAGATAATTTGTATTTGCCTTCGAAGCTCCTGCAAAGGCCAAGTTAGTTGCGTAATGATTTGTGGATTCTTTCTAGTATCCATGAAAATCACCCTTTCTGTATAAATGAAAGTAGGATGTGTAAGGTCATCGAGAAAATGTTTCTTCCTTTCTTGCACAATTCTTCTATGAAGATAATTGAAATTTATGCTAGAAATATCCATGATCGAGTCCTCATATAAAGGAGCAATTTCTCCTTCATCACCTAGAAATGGCCCATCTGTAGGAAGAGGTGGAGACTGAATGATGATTTGTTCTGTACTGGGCATAAGCTCAACATATTTATTATTCTTCCCTTGTTCTACCTCCATCTATTAGAAGACTGTTGGTTCTTCAATTTCTTGAGAAATATTTTGATCTTGCTGTTGTTTACCCTCTTCTTCCTATTGTTGTTTCTGTCACTTCTTCTTCTGCTTGCTTCAACGTTGCTTCTGCTTGCTCCTTCCTTTTTAATTCTTCTTCTTGCATCCACCTTTCTTCCTGTTCTCTCTTTTCCTATTCTTCCTTCAGCCTTTGCTCTTCTTCCTACCTCTTTTTCTCTTCTCGATTTTGCTTCCTCTTTTTCTCAGCTACCATAGTTTCTTTTAGAATAGATGGATCTTCTTTAAAATTGCAGCTTTTCTCCTTTGTTGGACTATGAGAAACCTTGTTTTTATATTTAATATTCACTGGGTTACGCTCTACTAATTTCCTTGCTTCTAGAGTAGTGGCTTGTTCTATAACCACATGAGAAGGGCCATCCTGGTTTGTGGGGCCTAGAGGAATTATAGTAATTATTGATATTCTCCTCCTATGGCCTATAGTAGGTCCCACACAACCAATTGAAATGATACTTGGCATAGTTCTGCTTGAAAATACCTTTGGGATCATAGTAACAATAATCTATCACGCCAAACTTGAAGTTCTCCAACTCTTTTCCTTCAACTTCTGTAGTCTTTAGGTTCTTGATTTCGTAGTATCCCACCTGCAATGGAAAAGTAGGCCAAGGTGCTTTCTTTTTCCCTTGTGGTACCGTTGACAAGCATGTGGCAAGATGATATGTGACCTCTTACATTACTAACTTATTTGTGGCATACCTCGACAATAAATGCGATGGTTTATGGCAACTGAACACCCCGAGGTAAGTGCCATATGGTGGGGCAAACCAAAAAACAACTTCTAATACTAATTTCATCACTTCATGGGACATGTAAGGGAGTTCTTCTTAAAAGATTGTCTGGTACAATATTGTGAAGAATTGGTCAACTAGCTTTTCAATAAATCTTTTGTAACTACACATTGAAATCAATTTGCAATGAATGTGAATAGGAGGTTCCTTGGGTGTCCACTTACAATCCATGCTAGGAAAATAATTATGAGCACAAATACCATCCAACAGGTACCCAAACATGTAAAATTTAACTTTATTTCCCTTAGATGGATTCTCTGCCTTGTTTACATTAATCCTAAGCTGCTGAGCCAAAAGGTCGGACCAGCTAAATATATTTCCCTCCGTGACAATATGATGCAACATGTACACCCATCCTTCAGGGAAGAACTCAATACTCTTCTGTCCATATATTCAACAACATAACACTATAAGGTACTAAAACACCCTTCTGAGGGATCTAGCCTTGTTAATCTTACTAGGTGTCTAGCGAAACTTGCTGGCTCTTTTACCGATGTCTTGATAACATCCTTGTTGTTTAAATAACTAGTGACTACAAGAAGTGTGAATATATATATCCCTTTGGCTTAGGCAAGTGATACATCAAGTGAATATCATGGGATGAATAGGAAGTAAGTTGTTGCACACTAACATTGTTGAGGGTCATTCTCTTAGTATCCAAGTGCTGCATAATCCATTTGGTGACATCTGCCCAAGGTATGATTGGGAACCTACAAGAAGCTCTGTGAAAAACGAATCACTGAATGTTAATGTACACTTGTTTGTCCTCTAGATCTACCTTGAATTCTAAAGCTGTGAATGCATCTTTGACCATATTTCATGTGATGTCAGAGTCCTTTTCGATGAATATATGAGTATAAAATAAAATAAGAATGGTAACTAGAGGGCTCTCAACCACTTCATCGATACTACTCTCTGTTGTTTCTTTTGAGGTTGATCTCTTAGGAGGCATGATGATGGATATTGATGAAAAAGAGATGAGCTCAAAACCTATAGCACCTGTAACCAAAAGATGCAGTCATGGAAAAAAATCAAGCTTAAGTAGATTAGTTCATAAAAAAAACTTAAAGAAACAACACACTAACATAGGAGGAGGATTGTGTAGTTACTAGGCTCTAAGAGGCAAACTAGGCTATGGAATTGCACACTACACAGTCTCAGGAAACAAGGAGGAAACTTGAGGCTTGAGACTACTCAATGCATAGTCTCAGCTGGGCAGGAGAGAGAATGGATTGCATAATGCGTAGTTTCAGAGGCCAAGACTGGGCACCGAAGGATGAAACTGCATAATGCACATCTGGGAAAGTCGGTGACTATCCACTGTGTAGTCTCATAAGAAAATGGGTGATATTGAGCCTTGGAGTTATGAAATGTGCAGTTGGAGAGGCAACAACTACTCAAGGATTACGAAGTTCTACCTAAGAGAGAGAGAGAAAAACCTCAAGATTTGATTCTGGGATAGGAAAAAGCATATATCAGTCTTAGGGTGAGTTATATCACTCAACATCATGGGCCATAAGAGATTATGCAAAAGGAAAAAAATGCATGCACAAAAAGACCCAACAATGACAATTCCTGGTAGGCAAAAAGCAAGAAGGTGATGTGACACTTGTAGAAACTGAATGACTGACCAAAAAAATAGTCATAAAAACTAATAATAATAGAAACTCCATTCACCAGGAAATTAAATGGTAAAAATAACACTCACAAAGGCAAAAATGACAAAAGTGATAGAAAAAGCAGCAAAACCTGACACATGAAAAACTTACCCAGAAAAGCGCTGCAAACAAAATACAAAGCTCCTTGATCTCATGGGAAGGATAAAGCTCCAATTTCGATTGTGAAAATGATCTCTACAAATGTCTATTATATAGATCTAAACCCTATTGGGTTAGATTAAGGTTTATGATGCACATGCATAAAATCAAGGAGGAAGCGACACTTGTCCTAAGATTGAAAATAGAAACTTTGTTCCATTTGTCCATAGGTGATTGTGCACTCCCTATTTTCTAGGGATACACACTTTCTTTCTCCAGGGAACTAAGGAGTGCCACTAAGAGAAGGGATTGAGCAATTCCTAAGGACAAGGGATTGCACAATCCACATACTCAGTGAGTTGTGTAGTTTTCACTCTTAGTGAGTGATTACACAAGTCACATGCTCAATGACTGCCAGTCTCTCAAGGTTGTGCAATTCTGATATTCAAGGGATTGCATAGTTGAAATCCTCAATGGCTTGTGCAGTCTCCAATGGAAGGGGATTGCACAATACTTATAGGGAAGATCGACAGTTGGTGCAAGATCAAGGTAGAAGTTGGATTGTGTTTAGAAGTTGTTTAATGAAATCATCACAACCACTGCATGTAAAGAAAAGTGATATAGATGGTAAAAAAAGGAGGAACACTTGATGACCTTGAAATATAAGTTCTTTTGAACAAAGGGTAGGCTTCAAAATCAAAGCATAGACAAAATTTTGGAGGGGAGTTGTAGCAACTACAACATTTGGTGGCACACTAGTAGAACTCCAACTCTTTTTATGGGTCTAACTCTATGAACCAGGTATAGCTCTTCAAGAAGTATTGTTCATTCCATTGATCACCATAGCTTCTTTACTTATCTCAAGTTAAATATGTAGCTCCTTCATTCTCTTCATTGGAAACACACTACAAAAAAAGTCAAAAATCAATGCTTTGATTGGGGATAAGAAGTATCTAGATATGCAAGTGAAAAAATATTATTAGAGTCTTAGTTTTAATCTCTAGTGTTTCTCTGCTGTCAGCAGGCTTGGATAGTACGCCATTGGAGTCACTATAGGAACACAAACATTGCTTCTCTACTAGCGAGCCTGAACAATACCCCAACGAAGTTTCTTCCTTCACCTCCTTGTGCATGAAGCCTTTCTCTTCTTTCACCCTTTATTTATTTTTATTTATAGAAATTTTCTTTGAAACTTATTATTTCATGAGGTGGAAAAAGGATATTGACTTATTAAGAGCATAATAGGTTTTCCCTTTAGAGAATTATATATACACACCTCTGAAATACAGTCCACTTGTTTAAGTTTCCTTCCCTCCTTACTTTACTCAACTAAGTTACAAGTTAAAACCGATCATGCATAAAAATCCAATTAAGAAGAAGGTTCTATTTATAGATTCAAGAATCGCAGGTCCACTAAAGCTTTCTTCGAGAAAGAACATATTTTTGGTCTAAGCATCATAGACTAAAATATACAGAGCCCATGCAATGTAAGGAATAGATAGAAAGCCAAGGATTGATAGTTGTATAGTGTCCTTTCAAACTTTTTCATACCTATTTCAAAAACAAACATGACCTTCACACAAGGCTTATTATGAAGAAGGGAAAGAAAAGCGTGAAATGAAAGATAAAACAAAACATAATAAAAACAAACAAAACAAAACAAAACAAAACCTACTCCTAAGCTAACAGAAGGCATGTTAGGATTACGTAAAGTGAAATTTCCGGTGCAACCAATGAAGCCTCTCCTAACCTAGACAAATGAGGGGATTAGAAACAAGAAAGGCTATCAAGAAAAACATAAGACAAGAAAGATAAATCACTACATGTTCCAAAATTCGAAGACACAAAACAAGAGCAGAAAAGTGTGAGAAAAATACATGTACTAAACACTCTGTTGATGCAACATAATGGTCATACACATCACAACACTCTCATATCAAAGCATCCATTCTAACTTTTAGTCTTGGAAAACATGAAGAAAGGTAAAAACTTGTGTATCACATAGTGTCTTTCCAAGTATGATTCCTCCAACCATTGAGTAATAGGATCACGATAAGAAGATGAAGGATATTGAGATTGAAATATAGGTTCATTTTCAACTTTTGTGATCACCTCATGAGGATTTTCCCTGGAAATAATATCAATTTGATCATTCTTGGAACATCCATCAAAATCATGAGATCCTGAGATAACCATCGGTGTAGGCCGAAGTGTCTCGACATCTTGACATGGTTCCAAGATATCTAAAGATAGATCATCAAAAATTGGTGGCTTAGAATAATCGACAGTTGAAGGCATAAGATCATTAGTAGAAGAATCAATGAGCATGCCAATAAAATCATGACCAAAGTCAAGGGATTTCACAATTGAAATCCTCAAGGGCTTGTGCAGTCTCCAACGGCAAGGGATTGCCAATTCCTGGAGGGAAGACTTACAGTTGGTGCAAGATCGAGGTAGAAGTTGGCTTGTCTTTAGAAGTTTCTTAGTGAAGTCATCACAAGCACTACATGAAAATAAAAGTTATATCGACAGTAAACAACAAGAGGAACACTTGAAAACCTTGAAAGATAATTTCTTATGAACAGAGGGTAGGCTCCAAAATCAAAGCATAGGCAAAAATTTGGAGGGGGTTGTAGCAACTACAACATAAGATTTGTTTACATCTATAGAAAGAGTGCCTCACGAGTCTTCATAGAAAGTTAAAACCACTCCAATATATGCCTTACACAATTATAAAGGTTGTGGATAAAAATTCTTTTGAATTAAGTATACCCCCTTTCCTTGGATTGCATCAAGTATTTATTGTGAAGTTTCTTTAACCATATTTTACACCTATGTTGGACACCTCAGAGGCAGATGAGAAATTGGTCCCCATATAACTCAATCCTAATTGCATTGAACAATCTATAGTGGATTGGATCATAGACACCAAGACAAAGGATACCTGATAGCAACACATATAACTCTATTGCGCTGTCAAAATAGGGCAACTTCTTCACCAAGAGCCAAATTCAACTGAAGTTTCCCCATATGATGAGGGAATTTGACATAATGGATACCATTGCTTCCAAACGGGGAAGGACATATCCAATTTGATACTAGTGGCCACCCACGTCTTCCACTGTCTTAATGGTTCTCTATTTTCTTTGGTATTTTTTGTATGGTTTTTGGGTCCCAAACTTTCAGGTCGTTTTGAGGCTCTAAATGATACTTTTTTGCAACATAAGGGGCCAAAGAGTGTCATACAATAAAAAATTATAGTCCTGAAATAGTTCTTTCCAATGGGCCATTGTGAGTCCCAGCGAATATTGTATGCAAAAGTTGTGTCCCCAAGAATTTGATGTACCAACTAACCACCTTAGGGCCCATAAACTTTTTGGTGTTTCATCTTCTACGGGGTAGGGATTTGGACCTCTAAGGTTATTTCTTTATGTTTAAAGGCCATTCTTTCACCCTTTTGTAACAACTTTTACAAATGTGCATAGTTTCCATCTCTCTCTGTTCAGAGATAACTACCCAATTTGTGTTCTATAATATTATGTTGTTTTCTTTATAAATATAAGTTTGGTTTTCAATATTTTATTTTTCTCTCTACTATATTTCTCTGTGTGTAGTCCATTTTGTTTCTTGCATTACATTTCATTCCTTGTACAACTTGGATATATTTCTCTGTGTGTAGTCCATTTTGTTTCTTGCATTTCATTTCATTCCTTGTACAACTTGGATAAAAAAGCCTACAATGATTAAATTTCAAGTTTGTATTCCTAGTTATCAATTCAAATGATGATATCTACTGTGTTGAAAATATTTTAGGATTATATAATAGGTACTCTCACACCCCTCCATGTATGCATATGGCCGTCATTTTTAGGTTGAGAAAATGGACGAGAAGCCAAATACACAAGGTTATAGATTTAAGGTATGATTCCAACAAATTAGTCAAGCACATGATTTAGATAAGATTATTATTTATATGAAATTGGGAGTGTGAGCCCTATATAACTATTTAATGAGCTAGAATATCTCAATAGATATGGTTAATCACTTAATGCAATACTATTTAAGTGTGAATGGTTGCCATTGAAACCTTTAATAGATCCCACGCAGTGATTAATGAACATAAAATTTTCCATACGATTGACTTAACTAAATTTTTAAGTGAGGTATATGTGTGACAAGTCACTGCAAACAAATTATCTTTCACCTAAATGTTTTACAGGAGATGATATGGTTTGTTACTCCATACATACGTAGAGGTAAATGAATATCCATGAACATGATATTCCCACAACTTGATGCACCAATGAAATCAATGATGAAGATCATGAATAATGATTTGTTTTGAGCATATAAATTTTGCATTTGAAATTGATCTACAAGGGTGTTATTCTAATTAAGTTGTTTCTTTCTCATATTAAAAATTTAATATCTATCACTATAAACCTTTCATCTACGTTTTTGGTATGCAAGTCATTATCAATAAGAATAAATGTTGACTCATATTTTATGTAAGAATGGATGTATAGATCTATACATTATAATGGTGTATGGTTACACTTATATTTTCTTAGACTTTATGCTAATTTAGATCAATTAATTTAGTTTTGAAGTTTTGTTTAGATGAATGATATTTAGTTACACTTTTAATATGATTCCTCCATATTTATGAATTGAAGGATTAGGGTTAATTTCATGCTACTTTAGCACCTAATTGTTTTCTTATTAAAATGAGTGTTATTTCATTACGCACAATATTTTCAAGTGAACGATAACACTATAATAATAAAGTTACGAAAATTAATATTTTTATGTAAGCATAAAATTATAATAATTCACAAGAAAAGAAGAAAAATAATATTAGATAAGCATAATCTTATAAAAACATAGATTAAAGTCAGAGGAATACAAAAAAGTATAGTATTTTTACAAATTAGATAAACATAATATTATGACCATTTATACTAAATAAAAAGGTTATGAAAAATTATAACATCCTTACATATTAGGACTTTTTTCCTATGTGGTTTTGTGTCTCTGAAGATCGATGACTGTTACATCTACGAAAATATTTGTACTAGGAAGATTCACTCAAAATGATCACTTCATGTTGGTTCAAACACAGAGCCTAACCTCGAGAGTGTTGAAAGAATTGAACTCATGACCTCTCAATAGCAGAGGTGATTTAATGATAGGGACTCAACCAACTGAGCTAACCCTCAGGGCTAACACCCTTACATATTATATAAGTATACTATTATAATAAATTACAACAATAAAGTGATAAATTAATATTAGATACACATAATATTATGACAAATTATATTGCAATTAGAAAGTTACAACAAATTTTAATAGCCTTCAATTATTGGGATAAATTGTAGGAAAAAACATTTATCTTTGATGGTATATTGTCCATTGTGTCACATAAAACCAAAAGTTACTACCTCTATTACATCAATGAAATCATCATAATGATCTATATTATAACTCTTCTTTTAATAGTTCTAATAACCCATATATTGATTCGTTTGTCAAACATATTTTGACCATAAGTATCAACCATTATTATGAAGCTTATATTTTCAACAAAATGCGTTGTGAAAAATAGGCTAAAAATATTACTACAAAAAACTAGTTGATTGTAATAAATGAAAAGACAAAATTTTGACCTATAATAGGAACCAAAGAAAAATGATAAGATTGTGTTAAAATGTCAACTTTGAGTTTCCTGACCAACCCATCTCATAAATTAATTCCAATATAGAGTGAGGTGATTAATAGGCAAGTCTAAGAGTTGTTGGGTCAAGGGTTAATAATGGAAAGTTTGAGTTCTTATGCATTGCACGTTATATTGGAATCTAATAAATGAGGAGAGTGGAGCATGTGCATCGATTTAAGGGCCATCAAGAGGATCATCATCAAGCATTCATTCCCATTTCCAAGCAGGGACAATTTATGAATCACTTTAGTGAAGCAAAGTACTTTATGAACATTGATTTGAATCACCAATTCCAAATATGAGAGGGTGATGAGTGGAACATATCCTTTAAGGTGAAGGATGGATTGCATGAGTGGCTAGTCATGTAATTCTAGTTAACAAATGCACCAAAAGTTTTCATGAGGTTGATAATTAAAGTTTTGAAACCATACTTGGGAAAAATATGTATGTTTAAATGATATATTATTTTTTAGCAAGACCAAAGAAGACACGTGATGCATTTGAAGTGCAGTTGAGGAGGTAGAAATTTTTGATAAATCTATACAGTTGTTCTTCCATGAGGGGAGAGTTAGTGTGCTTTGTATTCATGATAGCTTAAGAAGGATTGTAGATGGATGTAGAGAAGATGAGGACTATACCATTATGGGTTGGACTACACCAAGAAACACATAAGAAGATTTTATAGATTATCATGATTTTGCATTAAAATTATTTGGAATTTTAGTGTTATTTGTGCACCAATAATAACATGCATGAGCAAGGGAGATCTCTAATGGAACATCGACACGAACAAGACCCAAGTGTTTGTTGAGGACCACTATTGTTGGCTATGTATTGTTAAAGATGTGAAGAAATGGGTTGAAATTTGTAGAATTTGACACCAAGCAAGGGGGAAGAGCCAAAATACCGAATTGTAAAATCGATTGATAGTATTAAAGGTGTCATGGGAAGATATTAACATGCACTTTGTGTTTGGATTGTTGATAACATGGAGAGGTGATGATTCCATCTTCATAGTTGTATATATATTCTAAAAAATGGTACATTCCATTCCATGCAAGAGAACTAGTGATAAACAAAAATAGTTGTTTTCTATAGAGAAATAGTTTGTTTACATTGTTTTCCATCAAGCATAACCTCATATAAGGGAAAAATGTTTATTTGTCATTTTTAAAGGATCTCACAAAGTTAGATTGACGCAAACCTACATTTAAACACATCATATCATCTATATATTGATGGGAAAATAACTAAGGTAGTTAATAGAAGACTTGAAGTACATTAGATATCCAGTGGGAGGAAATACATGATAGTGTAAGTACATTTATGCATAGGAATTTTATGAAGTCCATGGTTGAGGGTCCTACCTAGTTTTTGTTCTACAATATTTTGTTGTTTCGTTTATTAATGTAAGTTGGATTTTCACTATATTATTGTTCTCTTTGCTATATTTATTTGTGTGTAGTCCATTTTATTTCTTGTGTTTCATTTCATTTCTTGTACAACCCATATAAAAAATTCTACACTGATTAAATTTCAAGTTCATATTCTTAGTTATCAATTCAAATGATGATATTTACTTACATGTTTGTGTGTGTGTATCATTGTGTATGTTGAAATGGTTTTAGGATTATATAATAGATACTCTCACACCCTTCTATATATGCATATGGTTGTCATTTTTAGGTTGAGAAAATGGATGAGAAGCCAAATACACAAGGTTGTGGATTTTTGTTTTCTTGAGAAAAGAAACCCATAGTTTTATTCATTCGAAAGAGGAAAAAAGTTATGTTTTTCATATGATAAATGCATTCGAGCATTAATTCCTAAAAAATAATCATAAAAACATGCACAAGGAAAGACCCCCCACCACAAAATACCCTAACAAAGGAGGTCAAAACCCCCAACAAAAAACTAATACGGGACATAAGCCGTCCTGTGAGATCATGGGAAATGCCCCTAACTAGGCCTCCACACAAATTTAAGAGGGAGACGAAGCCCATATAAAACCCCATGACAACAACCGAGAGGCCAAAAATGCTAACATCATGGCAGAGGTGTGAAAACCCACACCCACAACTAGGGTGACAACAAGTAAACCACCGGATGACAAAGACAGGCAACGAAACCCAACAAATAGTTGGAAACAAATCCAATACCCAATGAAATGGAGTACCAATGCAAGGATAAATGGTGACAAGGAGAAGGAACAACAACGTCCAAACCCCAATGAGAACCCTGAAGTACACTGCAAAACATTGCACATAAGAGAACTTGCAAAAAAACCAGTGATGCCCATCAAGGAATAGATAAGAGACCATCGACTACATGGAAGAGAAGGCACGAACTAGGGAGGCAAGGTGTCTAAGGTTCTAGCTTCCCTACTCCCCCACCTTAAGTACATAACACAACTACCTTATATATACAATATAAAGTATCACATGGTTGTGTATTTAAGGTATCATTCCAACAAATTAGTCAATCAGATGCTTTAGATAAGATTATTATTTATATGGAATTGGAAATGTGAGCCCTATATAACTATTTAATGAGCTAGAATATCTCAATAGATATGGTGAATCACTTAAGGAAATACTATTTAAATTTGAATGGTTTGAAATCTTTAATACATCCCATGCCGTTATAAATGAACATAAAATTTTCCATACAATTGACTCAACTAAATTTTTAAGTGATGTATATGTGTGGAAAATCACTACAAACAAGTGATCTTTCACCTAAATGTTTTAGAGGAGAAGTTATGGTTTGTTACTCCATACATATCTATAGGTAAATGAGTATACATGAACATGATATTCCCACAAATTGATTCACCAATGACATCAATGATGAAGACCATGAATGATGAATTGATTTGAGCATATAAGTTTTGGATTTGAAATTGATCTATAAGGGTTTTATTCTAATTAAGTTGTTTCTTCCTCATATTAAAAATTTAATATCTATCACTATAAACCTTTCATCTACTTTTTTGGTATGCAAGTAATGGTCAATAAGAATAAATATTGACTTATATATTATGCTAAGAATGGATGTCTAGATCTATATATTATAATAGTGTATGGTTACACATATATTTTTTGAGATGTTATGCTAATTTAGATTGATTTAGCTTTTAAGTTGTGTTTAGATGAATGATATTTAGGTACACTTTTAATACGTTTCCTCAATGTTTATGAATTGAAGGATTAGGGTTAATTTTATGCTACTTTAGGACTTAAATGTTTTCTTATGAAAATGAGTATTATTTCATTATGCCTAATATTTTCAAGTGAATGATAACACTACAATAAGAAAGTTAGAAAAAATAATATTTTTATGTAAGCTTAAAATTATAATAATTCACAAGAAAAGAAGAAAAAATAATATTAGATAAGCATACTATTATAAAAAATTAGACTGGAGTCATAGGAATACAACAAAGTATAGTATTCTTAAAACTTAGATAAGCATAATATTATGACCATTTATACTATAATAAAAAAGTTATGAAAAATTATAACATCCTTACATATTAGATTTTTTTTCTATGTGGTCCACGATTCCTAGAGATCGATGAATGCTACGTCCATGGAAACATTTGCACTAGAAAGATCTACTTGAAAAGATCACTTCCTGTCGACTCAACCACGGAGCACGTGTTATGAAACCAGCTCACAAAAATATAGAAAAAATAGATCAGTGACTTCAAAATCAGTCTCTTCGAGGGTGCAAACTCCTTTACATTACACAAATGAAAAATTCTTGGATGATACAAATGGCAAAACCTCCTTTCTATATATAGGATTCTAAGGGGTCACAATATAATCAAAGCCAACATAACAATAATAATATAAGGGCACAAAAATAACAATAGTGGGCTTCTACAGGGCACAATAATAACAATATGGAGACAATAGGGGCACAACAATAACAATAAGGGCTACAATGACAATAGTAATGGGGGAATCACTAGTATTATAGGGACCTAACATGCCCCTATCCTTCAAAAAAGTGTTGTCCTAAATGCTTGAGTAGTTCTGGATGCTTCTGTATAAAATTCTCATCCTCCCATGTGGAATTTTTAGCGGGTAAGTTCTTCCACTTGATTAGATACTCTTGTTCTTATTTCTATGACTACTTCAGGTTCCAATATGATTTTTCTTCCTCATTAATTTCAGGCAATATTGTTTGAACTGGGAGCTTGTCACCCATAGCCTTATTTAAGGATGAAACATGGAAAACTGGGTGCACTCGGAAAGTTACAGGTTGCTCCAATTTGTATGCCATATTACCTATATTTTGCAACACCTTGTACGAACCATAGTACTTTGGTGATAATTTATTATCCTTCTTAGCTTGCTTGAGGGAAATTTGTTTATATGGTTGTAGTCGTAGGAATACCCAATCACCTACATCAAAAATTCTTTCACTACAATGTTGATCTGCCTATTGTTTCTGTCACACGGAAAGAGTCGTTAGTGCGGACACAACCGACCTCCCTAGAAGCCTAAGACTTTCTAATGACAAACAAGACAAATAAGAGCAATCCTTCTCTAAATATGCTTTTACAATATGAGAAATCAAGTGTTTAGATCCTACCTGTAACCCAACGCTGTTGTAGTAGTCCAGCTTCGTTGATCCGGATGAGCTCCTCCTTCACTTCGAAACCTGCATTCACCAACAATCAAACGATTAAATAGCACCTGAATACACATAAAATAAAACATATTTAACATATAGACCAAGGAGTATATGAAACAACTCATAAATAACAAATTGTTGAGAAGAATGGACTAATTTGTATTAAAAGGTAACAAAAGGAACCATTACAACCTGAGCCTTGGTGTTGTGCAAGTCCCTCCCAGGGTCCACAAGAGTTCTCCTTTACTCTGATCAGCTCACCCACTTCCAAATAGAACAAGCAAAGATGGTAATCTCTCCTCACAAGCTTCTACAAGAAAGTCCTAATTCCAGCAACATCTACCCTTAGGAATATTCAGCTTTCAACCTCTCCTCCCTTTGGCCCAATGCCTGTATTTATAGTGCTCTAGAGGAAGTTATTCAGGTCCACCATCAATGGGATAAGCCCCTCTTTGGATGGGATAGCTCCCCTCTTGATGGGATAAGTTCCTCTTTGGTAGGGATACATGAACCATCTGGAGGCGCTTCATACACGTCAAACAAGCTTCTAGAATGCTCTAGAAATGACCACAAGTAACTTTTTTGGAGTGAAACTTGCGCCTTTTGACCTTTACAGGAGTACGCACCCATTGCTTTATAGACAGAGCGTACAAGTACGCAGGTATTGTAAACTTGGGGTGCGTACACGCAGGTAAGGCTAAGAGAAACTGCGTACCAGAGATAGTTGACTTTAAATGACTTTTCTCTCTTTCTTGAAGTTTGACATGAAGAGTAGAGGCATGAGACTTGCCAAGGAGGATAGTATGACAGTGGATGTAGCCATACTAACTGCAAATAGTCATGGTGACATTTTTTAGTGTAACAGATTGCCCCCTAAAGTGCGAAGCCTGTAGTAGATTAGGGTTTTATATGATCTAGGAAGGGTGAAGTACTTTATCATTTCAAGGAGTATCTTGCGGAGAGCCTGGTCAGAACCTGAAAATATTCAACACAAAATACATATATAAGATGATATCATCGCTGAGGTAGGCATTCCCATACTCAGATTGAAAACTTTAACTAACAATCTAACTACTGCTCTGATACAAGAATGATTTTGCAGTACATCACAATCGTAGACTTTTGTAGACACAGTATGGACGCAGCCATCTGTTTATGGTTAGTCTACTATATAATGAATACAAAACTCCTCACAGCCTGGATAGTGGAAACTAGATCCAGGGTCTTCATCTCTACTTCCTGAATTGGTACGATTCTATCCATGCGAATAAATGAGTTGATGTCGAACATGGTAGAAACCACTTGATTACCAGTCAATGATGTAAACTGTTAACAAGTGTGAGAGAGACCACCAGTAATGTCAATGGTTCTCAAAGTACCCAGTACAATCCATGAAATGTGAATGAATGGGTTGATGTCGAACACGTCACGGAATCCTTTGATCGAAAGTCAATGATGTAAACTGTCGTCAAAGGCGAGAAACCTGCCATTGATGCATGCAGACTTCAAGGTACTGACGATTTCTAAGTCATCTTTCTAGATAATGTGCTGATGTCGATAGAAAGCGACCCGTTGCAGGCAAGCTCACAACACGAAATCATTGTTCAAGTTGAAGAAATGTTGCTGTAAGGACTGACTCAGGGATGGTCAAATGGATGACAAGTATTTTGCATATGAATGGTTTATTTGCAGAGACCTCTTGAACACATAACGACACGACAGATGGCTTGGTGACGATTGACCCAAAGTTAATACTTAGAAATGGTTGAAGACTTTCAAAGTGGTTTTATCAGCTTTAAGGCAAAGGATTTCCCAACCCAGGTGAATGAAAAGTGTCGTGTTCAAGAGCGGTGATAAGGTTCTTCTGTAACAAAGGATAACAAATAGGTTCATTCTTCTCTCTTTTCCCCCACCATTTCTGGCAAGTACCTCTTTATTTTTTACAAGCTTGAGGAGGATAACATATGCTTGATTATAAGCTCATCCTTCGGATGAGTCCAACTTAGTTTAGATTCGGACCCTAAGAAGGAGTGGTCCGTTCCTGTTTGTAATCGAACAGGTCCTTTACTGTGAAATTTTAACGAGTCCAGTATAGGAGAAACTCGACGTTTTTCAATTTTAGAGAGTCTGAAAAAACTAAAGAAGACTCCAAGGTGAACTTTTTCGTAAATTTGTGTCTCCCAAGCCCGAAAAAGTATAAAATAATACCTGAGAGAACCGCTTGATCTTGCGACCAAGGAGTACCTTCATGATTAATGCCTTTGACCTGAAAAGTAAAAAGCGATTAGAGGCATGTCATTTTATTTCCAATATCGAATTTGAAACGACAAAAATCCGGCAATCTTTTCTTGTTTTTACGGTCAGAAAAGGGCTGTAAGAGGACCATCTTTTAATTCCGTTTTAACGAGTGTAAAAGAAATGCTCGGCAATCTTTTGATGATTTAGGAGTCAGAAAAGGGCTTAAAAGATGACTCTGATGTCTTGGTTCGTGAAAAATGATGATTTTACCCTAAAGTCCTTTTGTCCTGCACAAAAACAACACATTACTCATACCTGTTTAAGATGGGCAAAAATACATTGAAAAATATCCCTTCATGGTGAAAAATAAACAAACTTAGCATTCATTTATCCAAAAAACCTATAAAAAGACTTTTTACCATGTCATTTTTACCATTTTACTGTTGAGGGTGAGAAAAGGGCTTTTGGCAAGAAACTTCCCGTGGACTTTGCGGAGAATCCGACCGTCGGAATCGAGCGCCGTATCTTTCAGGTATTTCACAACATCCTCCTCTTCAATTTCATCCGTTTAGAATTCCATTTTAAGTTCTAGTTTGATTTTTTGGAGGGTTTGGGGTTTTAGGGTCCATTTTTCGGGGGACGCAGGTGCCCCATGGGTGACCTGCGTACCCCGACATTTTCGTATATGGGAAAATGGCCGGAGTACGCAGCCCACCTTCAGAACAGCTGCGTCCCCACGCTATGTTTTCTGAATGCGGGGTGTGTACTCCGCGCAAAGCGGATTTTCAAAACCCAAACTCAAAACCTAACCATCAAAATTTGATTTAATGAATTCTAATCAATGTTTTTTGGTGTGTAGATTACCCACCATGCTAGATTGGCGTGAAAGAGAACACAAAGATGTCGATTTGGCCGCAATAGGTCATCAACCTTCCATTGATGCTTTAAAGGCATGCGGTCTCTACAAGTACTGGGCCATACCTGGCATGAGGGCCCAGGTGCCATTCTTAGAGTGGCTGGTTGAAAGGTGGAACATTCAGGATCAATGTTTCTACATCGGAGAGCACCAGCTCGAGATAGAGCCCTCCGACATATATTTTCTCACTGGCTTGCCTAACAGGGGCGAGCAACTTTCTCTATTCGGGACTAGGCCGGGTGGCCAATCCCTTGCTAGTCTCCGGCTAGAGTGGTGCAACAATCAAAACCAGGAGAAGGGGATAGAAATCAAATACATATCCCGACCTGAACTTATGGTAATTGCCTTTACAGTTACCAGACTTTGCGGTGCTGCCGCTTTGCACATAGCCACTGGTTCCCAAATGCGGATGGCTATAGATTGCTTCCGAGGCACCATTTTCAACTGGTGCGATGCTGTGCTGGCCAATATGAAAGGCCAACTGACTAGGGCAAAGAACGGACAACTGAAAACCTTTGGATATGGGCCTTTAGTTGTGAGCTTTTCCCTAGAGAGAGTTCCAATGCTGATCCCCCAGCATCTTACTGTTCCAGTTGGGCCTCCTCAGGAGCCTAAGTTGACGCGATGGGTTTCGGTAATGGCCCAGCATCCTGATGAGGGAGCGGGAGTTGTCCGATTTCCTGCGGGTTACTTTCACTGGTTGGAGAGCCAGGTCTTTGCGATTCAGGATTTTCCTTATGCCAGAGTAGATTTTCGCAATGATCCGGACATGGTTCTTCCACAGGGAGAACAATGGGACGACAGAGGTACTTCATTTTTCACAAGTTTTTAAATTATCTATTTTTTTTGTTTTTTATATATCGTCTCAAAACTGACAGAATTTTTTTTCAAAATGCAGATGTAGGCCCACGACGTCCGACCAATCTCTGGCTTTTGAGAGAAGAGTACCAGCTGTACCAGCACCATCCCCACAGGATGTGGCTGCAGAGACCTTAGCCGAGCTGGAACAGGACCTAGAGCGTCTCACGGCGGGTATACCAGAGACGACTATAGACGATATTCCTATCCGACTTCAGCGCTATGTGGTCGCAGTCCCAGGACCTTTCAGGAGGTTCCTGTGTAGGGTAGCGCGGGCAGTGGTCTCATATAGAGAGCACCACTAGTGATTGGCTAGTCACTTTGTAGACACATGTGACATTTTTGGTTTTTTGTACTTATCATTTTTGCGATCATAAGGTGTTTTTCAACCTATGATCGAAGACGATGTATATTTTTTAACAGACTCCTATCTATATATATCATTATTACCGGCTTATTTTGTTAAACATGTGTGATGAAATGTTTATAAATTTACATTTATGATTGTTACAAATGTCTATTTAACATTCGAGACACCATTGCATCTGCTAATGTATTTAAAGACCTTGGAATATGCTGATATTCAATGTAATCAAATTCACGTTCCAAGAGACGCACCCTCAAAAACAATCTTAATAACACTGGATTTCTAATGGCATAGACTCTATTAAGCTGTAATACAATGAGTTCAGAATCTAACCTCACTATCAAACTCCGAATCCAAAATGAAATAGATTCAGATAATAATTCAATCACTGCACTGTATTCTGCAATGTTGTTTGTTGTTTGACCGAGGCTCACCCCATGCATAGAAACTAACTTGTCAGAGGGTGAATAGATAACCCAAGCTGCAGAAGAGATATTCCGTGTACTACGACAAGCACCATCAGCAAATCCAATGTACGTTTGGAGAGGCGTCGACATCTGCAATATCAAGAGTAAAATCAAGATAAGCCAGAATAACGACGGAAAACACACTCTCTAAGCTAAGCACACTGTCTAAATTAACAAAACACACCAGCTAGAAAGAAAAATTAACCTAACTAAACTAACTGAATCTCCATACCCACCATTTAAGCATAATACCTCTTTAAGTAAAGTCCATTTCTGGGCTTACCCAAAGAGTCCCCATCAAAATCTACCAGCTCATAGGCCCCTTTTGCTAGCTTTCACTTGACAATGTAGGGCCCATGCCACATGGGAACGAATTTTCCAGCACCTAATTTATCGTTAGCTTGATCATATAATAGCACTAGGTCTCCTTCCGAAAAATTACGAGGGGTCACGTTACGATCATACTGAGCTTTCATTCTTTTTGCGTGAGTCTTGATTGCCAAAGCAGCATCAAGTCAAGTCTCATCTAATTTAGCTAAGTATAACAGACGCTTCTCCTCTTCAGAAGTAGCTGGGAGTAATTCGATAGCCATTTGAAGTGATGGGATTTCGCATTCAATGGGCAACACTGCTTCCAAACCATAAACTAGTTGGAAAGGAGTGAACCATGTTGATGTTTTCACTGAGGTTCGGTACGCCCAAAGCGCTAAAAATAACATGTTATGACAATTTGACCGATGAATACCAATGATTCATCGGATCATGATAACTAGAACTTTGTTGATGGATTCAACCAAACCGTTTGCTTGGGGATAATAAGGAGTAGAACTATCATGGCGTAAACCAAGCTGGCTTGTAAGTTCTGTCATCATAATGTTTCAAAAATGGAGTCCATGGTCAGTGATTATCGCTTGTGGGACACCAAACCTAGCAATAATATGATTGAATACGAAAATCGCAGCTTTCTTGCCATCTGCCTCGAATGTAGGCATCGCCTCGGCCCACTTAGTAAAATAATCAACCGCAAGGATGATATACGCATGCCCCCCGGCCGAGTGAGGGTTACATGTAATAAAATCGATACCCCATTTAGCAAAAGGACTAACGGCAATTATAGGGTGGAGAGGAGCAGGTGGTGCGCGCATCTTGCGATCAAACACTTGACAGTTGTGGCATTTTCGGACCGCAATGATACAATCTTTAAACATGGACGGCCAGAAATAGCCAGCACGCAACACCTTCTGAGCTGTGGCATACCCAGACATATGACCGCCACATGCTCCAGAATGGCAGTCATTCATAACCCTTTCTGCCTCTTCATGAGTTAAGAAACGACGAAAAACCAAGTCCGCCCCACGACGATAAAGAGTATCTCCAATAATTTTGTACTGTTGGGACTGGAATCGATTTTTCCGACGTTTCGACTTTGAAGCTTCGGGTCGAAAGGATTGGGTTTGGAGATAGACAATTATATCACCATACCACAGATCTAAAGTGCTGATGAGAAACAGAGATTCGTCCGCAATGGGCTCCTCTGCCACAGTTTCCGTGTCAGCACGCGGGAAGTCACACATCAATTCCGCAAAAACTAAGGATTTCTTAGACTTAGACTTCTCGAATTCCAAATTAAGCTCCTGCAGGATAACAATCCATTTGGAGTACTTGCCCCCTAGCAATTGTCAAAATATAGATCATAGGGTTGCAATCCGAAATCACTGTAGTTTTACGGAGAAGAATGTACTGACGAAAACGCTGGACAGCTTGAACAGCTGCCAGGGCCAATTTCTCCACATGCGAATATTTTAGCTCAGTGGGATTTAACGTCCTACTAAGATAATATATCACATGTTATGTTCCGAATTTGTCTTCCTGAACTAAGACCATTCCAATGGTGGAGTGGGAGGCGGCGAGATACAAAAAGTAGTCCTGGTTGTAAATGGGAGGATGCAGCAACGGTGCAGGGGTCAACGCGTGCTTAAGCGCATCAAAAGATTTCTGAGCTATCTCATCCCAAGAAAATTTAGCGTTTTGTTTCAACAACCGGGTGAAACCCTTTGTAACCTCGGCGTAGTTAGGAATGAATCGACGTAAAAAATTTGCTTTCCCTTGCAAACTTTGGAGTTGGCGCAAACTCGAAGGAGGAGGCAATTTGATGATAGCTTCGACCTTCGAGGGATTGACGCAGATACCGGCTTTTGAAATGACAAATCCTAGCAATCGTCCCACTTCTATGCAGAAGACACATTTGTGTGGGTTCAACCGAATTCGATAATGCCGACACCTCATAAAAATAGCGCGTAAGTGGACAAGGTGATTAGCTCGATGTAAAGAATGAGCAGGCAAATCATCGAGATACGGTTGCACAATGTGCTTGATGTCGTGAAACACGTAAGACATTGCCCGTTGGAAAGTGGCTCCGGCATTCTTAAGTCCAAAAGGTAATTTGCAGTAAGCAAATGTCCCCCAAGGACAAATGAAAGCCGTTTTTGGTTGATCGGCAGGTAGAATATTGATTTGGTTGTAACCGGAAAAACCGTCCATAAAGGAAAATATTTCGCTGCCGGCACAATCATCAATTATTTGATCGATATAGGGCGTGGGATAGTTGTCTTTTGGACAAGCACGATTTATATCCCTATAGTCGATGCATATTCTTATTGTTCCTTGTTTCTTGTTAACCGGAACAATATTCGATACCCAATCCGTTAACGGGATCAGATAAATGAAACCTGCTTTCAACAACTTTTCGACTTCTGCTTTAATCGCAGCCGCTTTCCTAGGGTGTATCTGACGCAGACGTTGCCGAACTGGTTTAGCGTCCGGGTAAGTCTTGATTTCATGAACAACAATGGAGGGATCAATTCCTGGCATTTCCTCATAGGACCAGGCAAACACGTCGCGAAATTCTTGAAATAGGACCTTGTATGTTTGAATTTCATCATCTGTACACGAGGCACCTATATGAATGTTCTCAATAATTCTGGTTTTGACTGAAATGTCAATGGCAATAGTTTGGGAAATGTTTCCCAAATTCAACTCTGAATCAGGATGTTTCATGGGATTCTGAGCGTCCTTGACATATTCAGCTGTAAAAATTGATGAAAAATCATTTTCAAAGTCACCACCCTCAGGTAAAAACGAAGATCTATGATGAAGATCTTCCCATGGTAGATCGTCCACAGCTAGGATTTCGCGAAGTTGTTCGTCAGATGACACAACTTCAGGAAACGGTATCCGTTCTGAGGTTGATGTGAAAAGTGATTCCTCATGGACCACATTCATTTGGTCGATTTGGGTTGAACTTGAGTCGGAAAAAGACTGCACGGCCTCATAAGCAATTTCATATGGACTCAAAGGCATTGCATTACCGAATGAGTCTATCTCAGATTCAGATGGGACAATCCAAGGATCATCATAGATAATAGTGTTTGAAGTAATCATATGAATAGTTGCGAATGAAGGGTCTGCGTTGATTGGAGGGAAAGGAAAAGTTCCCAGTAAACCAGAATCTTTAACTAATCCTACACCAACATCCTTGTAAGGGATAGTCGTTTTACCGACATGCTGGATACTGTCTGAAGAGGCTGGGTCGGATGAAAAGTAAGCCAGCTGGTCTATCGTCACGATCTTACCATTGTGTGGAAACTTTATAACTCTGAAGACCGATGACACAACCGCTGTCATAGCGTAAGACCAACTGCGACCCAAAAGAAGGTTGTAGTCTAGAGGGGCATCAACCACCTCCACATCCAGACTAACGGTTTTTCCTTCAACCACTATAGGCAAATCCTGTAGAATGCCAAACGGATGGAACCCACAGCCATCAAAGGCCTTAAGAATTGTCGGGGATTGGTTCAGTGAAGGAGAGCCAAGCGATCTCCAACACTGAATCGACATAATACACGTAGAAGCTCCTTCATCAATTACAGTCCGATGAATTAGCCTGTTTTTGACTATCACTGGAATCTGGAAAGCCATCTGATGAGGGAGACGTGGTGTACTATTTTCTAGATCAAAGATTATCAGGTTCGGGTCCTGAACATCAACAGCTCCTATAGCCGACAAAAGTAATTTTCTCTGTGCTGGGCATGATTGCAGCACTTCCAAAGCCGACATTGCTGAGGGTGAAACAGCTAAGTCCTCAACAATGTTGTAATTCTGGGCTGCTCTCGCATGTGGATTGAAAGCAGACCTTCGAAGTACACCCTTGATACTGAGGTTGACCTTGGGGTACATATTGAACCTGGGGTTGACCTTGAGGCATGTATTGTACTATGGGTACATACTGTCCTTGAGGTTGCCCCCTAGACGCAATTTGTGTACCTTGAGGTTGCCCCCCAGGCGTTAATTGAGGCTGCCCCCCAGGCGGTAATTGGCCACCTTGAGGTTGAGAAACGGGAACTGAACCTGACATCATATAAATGTCCCCTACACCCAACGGTTTATTACCATTGTTTCCAGCTAATAACCCATGATCAATGGGTTGAGGAGATGCCCCCGCAAAGGTACCAGAAAGTGACTGATACCCGGCGGGAACAGAAGGACCGCCGTGCAAGAAAGATTCAGGAGATTGAGTGAACACGGACGACTGACCAGACATATTTACAGGAGTATAAATACCTCCAGGTGGAAAAGGAGTACGAGGTGGAGAAAAACCTATCCCTGAGTTGTCTAAATAATTGGTTAACGAAAGGTACCAAGTAGTACTTCTAGGAGGACTGTAAAAGATAGATTCACGCTCCCTTAGATCAATAGTAGGTTGATCTTCAAGGATAGATACGCCTAATTCTTCCTCTGGAGCAAGTTCTTCAATAGCTACCAAACCAGCAGGAAGATTTTCGGTGATGACTCTTTCTACCCTAGGTGAATCTGGTGCACTAGAAGTTGGAGTAACAGGTTCAGATACTTCAAGTTCTTCGCCTATATCACTAGTAGATGAAAAACTACCAGCAAGCTCAGAAACTGCAACTGCTTCAGGATTATAACCTGTTTCTAGACCTTGGTAATCTGGATGGACTACCAATGACGATTCTCCTTCTTCAGGTGAACCTACTTTACTGCCACTAGGAGTTACAAGGACCTTTAAACCTTCATAATGACTTGGGACGTCTTGAGGAGGTTCACCCCGAAGTCTACGGGATTTCCTCAACAATTCGGCCACAGAAACAACCTCAGGAGACTTGCCCCGAAGTCGACGGGACTGTCTCGGTAATCCCGCCACAGTTAAAAACTTTTAACTACTGCACACGCAAACAAAGTAAAATCTCAAAACAAACCACCTAAAGTCTCTAAAGAACCAAACAAATTTGAATCACACGCCTAAAGAATCTAGGGCGTCAAACCAAGCACAAACAGTAGCCTTCCGGACCAAAAACGCTAGTTGGAGATGAAACCCAACATCGCCGGATTCAGTACAGAAGTGGCGGGTGGAACAGTTACCCCGGCAACCTGCTTAATGAATAGACCGGCACAAGTTCCTCCACTTTAACCGTCTCGAGTGAAGTGAACCCCCCAGAAAATCCAAGTGAGTCTAGCCGACGTCTGCTCCAGGTACAGTGGGATCTTCCCTCCACCGTCACCTCGGTAGAATCCTAAAGATAATGGTCACTAAGGTTACCAACAGCAAAAAATGCACCTGGGGGAACAGTCTACACTCCGACAGCACGCAAGGGCAGAGTATCAAGCTCAATCCCCTTGCCGGCTCCTTGACAATAATCCAAGGTTTACCGACAAGTGACCCCTGGCTCCTCGACAATGGTTAATCCGAGGTTTACCGTTTGTAATACGTGCGTGTCTGGCGTCGTTCCCAACAAGGGAGTATTGATCCCCTCACTGGTTCGGACACGAGCTCGTGCTTCTCCTTTAAGAGGAGCTTTCCCAGAGTACAAATGAAACAATTGGATTTATTCTATCACAAGATAAGCTACTTGTTCGGTTTTGTTGTCTTGGAGAGTTAATTACTCTCCTACTCCAGGACACTAGCCTGATCTAAATTGGTGTTTCAGAGCCCTAGTAAATAAAAGTTACTAAGTTGATTTTACTTTAAGCGTTAATTTTATGGTTTTTCTTAAAGACAAAAAGGTAGTGGAGATGAAACTGGTGGTGTGTAGACTCGACTCGCAACCACTACAAAGATGCACCTAAGATGATTTACACTACTTTCTTCTTTCAATGAATCTCTTAACTAAGAGAGTTGGAAAATGCAAATTTTATAGAAAACAACTTTCTTAGTAAAGACAATCAAAGAAACAATCTCTTTATCCTTTCAAAACACACAACTCATGACCACTAATTACTCTACGAAATTTCCTTTTTCTCCCAAAAGACTACAAATGCTACCAAAGCAAACTTTTTCCAAAAGAATGTTTTGTGTTTTTTCTATATTAATAAAGCATATAAAAACTATTTATCAAATGAAATTCAACAAATCTAAGACAATCAAATCAAATTCACTCAAAAGCAAATTAAAAGGAAATTTACCTAAAAGCAAAAATAATGAGGACAAAAGCCTACAAGGATAATTCCCGGATGTTTTACTCAGTCAAAATGCAACTAAGGATCAGTTCATGCAGAATCATAAACTAATCAAAAAACAAAATCGAAATCTTTTTGTTCTTTTGTCTCAAGAATGAAATTCAAGGTTTTAACAAACAAACTTTTCGAGATTCGCAAAGAGAAGACACAAAGGTAGGTCTCTCACAAGGGTGACTTCTATGACAGGCCCGACTCCTAAGAGGACTGATCAAAACCAAGGAGATCCAAAGTTTGACAACCTCTAACGCCAAAGTCACTACATAACCAGTTAAAAATCAAACCCTAAGGCAAAATCCCTATGAATTCCACCAAAACCCTCACCACTAATGGGACAAGTTCAGGTGAATATCTCTGACAGTAAACTAATGGATCTGGGAAGTAAAAACAAAATCTAAAGATCAAAAAGAGAAAAAATGAAATTTTCTCAAATTTGACAGGGGTACGCAGGTGATCTGTTGACACAGGCGCGGGGACGCCCTGTGCACAAAGACGCAGTGCGTACAAGTACGCACTGTGCCTAACTCAGGGACTGCGTACTGCTGGCAAAGCTAAGAAAAATAAAAATCTAAATTGACTCTAAGCTAACCCACCCAAATACACAGTTAGACAGCTAAAAATCAGAAAACAAGCGATTTTTCTCAGACCAAAATATCAAATAAAAAAGAACTCAAACACATTCATGGAGTCCCCAGCGGAGTCGCCATTTTGTCACACGGAAAGAGTCGTTAGTGCGGACACAACCGACCTCCCTAGAAGCCTAAGACTTTCTAATGACAAACAAGACAAATAAGAGCAATCCTTCTCTAAATATGCTTTTACAATATGAGAAATCAAGTGTTTAGATCCTACCTGTAACCCAACGCTGTTGTAGTAGTCCAGCTTCGTTGATCCGGATGAGCTCCTCCTTCACTTCGAAACCTGCATTCACCAACAATCAAACGATTAAATAGCACCTGAATATCACATAAAATAAAACATATTTAACATATAGACCAAGGAGTATATGAAACAACTCATAAATAACAAATTGTTGAGAAGAATGGACTAATTTGTATTAAAAGGTAACAAAAGGAACCATTACAACCTGAGCCTTGGTGTTGTGCAAGTCCCTCCCAGGGTCCACAAGAGTTCTCCTTTACTCTGATCAGCTCACCCACTTCCAAATAGAACAAGCAAAGATGGTAATCTCTCCTCACAAGCTTCTACAAGGAAGTCCTAATTCCAGCAGCATCTACCCTTAGGAATATTCAGCTTTCAACCTCTCCTCCCTTTGGCCCAATTCCTGTATTTATAGTGCTCTAGAGGAAGTTATTCAGGTCCACCATCAATGGGATAAGCCCCTCTTTGGATGGGATAACTCCCCTCTTGATGGGATAAGTTCCTCTTTGGTAGGGATACATGAACCATCTAGAGGCGCTTCATACACGTCAAACAAGCTTCTAGAATGCTCTAGAAATGACCACAAGTAACTTTTTTGGAGTGAAACTTGCGCCTTTTGACCTTTACAGGAGTACGCACCCTGTCACACGGAATCAGTCAAGAGTGCGGACACAACCGACCTTCCTAGAAGTCTAAGACATTCTAATGACAAACAAAACAAACTGGAGCTATCCTTCTCTAAACATGCATTATGATATGAGAAATCAAGTGTTTCGTTCTTACCTTTGTCCAAACGTTGTTGTAGAAGTCCAAGCTTTTTTGATCTGGATGAGCTCCTCCTTTTCTCCAAAACTTGCAATCACCAACAGTCAAACAATTAAATAGCACCTGATTATAACATAAAACAAATCATATTCAACATATAGACCAAGGAGTACATGAAATAACCCATAAACAACAAGTTATTGAGAAGAATGGACCAATTTGCATTAAAGGTAATCAAAAGGAACCATTACAACCGGAGCCTTGGTGTTGTGCAAGCTCCTTCCAGGGTCCACAAGAGTCTTCCTCTACTTTGACAAAGCTCACCCACTTCCAAATAGAACAAGCAAAGATGGCAATCTCTCCTCACAAGCTTCTAAATGGGAGTCCTAATTCCTGCAACATTTACCCTTAGAAATGTATAGCTTTCAACCTCCCTCCTTCTGGCCCAATGCCTGTATTTATAGTGCTCAAGAGGAAGTTAATTAGGTCCACCATCAATGGGATAGTCCTCTCTTTGGATGGGATCACTCCCTTAATGATGGGATAAGTTCCTCTTTGGTAGGGGTGCATGAACCATCTGGAGGCGCTCAATACACGTCGAACAACCTTCTAGAATGCTCTAGAAATGACCACAAGTAAGTTTTTGAAGATAAAACTTGCGCATTTTAACCTTTTCAGAGGGACGCACCTGCCCCTTTAGATACAGAGCGTCCTTGGACGCAGACCTCATGAACAATAGGTGCGTACCCGCAGGCAAGGTTTGAGAGAACCTGCGTACCCAGAGATAAACACATTTATAAAGACTTTCTCTCTTTCTTGGAGTTTGACATGGATAGCAGAGGCATAAGACTTGCTTAAGAGGGTAGTATGACTGTTGATAGAGCCATACCAACTGTAAATAGCCATGGTGACATTTTTTAGTGTAACAGATTGCCCCCTAAAGTGCGAAGCCTGGAATAGATTAGGGTTTTGTATTATCTAGGAAGGGTGAAGCGCTTTATCATTTCGAGGATTATCTCGTGGAGAGCCTGGTCAGAACCTGCAATTTTCAACACAAAATACATGTATAAGATTATATCATCACTGAGGTAGGCATTCCCATACTCAGATTAAAACTTTAACTAACAGACTAACTACTCTGATACAGGAATGATCTTGCAGTACATCATAATCATAGACTTTTGTAGACACAGTATGGGCGCAGCCATCTGTTTGTGATTAGTCTACTTAGATAATGAATACAAAACTCCTCGCAGCCTGGATGGTAGAAACTAGATCCAGGGTCTTCATTTCTACTTCTCGAATTGGTACGATTCTAGCCATGCGAATAAATGAGTTGATGTCGAACATGGTAGAAACTACTTGATTACCAGTCGATGATGTAAACTGTTAACAAGTGTGAGAGAGACCACCAGTAATGTCAATGGTTCTCAAAGTACCCAGTACAATCCATGAGATGTGAATGAATGAGTTGATGTCAAACATTTCACGGAATCCTTCGATCGAAAGTCAATGATGTAAACTGACGTCAAAGGCGAGAAACCTGCCATTGATGCATGCAGACTTCAAGGTACTGACGATCTCTAAGTCATCTCTCTAGATATTGTGCTGATGTCGATAGAAAGCGACTCGTTGCAGGCAAGCCTGCAACACGAAATCATTGTTCAAGTTGAAGAAATGTTGCTGTAAGGACTGACTCAGGGATGGTCAAACGGATGACAAGTATTTTGCAGATGAAAGTTTTACTCGCAGACCTCTTGAACACATAACGACACGACAGATGGCTTGGTGATGAATAATTCAAAGTTAATCCCCGGAACCCGGTTAAAGACTTTCAAAGTGGTTTGATCAACTGTGAGGTAAGGATTTCCCAACCCAGGTGAATGAAAAAGTGTCGTGTTCAAGAGTGGTAATAAAGTTTCTTCTGAGACAAAAGATAACAAATAGGCTCATTCTTCTCTCTTTTCCCCCACCATTTCTGGCAAGTACCTCTTTATTTTTAACAAGCTTGAGGAGGATAACATATGCTTGATTATAAGCTCATCCTTCGGATGAGTCCAACCCAGTTTTGATTCGAACCCTAGGAAGGAGTGGTTCGTTCCTGTTTGTAATTGAACAGGTCCTTTACTGTGAAATGTTTAACGAGCCCAGTATAGGAGAAACTCGGCGTTTTTCAATTTTAGAGAGTCTGAAAAACTTAAGAAGACTCCAAGTTGAACTTTTTCGTAGATTTGTGTCCCTCAAGCCCGAAAAAGTATAAAATAATACCTGGGGGAACCGCTTGATCTTGCGACCAAGGAGTACTTTCATAATTAGTGCCACTGACCTGAAAAGTAAAAAGCGATCAAGGACACGTCGTTTTATTTCCAGTATCGAGTTTGAAACGACAAAAACCCGGCAATCTTTTCCTGTTTTTACGGTCAGAAAAGGGCTATAAGGGGACCGTCTTTTAATTCCGTTTTAACGAGTGTAAAAGAAATGCTCGGCAATCTTTTCATATTTTAGGAGTCAGAAAAGGGCTTAAAAGATGACTCTAAGGTTTCACTTTTTCGTAAGTTTTAACGAGTTCGAAAAAATGATAAAAATGTACTCATGGTTTTCACTTTTTCATAAGTTTTAATGAGTTCGAAAAAGGGATAAAAATGTACTCGTATGGCCGACTTTCAATTTAATTTACGAGCAGGAAAAGACGGAAAGAACTCGGCATTTTCATTTGTTTTACGAGAATGAAAGATGGCAAAATAATCTCGGGATTTTCATGAGTTTAACGAGTCTTGAAAATAACTGAAATTGACTCGAAATAGGTTTCATTTTTACAAAAGCTTGAAACAGATAAAAACTATGCTTCAAAGTAGTTTCATTTTTTCACAAGCTTGAAACAGAGAGAAAACTGTGCTTGATGCCCCCTAAGCATAACTTCTAGAGCGCATGCCCCCCAGCTTCATTTCATTCAACTAAGTACAAGCTGGATGGAATGAAGGCTCATGAACGAGATCGTTTGAAAGACTCGACCTAAAACTGTAAGAAAATTATGAAAAACACTGAAATAACTAACCTAAATATACAACTTAACATTTGAGATCTAGTCAAACTCTCGACTCAAGTAGAGGAGGTTTTGTTTCATTTTTTAACGAGCTTGACACAGGAAAAGAACTATGCTCGGATTCGGTTTCATGTTTACGCAAGCTTGAAACGAAAAACTATGCTTGTTATAAATTCACATGCCCCCAGCATAATGACGCAAAACGAGGTACATGCCCCCCAAGCTTCATTGCATTCAATGAGGTGGATGGAATGAAGCTTTACTTTCAAGATCGTGGAAAGATTCGACTTGAAAAGGGAGTTGTTTCATTTTTTAACGAGTTTGACACAAGACAAAGAACCATGCTCATAACTACTCTCTACGATCTACCTAACAATAAACTCTAAAAAAAAAAACCTTGATTCATTTTTTAACGAGCTTGACACAAGACAGGGAACTATGCTCTAGAAACCTTGTTTCATTTTTTAATGAGCTTGACACAAGACAAGGAACTATGCTCACAACTACTCTCTAAAATCTACCTACTTAACCTACCCTTGTTTCATTTTTTAACGAGCTTGACACAAGACAAGGAACTATGCTCATAAAATCCTTGATTCATTTTTTAACGAGCTTGACACAAGACAAGGAACTATGCTCAAAAAGTTCGCATGCCCCCAACATAATGATGCAAATCAAGGTACATGCCCCCCAAGCTTCATTGCATTTAATGAGGTGGATGGAATGAAGGTTTACTTTCAATATTTAACTTGAAAAGGGAGTTGTTTCATTTTTAAGGAGGTTGACACAAGAAAAGAACTATCCTCATACCTGATTCATTTTTTAACGAGGTTGACTCAGTAACAGGAACTGTCCTCATACCTGATTCATTTTTTAACGAGGTTGACTCAGTAACAGGAACTGTCCAGTTTGTTTTGTTTGTCATTAGAATGTCTTAGACTTCTAGGAAGGTCGGTTGTGTCCGCACTCTTGACTGATTCCGTGTGACAAATTGGCGACCATACTGGGGATATCCTTCTCTAAACATGCATTATGATATGAGAAATCAAGTGTTTCGTTCTTACCTTTGTCCAAACGCTGTTGTAGAAGTCCAAGTTTTGTTGATCTGGATGAACTCCTCCTTTTCTCCAAAACCTGCAATCACCAACAGTCAAACAATTAAATAGCACCTGATTATAACATAAAACAAAGCATATTCAACATATAGACCAAGGAGTACATGAAATAACCCATAAACAACAAGTTATTGAGAAGAATGGACCAATTTGCATTAAAGGTAATCAAAAGGAACCATTACAACCGGAGCCTTGGTGTTGTGCAAGCTCCTTCCAGGGTCCACAAGAGTCTTCCTCTACTTTGACAAAGCTCACCCACTTCCAAATAGAACAAGCAAAGATGGCAATCTCTCCTCACAAGCTTCTAAATGGGAGTCCTAATTCCTGCAGCATTTACCCTTAGAAATGTATAGCTTTCAACCTCCCTCCTTCTGGCCCAATGCCTGTATTTATAGTGCTCAAGAGGAAGTTAATCAGGTCCACCATCAATGGGATAGTCCTCTCTTTAGATGGGATCACTCCCTTAATGATGGGATAAGTTCCTCTTTGGTAGGGGTGCATGAACCATCTGGAGGCGCTCAATACACGTCGAACAACCTTCTAGAATGCTCTAGAAATGACCACAAGTAAGTTTTTGAAGATAAAACTTGCGCATTTTAACCTTTTCAGAGGGACGCACCTGCCCCTTTAGATACAGAGCGTCCTTGGACGCAGACCTCATGAACAATAGGTGCGTACCCGCAGGCAAGGTTTGAGAGAACCTGCGTACCCAGAGATAAACACATTTATAAAGACTTTCTCTCTTTCTTGGAGTTTGACATGGATAGCAGAGGCATAAGACTTGCTTAAGAGGGTAGTATGACTGTTGATAGAGCCATACCAACTGTAAATAGCCATGGTGACATTTTTTAGTGTAACACACCCATTGCTTTATAGACAGAGCGTACAAGTACGCAGGTATTGTAAACTTGGGGTGCGTACACGCAGGTAAGGCTAAGAGAAACTGCGTACCAGAGATAATTGACTTTAAATGACTTTTCTCTCTTTCTTGAAGTTTGACATGAAGAGCAGAGGCATGAGACTTGCCAAGGAGGATAGTATGACAGTGGATGTAGCCATACTAACTGCAAATAGTCATGGTGACATTTTTTAGTGTAACAGATTGCCCCCTAAAGTGCGAAGCCTGTAGTAGATTAGGGTTTTATATGATCTAGGAAGGGTGAAGTACTTTATCATTTCAAGGAGTATCTTGCGGAGAGCCTGGTCAGAACCTGCAAATATTCAACACAAAATACATATATAAGATGATATCATCGCTGAGGTAGGCATTCCCATACTCAGATTGAAAACTTTAACTAACAATCTAACTACTGCTCTGATACAAGAATGATTTTGCAGTACATCAGAATCGTAGACTTTTGTAGACACAGTATGGATGCAACCATCTGTTTATGGTTAGTCTACTATATAATGAATACAAAACTCCTCTCAGCCTGGATAGTGGAAACTAGATCCAGGGTCTTCATCTCTACTTCCTGAATTGGTACGATTCTATCCATGCGAATAAATGAGTTGATGTCGAACATGGTAGAAACCACTTGATTACCAGTCGATGATGTAAACTGTTAACAAGTGTGAGAGAGACCACCAGTAATGTCAATGGTTCTCAAAGTACCCAGTACAATCCATGAAATGTGAATGAATGGGTTGATGTCGAACACGTCACGAAATCCTTTGATCGAAAGTCAATGATGTAAACTGTCGTCAAAGGCGAGAAACCTGCCATTGATGCATGCAGACTTCAAGGTACTGACGATTTCTAAGTCATCTTTCTAGATAATGTGCTGATGTCGATAGAAAGCGACCCGTTGCAGGCAAGCCCACAACACAAAATCATTGTTCAAGTTGAAGAAATGTTGCTGTAAGGACTGACTCAGGGATGGTCAAATGGATGACAAGTATTTTGCATATGAATGGTTTATTTGTAGAGACCTCTTGAACACATAACGACACGACAGATGGCTTGGTGACGATTGACCCAAAGTTAATACTCAGAAATGGTTGAAGACTTTCAAAGTGGTTTTATCAGCTTTAAGGCAAAGGATTTCCCAACCCAGGTGAATGAAAAGTGTCGTGTTCAAGAGCGGTGATAAGGTTCTTCTGTAACAAAGGATAACAAATAGGTTCATTCTTCTCTCTTTTCCCCCACCATTTCTGGCAAGTACCTCTTTATTTTTTACAAGCTTGAGGAGGATAACATATGCTTGATTATAAGCTCATCCTTCAGATGAGTCCAACTTAGTTTAGATTCGGACCCTAAGAAGGAGTGGTCCGTTCCTGTTTGTAATCGAACAGGTCCTTTACTGTGAAATTTTAACGAGTCCAGTATAGGAGAAACTCGGCGTTTTTCAATTTTAGAGAGTCTGAAAAAACTAAAGAAGACTCCAAGGTGAACTTTTTCGTAAATTTGTGTCTCCCAAGCCCGAAAAAGTATAAAATAATACCTGAGAGAACCGCTTGATCTTGCGACCAAGGATTAATTTCATGATTAATGCCTTTGACCTGAAAAGTAAAAAGCGATCAGAGGCATGTCATTTTATTTCCAATATCGAATTTGAAACGACAAAAATCCGGCAATCTTTTCTTGTTTTTACGGTCAGAAAAGGGCTGTAATAGGACCGTCTTTTAATTCCGTTTTAACGAGTGTAAAAGAAACGCTCGACAATCTTTTCATGTTTTAGGAGTCAGAAAAGGGCTTAAAAGATGACTCTGATGTCTTGGTTCGTGAAAAATGATGATTTTACCCTAAAGTCCTTTTGTCCTGCACAAAAACAACACATTACTCATACCTGTTTAAGATGGGCAAAAATACATTGAAAAATATCCCTTCATGGTGAAAAATAAACAAACTTAGCATTCATTTATCCAAAAAACCTATAAAAAGACTTTTTACCATGTCATTTTTACCATTTTACTGTTGAGGGTGAGAAAAGGGCTTTTGGCAAGAAACTTCCCGTGGACTTTGCGGAGAATCCGACCGTCGGAATCGAGTGCCGTCTCTTTCAGGTATTTCACAACATCCTCCTCTTCAATTTCATCCGTTTAGAATTCCATTTTAAGTTCTAGTTTGATTTTTTGGAGGGTTTGGGGTTTTAGGGTCCATTTTTCGGGGGACGCAGGTGCCCCATGGGTGACCTGCGTACCCCGACATTTTTGTATATGGGAAAATGGCCGGAGTACGCAGCCTACCTTCAGAACAGCTACGTCCTCACGCTTTGTTTTCTAAACGCGGGGTGCGTACTCCGCGCAAAGCGGATTTTCAAAACCCAAACTCAAAACCTAACCATCAAAATTTGATTTAATGAATTCTAATCAATGTTTTTTGGTGTGTAGATTACCCACCATGCTAGATTGGCGTGAAAGAGAACACGAAGATGTCGATTTGGCTGCAATAGGTCATCAACCTTCCATTGATGCTTTAAAGGCATGCGATCTCTACAAGTACTGGGCCATACCTAGCATGAGGGCCCAGGTGCCATTCTTAGAGTGGCTAGTTGAAAGGTGGAACATTCAGGATCAATGTTTCTACATCGGAGAGCACCAGCTCGAGATAGAGCCCTCCGACATATATTTTCTCACTGGCTTGCCTAACAGGGGCGAGCAACTTTCTCTATTCGGGACTAGGCCGGGTGGCCAATCCCTTGCTAGTCTCCGGCTAGAGTGGTGCAACAATCAAAACCAGGAGAAGGGGATAGAAATCAAATACATATCCCGACCTGAACTTATGGTAATTGCCTTTACAGTTACCAGACTTTGCGGTGCTGCTGCTTTGCATATAGCCACTGGTTCCCAAATGCGGATGGCTATAGATTGCTTCCGAGGCACCATTTTCAACTGGTGCGATGCTGTGCTGGCCAATATGAAAGGCCAACTGAATAGGGCAAAGAACGGACAACTGAAAACCTTTGGATATGGGCCTTTAGTTGTGAGCTTTTCCCTAGAGAGAGTTCTAATGCTGATCCCCCAGCATCTTACTGTTCCAGTTGGGCCTCCTTGGGAGCCTAAGTTGACGCGATGGGTTTCGGTAATGGCCCGGCATCCTGATGAGGGAGCGGGAGTTGTCCGATTTCCTGCGGGTTACTTTCATTGGTTGGAGAGCCAGGTCTTTGCGATTCAGGATTTTCCTTATGCCGGAGTAGATTTTCGCAATGATCCGGACATGGTTCTTCCACAGGGAGAACAATGGGACGACAGAGGTACTTCATTTTTCACAAGTTTTTAAATTATCTATTTTTTTGTTTTTTTATATATCGTCTCAAAACTGATAGCAAAAATTTTCAAAATGCAGATGTAGGCCCACGACGTCCGGCCAATCTCCGGGCTTTTGAGAGAAGAGTACCAGCTGTACCAGCACCAGCCCCACAGGATGCGGCCGCAGAGACCTTAGCCGAGCTGGAACAAGACCTAGAGCGTCTCACGGCGGGTATACCAGAGACGACTATAGACGATATTCCTATCCAACTTCAGCGCTATGTGGTCGCAGTCCCAGGACCTTTCAGGAGGTTCCTGTGTAGGGTAGCGCGGGCAGTGGTCTCATATAGAGAGCACCACCAGTGATTGGCTAGTCACTTTGTAGACACATGTGACATTTTTGGTTTTTTGTACTTATCATTTTTGCTGATCATAAGGTGTTTTTCAACCTATGATCGAAGACGATGTATATTTTTTGACAGACTCCTATCTATATATATCATTATTACCGGCTTATTTTGTTAAACATGTGTGATGAAATGTTTATAAATTTACATTTATGATTGTTACAAATGTCTATTTAACATTCGAGACGCCATTGCATCTGCTAATGTATTTAAAGACCTTGGAATATGCTGATATTCAATGTAATCAAATTCACGTTCCAAGAGACGCACCCTAAAAAACAATCTTAATAACACTGGATTTCTAATGGCATAGACTCTATTAAGCTCTAATACAACGAGTTCAGAATCTAACCTCACTATCAAACTCCGAATCCAAAATGAAATAGATTCAGATAATAATTCAATCACTGCACTGTATTCTGCAATGTTGTTTGTTGTTTGACCGAGGCTCACCCCATGCATAGAAACTAACTCGTCAGAGGGCGAATAGATAACCCAAGCTGCGGAAGAGATATTCCGTGTACTACGACAAGCACCATCAGCAAATCCAATGTACGTTTGGAGAGGCGTCGACATCTGCAATATCAAAAGTAAAATCAAGATAAGCCAGAATAACGATGGAAAACACACTCTCTAAGCTAAGCACACTGTCTAAATTAACAAAACACACCAGCTAGAAAGAAAAATTAACCTAACTAAACTAACTGAATCTCCATACCCACCATTTAAGCATAATACCTCTTTAAGTAAAGTCCATTTCTGGGCTTACCCAAAGAGTCCCCATCAAAATCTACCAGCTCATAGGCCCCTTTTGCTAGCTTTCGCTTGACAATGTAGAGCCCATGCCACATGGGAACGAATTTTCCAGCACCTAATTTATCGTTAGCTTGATCATATAATAGCACTAGGTCTCCTTCCGAAAAATTACGAGGGGTCACGTTACGATCATACTGATCTTTCATTCTTTTTGCGTGAGTCTTGATTGCCAAAGCAGCATTAAGTCGAGTCTCATCTAATTTAGCTAAGTATAACAGACGCTTCTCCTCTTCGGAAGTAGCTGGGAGTAATTCGATAGCCATTTGAAGTGATGGGATTTCGCATTCAATGGGCAACATTGCTTCCAAACTATAAACTAGTTGGAAAGGAGTGAACCCTGTTGATGTTTTCACTGAGGTTCGGTACGCCCAAAGCGCTGAAAATAACATGTTATGCCAATTCGACCGATGAATACCAATGATTCGTCGGATCATGATAACTAGAAATTTGTTGATGGATTCAACCAAACCGTTTGCTTGGGGATAATAAGGAGTAGAACTATCATGGCGTAAACCAAGCTGGCTTGTAAGTTCTGTCATCATAATGCTTCGAAAATGGCATCCATGGTCAGTGATTATCGCTTGTGGGACACCAAACCTAGCAATAATATGATTGAATACGAAAATCGTAGCTGTCTTGCCATCTGCCTCGAATGTAGGCATCGCCTCGGCCCACTTAGTAAAATAATCAACCGCAAGGATGATATACGCATGCCCCCCGACCAAGTGAGGGTTACATGTAATAAAATCGATACCCCATTTAGCAAAAGGACCAATGGCAATTATAGGGTGGAGAGGAGCAGGTGGTGCGCACATCTTGCGATCAAACACTTGACAGTTGTGGCATTTTCGGACCGCAATGATACAATCTTTAAACATGGACGGCCAGAAATAGCCAGCACGCAACACCTTCTGAGCTGTGGCATACCCAGACATATGACCGCCACATGCTCCAGAATGGCAGTCATTCATAACCCTTTCTGCCTCTTCATGAGTTAAGCAACGACGAAAAACCAAGTCCACCCCACGACGATAAAGAGTATCTCCAAAAATTTTGTACTGTTGGGACTGGAATCGAATTTTCCGACGTTCCGACTTTGAAGCTTCGGGCCGAAAGGATTGGGTTTGGACATAGACAATTATATCCCCATACCACGGATCTAAAGTGCTGATGAAAAACAGAGATTCGTCCGCAATGGGCTCCTCTGCCACAGTTTCCGTGTCAGCACGCGGGAAGTCACACATCAATTCCGCAAAAACTAAGGATTTCTTAGACTTAGACTTCTCGAATTCCAAATCAAACTCCTGCAGGATAACAATCCATTTGGAGTACTTGCCCCCTAGCAATTGTTTAGTCAAAATATAGATCATAGGGTTGCAATCCGAAATCACTGTAGTTTTACGGAGAAGAATGTACTGACGAAAACGCTGGACAGCTTGAACAGCTGCCAGGGCCAATTTCTCCACATGCGAATATTTTAGCTTAGTGGGATTTAACGTCCTACTAAGATAATATATCACATGTTCCGTTCCGAATTCGTCTTCCTGAACTAAGACCATTCCAATGGTGGAGTGGGAGGCGGCGAGATACAAAAAGTAGTCTTGGTTGTAGTTGGGAGGATGCAGCAACGGTGCAAGGGTCAACGCGTGCTTAAGCGCATCAAAAGATTTCTGAGCCATCTCATCCCAAGAAAATTTAGCGTTTTGTTTCAACAACCGGGTGAAACCCTTTGTAACCTCGGCGTAGTTAGGAATAAATCGACGTAAAAAATTTGCTTTCCCTTGCAAACTTTGGAGTTGGCGCAAACTCGAAGGAGGAGGCAATTTGATGATAGCTTCGACCTTCGAGGGATCAACGAGGATACCGGCTTTTGAAACGACAAATCCTAGCAATCGTCCCACTTCTATGCAGAAGACACATTTGTGTGGGTTCAACCGAATTCGATAATGCCGACACCTCATAAAAATAGCGCGTAAGTGGACAAGGTGATCAGCTCGATGTAAAGAATGAGCAGGCAAATCATCGAGATACGGTTGCACAATGTGCTTGATGTCGTGAAACACGTAAGACATTGCCCGTTGGAAAGTGGCTCCGGCATTCTTAAGTCCAAAAGGTAATTTGCAGTAAGAAAATGTCCCCCAAGGACAAATGAAAGCCGATTTTGGTTGATCAGCAGGTAGAATACTGATTTGGTTGTAACCGGAAAAACCATCCATAAAGGAAAATATTTCGCTGCCGGCACAATCATCAATTATTTGATCGATATAGGGCGTGGGATAGTTGTCTTTTGGACAAGCACGATTTATATCCCTATAGTCGATGCATATTCTTATTGTTCCTTGTTTCTTGTTAACCGGAACAATATTCGATACCCAATCCGTTAACGGGATCGGATAAATGAAACCTGCTTTCAACAGCTTTTCGACTTCTGCTTTAATCGCAGCCGCTTTCCTAGGGTGTATCTGACGCAGACGTTGCCGAACGGGTTTAGCGTCCGGGTAAGTCTTGATTTCATGAACAACAATGGAGGGATCAATTCCTGGCATTTCCTCATAGGACCAGGCAAACACGTCGCGGAATTCTTGAAATAGGACCTTGTATGTTTGAATTTCGTCATCTGTACACGAGGCACCTATATGAATGTTCTCAATAATTCCGGTTTTGACTGAAGTGTCAATGGCAATAGTTTGGGAAATGTTTCCCAAATTCAACTCTGAATCAGGATGTTTCATGGGATTCTGAGTGTCCTTGACATATTCAGCTGTAAAAATTGATGAAAAATCATTTTCAAAGTCACCACCCTCAGGTAAAAACGAAGATTTATGATGAAGATCTTCCCATGGTAGATCGTCTACAGCTAGGATTTCGTGAAGTTGTTCGTCAGATCACACAACTTCAGGAAACGTTATCCGTTCTGAGGTTGATGTGAAAAGTGATTCGTCACGGACCACATTCATTTGGTCGATTTGGGTTGAACTTGAGTCGGAAAAAGACTGCACGGCCTCATAAGCAATTTCATATGGACTCAAAGGCCTTGCATTACCGAATGAGTCTATCTCAGATTCAGATGGGACAATCCAAGGATCATCATAGATAATAGTGTCTGAAGTAATCATATGAATAGTTGTGAATGAAGGGTTTGCATTGATTGGAGGGAAAGGAAAAGTTCCCAGTAAACCGGAATCTTTAACTAATCCTACACCAACATCCTTGTAAGGGATAGTCGTTTTACCGACATGCTGGATACTGTCTGAAGAGGCTGGGTCGGATGAAAAGTAAGCCAGCTGGTCTATCGTCACGATCTTACCATTGTGTGGAAACTTTATAACTCTGAAGACCGATGACACAACCGCTGTCATAGCGTAAGACCAACTGCGACCCAAAAGAAGGTTGTAGTCTAGAGGGGCATCAACCACCTCCACATCCAGACTAACGGTTTTTCCTTCAACCCCTATAGGCAAATCCTGTAGAATGCCAAACGGATGGAACCCACGGCCATCAAAGGCCTTAAGAATTGTCGGGGATTGGTTCAGTGAAGGAGAGCCAAATGATCTCCAACACTGAATCGACATAATACACGTAGAAGCTCCTTCATCAATTACAGTCCGATGAATTGGCCTGTTTTTGACTATCACTGGAATCTGGAAAGCCATCTGATGAGGGAGACGTGGTGTACTATTTTCTAGATCAAAGATTATCAGGTTCGGGTCCTGAACATCAACAGCTCCTATAGCCGACAAAAGTAATTTTCTTTGTGCTGGGCATGATTGCAGCACTTCCAAAGCTGACATTGCTGAGGGTGAAACAGCTAAGTCCTCAACAATGTTGTAATTCTGGGCTGCTCTCGCATGTGGATTGAAAGCAAACCTTCGAAGTACACCCTTGATACTGAGGTTGACCTTGGGGTTCATATTGAGGCTGGGGTTGACCTTGAGGCATGTATTGTACTATGGGTACATACTGTCCTTGAGGTTGCCCCCCAGACGCAATTTGTGTACCTTGAGGTTTCCCCCCAGGCGTTAATTGAGGCTGCCCCCCAGGTGGTAATTGGCCACCTTGAGGTTGAGAAACGGGAACTGAACCCGATATCATATAAATGTCCCCTACACCCAATGGTTTATTACCATTGTTTCCAGCTAATAACCCATGATCAATGGGTTGAGGAGATGCCCCCGCAAAGGTACCAGAAAGTGACTGATACCCGGCGGGAACAGAAGGACCGCCGTGCAAGAAAGATTCAGGAGATCGAGTGAACATGGACGACTGACCAGACATATTTACAGGAGTATAAATACCTCCAGGTGGAAAAGGAGTACGAGGTGGAGAAAAACCTATCCCTGAGTTGTCTAAATAATTGGTTAACGAAAGGTACCAAGTAGTACTTCTAGGAGGACTGTAAAAGATAGATTCACGCTCCCTTAGATCAATAGTAGGTTGATCTTCAAGGATAGATACGCCTAATTCTTCCTCTGGAGCAAGTTCTTCAATAGCTACCAAACCAGCAGGAAGATTTTCGGTGATGACTCTTTCTACCCTAGGTGAATCTGGTGCACTAGAAGTTGGAGTAATAGGTTCAGATACTTCAGGTTCTTCGCCTATATCACTAGTAGATGAAAAACTACCAGTAAGCTCAGAAACTGCAACTGCTTCAGGATTATAACCTGTTTCTAGACCTTGGTAATCTAGATGGACTACCAATGACGATTCTCCTTCTTCAGGTGAACTTACTTTACTGCCACTAGGAGTTACAAGGACCTTTAAACCTTCGTAATGACTTGGGACGTCTTGAGGAGGTTCACCCCGAAGTCTACGGGATTTCCTCAACAATTCGGCCACAGAAACAACCTCAGGAGACTTGCCCCGAAGTCGACGGGACTGTCTCGGTAATTCCGCCACAGTTAAAAACTTTTAACTACTGCACACGCAAACAAAGTAAAATCTCAAAACAAACCACCTAAAGTCTCTAAAGAACCAAACAAATTTGAATCACACGCCTAAAGAATCTAGGGCGTCAAACCAAGCACAAACAGTAGCCTTCCGGACCAAAAACGCTAGTTGGAGATGAAAACCAACATCGCGAGATTCAGTACAGAAGTGGCGGGTGGAACAGTTACCCCGACAACCTGCTTAATGAATAGACCAGCACAAGTTCCTCCACTTTAACCGTCTCGAGTGAAGTGAACCCCCCGGAAAATCCAAGTGAGTCTAGCCGACATCTGCTCCAGGTACAGTGGGATCTTCCCTCCACCGTCACCTCGGTAGAATCCTAAAGATAATGGTCACTAAGGTTACCAACAGCAACAAATGCACCTGGGGGAACAATCAACACTCCGACAGCACGCAAGGGCAGAGTATCAAGCTCAATCCCCTTGCAGGCTCCTTGACAATAATCCAAGGTTTACCGACAAGTGACCCCTGGCTCCTCGACAATGGTTAATCCAAGGTTTACCGTTTGTAATACGTGCATGTCTGGCGTCGTTCCCAACGAGGGAGGATTGATCCCCTCACTGGTTCAGACACGAGCTCGTGCTTCTCCTTTAAGAGGAGCTTTCCCAGAGTACAAGTGAAACAATTGGATTTATTCTATCACAAGATAAGCTACTTGTTTGGTTTTGTTGTCTTGGAGAGTTAATTACTCTCCTACTCCAAGACACTAGCCTGATCTAAATTGGTGTTTCAAATCCCTAGTAAATAAAAGTTACTAAGTTGATTTTACTTTAAGCGTTAATTTTATGGTTTTTCTTAAAGACAAAAAGGTAGTGGAGATGAAACTGGTGGTGTGTAGACTCGACTCGCAACCACTACAAAGATGCACCTAAGATGATTTACACTACTTTCTTTTTTCAATGAATCTCTTAACTAAGAGAGTTGGAAAATGCAAATTTTATAGAAAACAACTTTCTTAGTAAAGACAATCAAAGAAACAATCTCTTTATCTTTTCAAAACACACAACTCATGACCACTAATTACTCTACGAAATTTCCTTTTTCTCCCAAAAGACTACAAATGCTACCAAAGCAAACTTTTTCCAAAAGAATTTTTTGTGTTTTTTCTATATTAATAAAGCATATAAAAACTATTTATCAAATGAAATTCAACAAATCTAAGACAATCAAATCAAATTCACTCAAAAGCAAATTAAAAGGAAATTTACCTAAAAGCAAAAATAATGAGGACAAAAGCCTACAAGGATAATTCCTGGATGTTTTACTCAGTCAAAATGCAACTAAGGATCAGTTCATGCAGAATCATAAACTAATCAAAAAACAAAATCGAAATCTTTTTGTTCTTTTGTCTCAAGAATGAAATTCAAGGTTTTAACAAACAAACTTTTCGAGATTCGCAAAGAGAAGACACAAAGGTAGGTCTCTCACAAGGGTGACTTCTATGATAGGCCCGACTCCTAAGAGGACTGATCAAAACCAAGGAGATCCAAAGTTTGACAACCTCTAACGCCAAAGTCACTACAGGACCAGTTAAAAATCAAACCCTAAGGCAAAATCCCTATGAATTCCACCAAAACCCTCGACACTAACGGGACAAGTTCAGGTGAAGATCTCTGACAGTAAACTAATGGATCTGGGCAGTAAAAACAAAGTGAAAACAAAATCTAAAGATCAAAAAGAGAAAAAATGAAATTTTCTCAAATTTGACAGGGGTATGCAGGTGATCTGTTGACACAGGCGCGGGGATGCCCTGTGCACAAAGATGCAGTGCGTACAAGTACGCACTGTGCCTACTCAGAGACTGCGTACTGCTGGCAAAGCTAAGAAAAATAAAAATCTAAATTAACTCTAAGCTAACCCACCCAAATACACAGTTAGACAGCCAAAAATCAGAAAACAAGCGATTTTTCTCAGACCAAAATATCAAATCAAAAAGAACTCAAACACATTCATGGAGTCCCCAGCAGAGTCGCCATTTTGTCACACGGAAAGAGTCGTTAGTGCGGACACAACCGACCTCCATAGAAGCCTAAGACTTTCTAATGACAAACAAGACAAATAAGAGCAATCCTTCTCTAAATATGCTTTTACAATATGAGAAATCAAGTGTTTAGATCCTACCTGTAACCCAACGCTGTTGTAGTAGTCCAGCTTCGTTGATCCGGATGAGCTCCTCCTTCACTTCGAAACCTGCATTCACCAACAATCAAACGATTAAATAGCACCTGAATATCACATAAAATAAAACATATTTAACATATAGACCAAGGAGTATATGAAACAACTCATAAATAACAAATTGTTGAGAAGAATGGACTAATTTGTATTAAAAGGTAACAAAAAGGAACCATTACAACCTGAGCCTTGGTGTTGTGCAAGTCCCTCCTAGGGTCCACAAGAGTTCTCCTTTACTCTGATCAGCTCACCCACTTCCAAATAAAACAAGCAAAGATGGTAATCTCTCCTCACAAGCTTCTACAAGGAAGTCCTAATTCCAGCAGCATCTACCCTTAGGAATATTCAGCTTTCAACCTCTCCTCCCTTTTGCCCAATGCCTGTATTTATAGTGCTCTAGAGGAAGTTATTCAGGTCCACCATCAATGGGATAAGCCCCTCTTTGGATGGGATAGCTCCCCTCTTGATGAGATAAGTTCCTCTTTGGTAGGGATACATGAACCATCTGGAGGCGCTTCATACACGTCAAACAAGCTTCTAGAATTCTCTAGAAATGACCACAAGTAACTTTTTTGGAGTGAAACTTGTGCCTTTTGACCTTTACAGGAGTACGCACCCATTGCTTTATAGACAGAGTGTACAAGTACGCAGATATTGTAAACTTGGGGTGCGTACACGCAGGTAAGGCTAAGAGAAAATGCGTACCAGAGATAATTGACTTTAAATGACTTTTCTCTCTTTCTTGAAGTTTGACATGAAGATCAGAGGCATGAGACTTGCCAAGGAGGATAGTATGACAGTGGATGTAGCCATACTAACTACAAATAGTCATGGTGACATTTTTTAGTGTAACAGTTTCATTCTATTCTATGCCAAAGTGAGGTTATCCTTTAAGAGTTGGAGAACTTGTTGTTGATGCTTATGAGATCTTCCACTACTTGAACCTTAGAATTTTATCTTAAATATGATGTGATGGATGATGGATGATATCCATAAAGTGCCATAAACGGGGTAATTTTTTCTGAAGTATGGAAGGAAGTGTTATACCACCATTCAGCCAGAGGCAACCACTTGACCCATTGTGTTTGTTTATTAGATACAAAGCAACGATGATATACTTCCAAACATTTGTTTACTATCTCAGTTTTCCCATCAGATTGAGGATGATAAGATGAGCTATGAGCTAACTGAGTACCAAGACAAGAAAATAATTCTGTCAAAAAATTTCCAGTGAAAATGGGATCTATGTCGCTTACAATAATGTTTGGGTTTCTATGCAGCTTTTGAATTGTTTCCATAAATGTTGTAGAAATTGTATTCACTTTAAATGGATGAGATAATTCACAAAAGTGTGCATACTTGGTAAGTATGTCAACTACCACCATGATAACACTCCTTCCTTCATACTTGGGTAAACCTGTGATAAAATCCATTGAAATCTCCTCCCAACGTTGGCTTGGAATGGATAAAGGTTATAATAGACCTGGGGTCTTAATTGTTTCAACTTTATTTTGTTGGCAAACCAAACATTCCACCACAAAATTTTGAATATCCGATTTAAGGCCATCCCAAAAAAATTCCTTCTTAACGCTGTGGTAAGTTTTTAGAAATCCTGAGTGCCCTCCTAAGGGAGAGGTGTGCAATTCCATAAGGATATTTGTTTGAGTTGGGAATTATTACATAGGTATAAGTGATCTTTGTACCATAACGAATCATTTTTTCAGCTAAATGTATCATATGTATTGGTATATTGTTGTAACTTTTGAATGAATTCCCACGCTTCATCATTCTTCCATTCATCCCTTTCTTCATTTATTCAATCTGGTTGGATAATAGAGATGGAGAAAATAAATGCTTCCACATCCTCATCCTTTCTTGAGATTGCATCTACCACAACATTTTGCTTCCCTTTTTTGTAGATGATTTCAAAGTCATAACCCAACATCTTTGTGACCCATTTTTGTTGCTCTTCTGAAGATAATATTTGTTCTAAAAAGTATTTAAGACTATTATGATATGTTTTTACCTTGAAGTGTCTTCCCATTAGGTAGGGTCACCATTTCTTAAGTGCATGTAGTATTGCCAACATTTCCTTCTCATAAATAGATTTGTGTAAATACTTTCCTTTGATTGGATGACTTTCGAAAGAAATGGGTCTTTCTTCTTGCATTAAAACAACACCAATTCCATTTCCTGAGGCATCACATTCCAAAATAAAGGTTTTTGTGAAGTTTGGTGTAGCTAAGACCGGTGCTTGGCACATTGCCTCTTTAAGATGTTTAAAGGTCTTCATTGCTTCTGGAGTCCATGAAAATGCATCTTTCTTCAATAATGTTGTTAGAGGTGCTTTTATTCTCCCATAATTCTTAACAAACTTGCGATAATACCTTGTCAACCCGAGAAACCCTCACAAATGCTTTATGGATGTGGGGATTTTCCATTCCTTAATGGTTTTAATTTTTCCTAGGGCCTACCTTAACACCTTCATGAGATACAATATGACCCAGATATTCCACCTCTTGTACTCCAAAGAAACATTTGGAGATTTTTTCATATAATTGTTTCTCCTCCAATAGTTTGAGCACTTTGTCAACATGTTGAACATGATCCTTCCAAGACTTGTTGTAGATTAGTATATCATCAAAAAGTACTAACACAAATTTTTTAAGGAAGAGTTTGAAAATGGAATTCATCAAACCTTGAAATGTAGAAGGTACACTGGTAAGGCCAAAAGGCATGACCAAAAATTCATAATGACCCTCATGAGTTCTAAATGCTATTTTCGGAATGTCTTTAGTCTTCATTCTCATTTGATGATATCTTGAACGAAGATCCAACTTGGTGAAGTAAATTGATCCATGCAATTCATCCAATAATTCATCAATGACAGGAATGGGAAATTTATCTTTAATAGTGAGCTTGTTGAGCTCCCTATAATCCAAAAATATGCACCATGATCCATCCTTCTTGTGAACCAATACTACTAGAGAAGAGAAAGAACTTTGACTATCTTGAATTATACCAACCTCTAGAATTTTTGAAACCATACGTTCAATTTCACTCTTTTGGGAATAGGGATATCTGTAAGGCTTGATGTTTGGAGGAACACTTCTTGGAATCAAATGAATAACATGATCATCATCAAAAATAGGTGGGAGGTCTTTGGGAGTCTCAAATACCTTGGAATGATTGTCCAAGAATTTTTAGAGATCTGGAGAAATAGATTATTTCGATGTGGGAACCTCTAGCAAACATAATTGTGCAATTATGCCTCGTTGTTATATTTTTAGAATCTTGTCATTCTGTTAGTGCTGATTATCTTTCCTAGTTTCTCTGTGATACCCCTTAATTCAACTTCCTTTCCTTTTGAAGAAAATTTCATGAAAAGTTCTTGAAAATTAAAAGTTGTTGTACCCAAGGATTGTAGCCATTGGACTCCTAGTACAACATCAGTTCCACCCATTGGAATGGAAAGCATTGGGCTATTCAATACATATTCTCCCATGGATTACTTGATATTAAGGCACTTTCCAGAGAAATTTATGGTTCCTCCACTTGCAACCATCACTTGAAACTCTGGTGTTGGATATATGAATCAATTAAATTCCTTAGCTATCTTACAATGAATAAAATTATGGGTACTTCCCAAATCAATCAACACTTTTACCTTTTTATTCTTGATATGTCCTTCTATCTTGATAGTTTGAGGAGTGGTAATTCTGGCCAATGCATTACAAGATATGGTTAGATTCATTTCTTATTTCTCTTGGGTTTGTTCCTAGTGTATATCCTCTTCTTTTGACGTTTCTTGTTCCTTTTCTTTCTCCTCTTCACAATCTATGTAAAATAATTTCTTCTCAACACCCTTATGACCTATAGTGTATTTTCTATCACAACTATAAAAAAGCCCTTTTGCTCTTTTTTCTGCCAATTGTTGTGGTGTCAACCTTGTAGGTCGTGGAAGGCTAGGGGCAAGAACACTTCCATCTTTATAATTGTGAGTGGTAGGCTTTCTTGTTTCAATAATTTTGTTTTCCATTTTTTTGCCAACCTGAATGCCTTCTCTAATGAATCAGGTTCCCAAAAGCGAACCTCATGTTGGATGTTATCCTTTAAAGTCCCTATGAACACATCAATGCTATGCTCCTATGGAATATCTTTTACCCTTATATTCAATTTTTGGAAGTCCTCAATGTTCTCCATCATTGAACCCTTTTGTTTGAGATTTATCAATTGGCTAAAAAAGATGTTGCTTTTTGTATCCTCATAATGTGCTATCATTTCATCCGTAAAAATTGCCCAAGTGACAATTTGTTTACGAGAGAAAAGCCATCGATACCATATAAACTGATTTGGTTCCAAATATAAAGTTGCAATGAATACCTTTTGTGTGTTTTGCACATTATGGAGATCAAAATATTGCTCCATTTGTAGTATCCATGTTACGGTATCCTTGCCATCAAACTTCCTCATATCGATATTTGGAACATGGTGGGTCTTTGATCCAACGTTAGAGTATATGAAATCATAATTAACATTTATTTTTTTCCCATCATGAGTTTTCTTTACTACCCTTTCACCATTAGTAAGCATTTATTGTAGAAACTTTGTCAAATTTGTCTTCAATTCTTCCATGTTTCCTTTAAGTTTCTCTTCTAAACCATCCATCTTAGCTTCCACACCTTTCTTTAAACCATCCATCTTACCTTCCACACCTTTCTTTAAACCATCCATCTTATCTTCCACGCCATCCATCTTAGCTTCCACGTCACTCATCTTAGCTTCTATGCCTTTCTTTAAACCATCCATCTTAGCTTCCGTTACTTTTTGTGAGAGTGAATTTTGTTGTACTTGGTCTCGTAATTTTAATATATCATGTTGCATGTCTGTTAAAATTGGCAACTAGGACCAAACTCCATGTGGGTCATTTTATTCGTGGCTAATAATATTTTTATTAGATTCCTCTCGTCGTGAGGTGTAGAATTGATCTAAATATCATTCGATTCCGATAAATATTTATGGAGATATGAATTTATTTTGATTATGGATTAATTATCAAGTCGACCAGCAACTCATGTAGGCTTAGAAGCCCAACAATCACATCTATTCAATCATCAACATTTTTATATAAATACAGGAGGCCTTTTCCTCATTTGCACACACTCATCTCCTCACATCTCTCTCTCTCCTGCGCAGAAAAGAGGCTCTTCTCCTACTGCGTAGAAAGAGACTCTTCTTTCACATGTGAGGAAGGAAGGATGCAGATTTAGGGCTGCAACTACAGATTAGAAGTTTGACCAGCGTTGACCATCTTTCTCCCTCTTTGAACTGTGCTATAGGTGGATCTGGCTCTCCTCAAAAGGCTGCATTTTTGATGAAGAAATCAAGCCGATCGGACGGTCGGTTTGTAAGATATTGTCTACCCTAGTTTGATGATGATGCCGATGATGTTGATGCCGGTGATGCCGATGATGCTGATGCCGGTGATGTCGGTGATGTTGATGATGTAGATGCTGGTGATGACGATGATGCTAATGCCGCTGATCTAGGGTTTGCTGCTGCTGCTGATATAATTCAGATTTTTGTACTATTTCTCTCTGCTGAATTATTGAAGATAAAGGAAGATTTGATCAAAGGGTTTCCCCACATTGGGGTTTGTCCCTGGCTATCCACCACATCTTGTGTCTCTTGTCTTGGCTTGTTTTCTATCGATCTTTTAATGTTCAATCTGCACTTTACTTTATGTATATGTGATTGTTAATTTGTGGATAATAATAAGAAAGATAAGTAAACTGCTATAAGCATAGAAAATACCATAATTTTGTAGGTTTTAACCCTGTACAGAAATTACCTGCATACGAATTCTAAAACACAGAAAATAAACAATGCGAGGGCATAACACATAAAACACATATACACAGAGATTTTCCCCTGGATCCCAAAACCGGGACTACCAGCTTGATTTTTCATTATATTCCTTTCAATGTTACAATACATATTTATACATGCCGAAGCACCCAATACCATGGAATGAAAACCATCATGTCCAAAACCATGGACCGAAAACCATAGGTAGGTTCGCCCAACCTAATATAGGGTCCAAATTTTTTTTCCCGGGGCGCTACCCTGGACCCCATAGAGGGGGGCTACCTGCCCCCCTCAAACCCCCCCAGACAGGGGGGGTTGCCACCCCCCCGTGACCCCCTCACTGCGCAATCGACGCAACGAAGGGGGGGCTCCGCCCCCCCTCTAACCCCCCGGTTCACTACGTGGGTTAATCGTGGAAAGGATATAACACAACCCAACAATCTCCCACTTATTGTTTTCTTTCCACACGGGGCCACAAGAGAGCTTAGTCATTTTTCCAATCCTGAAATGCCATTATTTCTCTACACCAAGAGAACTTTTCAGAGCTCACAGATTTTGTCAATGCATCTACAGTATTCTTCAAAGTGTCCACCTTTACCAGCAACACCTTTTTTTCTTCTATCATATCCCTCACAAAGTGATACTGAACATCAATGTGCTTTGTCTTTGAATGATAAGTAGGGTTCTTTGCCAAGAAAATTTCACTTTGGCTATCACGGTCTATTCTTATAGCTCCCTGTACTAACCCCATACTTGAACACAATCTCTGTAACCAAACTGCTTCCTTGCTTGCATGAGTGGCTGCTATGTATTCTGCCTCTGTAGTTGATAGTGCCACTACAGATTGTTTCTTACTCATCCAACTGACTGCACCTCCAAATAGGTTAAACACATACCCACTTGTAGATATTCTCTGATCCAGATCTCCAGCCCAGTCCGCATCAACAAAGCCACGAATATCCAACACTCTGTTCAATCCCAGTCTTCCTTGGTAGCACAAACCATAATCACTAGTGCCATGAAAATACCTTAAAACCCGCTTCACTGCTGTCCAGTGCTCCTTCCCTGGTTTTGACATAAACCTGATCAATACTCCCACTGCATGTGCAATGTCTGGTCTAGTACAGACCATTGCATACATCAGGCTACTGATTGCACTCGCATATGGAACACGGGACATGTCCTCTTCCTCTTCTTGTGTCTTGGGACACTGTTCGGCAGATAACCTCACACCTACAGGAATAGGAACCTTCACCGATTTAATATCCTGCATATTAAACCTCTGTAGTATTGTCTCGACATAATTCCTCTAGTTTAACCAAAGCTTCCTCTTTGCCCAATCTCTTTTAATTTCCATGCCCAAAATATAGTTAGCAGCACCAAGATCTTTCATGTCGAATTTGGAGGACAATTGGGTCTTCAAATTCTAGATAATTTCTTTGTCATTTCCAACCAGCAACATATCATCCACATACAAGACCAGATAAATAACACGGTCACCAATTAATTTAAAATACACACAGTGATCTGCTTTGCTTCTGGTGAAGCCAAGTCCCCGTATAAATGTATCAAATTTCTGATACCACATCCTTGGTGAATGTTTTAACCCAAACAGAGACTTCTTTAACTTTCATACCAGTTCTTTCTTACCCTTCACTGCAAAGCCTTTAGGTTGCTTCATGTAGATTTCCTCTTCCAAATCCTCGTGAAGAAATGCTATCTTCACATACATATGTTCTACCTCAAAATCAAAAGTAGCAGAAACAGATAAAAATAACCTAATAGAAGTTACCTTGGCAACAAGAGAAAAAATATCACCAAAATCAATTCCCGGCACCTGGGAATAACCTTTTTCTACCAACCGAGCTTTGTATTTCTCCACCTTCCCTTCTGCATTTGTCTTCTTTTTGAACACCCATTTGCTGCCAATGGGTTCCCTTCCAGTCGGCAACTCCACCAGATCCCAAGCCTCATTTTTGTGCAAAGATGCCATTTCATCAACCATGGCCTCTTTCCAGAGTTTTCCATCCTCTGAATCTACTGCTTCCTTCACAGTTCTGGGATCATCATCAGTAATAGACAAAGGAAAATTTGAACAGAAAGCAGAAGGACTATACCTTTCTGGTTGCCTTCTTTCTCGAACTGATCTTCTCACAGCCGAATTTTGTGGCTCTTCATCTTCTGATTCCTCCTCTGCTGCAGAGTCTGATTCTTCCTCCTTTAGCTCAAACTCTATCTTCTCAGGTTCCTTTGGTTGGACTTCATGTTTAATAACATATTTTACCTCTCTGAACACCACATCTCGGCTGTACACAACCTTCCGTGTGACTGGGTTCCAAAGCTTATAACCCTTTAAACCATCCTTATACCCAATAAAGATGCACTTTTTAGATTTACTATCCAACTTGGTTCATTTCTCCTTTGGAACATGTACATATGCATCACATCCAAATACCCTCAGATGTGAAAGAGAGGGTTTCTTACCAGTCCATACTTCTTGTGGAGTCTTATCCTCCAACGCTGATGAAGGTGACCTATTGACCAAGTAACATGCAGTATCCACCGCCTCTGCCCAGAATTCCTGTCCTAACCCGACACCACTGAGCATGCTTCTTTCCCTTTCCATCAACGTCTTGTTCATTCTTTCTGTGACTCCATTTTGCTGAGGTGTATATGGAGTAGTCTTCTGCCATGCTATACCACACTTCTTACAGAATTCTTCAAATTCCTTGTTGCAAAACTCTCCACCATTATCCGTCCTCAACACCTTTATCTTCTTCTCTGTCTGATTTTCCACCAGAGCCTTAAATTCTTTAAACCTGTCAAAGACTTCAAATTTCTTCTTAAGGAAATATATCCATGTATTCCTTGAGAAGTCATCTATAAATGATACATAGTACACAAACTTACCTAGTGATGGAACCTTCACAGGTCCAAACACATCATTGTGCACAAGCTCTAATATCTGTTTCGCCCTCTTAGCACCAGAGGGGAAACTCACCCGATTCTGCTTCCCATATACACAATTTTCACAGAAATCAAAATCCAGAGAGCTATTACTCATACCTTCTACCATACCTTTACCATGAAGTATTCGAAGGCCCTTCTCTCCAATATGTCCAAGCCTTTGATGCCACAGCATGGTCTTCTCTCCAGAGACCACTAGATTTTCAGCTCCACTTTCAGGAACCAAAAAACTGTTGCACCCATCAACAATAGTGCTACCTTGCAGCTTGTATAGAGTTCCAGTCCGAACTCCCCACATCAACACCAGTGCTCCCCAAACAATCTTGCAGGTGTCCTTCTCGAACACTGTTTTTACACCTGCATCATCCAACTTGCTTACATAAATCAGATTTTTGGCCAATGCAGGAATGTGCAGAACACCCGGAAGTGTTCTAACCCTTCCACCTTGCAACTTCAACTTTACTTTTCTGCGACCGATGATTCTAGCCTTCCTATCATCTCCTAAGGAGACATCACCACCATCGTATTTCTCATACTCGCAGAACCACTCTCTATGGGGAGTGAAGTGAAAGGATGCACCTGAGTCAATCAACCATGCCTCATGATCTACGTGTGTACTTGAAGAAGCCAAGTACACATCCCCACCTTCATCTGAGGTGGTTTTTGCCTCTGCAGAAGGAGCATCATCAGATCCCTTTCCTTTATCAGGAGCTTTAGATTTACAGTCCCTTTTGAAGTGCCCTTCCTTTCCGCATTTCCAGCACACCACCTTTATAGGCTTTCCTGGAGATTTAGATCTCCCTCTAGATTTAGATCCCCACGCGATGACTTATTTTTGTTTCTATTCTGGGACCATCCTCGTACAAACAAGGCATAACCATTCTGGCTCTCCATATTTTTCCGTCTCGTCTCCTCCGTCAGCAAGGCTAAGACTATTTCATCAAACTGCAAAGCAGTTGCATTGCTACCTATTGCAATAACTATACTATCCCACGAATCTGGTAGAGAACACAACAAACTGATACACTTATCTTCATCTGAAATTTTAATATCAACAAATGCTAACTGACTTACCACAGTATTAAATGTGTTCAGATGCTCTGTCACCGAGTCTCCATCTTTCATCCTCAGGTTATATAGCTTTTTCCGCAGGAACAGTTTATTCACCAGAGACTTAGATTGGTACAAAGTCCCTAACTTGTCCCATAAAGCCTTCGCCATAGCTTCCCTGATACATTCAGCAATACTGAATCTGAGACACACAATCGTATTGTGCTCTTAGCCTTCCGATCCAACTTCTTCCATTATTCATCGGTCACTCCCGTTGGTTTAGTACCTGGATCTACCACGATCCACTGATCTTTATCCACCAATAGATCCTCCATCTTGAGTTTCCACAACTCAAAACTTTGACCATTGAACTTCTCGATCTCTATCTTTCCGCTGCTCGCCATATTCTTTCACCACCAGAATCGATCTCGTAGATCTCCCACTGAACAGGGTCTACCACAGGCCCGAGCGAAACCCCTCAGCAACAAAGGCATCCCCTTGAAGCCAAAACAACTCTGATACCAAATGTAGGTTTTAACCCTATATAGAAATTACTTGCATACGAATTCTAAAACATAGAAAATAAACAATGTGAGAGCATAACACATAAAACACATATACACGGAGATTTTCCCCTGGATCCCAAAACCGGGACTACCAGCTTGATTTTTCATTATATTCCTTTCAATGTTACAATACATATTTATACATGCAGAAGCACCCAATACCATGGACCGAAAACCATCGTGTCCAAAACCATGGACCGAAAACCATAGGTAGGTTTGCCCAACCTAATATAGGGTCCAAAAACATTTTTCCCAGGGCACTGCCCCAGACCCCGTAGAGGGGGGGCTACCCGCCCCCTCAAACCCCCCCGGACAGGGGGGGTTGCCGCCCCCCCTGTGACCCCCTTGCTGCGCAATCGGCGCAACGAAGGGGGGGCTCCGCCCCCCCTCTAACCCCCCGGTTCACTACGTGGGTTAGTCGTGGAAAGAATATAACACAACCCCACAAATTTAACATGGTATCAGAGCTGAGGTGAAGACAAAGCCCGAGCAAGAGCAAGAACAATCACTGAAGTGAAGATTGGCAAGGCTATCCTAAAAGAACTATGGGATCCTCGACACTCTTCCCCGCCGAAGACAAGCTCCATGAGAAGTCTGACTATCACGGATGGAAGATGTCTCTCGATCTAACCTTAGAAGGTCAAGGAGTGTTGGCCCATGTGAGAGGCAATATTGTTGGGCCTCCATCAAATGCACCTGCTGCTACCAGGAACATTTGGAGAATCGGTGAAGTCAAAATAAAGAAGATCATCTGGGACTCTATCGACAAGTGCTTGGTGGCCTCCATTCAAGAAGGCTAGAAATTCCAGGATGTATTATATGTACCTAACCTCGAAAAGAACCTGGTGTCCATCTCAGCAATGGAAGACAAAATCTACAAGGTGACCTTCAATGATGGCAAGGTACGTGTATGGAAAAACAATGTTAAAGATGCCTTTACTCTTGGGTTTCGAGTTGATTCATTATATTAGGTCAGTGGAAGTCTGCTAGGTGTCATGTCTTGTGACACATCTCTTTAGTCTGAACTTTGGCATCAGAGGTTTGCCCACCTTCATTATAAAGCTCTACCCGATGTAAGACAAAGGGTGACAGGGATGCTCGAATTCTGAGTAGAGAAAGAAGGTGTATGTCCGGGATGTGCCGAAGGAAAGCTCAAAAGGGGACCATTCCCCTCAAGCCAAAGCAAGACCTCCGATATATTATAGTTGGTTCACTCAGACATATCTGGTATGATGCCTATGAACTCCTTGGGAGGATATTCATATTATACTTTTATAGATGACTATTCTCGAAAGACTTGGATATACTTCTTGACAAAGAAGGATGAAGTGTTCTCTTGGTTTCGACACTTCAAACCCTAGATCGAGAATCAAACCAAAGAGAATATCAATATCTTAAGGACTAATAATGGTACTGAATACGAATCTAATGAGTTTCATGACTTTTGTAAAAAGGCTGGCATTAAGACGGAACTACTACACCATATACTCTTGAACAGAATGGTGTGGCAGAAAGGAAGAACCATACGATTGTGGAAGTTGTCCATGCCATGCTCCATGATCAAAGACTTCCAAAGTTTCTATGGGCTGAAGCTGCAAACACTGATGTATATGTACAAAACCAATGCCCTCTCAAGCAATGGGTTCCAAAACTCCTGAAGAAATGTTCACTGGTAAGAAACCTGACATATCTCATTTTGAAATTTTTGGAAGCCCTATATATTTTCATGTGCCGAAAGAGAAAAGGAATAAATTGGGTGCATCTAGAAAGAAAGGAATCTTTGTGGGCTATAGTGAAAATACGTAGGGCTATAGAATCTGTAGCCGATCAAAGGGAAATCATGATTAGTCATGATGTCACCTTTGACAAAGATATGGCTCTCATCCAGGTGAACAATCTTCCTACAAGAAGGAGCTCTCAAGAAGCTAAGACCAGGGAACTGAAATAAAAAGAGTATGACAAGATATTTGCACCCATTTCTAGATATACCACCATCCGATCGATCATAGCCCTTGCAGCTTCACAAGGATGGAACCTACATCAGATGGATGTCAAGACCGCGTTCTTGCATGGTTCAATCAAAGAAGAGGTCTACGTGGAGCAACCTGAAGAATTTGAGATTTATGATTGAAAATCTCATGTATGCAGGTTGAAGAAGGCTCTCTATGGGCTGAAGCAAGCACCCCGAGCATAGTATGAGAGGATCGATAACTACTTGATGAAACTGGGATTCACTAGGAGTGAAGCCAATCCTAACCTTTACTCTAAGGTTGAAGATAAAAAACCTCTCATACTGGTGCTGTATGTGGATGACCTCTTTCTAACAGGTGCAAACCCTCTCATTCACAAATGTAACAGGGATTTGGCTTTTGAATTTGAAATGAAGGACCTAGGACCGATGCACTATTTCCTAGGACTTGAAGTCTGGCAAAAGCCAAGGGAAATTCTCCTATCTCAAGGAAAATATGTGATGAACATATTGGAAAGATTCGGTATGGTGGACTGCAAGCCTGTAACTACCCTGATGGAGCTTGACTTTAAGAAGTTAAGCGGCAGTGCTGCTGGACTTGTTTTATGAAATGCCACCGAGTATCGTCAACTCGTCGGAGCATTAATGTTCTTAGTGAACTCCTGTCCAGATATATGCTTCCTAGTCAACATGTTGAGTCAACATATGGTTGGAACTCACCACATACATTGGATTGGTGCCAAGAATCTATTGAGATATCTTCGTGGCACAATTACTTATGGGTTAAGATACACTGCCAAAGATGTGAGACTACTTGGGTATACTGATGCTGATTGGGCAGGAAGTGTGGTGGACAGAAAGAGCACTTTCGGGTGTTGTTTCTCTCTGGGATCTGCTTCGATATCCTGGATGAGCAGGAAGTAAAAGTTGGTGGCTTTGAGCACCACCGAGGCAAAGTATATTACTGCTAGCATGGCCACTTATGAAGCAATCTGGTTACAAAAGCTCTTAAGTGAGCTGTTTGGATCGACATTGGATACCATTGTGATCCTATGTGATAATCAGAGTGGGATTCGTTTATCAGAGAATACCGTATTTCATGATCGCTCCAAGCATATCGATATTAGGTACCACTATATTCGAGATATGGTGCAGCGAGGAGCAATCAGGCTCCAACATATCTGTACAGATGAACAGGTTGCTGACATTCTGACAAAGCACCTAGGAAAGGTCAAATTTTTGACTTTCCGAGAATGACTTGGTGTCATTCAAAAACCCTCTGATGAGGGTCATTTATGATGTATTGAGCTCTGGGAGCTTGGGGGGGTGCGTGGTACTTCTTAAAGCGACATATGACCATAGGGTGACTCACCATCCCCTGGTGGTGTACAGGGAAAAGGAATCAAACTTTCCCTGTGATACCCCGTGGTGACTATGTAGCAGGATGATTAGTTCTCCTGTGAGGTCTGGATGATGTGTTCTCCATGAAAATTATGTAGTAGGATGATTAGTTCTCCTGTGAGGTCTAGATGATGTGTTCTCCATGACGATTATGTAGCAAGATGATTAGTTCTCCTGTGAGGTCTGGATGATGTGTTCTCCATAACGATTATTTAGCGGATGATTAGTTCTCTTGTGAGGTCTGGATGATGTGTTCTCCATGACGATTGTGTAGTAGGATGATTAGTTCTCCTGTAAGGCCTGGATGATGTGTTCTCCATGGTGATTGTGGACAAGATGATTCGCTCTCTTGTGAACAGGATGATTCACTCTTCTGTGAACAAGATGATTCTCTCTCTTGTGGGACAAGATGATTCGCTCTCTTGTGGGACAGGATGATTTGCTCTCTTGTGGACAGGATTGATTAGTTCTCCTATCGAGGCATCCTACCCATGCAGTCTGGGACTCATGGGAAGTACCTCTCATCTAATCAATGAGAAAGGAAATGAGGATAGGGACCATAGTAGTATCGATGGACGCATTGCCGTATCTACCGGACTCCCTATGCTAGGATGACCTTCATTGATCTAGGATCAATGATACTGGTCTAGGACTAGTGGTAGGAGTTTTACCCACTATGATGCTGGCTTCGGGTCGGTTGAGACTGGTCTAGGACCAGTGGTACATACTCTGAGACTGACTTCAGGTCAGTGGAGGACTGGTCTGGGACCAGTGGTAGGATTGGTACCTACTATGACGCTGACTTCGGGTCGGTTGAGACTGATATGGGATCAGTGGTACACACTCTGAGATTGACTTCAAGTTAGTGGAGGACTGGTCTAGGACTAGTGGTAGGAGTGGTACCTACTATGACGTTGTCTTCGGGTCGGTTGAGACTGGTCTGGGACCAGTGGTAGGAGTTGTACCCACTATGACACTAACTTCGGGTCGGTTGAGGACTAGTCTGGGAGCAGTGGTACACACTTTGAGACTGACTTTGAGTCAGTATGATACATCCTCGATCATTTCTTCTTCTTCATAATTCGGAAAAAGCAGAGGAGAGTAGAACAGAGCAGATCAGAACAGGGTAGAACAGAACAAAGCAGAGCAGGTAGGATAGAGCAGAGCAGAGTAGGGGTCAAGCTGTAAAGGGTAGTGCATTTGATGGATGAATAGTAGCGACCGACAGACAAATTGCAGATGGAGTTCTCCCTAGTTGAGAGGGAGTGTTAAAATTGGAAACTAGGGCCAAACTCCATGTGGATCATCTTATTCATGGCTAATAATATTTTTATTAGATTCCTCTCGTCTTAGTGTGTAAGATTGATCTAAAGATCATCCGATTCCGATAAGTATTTATGGAGATATGAATTTATTTTGATTATGGAATAATTATCAAGCCGACCAACAACTCATGTAGGCTCAGAAGCTCAACAGTTGCATCTATTCAATCATCAACATTTATATATAAATACAAGAGGTCTTTTCCTCATTTTCACACACTCATCTCCTCACATCTCTTTCTCTCTCTCTGTCCTGCACAGAAAAGAGGCTCTTCTCCTATTGCGCAGAAAGAGACTCTTCTCTCACATGTGTGGAAGGAAGGAAGCAGATTTAGGGCTGCAACTGTAGATCAGAAGTTTGACCAGTGTTGACCATCTTTCTCCCTCTCTGAATTGCACCATAGGTGGATCTTACTCTCCTCAGAAGGCCACATTTTTGGTGAAGGAATCAAGCCGATCTGAAGGTCGGTTTGCAAGATATTGTTTGCCCTAGTTTGATGTTGATGCCGGTGATGTTGATGATGCATATGCCGATGATGCCGATGATGATGATGCCACTGATGCTGATGCCGTTGATCTAAGGTTTGCTGTCGCTGATATAAATCAGATTTTTGTACTATTTCTCTCTTATGAATTATTGAAGATAAAAGAAGATTTGATCAAAGGGTTTCCCCACATTGGGGTTTGTCCTTGGCTAGCTGCCACATCTTGTGTCTCTTGTCTTGGCTTGTTTTCTGTTGATCGTTTAATGTTATATTTTCACTTTACTTTATTTACATGTGATTGCTAATCCGTGGATAATAAAAATAAAGATAAGTAAACTGCTATAAGCATAGAACATACCATAATTTGACAATTTCTTCGTCTTCTTCATGAGTCATGCTAGAGATTTCAGGTTTCTTACTAGGTGTTTCCATTTTCTTTCTTTAGGGCATCAATTGATGATAATTATGCTTCACTATGCCCTTTGAATTCCTTCAAACTAATTTTTCAAACCAAACTTATGCAAAATTTAAAAAGAAAAACTACAAATCTTTTTTCACTTTTTAGGAGCTCAATATTGTATTTGATGTATCTCTGAAATTTCATATCTTCAAGGTCTAAAATTGAGAAGGATGGTATCCCTCTGATCCCTCTTTCCAACACCACTAGTCTGATCAAAATTGGATTCTCCAAGCAAGCGTTATACCCAATCTCCCAAGGTGACCTGATTATACACTTTTTTAGAAGAATGAACTTTTACGAAGGGCCACATGTCGCTGTTTCAACCTTCAGACCTGAAAACAATGCACAAAATTCTACAGTCCATCCTATTTTTGTAACTTCTTATGAAATTTTAATTTGATCCTTAGAGAGAAAGTTATGACAATTTTCCCAAGGTCACCTATTTGGGATGTAACTCGGGAGCCTGCAAAAACCCTAATTTCCTTGGATCATATCTCTGAAAATATAACAAGACAAGATCTGAAATTCAGACCCAAGGGTCATTGAGATTTTGGCTCAAATGGGTTTTTTTAGTGTCTGAAACGCCATAGAAAAAAATTTATAGTGAAAATTCCATGATGAATTGTTTTGGAGCGGCAAAACCCTAGAATCCAAAGTTCTTATACCAAATGTTATGAAACCAACTTAGAAAAAGATAGAAAATATAGATCAACGACTTCAAAATCAGCCTCTTCAAGGGGAAACCTCCTTTACATTACACAAATGAACAATTATTGGATGATACAAATGACAAAACCTCCTTTCTATATATAAGAGTCTAAGGGGTCACAATATAATCAAATCCGACATAACAATAATAATATAAGGGCACAAAAATAACAATAGTGGGCTTCTATGGGGAACAATAATAACAATATGGGGACAAAAGGGGCACAAAAATAACAATAAGGGCTACAATGATAATAGTAATGGGGGAATCACTAGTATTATAGGGACCTAACAACATGACCTCGAGAGTGTCTAGAGAATTAGACTTGTGACCTCTCAATAACATAGGCTCTTTAACGACAGGGATTGGACCAACTGAGCTGACCCTCGGGGATAACAACCTTACATATTCTATAAACATACTATTATAATAAATTAAAACAATAAAGTTATAAATTAATATTATATAAACATAATATTATGACAAATTATATTGCAATTAGAAAGTTACAACAAATTATAATAACCTTTAATTATTGGAATAAATTTGTGGCAAAAAACATCTATCTATGATGGCATATTGTCCATTGTGTCGCATAAAACCAAAAATTTCTATTTCTATTACAATAATTAAATGGTCATAATGTTCTGTAGTCTAAATCTCCTTTTGATAGTTCTAAGAACCCATATATTGATTTATTTGTCAAGCATATTTTGAACATAAGTATCAACCATTATTATGAAGCTTATATTTTCAACAAAATGCGTTGTGAAAAATAGGTTAAAAAAATTACTACAAAAAACTAGTTGATTGCTATAAATGAAAAGACAAAATTTAGACCTATAATAGAAACCAAAGAATTACCTTTGAAAAATGTCAAAATTATAAGATTATGTTATAATTCCAGGTTTGAGTTTCTTGACCAAACCATACCATAAATTAACTCCAATAAAGAGTGAGGTGATTAATAGGCAAGTCTAAAAGTTGTTGGATCGAGGGTTAATAATGAAAAGTTTGAGTCCTTATGCATTCCATGATATATTGGAATCTAATAAATGAGGAGAGTGGAGGATGTGCATCGATTTAAGGGCCATCAAGAATATCATTATCAAGCATTCATTCCCATTTCCAAGGATGGGCAATTTGACGAATTGCTTTATTGTAGTGAACTAATTTATGAACATTGATTTGAATCACCAATTCCAAATATGAGAGGGTGATGAGTGAAACACATCCTTTAAGTTGAAGGAAAGATTGCATGAGTGGTTATTCATGCCATTCGAGTTAACGAATGCACCAAATTCTATCATGAAGTTGATAAATGAAGTTTTGAAACCATAAATGGGAAAAAATTGTATTTTTAATGGTATATTATTTTTCAACAAGACCAAAGAAGACATGTGATGCATTTGAAGCACATTTGAGGAAGTAGAGATTTTTATAAATTTGCATAGTTTTTATTCCAAGAGGGGGGAGTTAGTGTGCTTAGTATTCATTATATATCAAGAATGGTTGTATATGGATCTAGAGAAGGTGATAACCATACCATTCTGGGTTGGAATACACCAAGAAATACTTTAGTAAGAAAATTTTGTGGATTATCATGATTTTACCGTAAAATTAGTTGGAATTTTAGTGCTATTTGTAATAACATGCATGAGTAAGGGAGAGTTATAATTGAACATTGTAACCCAAATAGGTTTTTAATAGTTGAAGGAGATGACCAAGAATATTTTTCTAGGTTTACCCAAGGTGTTCCAAGTATTTTGTGATGCCAACATGACAACAATTAGAATGGTGCTTAACCAAGAAGTTCAGCCCATTACATTCTTCAGTGAGAAGTTGAATGAAGCAAAAAGTAAGTATTTTATTTATGATCATGAGTTTTAATATGATTATTCAAACATTGAAGAAGTCGAGGCATCATATGTTTCCCAAGGAATTTTGTAAATGCATTGATCAACAAGCACTACAATATATAAACAACCAATAAAGTTGAATTAACAACACATTAAAGGGTTGAGTTCTTACAAGACTGCTTGTTTATGTTAAAGCATATATCTATATTATCCAATAGAGTTGTTGGTGCCTTGAAGAAAAGGATGAAATTTTTAACTACCATAGATGTGGACATGGTAGGGATGGAAGAAATGAAAAAAATTTATGAGAAAGAAGTAAATTTTGATGAATAATAGAAATCTACTGAAGAACTAAGCAAAGATCAAACCCTAATCTTGATTTTCTTCATCCCAAAATAATTTATTTTCATAAATTGATAGTTTCACATTTAAAGAAGATAGTTGAGGGATAATTGTATAAGGAAGTTTTATTGGGAATAATGATTTCCATTATACCAAAACCCGCAGGTGTTAGTCAATGATCATATTGTCAGAGATAATGATCCACACGAGGTGATTATTCCATGTTGCAAAACACACGGGGAGCACTGGTTTATCCAATGTCCAACAATCTGCCCCTAGAGTGGTCCGGGTGTGTATTGAACTCATGACCTATGCTTTGATACCACTTATTAGGAATCACGATTACTGTTAGACCCAAACCTGCAGGTGTTAGTAAATGATCACATCAGAAGACATAAGGATCCACGCGAGGCGGTTAGTCCATGTCGCGAAACACACAAGGAGCGTTGGTTTATCCAATGTCCAACATGTTTCATAGTGGTAATCTCAAGCAAGATATTTGGAACAGACAAGACCCACATGTTTTTTGAGGACCACTATTGTTGGATAAAGATTATTAAAGGTGTGAAGGAATGAGTTGAAATTTGTAGAATTTGACACCATGCAAGGGGGAAGAGCCAAAACACCAAATTGTAAAATCCATTTCTAGTATTGAAGATGTCATGGGGAGATATGAACATGGAATTTGTGTTGCGATTGTTGAGAACCTGGAGAGTTGATGATTCTATCTTCATATTTTTATATAAATTATAAAAAAAAATGGTACATTCCATTCCATGCAAAATAACTAGTGATAAACAAACATAGTTTTTTTTGATAGAGAAATAGTTTGTTTACATGGTTTTCCATCAAGCATAACCTCATACAAGGAAAACATGTTTATTCATGATTTATAAAGGTATTACAAAAGAATATTGGCATAAAAATACATTTCAATGCATCATGTCATCTATATATTAATGGGAAAATAGCTAAGGTAGTTAACAGATGCCTTGGAAGTACATTAGATATCTAGTGTGAGAAAATACATAACAATGTAAGTACATTTATGCATAGAAATTTTATGAAGTCCATGGGTGAGGGTCTTTTTAATATTTTCAATGGTAGGTCACCATGAGGAGTATTGGATTTGGTAAACTTGCTTAGAGAAAACAAGAATCCAAGTCATTATTGAGCATGTGAAATAAGTTCATGTATAAATGAAACAAGAAATACAAACAAAGAAAAAACATTTACAAGAAAATGGATAATAAGAAAAGGGGGGTGAATAACTTTGAAGAAAAAGGCCTTGTTAGCATGTCTATAAAGTAAAGGTTTCCAAAAGGAACATATAGAAAACTAAAAATGAAGAAAGTTTATAATAATGCCTACTTATTAGAATTAAGTAATGGGTTGGATATCTTGTTAACACTCAAAATATTTGTATGAGAATTGTAACAAGTTGCATACAAATAGGAGTTGATTATTAAGAGGAGTAGAAAATTATAGAGTAGAAAAGAGAAGAAATTAAAAAAACTAATAGGAGAGTTGTAGGCAAAAACCAAAAGCTAAAGAATCAAGGAATGTGTATTTAATTAGGGAGGTAAGGTCTTGAAAGAATCTACTTAGTTCTTAGAATAAAAGTTGAACTAAGTCACACAACCATTATATGGACCTTTGACAAACCTTGCGAGTGCGATCTCACTTCTTTTTTACAAAGAGATTATGCCGCACAAGCATCCTCCTCCACCTTAGTGAAACCCCCAAACAATTCTAAGCTATTTCCAGTTTGTAGGAGGGACATGCATGCCATTAAATTTCCATCTAGAGGAGATTCTCCAATTCTAATTCTTAGTTTTAACTCCATATTCATTGCATGAGGGTTTTATTGAGGTAATTTTGAAAGGGTTCTATTTGTTTTTCCTTATTCTTCTCTCAGTTTTCCTCTCTGATACTCTAAGGGTTTCCTCATTTAGAAATATTTTTCTTTTAACTAGCCTTAATTTGTCTTATGTAGGTCTATGTGGTGAAGGTGGAACTTTATCCATATTTCCTTATACGAGTCTCAGCGGTAAGAGTTTACACTACACTATAGGTAATTTGTCATCATTTGGGTTCTATACCTCAACATTTTTTTATTTCACTTTAGTATTCTCATGGTGAATTATTCTCAACCTTTGCCCCACTGGGATGATGATGTATCTTTTTTAAAAGACATGAACCCATCCTTAATTGGATACTGAGATCTTCTTTGATTTATTGTAGCTTTCCTCCTAGAAAACTTGGGGACTACCCTTTCTTTGATTTCCCTGATCCATAGGAAATGTCAATGTTGATACATAGTTTAATAATGTACACATAAGGTAAATTCTTACATTCTTGTTTTACCGCTTTACTTACAATGTTTATAAAATCCCTTTTCCAACAGGTGCTAGAAGTTTTGATGGGCTAGGAAATCGTTATTAGGTAAAGTTTAAAATCCCTTTTCCAACAAGTGCTAGAAGTTTTGATGGGCTACGAAATTGTTATTAGGTAAAATTTAATTTGTTTTTTCACTTCTGATTTTTTATAGAGTTTATGTATAGCCTATTAATTGAGGCTTGTTTTGCTCCAGGTTAGCATTAATTCTATTATGAGTTGTCATGGAACAAGCTTAATACTCAAGAGAATTCCATGTAATTTATTGTCATTTTAACTTATTTTTCATTCTATTGTAGATTATGTTATGGCTTGAAGGTCTTCACTCGCCTTTGGTGGTCATAACCTTAGATGGCATCGATTTTTACCTTTGCATGTTTTAATGGTTTTTAATGTTGAGCATGTCATCAGCTAACCTTTTTAATGCATACAATTGTAGTTGTAATGAGTTTTTAATACTCGGATTACACCTTTATTTATATAAAATATATTCACCTATTTACACGGTTTTCTATCTACCCAGTATAGTGGACTACCGAGTGTTAATGTACTCTTCAATTATTCTTAAGAAGATTGTTATAGCTTCATAACTTAAGAATTTTATACATTAATAGTAATTTATCTTTTGGGTTTTTACATCTCTTGAGTTCTATAAGTGAAGTAATTTCTTTATCAGTCGATAATATGAATATTTACATAATTTTAGTTCCTATCAAAACTAGGTATTTCTTTATATTGAATGTAACTTATTTGATTGTATGTATTCCGCCTCATTTTTGAGGATTATGCCCATTCTTATATACGTCTTTATTCGTATATCACTTCTCAACCCTTTCTTCAAGACAATTACTTATCATGGCTTTTATGTATGTATTTCTTCTTCTGCCATTGTAGTTACTTAAGGGATAAAACCCCACCCCATCCTGTTCAACGCAATATATCCTCAAGCATTTATACTCAACCTATCATTGGCAATTTTACTTATTAATTTCTTCTTAGAACCTTGAGCTTAGTCAGACTCAATTTTTTGAATATTATAGGTGCAAAATGGTTAGCTATAGGATTTGTGACCCAAGGTTTCTTCACTATTATTCTAGGGTTTCCTCTACAAGTGAGGACTATACTTGTAAACATTTAGTATAGAGGGTATTCTTCTGCACAGGCATGGGACTATGCTAAACTTACACATAGTACCTACTAGTACAAACATCCGAAGATAATCTTTTTCCTTGTTTTTAGAAATATTTGAGTAAAACAACAATTCATGTAAAGAATCCAATTACTTATCAAAAACCCTTTAATTAATTTACCTACTACATGTACAACTATTTATTCTCCTATCCTATGAATACATTCATATTTTATCTAAAAATTGGTTCTTAAAATATTTCAACAAATCAATAGGTTCGCATATCTGAGTATTTGGAAATAAAATAGGGACAACCATGTTACACCCAACTAGATGAACTGTTATTCCAGTAGTACCCCCTGAGCCTCGGGTTTTCCTTCTATCATAAATCCCAATCAATATTTTGTATTCTTCCTTCTTAGACCCTAGCAATGTGCTACTAGTTTATTGTCTATCTTTTTTCCTTTTTCTTGATAATTCCAAAGAGGTGGATCTATGCTAGTAGTAGTAGTAACAAATAAAAGGTTGACATTTTTTAAAATGTACTTATGCCATTTTATTTAAATTCATTAATTAAAAAAAGGTCATGGATTTTTGAACATGTGGTATTAGTAAGGTATGCCATTGTAACAATGTCTATTTACATGTCAGTGATTTGCATGGTTAAGAATAGTGTTACATGCATTTTTAAAGCATATATGTTTAACTCATATTTATTCTTTTTATCATTAATAATATAATTTAAAAAAAAGTTATAATTTCTATTATTCTTAGTAGTATACACTAATCAAATGTTGGGATTTAATTCAAAAGTGGTTATGCCATTTTTCCTATTTTAATTAAATTGGTTAATTAAAAAATATGGCATATGAATGAGTGTCATATGAAATGACTTATGATTTTTTTGGCATGTGGTATTGATAAACCGTGGTACTGGCCCATGGTACTGTAACAATCCTACTTACAAATTAAGAATCTCTATGGAAAAGTGGAGGTATATATCCACTCTATTAATTCTTCTTATTGTTAGTGATAAATTAATATTATGTTTCTTGTGCTTAAGAACATCCTTGGGGAGGATCTTCACTCTCACTAGCTCTTTGAAACCCTAGTTGTCTACAAATCTAGCTTTCTCGCCCATGGTGGCCAACTTGGAGGGGGATCCTCCCCCTACAATCGATGATAGAAGTGTCTTCCAGGAGCTGATTTCCTCCCTCCCGAAGAAACAATGGTCAAAAGAAAATCTGTCGAAGTTTGTCAAGTGTAGGAGGAAATCCATTTTTTGGAAATGTCCTCAATTTTCTACCACTTGACTTTGCCATACTATGACTATGATCTCGAGGGGAAGTTTATACGGATATTTAATTCCCCCAAATCAATGGAATCTTGGATGGAGAATAATTGGAAGGAAAAAATTAAGGGAAACTTCGATGTTTTTCATTGTTGGGAATGGATTCTTTGCATTCTTGTTCAAGCTCAAGGAAGACAAAGAGGTCATATTAAAAAACAACCCCTATTTCTTTGGAAACAAGGGAATGTATCTCAATGTATGGTCCCTGGACTTCAACCCAGCTAAGGATCTCTCCAATGTTGTGCATGTGTGGGTTAAACTCCCCTACCTCTCATTGTCCTGCTAGAGCAATGACTATCTTCGAACCATAGGTAATGGAGGTGGAAAATATATTGATAGAGTCGAACCAAGAAGAAGACAGTTTTCTTGTGCCAAGATCCGTGTTGAAGTCAACCTAGAGAAGGGGCTTCCTGTAGAAATATTTCTCACAATGGGAGGGTGCAAGCACTATCATATCCTAGATTATGAACAACTCCCTTTCAAATGCAAGGCCTATCACAAGTATAGGCACTTTTCCAGAGACTCTAAAAAGTCTTAGATTGAATCTCCTAAAGGAAATCAATTTGATCAATGGCATACTCAGAAAAAAGGAGGGAATAAAAAAGGTCAGATAAACAATAAGATGACAATGAAGAACACTAGTGTTCCATCCTCTTCTACAATTCCATTTTGGGCTCTTCAGCCCCTAGAAGCCTCTTAGATGGATTCCGAGACGACCCTCTCGAAGAAGGAGAAATAAATGAGGTAAACAAGGAGATAAAGCCAATCGTGAACGAACCCCAATAGTGTCATAGTAGTCCCAATGCGAATATTCTTTTCCAGTTGGCCCAACCTTTGTCTCCGACAAAAGAATCACGAGAGCCCCAGGAAGATCCAAGGAAAATAATAAGAAGGAACATGTCATAGGAACAAGGAGGTAGTGATGAAGTCAACAATCAATGAACTAGGAGAAATTTTAAGAAGAAGGGATGACACACCAATAAGGAGTTCAGGGAGATTGAAGATGAACAAAAAGAGAATTTCGGGAACCAATTACATATCTCAGATATATTAAAATCCTGTAGGATCAAGGGTGTAGAAGGAACATCTGAGGGCAGTCCCAAATCCCATTCGCTCCCCACCCAATGAAGTTAATCTCATGGAATATAAGGGGTTTTAGACGACCCTCTAAAGCCCTTTCAGTAAAAATCCAATCAAGTTGGAAAAACCAACAATTTTTCTTCAACAAGAACTGAAAATGGAAGAATATGAACCAATGAAGGCATCAATTTTTTTTTTGAAGGACAATGAAGGTGTAGGACAAATTTCAAGGGGAGCCTAAGGTGGATTGGGTATTTTTTTTTTTTTTTTTTATTTTTATTTTTTATTTATTTATTTTTATTTATTAATTATTAATTAATTAATTATTTTTATTTTTTTTATTTTTTTTATTTTATTTTATTTTATTTTATTTATTTATTTATTTATTTTATTTTTTTTGTTCTGTAGTGGACAATTCACCTTGGTTGATAATACCATAACCCCAAACTAGATGATGGTGGAACTAGAAATGAAAGTATCAAAGGAGAGGTTACAAGTAATAGATGTCTATGTGCTCTCTACATATGTGGAAAATATATACTTTTGGGACACGCTCCGATCTCTTAAAAAAAATAGCTGGAATCAAAATGACATTTTGGGTGGAGACTTGAACAACACATTTCCTCCTTCTGAGTGGAGGATATCATTATAGAGTGGGTTATGTTGGATTTTAAGCTTCGAAAAGGAAATTTGACTTGGTCAAATAAAAGAGTTGGAGTTGGACACATTGTTGCAAGGCTAGATTGGTTCATGTTACACAATAATTTGTCACCGACTCTGCATTCCCTGATCTCGGATACTGTCGGTCCATGATACTAACATCTGTGTTGTGTCATGTTGCCAATTATGTGTCATGTTGCTAATTATGTGTCATTACCTTCCTTGCAATCTCAGGAAGAGTGTCTCATTTCATTATCCCTAAAGAAGACCCTTTTTACCTAAGTTTCTGGGTCGTCGTGAGTCAGAAGTTATCGTCCTCGCAAAGATGCTCAAGTTAACACTAGCCATAGCGAAGTCTTCGCTCTGTCTCTATGTTGCACCTGCGACAAGACAAATTTGGCAAGTTTTTCAACAACTCATCGAAACTTCGAGATGAAATTGCTTCATGGGCGGTCCTAGGGCTGGTTGTTGGGTCAGTTGAGCTTGCCTTTCTCCTCTGGGATAGTTGTTCCACCTTTTGTGCAACCTCCCTAAGAATTAAGATCTTCCTTCCTTCTCTTATGGGACCTCTCCCTCCTATAAATATCTCCTCCATGAATAACATCAGCTATCTTTGATGTAACTGGATGATAGCTAGATGTAATTTGATAGTTTCAAGTTTATAAGAGAGGAGTAGAGGTAGAGTGTTGTTGGAGTGTGGAAGTAGCCTCATTTGTATTTTGATTTGAGAGATGTTTGAATAGAGTTGGCTTGAGAGCTTTCTAGTATCAGTCCTTTTGGAAAGAAGAGAGAGTCATTTGTTCCCTTGGGAGACGATTCACAAGTAAATACTTACAGAGACATACCGACAGGACCCTTCAAGGAGGCCTACGACGTCAAGGCTCGTTTGTAAGTTTTACTTTGATTTATATTAATACAAATCAATAGCTTGTTTCCTATATCGTGTGTTAAATTGTATGTCAGTAGCATGAGCTTCCTTGACTGTTCAAGTAGATTGTTTGGTTGTTTTCTATTATGTTTTTGGTGTTTCTCTACATGTTGTTTTCAGGTAAGAGTGACTAGAAGAACAAGAGCTGGAGCAACACGATGAGGACTTCATCGAACATCAGATTGAAGGTAGGTCTTCATAACACCAACTTTCTAAGGAAATTTTCTTTGGTATTGTTTGTGCAGTGACTAAACCCACTCTAGGGCTAGAGGGGTTGCCTTTGTCCGTAGAGGGAACTTACCTGTGTCACAAGTTGGCGACCATACTGGGTACTTTTCTTTTGTCTTTTGTGTTGATTGGCTTTGTTGGTTTATTTTATTCCTTATTTTTTGGGTAGCATACTTCATTTTGGAAGCTGTTAGACTACTTCTATAGCCTTCCCAACCTTCTGAGTGAGAGATCTGGTCCTGCCTTAGTCAAACTTTCATTTTTTGCTTTTGATTCTGGGTCGTCACTGTTTATTTCCTAACAGTCATGAAGTAGTCACGTTTGCACTATCTTCTAGGTTGCATCTTTTACTATACGACGTGGATAAATTGTCTAACAGTCACGCTGAGGCTTGAAATCGGCTCGGGGCAGATAATTGAAGTACTTTCATGACGATGTCGCAAAGTACTTGGTTAGGAAGGTGTGACGATTTGTTGTCGGCTCATGTTGCTAGTGTTTTACTTGGGACAATTCTTGTGAATTTCAAATTTTGAGGCTTGTTTGGTTGATCAGCCAATGTGTTTTGTCCTCAGAGCTTGTTTTGCTCCTCTTTGTTGTGTCAAAAGTGTTGGTTGTTAAGATTTTTTATTTTGGCTTTCAAGTCTTTTCAAATCCTCACTCTTGAACCATGTGACCTAAATATTCTAGGGTTTCTCCATTGCTTGGTTTTCTTGGGTCACTCCTCCATTGAGATATTTAGACTCTGCTTGGTAAAATCTCTCTCGTTGTTTGAGGCTTCTTATTTTTTTGCTGCTTGTCATCCTCTTGATTGGTATATGTGTTTGGTCACTGAACTTCCTTGTCTTGTTTGTTCGATCTCCTTCTTTCGCTTGGCATAAATTACTTTGCTTCCCAATCAATGAGATAGTTTTATAGTTTTGTAAAAAGGATTATTTCTTTAGTCTTGAGTCTTTGATTCATTTGCGCATCTAGTTGCTTATCATTTATTCAAGAAAATAAAAAAAAGTGCATTCATCTTGTGTTAAGGTTTGAAAGACGATTTTTGCATTAGTAGATTCTTGAGATTAAGACACTGAAAAGCAAAAAGTGTGTTTCTAATTCTTTCTTGTTCGGATTTCTTACAAGTTTGAGTAAATGGTAGAAGTGTTCCTTTTTATTTGATTGGTTTTCTTGTTTTCCATTCAGTTGTTATGCATTGAACCTCTCACTCTTCCTTAGCTAGTTATTCATCCAACGAAAATGGTCTTTTTGCTCATCTAGTTGCATTCTAGGAGTGTTAAAGATACATTCGAAAGTGCCTTAAAACCGAGACTTAATTCAAGATTAACTGTGAAAATTTATTGAATGAATTTAAAAATGCATTGGAACCTAATGCTCACATATCTAGAGGTCTAGGCTAGAGACGTGTTCCGACATTGTTAAACCTAGTTCCTACTATTCTCACTAAGGTTGGGTGATTCCTCCTTTTGTGATA